>JAQJVK010000005.1:7265902-7932984 GCA_035578135.1 Flexamia atlantica | reverse complement strand
ATAGTTCATATGAAAGCTTATACTTTACCGAGTAATTTGACACCAGAAGGAACTTTTTAACTCATTTCAAACCTGAGATATAAATCTTTAACAAAAAACAAATTTAAAAAAAAAACAATTTTCATGTAGCATTTAGCTTTATAGCTCGTTTCACACTTGTCCGATTTTAGTGATCAATAGCCCAAATAACAGCCAAAAAATCACTCATCATTTTAAGATCAAAACGAACTGAAAGCCTTGCTTGGTTCCTGAGATATAAGAAACATAATCGTAAAAATGTTATTATTTATTTAGCCCCCATAAGAAATGTACAGGGAAGAATTTTATTTTGAGCATATCTTAAAAACGAATCGATATTTTTGAAAACGGACTTCAGCATTGAAATCAGCGTAACAATCTAGTTCTAAATTATGTGTCACACGACCACCTTTACATTTGAAAAAAATAAAATAAATCCAATATGGCGGATCCAAGATGGCGGCCAAAAATTTTTACCCTGTCAAAATGCACGACTAGCCACTCAAAAATTATTGGCGGCGGTCCCAACTCAATATCTTGTTAAATGTAGATAAAAAATGCAACCGAGTGGCTTTTTTCAAAAACTTTCCAATGTTAAAAAAAGCCGCCATTTTGAAACGTGATTTTAAGGGGTTTCCCATGGTCCGATTTTGTCCGATTTTGGATATGTTAATATGCACATTTTTTTGAGCAGAATACCGTCAAAAACGCTCGTGTTGCAATTTGTTCTAGGTTAAACAGTATTTTTACTGGACTAGTTATGATATTTATAAATTGTTCTTATCAAGATCGTATGTATTAATTTATATGAACTTTTATAAAATCTGCAACATAATTAATCAGCCAATAAAGTGTGGGACTGTCGCGGAGTTGAACAACTCACTAAAATTCAAATCCAAACCTCCGCTGTTCATGTCAATAAAACTGTTTACTTCAAAAACGCTCTGTTCTAATTTTATTGCACCAAGAAATTTGCAAAATATAAAAAAAAGTTCCTTTAATAATTCTTAAGATATGTGTTATTTTTAAACTATACAGTATTTTAATTTTAAACATAAAAATTTAGCGTTGATGAATAAAAAAATACTTTTAAATAATTGTAGCTTTTTGGCGAGTCCAAACGCTAAAAGGTAGTTTTGCGTACTTTTAATCCCAAGTAATTTAACTAATTGCTTTGATGTATTATACAAAGAAACTTCTGTGTTTGAAATTAAACATTCCAAATATTTGTTTACAGGCTTCATCGATTTAATGTTTTGTTTTATTTGTTACTACGTATTTATATTAGTTTATTTTAACTAAGTGTTGAAATATATAAATACGTGTTAAAACTAGCGCAAAACTAAAAGATTATATTTGTTAAAAATGAAAAAATCAACACAAAAACATTCTTGGAAAGCATGAGCTTGACAGGTTTGTTCCACGCTGTGATATTACTCTAAATCCTTTAATTTGATCATGGTTTTGTAGAAATAATTAAGTAATCAGCCAAGCTTTTAATTAAACGTTGACTGTATATCAACCAAAAAAGGTAGCAATTTGAATAAGAATACATGTGGATTTGGAGAACCTCGATTCTATTTAACACTTTATTAAAACCTGTCACGGCCAGAAGTACGTTTTATTTTACTAAACAAATGTTAATTTGACTGTTTCATTTTCCAGGAACACCTATTTGTTCTTTTCAAATAAAATCTGTCAGGAACATAATCTATCAAGTGTATCTCACTTCAGTCTGTTCCTTACTGTTAAGGTTTCATTTATCGTAACGGGTACAACTGAGCGATTTAATAAAGACATTAACAATCCAAATTACATTAATAGAATTATTTTGATTTACACTTGAATTTTTAAATAATTTTAGTTGACATCGAAAAGGAAAATAAATTTGAAAACTTGCTATATTTATTCATTTCGTAAATTATAATTTCAAGAAATATAACTTAGAATGACAGAAAATATCGTAAAAGCAACAAGTACTTTAAAAAAATGTAAATCGTTAGGATAAAAATTATTTATTTTCATTAGACTTCAACTGATAATTGTCCTTTGTTAAAATCTGGTCGGACATTGGTTTGTCTCAAAAACTATTTTTACCGAGCTCGGAGAGGATAGTTGGCCCCAACACATAAATGGACAGTCCACTTCTTTACTATAGTTATTTACATATTTAACTTAATTTATTGGTAGTCAGTACAGTCTTCAGTTTTTTTTTGTTTGTATTTACTCTAAATTTAAAAAGAAAAAGTAACCAAGTGCAAGCAGCATTTGGCTTATTACTAAACGAGATTCTCGTTCAGTCGTACGTTAAAAAATTGAGAGTAGGGCGATTAATCATCCAATTTTGATACTGTACTCTTACAGTTACCAGCAATCTCAGAATTACACGTCTTTATGATATTTTTAGGCTACAGACGTCTCCTTCCCGTAAAAATTACGTAAAAAACCTAGACGTCTGTTGTCTGAAAATATTATAATTCTTACAAAGGTTTAAAAATCAAGGAGTTTAAATATATAATGAACAGTATACTTGTGCAAATTTAAACGTAGAAATATAAAAAAAAACTTTAAGCAATTGTAAATGGTGCAATATACTGTATACTGCTGTACAAGCTAATCAAAGGTTAGGTAGATATTTTTGAAACTTTAACTCCGTTTGTTCAAAACAAGATCTGACTTAACCTTTAATCATCTCGATATCCACCTGAAATTTCACCTTTTTTGCTTGCCTTGAATAAGAGTGGCTTGAGAGGCCATAGTTCATTTAACTTCTGTATATCCAATTTGCAAAAAATTGTTGAAAACCTGCGAAAAGGTTGAAATCTTGACACAGGTTTTCTTAGGAAGCTTAGGAAAATTTGTGGCATCTCTCACGATGCGATACGAAACAATACAATGCAATAACAGACAACTAAGTTGGCTACTAAGACGATACAGAAGATTAAATTATAAGTAGGGAAACTGCGGACATGGTAGGTCTTGGTATAAGATAAATATATTTGCTCATCGCACTTGCATAGACGAGGCGCAAATCCACAATTTTTTCTCTTGAACAAAAAAAGGTTCGACTTTATAATGGACATATAAGCTTTTTGACACATTAAAATTGAAATATCCTTCTAACGCCAACCCTTTCATCTACGGTTGGATGAATTGGATGTTTGGCGAACAAATTAGTAATTTCGATGAGAAGAGAGGTTTATTTTATAGTGATTAAACGAAATAACGTACGTCTCAGGTACAAACTGTCTGTAAGCTGGAAAATATATTCAACCTACGTCAAAAATTGTTTTTACGTCGGTGGAGAATACAAATTACAAATAACTCGATAAATTATGTCTCGGGCGTTTTTTATCTCTGTAAGGAGTGTTATGCGTTAAAAGTTACAGGTAATTCAAAAAGAAAAGATCAAATTCAAAATTAAAGAATACAAGAAAGTTTTAATCACATCCAAACTAATAATTAGACTCGTGTTTGACAAACGACAATAAAAGGGACTTCGAGTTGAACGGAGTTTAATAAAAATCTAACTTTGCCGCTTGTCTTTTCGATCTAATTCAAACTAAGGTACGCGTTCGTGTGTCTTTAATAAAAAAAACTACGATAAAAAAGTACGTTTTAGGCCTAGATAATTGAATGTTAAAAAACTAATTTTATTTTGCCCTTTCGTAAAGATTGTTTCCTGAAGCGTGCAGAATATAATATAACCTTGGTAATTAACCTTGTTTCATCACGGATTCTTAGTAAATATAGACTACTCCGAGTTTCGGCTGTAAGAAGCCATTTTAAAACCATAGGCCTAATATATAAAATTTTATTTCACTTTAAAGATTACCATAATTTTCAAATACCATTTTTACGTATTGTAGAAGACGAACAATTACAAACAGCCAAAATTTATAATTCATTAGTTCGGGCCGACCGCGCATTGTCGAACTGTGCAGTTTCAACGAGTTGGTAATTTATTTGTGCATGTATGATATTATATTCGTGTAATATTATTTTTACCAGACTTTAGAATACTGCCGACTCAAATTTCCTCAAATACCACAGTGACCAAAACTCCTTGTTTCAGTCTGAAGTCCTTTACTTTTTTTACAGCGTCATACGACCACACAACAACATAAAACTTAACCACGTCAGACTATATTAAACTACGTTTTACGATACGTTAGCCGTGATTTTGTCTTGCTTATTAAAGGTATTCTATAGTGAGGTCCACCGCCGCTGTTTATTAGTTATGTTTTTTTTTCAACGTAACTCTACCAATGTGTTGATCTGTGCAGAGAGAAAAGCGTTGTTCTTATGTATTAGGGCTCAGCAGGTAGTAAATGACACTCCGTACTTTGGCTGATCGTATTATATAGGCCCATATCCTCCTAAGACAAATTTTTACAACTAAGGTTAGGCTAAGGGTGATAAATGAAGGAATTTAAGGATGATGTTTAGCATTTTTATGAACTGTGACCAACATAACAGGTTGAAATTAAATATAGTTTACGAATGCATTGAAGCTCTACGTTATTTTATTGTAGATATAGAGCGCCCTTAGTTAAAATACGCGTCCTTTATCCGGTTTGAGTCTTAATTAAGTTCTTTACGTCGACCAAACTGTATCGGAGCACCTTGAATTTTTTTCCTTCAACCATCAAAAGCTTTTTTCACAGTATTCAATCCAACTATTTTCCCTAATAACATACAAAATGTAAAACTAAATTTTTGATTCATTAAATAAAAAAAATCATAAAATAATTTAATTTCTTCGTAATCAATTTATATTTGAACATAAATATTACGTGTAATTTATATTTCAACATAAATATTGATTATATTGTCTTCTCCTTCGCACTCATACATTTTAACCATGTGAAAATAAAAAAAGATACTACAATACGAATTTAAATATAGCATATTTTTTCCTTTAGCTGTTCACTGACCACCCTGAGGTCTATCGCAACATTGATTGTGATATACGTCAACTCCTATGATACCGGAACCTTACCTTGCTGAAATCTGTTGTCTACCTAGGCCCCGAGTTAACACAATAAGAGGGGATTTTTTTATATAGGAGTCTTAATTATAAAATGTTGAGGTTTTATGGAGGTTTTAAAGATTATGAGGGTATTATTTATTAAATTCATATTCTGGCACATTGCGTTGTTGTATTTGAATTCATCTTCAGGGGAAATTTAATAAAATTACGAAATGTTATTACTAGAATAACGTTTCTAAGGTGCTGTCTTCGTTTCCTACTGAAGTATATTAAATGCTGATTTGAAGTGAGAGGTAATCTTTTGAAACCTGGATTTAAGAATGAATTCTGCGAAGTAATAAAGAGAATTTCGCACTTTCCTTGCATTTCAATCGCATGGACAGTTGTAACTCTTGAGTTTCCAGAATTAGTGTTTTATTTATCTTGATAAACATTTACTGACTATTCAATACTTTAAAACTCCGCATAAAATTTTCCATTTTAGATACATAACACATTCTTTTATTATTTTAACTCATCAATAATACAACTGTAAATAGGCCCTAAATGCTAAAGATTTTATTGTTTTTAATTCCTTTTTTCTTAGGCGTGTAATTGGTAAAATAGAACATAACAAACACATTACATGTAAATTATAAATTGTAGTATACAAGTTTAAAAAATCGCCTTTTAGAATTTAGAATTGCAAAAATCTAAGAAAGAAACTTTTATTGTGCATGTTCCGCATTTGCTGTCTAGGTTATTTCAATCACGTAATCCAATGTGAATATGTTTCTGATTGCGGAGAAAACGTAAGCTTTAGTAAAACGTATTGTTATTTTATACAGGTAATTCTTATTATATTGATTCCTTAACCGGCATATATATTGAAAAACTTCAGTTGCTTGAAAATATTATGTCTGTAAAGTATGATGAATAATTCAATTTTACTATAATGTAAACATAAATTTGGCATCCATGCATATAAAACATAAAATTGCGTGGGCAAAACTAGTGATCTTTCCATTAATATGATACCATTCCTAAAATTTAAACAAAGCAATAAACATAAATTTTAATCACTAATTCTTCTCACTAAGAACTCAGTATATCATTCCGTGATCCATGAAAGACAGAGGAATTACATTAATATCCTACATCGTATGACTTTACTTCTTTACCATGATGTCATTGTATTCATATCCTGAATATATTTGATATTTAAAAGGAATATTTTGTTGAACTACTAGTATATTAAAAAATTTAATGATTTTATGAAAAAATTTATATATTGATAAAGCCTATTTAATTATTGTGAAATGCTTTTTAAATTCCTTAGGATTAGGTAAAATGATAAAATGTTTACATGCTCACATGACTAAGCTAAAATGTTTTCACTCATTACCAAAATATTCAAATTAAATCCATCACGTCATGTGCTCGTCATTAAACCCCATTCCATTTCAGAAAACTTCAGAATTATCTGAACTAAATATATCTTGCTTAATTAGGCAACTAGGCACATACCTACATGTACCTTCCTAGCCTACAAGCTCGGGAGTCTGTGTTTAGATGGAGAAAACCTGGTAAAATGTTTATTGCAAGCAGATGCCTTTTAGATAAGGAACATCCAGGGGTAATTTCCCTGTGGATTTCCAGGCGGTGCAGCCGATTCAAAAGCTTATATTACCATTTGAAACTTAGATTAAAAGTGTTTTTGTGCTGCGCCCTACAGAGAGATTTTCATCACTTCCTTTTAATGAAATGAATTATAAGACACTTCTCCTACAACAAACTAATTAATGTTTTAGGAGTGGTAACGTCCCAAAACTACAAAGAAAATATTTACTTGCAATATAAAGATTTTTTTAAATTAATAAAAGTAATTTACTTTAAAAGGTCTTCTAATGCTGAAGTTGTCTAGTCGGTGTCTTAATAAAGCATTTTAACATAAAAAATATGATGTTATAGTTAGTTATTTTATTGATTATTATTACTTCACATGTATTAAATGTTAAAGTGATTGTTAGTGTTCGGATTAATTTAAGTGAGCGATTTTGATTATATTGTTATACCTTAATTTTGTAAATAACCGCAGTAATTAGTTTTAAAAAGCGCCAGTTTGGGTAAATAATGATGATGTAAATATAACAGAGGTAAAGCGACCTATTCATAATGACGAAGCATGTGAACAGAACACAATATTTACAACCTTTATATAAAGAAATATAAAGGTGACAACCTTTGGTTATCAGTGTATCCATTTTCTGATAAAACGCGCCCAGTCAATAGTTTACATCCCCTTTTAAGAACACAAAATTTGTAAAGATTTGCCACTGAACACTGAACGTACTCAAATTCAATACATCTACCGGGCCTAGAATCTTGTCTACATACTAAACTTACTAATTTAAATCATTGTCAACTTTCTAGTGGAAATTTCCTCAGTTCCTATCTCTTAGAGTAAAAATTTTACACATCAGTATAAGAGTAATTCCTCTTCTTAACTTTGAGGCAGTTCCCCACTAAAAAAATATTCATCTTTCCCCAAATTTTCATCTAATTTTGTTATTGTGTATTTCGTTTCCCCAGCTTAGTTTACTGCCCAACATTCTAATTTTTACTCTTACACTTATTATTTCCATTAATTTCACATCGGATTGATGCTAAAGGGTAATCATTCGTTCCCATTAAGTTGTTTTCTGTTAAATATTTCACTATTCATTTCATTTGTCACTCCCAGCAAAAAAAAAATATTTTAAGTGACCAACATTTTTAAAGGATTGGGAAGGGAGCTTGTCTTATAATTCAGGAAGTTGGAGGTCATGAATTGTGGATAGTTATAATCCTAGACTTGTGGATGCGGTATTCCCTGGTGGGGATTACCATCCGCACTGGTGAATACTACTTTCATCTCTGAGACCATCCCCTTAACTAGATCAAATCATTATTAATTGTCGAAATCGTGGTTCGGATCCTTCGTAAAACTGTAGGTCTCTTAGTTGACCTTGCAAGGCTATTGGGCTATTATAACAGTTCTGTATAACGAAAATGACAGCCTTTGCCAGTAAGAGGACTGCAGGGATCGATCCCGAGAAAAGTTAGTAGCTTTTTGAAGGGTTGTTCCTGGAGCCAGCTGCCATTGGTTGTTGGGCTATTAATTAACAATCCTGTCTAAGGAACATGCCAACTTAGTCAGTAACAAGGCTACAAGATCGCGCCACTATCATCACGATCATCACACTCATCCTTCACTCATATTCAGGGTAACGTCCTCCATGAGGTACCTGTCTTATTAAAGTGACTAAGTGATTAAGGGTCGCACTACAATAATCCTACACTCTTTTCCCTCACATTCTCTTTAAAACACCTTACTGGTGATCGACGTCTTGTGTGGTTATGTAATGGCCTGTCAAATGCAATGTACTTTATTGTGGCTTGTTGTTTGTTGCAGTTGGAACAGCTGTATATTGAGGTCCTGTACACCATCACCAACAAGGTGGGCGCCTCCAGCGGCCAGTTCTCGCACTACCAGGACGAACTCTACAGCTACGCGCAGAAAGCCTTCAACATCCCCTCGGACCAACACCGGCGCTACCTCGCCATCGCCACCGAGGAGAAGGTACGACACCTGCCGAGTCTCGCGTGTTTTACAGTTATCCTAACTAATCATAATGCAGTTGAACTGCTCATTGCAGAAATTCACTAGCTGACAAATTTGACCAAATCGACTTACATACAGAAAACTAATCTATGAAGAAAAACTAATTTCCTTCATAAAAAAATTTGTTAAGTCCCAGATACACAATGGTCTCCTATATTGGAAAAATGAGCCACTATATTGGAGAAGTTCTATTAAGGTACGCTGTGAAATAACTGATATGTAAGATTGTATTTATCCCCCATTAGGATAGCAGTAGGACATCGTACTGTAACACTCACGATATTTTGGTAACCAAAGGGCACAGAGCAGTGACTCAAGTTACAAAAATCATTTGTTTTTTCAAGTCGAATTCAGTTGTGTTAACAAATTTGGTTATTCGAATTTTAGAGCATTGATATTGTACTATTTTTGGATTTTGTTTAAAACATGTAGCAACTACAATTTTTCTTATTTTCACTTGAGACATCCTTTCAAGTGTGTAGGAGCTTGAAATATCTTCTGTAATTACTTGTAACATGAGTTGGTGGGCTGTTAAGTTTAATTATAAACAAACCGGTGCCGGTGGTTTCTAAAGCATGATCGGGTTCGGTGAACATAATCATCTCTCTCAGGGGAGAAATATTCGTCCACGTTTTATATAAAGTTTATACAAACACAAGTTTTGAAGTTGAAGATTTAATATTCCTGGGTCCTCGAGGGAATATATTTACATAGCTATCCTGCATTCCATTTCCCTTGTTGTGCTCTTGTTCATTGTGTTTTATCTGAGTTTCAATCATAGCTGATTGTGAATAATTCAAATTTATTGTTACTTTAAGGTTTTTCATCAGTTATACGAAGCCTTTCACTCACAACAAATTTGTTGTACAAAAAACTGAGGGTTTCATAAATTCCTACAGACATTTAATTTCATACAAGAAATTTATTTTTTCTATCCTTGATCACTCAAATACTCCGTAATCATGTGTTTATTTAAGAAAGACACAACTACGTTTAGTTCTCACCACTAAAAATTAATTCGAAGGAAGGTTTTTAATAGATTATAAAACACGTAAAAATAATAATATTTTTTACGTATTTTAAGAACGTAACTACGTAAAATATTTAGGTTTTTTAATGAATTATTTCGGATATGTTTTAAAGATAAGAACAAGAAAGAAAGTATAAAACGTGCCAAACATGTAAACAAAATAATGATGTTATATATATATATATATATTATGTATATTATTGTTATCTACATATTTATATATGTTATATATATTATTGTTTTGTTTGTTTTAATTTGTTTAGTTATTTGTGTTTGTGTCATCAATAAAGGAATTTCAAAAGATAGTAAACAAAAATTAGAAAAATTCAAATAAGATAAGAAAAAATTCAAAACTTAAAATGTGTTGTTTTTTAAGTACCAATTAGTTGTTAAGTTATTAGTTGTTGATACAGTACTACACCAATGTCTCAGGAGTGCCACAACCATTGTCTATCGTACAATGCTGTCATCTGATAAGCATGCGACATGCCCCGACACATCGCCTCGTGCACGCTCTGCTAAGGGCCGCTTCATCTCGTGTTATCTGCGAAATCAAACTTTGAACATACATCAAAAGTTCAAACCTGGTTGTCAGTTCAGTATTGGTTGCCGCTGGTGATACCTCTTGCAAACTTACAATTGTTTTTAACATTCGAGTACAAGGTATTTTTTACTGTCATATAAATAATAATTATTGGTGTTCGTTTGTTTAGTGACTACAGTATTTCGCGTTTTTAGAGGTTCTCAAAAATAACAAAGTGACTTAGAAATAAAATGAGAGAAAATCCTTTAAAAAGTCCTTATTAAAAAATAAAAATGGACACTGGAAACCAATTTGAACTTTCAATTAAAGTGTTACACCAAAATACTATGCACCACCTGCATTCATATTCTTAATTCTTACAGTTTAAGAATTGCAATCACACAATCAAATCATACCCTGTTAATTGTTTTAGGGATACCAATAAAAGTTTAAACTCTATTCATAATTAACTATTTCCCTTCATGTTTTTGAAAGATTAAAACTGGCTTAAGTTAAGCTTTACATAGAGCATTGTGCAAATTATGGTTACTCCATCAAAACACAAAACCAAATGAAATTTGCCTCAATAATTCCTTTCGTCGAATAAAATTGATATTAATAAAACAAAGGCAGTCATACTGAATGATATTACAGATATTTAATACATTAGAAATTATTGGAGAAAACGAAAATTGCTTGAATGTCAGATTAAGTTAATCTCAATTTTAGTTTTTGCTTTAGTTAGAAAAAATGCCCCTCAGTTATTATTTTGAATTTATTCATAAAATATATTTACCAAGAGTATTTTTTTTATTTAAGGAATTTATTTAAAGTATTAAACATGTATTAGTAATGTTTATTTATAACGTGTACCTTTTTACTGGACAATACGTGTTTTATTTTTTAATTTTATATTAGATATCTTGAATGCAACAATTATTAAATCAATCTTAAATACTCAAAACTTAGGAAAACTTTCCAATGAGCCAAGTAGGAATTATTTATTAATGCTAAAAAAAACCATACCTTATTCTTGGAACAGACATTTTGAAGGTACTTCTGACGAACGTGTTGAATATGATAACTAAAATATTGATATATAACTCTATGAAATTAGAACAGTTTTGACAATGACGGATCGTTGAAGTTTGGATGTGTCTGAGAATGAACATGTTCCTATGAAAACGTTCATCACATTCCTTTGTATTTATACTAGTCACTGACAGATATATATCAGTCTAGATTTCTGAGCTGTTTTGTTCAAAACGTTAAAAAAAGTGTTGACACATAAATTATTACGAATATCTACATTTTTTTGCAAAAACAAAAAACAACAACAAAAAACACAATTTTACAAGAAGAATTTATAATTTACATAATGGCTTAATGGCTCGTAGAAGTCATTAAGAAGCCTGACTTAAGTTAATAAAGTACAAAGTGCAATAAATTTTGAATAATTGGATACAATTATCAATAGTATTTATTTGATAATATGCTAATTAGCCAGCCAAAGTTTATCTTTTTTCATCATACTGACACAGAAACATCTGTTTTCAGTTCCTTTCTGTTGGCTCGAAAGTTACTCATTGCCGTCCAAGGCCGGAAAAACATTTATCCGCCTAGGCCGGATAAAACGAAAGTAAACAATCAGCTGATTTGCAGCAAACCAACGTTTAATGCTTGTTAATTGGTTACAATTAGAGGAATGTAGTGGCAGTACTGTATACGTAGCAAATAATTGTTCTGTTTATTATAGGTTAGGTTTGAAGGATTAAGAAACGTATGTTTATGTAAGGACTACGTTATGATTGAAAGTATGTTTTTTTCTGCTTAGTATGATGAAAAATATCGTACGTTACACGCCGGAAGTTTTGCCGTACTCGTATGAAAATCCCGCACTCGCTTTCGCTCGCTCTGGAACTATCATGCTCGTCCGGCTAAACAGAACTTCTCGGCCTATTAACGTAACTTACTATATTTGGCCAACCTAAGTAACTTTCAAAGCATCACTCAATTATTTAGCAGATATACCCACGGTTCGCCCGCTGGAAGGATAACTTTTTTTAATTAAATCATACCATGCGATATGTAATTTTTAGGAATAATGTAGTGCATTCATTAAGTTGATAAAGCGAAAATCTTTAGTGAGTTTATTAATAGTACATTTTATAGAAATGAAGTCGCCATCACCTAAACAAACCATCCTAAATTTTAATTTTGAAATCCTCGTTTCTAGTGTTTATGTAGATACGAAATAAAATGACCATACCAAGTTGAGAAATTCTAATTTGAGTACTTATTTGTTTATTAGACAGAAACCCATTTTACAAAGGTGAGGCCACTCACATTTTTACAACAAAGATCAGGTCACTCATACAGTACATAGAGGCGAAAATGTTTTGTAGAAATAGTATATTTTTATGGATTTTAAATTTTCATCAACGATTCTAAATTTTTATTTTGGAAACCCCGTTTCTAGATGACTTGTATTCTCGAAGTGTTATGTCTATACCGAGTTTCAAAATTCTAGTTTGAGTACTTATTTGGACAAACCAATTTGGGCGGTCCGTACAACACAAGTAGCCTAAGTGATAATTGACCAAAAATATAGTAGGTGGCCGTAAAAGATATGTACATTTATTCTTTTAGTAGATTGGACCTTGTACCTTTTCTATCCCTTGAAAGTGTTCTATAGGCCTTCCATCATAGTTTTGAAAACTGAAATGGCCGCCATGTTGAATTTTATGATCACCCTCTTTTAATCTTTTGAGAGAAAATAGTTTTAAATCATTTTTAGTATGCATCTAGAGCTTATATAAAGGATAATTTGTGTCAAAGAAGGTATACTTCATGGCCAAAGAAGCCTTCATGACTTTTTAAAATCAAATAATGGCCGCCACATTTAACTGTATTATACACCCACTTTTAGCCTTCCGAGAGAAAATCCTTTCTTAGTCCGCCTATAAAGAATACTTGCTAAGTTTTATGTCCCAAAGCCTTTAGTTTTTTAGAACCTGTGTCAGTGAGAGAGTGAGTGAGTGAGTTAGTCAGTCAGTCAGTCAGTCAGTTAGTCAGTCAGTCAGTCGACTATTTTGAATTTTATATTTATAGATTCCATGAAGATTATTCCTACCAAAAGTAACATAAGTTACTACAGTTAGGTGTTTACTACACTTAAGTGATAGGAAATGTATTTGTAGCTGTTAAAGGGCTGCCTTTCTTTTGAATTCACAATAGCAACCGGGGATGACAAATATTTTAAAGGGAAATACTAAAAAAATTCATCACATTTATATCCATTACAGATTTTCTACCATTCCTACCCCATTTTAATTCCCACTATTTTATGCACTAGTGTTCAGCGTCGGTATGATGTAGGCCTATCATGCTGAGTCAGAACGATACCCGTCGTTGTATCAGTACACTGACGTATATTACACTTATCAGGAGCAGTCAGTGAGGCAGCCAGTGGCCCACAAGCTGCAATCATCTCCTATTGTTCCTTCACAATGGGCAGGTTTCGATACAGCGGGCGCGTTTGTAACACTCAAATCTTCCGCTCTCACGAAGTCCATCATCATCTTTGAACGATTTATATTTTATTTCATTCGTTCCTTACTTTTTTACATAATCTCTTTACGATAAATGTTCGTTAGTGGAAATCTCTACACGGTTGGTAGGTTAAACATAAGTTACACTAAAAAAACTTGTCCCCCACATGCTATGTTTAGGCGCTTCCTTGTAATGAGTGAGTAAAACAAGAATTTATCTCCCAGCGGGAGTAAAGTGATTACTTTGTCTGCCAGCGGGAGGCAAAGTAACCCCATAGGAATAAAATTGAAATCAATAATTAAAAAATTAAAGCGCCTTCAAATTTCCACGCAGACATGCAAATATGATGCAGCTCAACGAATACAGGCACAAACAGCTCATTTAGTGGCAAGAATAATCAAATTAGATTAACATTGACAACAATCAGCTGTGAGAACGTCTAAGAAATAAGCATGTAAGAACGTTGCAACAATCAGCTGGTCGCTAGTGAATGCATGGTTGCAGCTACACGGGTACAGGCGCTATTATTAGAACGAAACAAAACGCATTTTAGCGAATTTCCTTAAAGGAATAAGCTATTACCGTAGGTCTCATGGTAAGACCTAAGCCCGAGACCATGTTAACTTTTCATTTTGGGGCCCCCAGAAGCAAAAAACACCATTCGTTTGAATTTATATATATATATATATATATATATATATCTATGCAGACCTGCATACTCAGCGAATTTCATATGCAACACAACATATTTTAATCCATCATAGCGAGATTCAACATGTATTTGTAAGCTCCATAAGAATAACATGGGGAATGAGTATGCAGGTTTGCTGCTACGGGTATATCAAAACTGGGTGATTTTAATTCAATATTTAGTTAATCTGAACTAGAAGAAGCCATTTACGAAGTTGTATCAAGATATGTTGAGAAATAGGCGAGATATAGAATTTTACTTATTTCCCATAAGGTTAACATTGGGACAACGTACTGTGTTTACCACTTTCAATATCTCGGAAACCAATGGACATAAAGCAGTGATTCAAAATACTAAATTGTTTTTTTTTTTTTTTTTTTTGAGCTGAATCCAACAATGCTAGCAAAAATTGGATAATTTTGAATTTTCTATGTAAAAAACTCAAAAAACCCATTTTTGGGGGGGTTTATTTCCCTTTACCCCCCCTTCCGGTGTTCCGATCGGGCTGGTTCACGAACTCGACCAATTGATTACCACTTTACATGTCCGTACCAAATTTCATAAAGATCGGACCATTTTTGCGGCCGCTATCGTGCTAACAGACACATATATATATATATATATATATATATCTAAAAATTCGAACGAATAGTGTTTTTTGCTTCTGGGGGCCCCAAAACGAAAAGTTATAGTGGTCCCGAGCTTAAGTCTTACCATGAGACCTACGGTAATAGCTTCTTCCCTATAGGGGAAATTCGCTAATAAACAAACTTATAAATATCAATCGGATTGCGAATTTTAATCTTAATTTTTAAATAGCATTACACAATCTTTCATATGTGTAAGTCTTGACAAACTGTATGAGATACTAAGAAATGAGTTGTTCAGGTATTTTTAATAATGCAAGAATAGAAATGAGTTTGATATAGTTAAAATTTATAAGTTGCATTTCTGCTTCTCTGCCAACATGTTAACCAAATATCGAATTATTGATGAAGACCTTGGAAACCAATATATCACTGACTACTCAAACTGAATGTTTGTAATTCAGGGAAAAGAAAATAATTACAAAAAATAGGTCCCGATTAACCAAATGAATAAAAGTGCGTCACCCATAAACTAATAAAACAAAGATTAAAGTAATAACATTAAAACGTCTACAAAAGCATTGCGCTTTTTAGCTCCTCCCTTTGCCCTAAAGGAACCGTTATTAAAGGAGAATGGTTAAAAGGTATTAGCAAAACAAATCCCTCTTTGTTGAAACCCTAATGATTCCAAAAGCTTCATATAATAATGTCGTCTACTTTGCAAGTGTAATCACAAACAACTGATTACAGAGGTTTTTTCCTTCCAGTTAGTTATAAATTTAAAGTGCAGCCTTAATAAAACACTAACTTAGATAGTTTTCGGTTTAGATGTCACGATCGAAGGTCTTAATATTTAGAAACAATGCACCCGCACTTTAGGACAGCAATATTATAATAACTACTTATTATCATCAATTGCTAGTAATTACAGTTGCTATAACTTTATTTATTAATGAAATATAATTAATCTATCGTTTCCGAATTCTAAATCTACATAGGTTGAGTGAAAAAACACATCCGATAACTATGTTTATTAAATCTGTTAAGCTAAATATAAAAAAATGATTGAATGCATGAGTAGCTGTTAAAATTATTGATTACTTTAGTATTTGGATCATGTTCAAATGTTTGAAAATTTTGATTCACAAATCAAACTTTTAATTATATGGAAAGTATGTTTTTACCTAATGTATTTATTATCAGTACAAAACGAGAGAAGTGTGATGTTTTATTGATATTTCTATCTTTGTAAGGAATACTCAGATACCGAATAAATTTTATTTTAAATCATTTTTTAAAATATTTGAATAACTTTTTTTAAAGCAATATTTATTTACTTGCAAAATCAATATTCCTTAACTATGCTCTTGAAGAGTAAAATTGTATTTGACCTTACATAATATTTTTGACGTAAAACCTTATATTTTTCCATAAGTTATGATAAAGGCTAATTCTTAAGACTTAATATCTATAACCATAGGGATCGTAGTATCCTTCCTCACAAAAGTAAAATGTAGGATTTCAGTTAAAGATAAACTTTTCTTCAACCGGGATTTGTGGGCTTTGTGAGAAATTTCCCTCCGCTTTTTGTCAGCAGTTTGTTCAGTTCTCTACTGAATCAGCTTCTCACGTGTGCTATTTCAAATTTGCCTACTTTTATATTGCTTCTCCTCCCACAAACAGTTTGATAAGTGATCCGTATTGAAGTAAATCAATGAGTCTTTTAAATTACATTTCAGTAGTCAGTAAAGTACCTAAGATACTTTTTAAGGAAAAAGAAAATGCTTGGCAACTGAAAATAATGTGTTAGATAGTTTCTGACATGATTTTCCTTATAAAATAGCACGTCAACGTCAATTATCTACTTAAGATTGTAAATATCAAAGGTAAATAAATCAATATTTCTAATATTTGTTATGTTTACCATAACATCCCCCAGTATTATACAAAGCATAATCTCCAATGTACAACGGAATTCACCGATCTCAATTAGTTCACAGTTTAAGTTCAATTTAATAACCAAAGGGCAAATAATGCCTTATGTCTCTGCTGTTAGTATCAACAGATATATAAATAATAAGATAATAAATGGTAATAAATGGAAAAGGATAAATAGTTATCTTCGCAATACCATTACAAAATCATATGTTGACAACGTAAACCATCGGGCCCGTTAGAAAACGTTTAAAACTGCCCTTAGGAGTATCATTACTATATTAATTTATTTAGAGTGTTATTGACATGCCGAGATTGCAGTTGGCCTATGGCCTGGGGATCATGTATACAGCTTGCAAGATGCCACTGACAGTTTAAGCAAAGTCTTTGATGTGGTCTCTTTGGAGTAATTGAGCCCATACCCGGGCTCAGCTTAACAATAAGTTTCTACTGGTAAAGACGCTCAATACAGTACCCAAGAACATTATTAATTTTACGAGTAATATACGCTCAAATTTAATTACTGTGAATTTAATACTGTATAAAACAAATCAATGATTGAGCTAAAATAATAATTAATGGTGCTGAGTTTTAGTGACGTTCATAAAGTGAGATAAAATGAACGAATAAAAGACATCCAATGCAAGGAGTAATGTCATCTGTTCCCTAGTTATTATTAATTTATTTGTGATTAAAAGGTTAGAATTTAAAAATATTTCGGCCTTGCCAACCTTTTTTTTACTTGCGTTTTTAACTATTATTTTTTTCCACAATAAACTATCTAACGCGCAGAATATTAATTGAAATAAAACTATCTCTATCGCCTATAGACCTATGTCTATCTTTGTAAAAGTACAAAATTGAGGACAATGAAGAAGCAAAGTACAAAGAAACGTAAGTCCTTGTGAAATTATTTTACATAAACATTTCTATTCTTTTTTTATTTTACAGTGCTAATTTTTAAATATGAAGGAAACTTCTGTGTCTTTATTTACGACTAATTCTTTTTACCAAGACAGTCTAGCCTGATGGTAAATTTTGCTTGACGATCAGGAATAATTCACATTTTTTGTCTTAGCTGCTTAATGTTATTGAGAGTTTTTTAATGTAAATTATATTATATAGGCCTTCATATTGTTTTAGAGTGTAAAATTTGATAGTATAATTTAGGGCAGTTTCTTTCAGGACTTCGTAGAAATGTGAAACTCTACAGATCATGGAGAAGGTATTGCTGAAACTAATTCGACAAGATTGCAGACCAGTTTACGTTTATTAAACAATGCTTCCGCCCAATTAAATTGATTAAACGTTTTCGGATGTTTTCGTTTAAAGTAAATTACTCAATCCACCTCCTGTGAGTTTGCTTGGTTTAATGTTATGATTAGTGAATTACTTAGGTTTGTTTCAATTTTACACAAACATATACGAGATTTATTCAGCTGGCTGATCCTGTCAAAGCTCATTATTCACGTTTGACGACTAAACGGTTTGAATTACATAGGATTTAAAATTTCTTTTCAGATTTTAGAATGATTCATGATTTTGCAACACTCATTCATATTTTGTTCAATTATGAAATAGCTAGCTGAAAGTTTCAATTGGAAAAAAATCTTTCAGCAACTGTTCTTTGGAATAGTTCTTACATCCACGGATGCAAATCCATTTTTCGTACATATTACTACTTCTAGTTCATTCATTAGTTTTAGATCTAGAAATAAACAAAGAAAAAAATATATTCTGCCTCTGTATTTTCTAAAGACAATTTGATTGGTTGTATAATTTATTAATTTATTGGATTGCAATGGTCGTATTGTTTTTACAAATTTAAAGATATCCATCAGAAACCTAAAATTTAATATCAAACCAGAATTCCAATAAAATTATATGACTTTAATAAATGAAAACATTGTATTAAATACTGCTACGTGTTTAATGAAACCCTCAGTTTTAAGGAAACTAAACTGGGTTTTCAACACTCCATTTACCGTTTGACGCTTACACGATCATCAACTCTCCGTTATTTTTATCCTCTTGATCTAACGATCCCGTTTCGTTTCTCAATCATTAAAAGAGCTTTAGTAAAATCAATTTGATGATTTGTTGATTCTTGTCCATCAGGTCAAGTAACCTAAATATTATATATGTTAACTCTACAATAAATTACGGTAAAGGTTTACTAGACTATGTTTAATTCCATAAAATACACATTCATTTGAGCTTTCTATTTATATTTATTTCACAGGCAATAGGGTATAATTCTTCTAAATGATTTATGGGGGTGGACAGGGGTAGATACTTCACATAAAATTGGAAGATCATTAAAAAACACACTGTAAGAAAATAATAATAATAAAATTACTTATTTAAGTATAAAGACCACGTTAAATTCGGTCCATTTACTTTAATGAAAAATGCATATTTTGGAGGATAGAAAGGGTGAAGGCTGAAGGGATTTTAAAGACCAATCTCTCTTTGGTTGTAATAAGCCCCGCGCTCGGCTCTGTTGGTCCGTCTCTAACTATTCGTTATGTAAAAAAAGTTCGTATTTCATAGTTAGGTTCTGTCAGGCAGCATAATTCTCAAAATAATCTGTTAAGTGTAAAAGTAAATATTTAGTCTCTAAAGTAAGTAACAATGTCAAAAAATTAACGCCTTTTTTGAGTTTTTGTTGGATAGGCTTATTAATCATCAACTACACAAGTTATCAGAATTCCCTTTCTCGATGATGGATAATGAACCAAATAATTTAGTGCATTGTATAAAATTGCCTACATGGTGTCAGTTTTCAAAGCCTCACTGCACCTCAGAATCAAAAATTACAGAAAACTAAAACTAAGGCAGGTTTTGTTATTTTAAGTAATAAATATCTAATAATGCATTGTTAATCATTGATAAATAATTATTTTAGAGTTATACTTTTACCCTGAAGAAATTTTGTGTAAACTTAAAGATTTCATTAAGGCAAAAAATAAGCCCTCAAAGATATTTTTATTTTATAAAAAAAGTAATATCATCTTAATCAACTCCGCTTGTTGCTTCAATAACTCTGCTAATTACATTAACAAGGTCTCTAAATTACTTGACAACTGCCGTGCAGCACCGCCTTTAATCGACTTGTAGCTTGACATTATTTCAAAAAATATTTATTATACCTCTTGTTTGATAAACCTTTTCATATAAATTAAAACAAATAATCAATGGCTAAACTCAAAATTGTCTCCGCGTTAATTGTGTTATCATTGAATTGATTTGAAAGATTGTTTTTCAATTGAAGGGTGTATCTTTAAACTTAAAAATCCTTAATAATGATTTTTACTGAAAAGAGTGCGTTGCCATAAAATCAAAGAGTACATTAAATACTTAAGAAGTATTTCTTAACAAAAACAGAATATAAAAGATGACTAGAATTGTAATGATATGAGAACGTTCCTAATCAACGTTTTATTCTCAAGTATTTAACTTAATCATGTTCTTAACGAATATTTATATGAATAGTTATGAGCTCGGAAGTGTTCCCGAGTGTGACCATACAAATTACAAGTTTTAATAAAAAAAGCTTGTATGCAGTATAACAGTTAAACCGTACAAACAAAAACAAAAAGGTGTATGTAAATAATTTCGAATCGGTAGATATTCTCCAACTTCATCGATGCAGTATATTCTAAAGAGCCTAAAATTCCTTACTCTTGAAATGGTATCACAACCTCAACAAAAGATTTTGCAAAAAGTAAGATAACTTTGCCTTTTGAGTAACAGTTTTAATGATTTTAATTTTAATTTATTGTGTGTAATCTATATTGTAATATTAGTACATACTGTATATTCAATGTAGATCTTACCTATATAATTATCGATATTGTACTATAATTCTGACCTTTTAAAACCATATGGCATGAAGTTTACAAATGAAAAGACATCGATTTGCAAAAAATATCAAAAACAGTATATGGACTTAATGACAACTGGACCAGTTGCCCTTGACAAAGTTGAAGAGAAATAACAGAGTTTCACTAAAACAAAATTGGACACACCGCCCGCCGCCGCTTACTTAAGCGCTTGTCGTGAAGCCGAGTGCGAGAGGCTTTGTTGCCCTTTGCATCCATCGTTACTCTTTCCTTTTAAATTGGATAAAAATTCATCTTTGTTTCAGCAAAAAAAATGAAACGAAATTAATTTCAAGATATGTTTTAAAGTAAAGCATGTACAAATTTCATTTTAAAAAGGGTGTTTTACGGATTACCAACCTACATTTTGTAGGATAGCATCGTTATCAATTAATGGCTTATTACTAATGGCTGGTTTTCCGGAAAAGAAAATAGAAATTAGGTCAGTTTCAAAGCTGAACAGGAAAAACAGGGCTCGAACGAGAGAACTCCATAGATTATGAAATCGTACAACCAATCGGGTATCCACTCAGTCAATTTACTCTGTTCCACAAAAGCGTACTTTGACATAAAAAAATGTGATCCTTCAAAGTGGAAAGTTTCCTACGAAACGATTATAAAAAATTAAGGCTTGAACTTTTCAAATATTCGATTAGTCTTTGTTGTTTTCAAGGTAATATTACACAAGGCCGTTCAAACACAACTGTTTTCATTTTTAAATTGAAATTTTCGCAAATAATAAAGTACGTCTGTTAAATAAAAACCAATCAATTAGTTCAAAACTTAGTTAAAATGTAGGCTATGTAATACTTAATTAAAAAGGTTAAATACCTGTCAGCCTCGTGATTCTTATTTATCCTTGGTTGGATGACGCGTTTCGACAAATTACATTGCCATCTTCAGATCTTCAACTTGAAATTTTCCTTCACCCATTGGCTGCGTCATAATTTAATACTACAACGAACACTTAACACTGCACAAAACATTTAAAACACGTAGGCCTACTTATTACGAAAAACTAATTTAATTTAATACCCGAAACCGGCAGAATGGTGCATGCACCTCGAGTGTCGAGTCCCCAACCATTGCAACCATCATGCAACCATCGAGGTGCATGCACCATTCTGCCGGTTTCGGGTATTAAATTAAATTAGTTTTTCGTAATAAGTAGGCCTACGTGTTTTAAATGTTTTGTGCAGTGTTAAGTGTTCGTTGTAGTATTAAATTATGACGCAGCCAATGGGTGAAGGAAAATTTCAAGTTGAAGATCTGAAGATGGCAATGTAATTTGTCGAAACGCGTCATCCAACCAAGGATAAATAAGAATCACGAGGCTGACAGGTATTTAACCTTTTTAATTAAGTCAATTCACGTGATTCAGGAAAACAACAACATTATATGTAATACTATTGCAAATCTGCGTGTATTGCCTAAAAACGTTCATAAGGCCTGCAACCTTATAAAATTAAATTAAAGCATATCCCAATTAGTAATACGTGTTGAAGTTTTACCGTTGTAATTAGTTTCGGCTCAAGCCTGCCGGCTCAGTTTCAATTCAGGTGCCACATCAAAGGGGAGCCGCATCAGTGTACGTGACATCTTGCTAACTACGTATCACTATCCGCAATCTGTTATTGGGCTTCTTATGCCTGAAATGGTCATTAATATTAGTCAAATAAAAAAAAAAATTATATTTGCAAATTCTTTTAGATTTTTTTGAGCTAAATTTGATTATAATTTGATAGTTAAAAAAAATAAAAATAATTACCTTCCAATAAAGAATTTAACGGGGGAGAACAAGAATAGCTAATATGAATAACAAGAATAAGAACTACAATAGCTAATAGGTAATTTTACTTTAACGTTTTAACCTTCTGTTATGTTTTACTGTTTTTTTTTAAACTCACTTATTGTAATTCACCTTTATTATAATTTGATATAATTTTTGTTTAAAATTTAAATCGAAATATCCCCGTTCTTATATCGCATCCAATCAAATCGGTCTAGTGCAATGATAAACTTTTTCAGACAATAGTGTCCGACTTTGATAATTGTTCTCCATTTTATAAGTTTAATCACTGAAAAGTTTTTTTCGTTATCATTCACTTAGCATTTACGCCTAAACGTATTCAATCTAAACCATGCCTTTTGATTCTTTGTAAATGTTGCATACTAATGTGCAACCCTTTTTCAAAGTTTTGTTTATTTTTCTCTTTCAAAAATGTTGTATTTCAGTTCAGACCATATAACGGCATTAATTAGTTGGAACTCAGTTTATTTGATTTTTTTATAACAACGTCTAGCTTGTGCGTCAAGAACACATTTGTTTCTTATCGCTTACGTCGCACACACAGCGAGTCAGTGAGACTTGACAACCAACTTCTAAAGGAGTACACATTAAGATAGAGAAATATGTTTCTCATTGTGAAAAATGTTAGCTTTCTTTGAAACTTACAGTTTAAAACATCGCCAGTTATGTATTCTACGCCCTAATCGAACATCTCAATTAAACCAAAAGGCCTCGTTCGACATTCAAATCTAAGCACGATCGGTACAAACACAACAAGTAATACTGTTACGAATATTAACTTAATAATTTGCAGTTTATATAACGATATTTTAGTAGTTAATTAATAACGGAAATATTTAACATAACGGATATGTTTACAGAATTGTAATTAATGTCGATACGCCAAGCCTGCCATTATAGGCCCACATCAAAGCCCCATCTACGTCGTGATATCAAGCAAGCCACCCGGAGCGACAGTCAATGCACAAACTAAACATTGGTTAAAATGAGTAAATAAGCTATAATGTACATGTTTGTTAAAACAGAATTGTTTTAATTTAACACATCCAAAGTCCTACAAAAGATTAATTCAAAAGTATTATTCATTTCTCCTTTTTAAATGGATGGATTTACTCAGGGATTCTCTTATCCTTCTTATGAATCATAATAATTTTTATATTCTTCACACAGTATATGGATTAAGTATTGTTTTCGTCCAAATTTTCGAGTTTAAGTTGAGAGTGGAAATATCTGTTATTAGTATAAATATCAAGTAAATAGAAATTTCTTGTTTCCTAAAATATGTTAGGTATATTTAGATTTTCAATTTAAGTTTATATCATGCTTCAAAATAAAGGGTAGTTTTAAAAAGACTGTAACATTTTATTTGATTAAATACATTAATTTAATGTATTTTAAGTAATAAGACATTTCGTGATCATATCTAAGCTCAAGACCAACAATACGACTTCTATGAAATCAAATTTTGCAGAACACCTTGACCAATTTAACCATATTAACAAAATAATAGAGAATATCATAACCGTTGAGAAACAAGCAGAGAAAAAATAGTTCAAAGGAGGAATTCTAAACTCTCACAACTTTAAAGATCCAAATAAAACGCCAACTGGTAAACTAAATATAAAAAAATCCAATTTATGAAAGAAAATACGGATGATGATAAGATGATTTTAGAAAAACAGCTATACCACCATCGTTACCAAAATCACATGCAACATTCTAGTAAAAACATGTTTTATTGTTTACTTAGGTTAAAATAATTTTAACCTAAGATGCTAGACTTTGAAAATTGCCTTTGAGCTGGAACTAGCCAGTCGATTAATAAAGAAGTATGAAGGGTGTTTTGTCTTTATTTTAGTAATATTACATTACATAATAGTAGCCCCAACCTTTGAATAAAAAATGTTCATGGGACCGAAACTGAAACAATGTTACATAATCAGTTCACACATGAAAAACTTGCATTTTTTAACCATAATAAAACTTCTACTTCGTTTTACTGTGTTTCAAAATTGGACTTCTGGGTGTAAAACTAAAAAATATATTCATCTTAGAGTTCAGCACACCTTTTCTTGGTCCATTTGCATGTTATTGAGGTAGCTTCTTCTACTTTTACCTTTATTCCTCTCTGAAAATTTCTTAAATATTTAATAGTATATTTATTCTTAAGATATTCCCTAGTCAACGATCCAATCACTTATCAACCCTATTTAACGTAATATTCATGTAATTTTAATTTTACTACAATTTGATTAGTATTTTAGTTTATTGTTATGTAAGTACTATTTGCTTGCTTAAGTAAAAATGATTTAATACGATTACTTTATTTATATTCTAATTACTTTTTAACACTACACATTATTAATGTATTATTTTTGACTGTAAATTCAATGCTATTTGAATTTAAATCTGAATAGTATCGCCAAAATGTTTTGGTAAAATTTTATTCAAATATTTTTACAATAAAAATATATGTATAATAGTTACAACAATAAATGTCAAATTATAACTTTTCAATACATATTCATCTCGTAAGAAATTATTAAAAATTATAAACAAATTAAAACGACCCATGCAAAACAAAAAAATACTTTATGGGGGACCATCATGAAATTTCAACCTTAAACATTTATATCAAGTATCATGACTTGGGATTTCCTACAAGAAAAACGTTTTTTTTTCAAAGACGAAGATCGTTAACCCATTTTCTAGCACATAGGGCATTTTGTACAGTTATGTACTACATGATCTACTCCTGCATTCAGATTCAACAATGAAGATGATGATATAAATGGTATGAATAATGGCAATACCAAGGTCAAGGTTTTGCCTTAGTATTTACCTAACGTAGTTTGGAAATATTTTAATGTCCTTTGTTACATGCGGCTGGATTATGAAAATGTGTAATAAATTATAATTAAAATACAGAGTTTAAATATTTTTAAAATGTTGGCATTACGAACTTCTGCTTAGATACCGCTGTAAAAAGTATTATTTTTAAACCATGCACAGTTTTACACAATTTTATCATAAAGTGGTACAGCACACCTCGAGTTATCCGGATTAATGTGGTGGAACACCGATCCGAATAACAAAAGTCCGCATAATCCGAGGTAATTACAATATTGCCTAAAATAGCGATCGCATATCTTTGCCCCTGCTGAATTGATGCTGCAAACGGCGCAGCGTGTCAAGACTGTAGCCTATAACATGTTATAGTCTTTCAAGCTCGTTCCGCATACCATTTTTTAACTTCGCTCGATTCTTCTTCCAGTCACTAGCCGTACTTGACCCAAAACCTAGTTCCTTAAGTATTTTTTACCAGACTCTCCCGCGTCAAGTCTTTTGACAGCGTTCAGTTTTGTTCTAAAGTTAAAAACACTTTTTTCCTTTTACAACCACTCACTCTGGAACTGAACATCTATCAGTTCACACAAAGAGTTCACAACTATAAACATGATATAGCCTAAAATAACAGTAATAAACTACTTCGCAAAATTGCCGTAGCCCACGCCTTTGTTGATTACTGCTAGTCCCCCAAGTAGCAAACCAAAAAACTACGTACACGAAAATGCTGTAATGTACTGTTTAGGCAATGCGGCTCCTTCAATTATTGTGTGTCCAAATGCGTGCAAGTAATACATTGTATTTGCATTTTACTTTTAGAAGGCGCATTTCACACGTAGACATGTTTTGCCGTGATTTTAATTTTTGAATTTCTCGGACAGACCGGTCCGGATAATCCGAGATCCGGATAATGTGGGGTCCGTATAGTCCGAGGTGTACTGTGATAAGATTAAAAAATTTTAATTACACGTATTTTATCGCATAAAATGAAGATATATGATACCAACACTGTCTTAATTATACGAGTAAAGGAGACGGTTTACTAATTAATGTAATATCCAGGTTAATAATATTTCCAAGACTTACTCGCTCTACTTCACAGATGATAGTAATTACTGTCAATATTCAACGATGATCATCAGTAATTACACCTCCCCCCCCCCAATAACTTACCTCCAAACACGATTAGTGGTCCGTCTTCAAAATTAAATTTGTATGCCTGCGCTTGTTTCTTTAATTCTATCACATAAAAGACACAGCTTTGTGAGAATTTCAGTGAATTCTTTGTCAACATTTGATCTTGTTAAGCGACAAAAACACAAAAAATGCGTGAGATTTTAAAAATATCGCCTATAAATTGTCTATTGTTAACCAAGCAACTTTAAATATTGTGTATCATTGAATATTATCACCATTTAATAAGATATTAAAATCTAATAGATTAATATTAAATAGATTCAAGGTCAAGTAAATGAAAATAAACTAAATATTAATTTTTGTTAGGAGGGAAAATTAATAATGTCATTAAAATTTTACTTTTAGCGAATTTCCCCTATAGGGAAGTAGCTATTACCGTAGGCGGCACGGTGAGACTTAAGCCCAGGACCATGTTATTTTTTCATTTTGAGGTCCCCAGACCCCAAAAACACCGTTCGTTCATTTTCATATATATGTGTATATATATATATATATATATATATATATATATATATATACCTGTCCGTAGGCGCGATAACTTTTGTAAAAAAGGTCCGACCTTGATGAAATTTGGAACAAACGTATAAAGCGTCATTCATGACTTCGAGTTCGAAAACCAGCAAGATTGATTTACTCTAAGAAGGTTTTTTTCACAAAATAAAATTTATTTTCAAGATTTAACACCTTTTTACTAATTATTTTTAAACTTAATTGTCAAAATTGAATTCCGCTTAAAAAAAACAAACAATTTAGCATTTTGAATTATTATTCTATGTCAATCCGTTGCTTAGATTTTGGATAATATTGGATATGCTAAACACAGTACGTTGTCCAATATTATTTTTAATTTTCCCTCCAAAAAGTATAGTCACCCTGATTTGAGATTTAAAAAAATTCAATTCTGAACATATGATTAAATTTGCAGGTGTTAAATATTTGATTTGTGTTAATTTTGAATAGTTAGAGTTCATTGATCAAGATTTTGCAGAAAATATATACTATATCAAAAAATACAAATTATTTTTAAATTTAATAAAGAAAGTAAGAGCATTTGGAGGGGGTCTTGGTCTAAACTGCCTGAAAATGTAGCATAATATATGGTATGTTTACAATTATGAGGATTGATAATATGTTTTATTGAAATTGGCTGCAGATGTAGGTCTGTTGCAATAGGGATGTTTTAATTACTATAAAACTGACCATAAGATTGAATTTAATTTTTTCATTAGATTAAATTATTTGTTTGTTTTGGGTGTTTTGAGTTCATTGGTTATATGTTTGTTGACATTTATATTCTATTACAAGATTACAGTTAGTTATTAAAAATTAAAAGACTAAGGATTATATAAAATACTAAAGTGTATGTGTTACTAATGAAGACCAATATGGTCTCTTTGTTAATTTTCCTCATGTTTAAAGCTCATGAATGATTAAATATGTGTTTTTAGTATATTATTTACTTAACGTATTCAAATGATACTTCCTTCAAACAAGTTGAATGCTCACATATACAAAATAAATCCTATGGAAATTCGCTGAGTACGCAGGTCTGCTGCGACGGGGGTATTTCTTTTTATACATATAATAATAATAATCAAGAATATTGTAGACGTCAATTTATCGTACTCGTGCATAATTTAAATAATTGCTCTATTATTAATCTAATTTATTGTACTATAAAATCATCAAACAATTTTTACAATCGCCTTTTAGTTTTTTGACACTTTGGTAATTTTTGCTGCTTTTGGGTTTGAAGAATGCCATATGAACACAATATTGCATTGTTGAAAGTATCGCCTAAATGGCATGTGTATATGCATCTCCAGGTAGAGCATTTTATAACTATTGCCAAATCTTAAAGCCCAGTCCGTCCGTAAGACTAATGTTAATTTTAGCATTGAGCTTATGGACGGCGCCGGCGTGGGTCTTAAGATTTGGCGCCAACAATACCTATATTGCTAAATGTATTTATACTTTAAATATTATTTTAATTTTTAACCCGTACTTTCATTGAATTTTAACTGTTAATAGAATTAAATTAACTTATCAAGAATACATAATATTTCCATAGCTGTGCAAATGACAGCTTCTTACCGACTAGGAATATTAAATCGCTTTAAACTAATATTGATAAGTGTTCTTAATGTCATTCCCAAACCTCTTTATTAAACATTGAACTCTACTATGCTCCTCATTAAATTGTTTAAACTGTTAACTCGTTGCAGGTAACACGTTTATTATTGGATGCTAAATGGTTGAACTAATTTTAAATCGGAAGTTTCTGACAACAAATTGTTATTATGAACATACTATTAACAGTATTTCTATTTTGAATATACAGCATAGGGCCAAAATTAGTTACTAAATATAGGTAAAAACTAATAACAAGAACTGTTTTTCATCAAATTAAAATGTAACTTCTATTATAATTAGTCTTGCGTACGTTACAGAACATGTATAAATAAGCAAAATAATTCATCTAACATTATCAATATTATCATTTAGGAAAACGTTGTCTGAATGCTTTTCTGTTTTACGCATATTTCAAGTCATCGTATTTTCATACCATAATCTTCTCCTCTTTCCTTAACTATTGTATTTTTCTCTTCTCGTAAATCAAAAAGATATTGTCTGTTTTAGCCGCCGATCGTGGTTCTGAACGTGGTGGTCCTGGAGGCGGAGGGTCTGGAAGCTAAGGATGCAAATGGTGAATATTCTGTTTACATTTAGATAACAGCATGTTTGTTTTGAAATTAATGCTATAATATCTCAGTGACATAATAAAATTGGCTTATTTCTTTATTAAGAGACACGCTCAGTGAAATTACCTTATTGCAGGAGATTAGTACGACATTATTTCATTGAAATATAACACTTAATGCGATGTCTTAAACGATATTAATTGTAATTTTCTTTACAGTTTCTGATAATGACAGTAGAAAAGGTTTTAATGGAACTTCCAATATTTTATAGTATTTTATTGTAATTTTACTAATAATCTGCATTTTTTATACATAATCGCTGGCTTGCTTTAATTACAATTTATATTAACAAAGTTTAATCGTTTTATGAATTAATTTTATTATTATTTTGGAACACTTACTTGAATGCGTCGTGGAATATGAACACAAAACGTTCAATGCTGATTGGTTTAACTAATTTCTAATCTTACTTAGACGTCAATGAATGTATTATGTAACCAATTCCAATCTACTTGACGACAATACATCAAACAAAATACCCAGGTTCATACACTACTATTAGTGTTCAAGAGTTGCACCAACAGAGAGAGGATTAATGGACTAAAACCTTAGGGTGGTTAATCTACTACACCATTACGAGGGGGTAACCTTTAAAATGAACGATCTTACTATCCTTAGACTTCAGTAAATCTGTTGCGACCATGCTTCTGCCGGTTTTGCTTTGTTCTTAGTGTAAAGTAATTTTATGAAACTTGACGAATAGCAAAGGTAACCGAAAAATGAATCATGAAAACTCTTTGGTTAAGTTAGTGTGTTACAGTGAAGCAACCCTCCCTTTGAAACCCCGTGTGCAATTTTTGTTTAAAATATCGAAATAAAATTTTTATTTTCAAAAAACGTTTCTAGTTGGTGCCAAAAGCGTTGCATTAACTGCCATTGTTTATTTTAGCACTGGTACAATTTTTAGTTTGCGTATCCAAATAGTATACTATACTATGTCGAGCTTTTAGGGCTGCATGAGTAAACATTTTTTATGTATGCCCTACAATACAAAATATTTTTCTTCTTAGACATATCATAATTTTCTGAGCTGTTGGTCATTGCAGCAAAGAAACACTAAAAGTTTACAAACCCCTTAATCGTTTTTGTAAAGCATAAATGGACTTGCAGTTTTAATTTCAAAATACGTTATACGTTTTTATCTTTTCTTTATAACCTTTAGGTACCTAAATTTCCAGTATCAAGGACTCAGGAAACAATATTAAAAAGAGGAATATTGTGCTTGTAGAAGAGGATCCTTTGAGTCCTGAAATGTAATTTGATTCAGCATCACCAGCCGACAATACAAAAAAGCCTCTGAACAGTTTAGAGATATGTTGACATGTTTTCAACACTCTATTCCTGTATACAAACCATATATGCACGTTAAAATCCTCGTTTACTTTTTCATAGCAAACAAATAATAGGATATACCGAAGTGACAGATTCGTTCATTTATTTACAAAAAAGCTTTCATATGAAGTTCATTTGACTATTGCAAGACCGAAATAATAACCCAATCGTGGATCAAGCTGGGTTTAATATCTGTCGGAATTTTCTATTTAGTTATTTAACGATAAAATCCAGCAAGCATGCGCAGTAAGTAAGCAATATCGAACGAAAAACTACGGCCTGCTCTCTATTAGGTTTTCTTTAGTTTGAGAGGAAATATGTTTTTATGGACTAGTTAAGTAACAGCCCTTATGTATTTAAGTTACAATTAAGTAATATTTTCTAAAAAGAATAATTATAAAAGTATAAGATGTTTAAGTTGTATGATGAAAAAAGTGCTACTAACAATCTTTCAAAAAAACTACTCTTATATTCTCTGTGAAATAGCAACTAACCCTAATTCCGTTTAAATTAAATAAATATTATTTTATTTGTCTCTTAAATCAGCATTAAAATTTAAAATGGCAAATTTTTCTATAATCATATTTCAAACTAATTTTATAAGTTGAATAAATAAAGCCAATGTTTCGAACGTTTGTCCTACGAAATACACAGCTAAGGATGTCATTATAAATTTTCCTATATGAAACACAAAATTACCACAACAACCAAAAACAATTACCTAATATTTTCCATAAAATGATGTATCAGTAAGTATCTAATATCTACTATATATTTGTCAAATACCACTCACCTATCATCGACTACTTGACCTAGAACCTTAAAACTTTGCATGAACGTTCCTCTCAGGGCATAGGCATCCACTAAGAACGGAGTTTTAAAAATTCCCTCAGGGTTACGCCCTATGATACATCAAAGTTTCAATGTTATTAAAGTATATGGAATCTCATGTAGTTGTCATGGCAACCTTAACATTAAATCATGAATCTAAGGAACTTTTTCTTTTTTCCACGAGTACAACCGTGTTGATCAGCTAGTTAATTTATAGAAGAGGAATATATACTTACCGACCCAGAGTAACTATATCAGAAAACTCAACAGGTCCTAGGTACCGATATGATATGAAAAGTGGGACAAACATCAGATAGATGGGGTGTGAATATTTGACGCCTGGGGCGGGAACGGGCGCGGGACGTGGGTTATGCATCGCGAACGTCCGCAGTGGATCGTCCCGTGCCCGGGATATTCAATGAGCCTCTTCTTTTTCGCTTCTTGAAAAGTAAAGTTTTTTACCTAGGTTGTTATCTGAAGTTTTTATGGATGAAAATAAAGTTTTTGCTTATATGAAATATTTTTGGCTTATTGATTGAATTACGATCATCGGTTCAGAAAATTAGGATACTCTACTTAAAAGACAAAGGGGTGATGCAAACATTTGTGAAATTGTGTCATCTCCTATTTTTACCCATAGTGTTATTCAATGAACAACCTTTATTATTGATGATTATGAAGTTAAAATATCATACAACAGTAAGAAAGTAAATGTTTTTTTATCAAACCACCAATAACATAGTTTGTTTTCAGGAAAACTGGATAGCTTAATCATCAGCCAATTTCAAAAACTATATATGTACCTATTCTAGTATCTTCCTTTACATTTTTCTTAAGAAGGAGTTTTTAAAAACAATCGAAATAGAACTGAAGTTGTCGGATGGAATTGCATTTTTATTCAACTTTTATTCAACTTACATTCATATTTTAAAACAAAACACTGTTTAAGGATACTTTCAATTACGTAAAAAAGAACGGTAAAACTTTCTAAACGTTGAATCCAAGTGAAAGCTTTCAAAGCTGAACTAGCTACTAAGTTCAAAATTCATATTTAAAAATGTACAAAACATGTTTTATTCATTCAAAGTAGGCTAAACAATTGATATGTAGTTTTATTTTTAATTGCTCAAACTTCAAACATAGATTTGAACTGTAAATTACGAGTACATGTGTAGTTCAGTTGTTTGTTCGCTAATTTTGTATTACTAGATTAATTTCATCTAGTAATTTCATCAAGTTTTCTATTTTTCTATCTAGGAAATTCATCTATTTTTGTATGAGATGAATTTCATCTCATTTTTAGAATCTGCTTTTTATCTTTATATTTATAGTGTATTTAAGCTGACCTTTTTGCATTCTTTATTTATTTGTTGTCACGTAATTTTATACTAGATATAAATTAAAGCATTCCTTCCAAGTTAGGTCCTGATACCTCAACTATTAATATGGATGGTTATTCCTTAATATATAAATGAGTATAAAACTCAGTGTAAAACGTAAATTGCTTAACATTGAAAGAAAAACTAAAATATTTTATTTATTATTTGTGTTTATTGGCCAATTTAATGTTCATTTCTGCTCCTTCTTTGTACAAGAGGTTAATTTACTGTATATTCCACTTTAAACATGAAGGGTTTATATAAGCATCAGTATGTGGAAAGAAATATGTTGTTTTCATAATCTTTATAATTTAGACGTCTCTTTAGAATATAAAATTCTCAAATTCGTTTGCCTATTAATAATTCAAATTTACATTTCTAGTTTCATCAAAAAGTGTAATGCCTACATAAAATAAATAATTTTCCCGTTGAAATTGAATTTTTTTTAATTATTTCACTACATTTTATATGTATTTCGAGATATTTATTGCCTGTCGTTGATTACGCTTTGTAGTTTATGTTTGGATAAAACAGTAATTAAATTTACTTTTTACAGGAATTTAAACGCATATCCAATCAATGTAACAAAGAATTGAGCATTTTAAGTATGACATATTTCTTTGTCAAACCATTTATGTTCTAATGTCGGAGAGTATTTCATGAATACTGACAACATATATCCCGGTTGGAATCCTCGTAATAGAAACATAGGATGTGTCGCTTCACTAATGAAATGTTAAATCTCCTCTTAGGGCAGCAGTGAGAGCTTGTTACATGTTTATAAAGCAGGTTGTAACACAAGTGCAGCTTCTCTTGTGTTAACTGTTTCCGTGACCTTTTACATTGGGTTTGATTTATATATACAAAGACTATTACAACCTAATTGAATTAAATGTCTTTTAATATTTCTCGTTAATTGAGATATTTCTCGTCTTTTTATAATTTCTCGTTATAATGAACTAATTATTATTCATAATTAGTTCATTATAACGGACTATGCAGTTTTATTTATGTAAATATTTTATAGCAATTGAATTATCAGAAAAAGTCACCCACACAGCGACTTAACTTAAAGCGATATCATAGCTATTTCGTTTGTATGACACTGTGTAGTAAGTATTTTTAGGAATCAGATTAATTCAACAGTTTTAGTGTTGATTACCATAAATCTCAATTGTACGGTTACAGTAACAATAATCGGGACTATTGTAACAATCTTAAAAACGAAAGTATTTTCCTCGATATCTCCTTTGCACTAAATCCTGCACAACAGATAAATGAAGCTATATTTTACGTTCATCCCACTTGATACTTAGGCAACTCGTTGAGACCATCGAAGTTCCCGATTGTCGCCGTTACTAAGGAGGGATTAACCAGGTCGACCTCATAGAGCCGAAGTTTCTAAACCACCAAAACTACAGTACTAGACGCTATAGATCGTAGGATGGGCTGCAGGAACTTGTGATTGGATCTGATGTGATTTTGAGTCTTGTTTATGGATGTAGTTACCAGTTTAATAATTATGAAAAGCTAGTTATTTCATGGTCTATACTCTATATACAATACCTGCATACCATAATAGGCTTAATTTAAAAATAATTCTTTACTTTTTAACATAATAATATGCGTAAAATATAATATTAACAGACAAAACACCACAAAAAGGTTGTTCACAAAATTGATTTCCTTGATGTCTTTATGGAATCCGGAAAATAAAAGGACAGAATAACAAATCTTTTGTTAGTGGAATTTAGTCTATTCTGCATCACACAGGTCGACATTATTAAAACCTTTGAACGGTTTGGAACTCCGCCCCCTCTGACTCGTCAATGCTCTCTCAACCTCTTGTCCTTCCTTCTCAATTTTCCTTACCATCCGAGTAAAATCTACTCATGTATGCTAATTCTGTTCAATGTCTCGTGCATACCTTTGCCTTCAAAACACCCCTCAAAACACGAGAACTAAATAAAAATAAAATCATCCAATCTCTGAAAATTTTTAACCAAAGTGAGATGGACGAGGAAAATCAAAACCTATTATTTGGGTCCCTCAAACATTATTTAATGTTAAAGTAAGAGCTAATAGACTCGGTTGTAAGCACTATTCACACATATGCTATGAGGGGAGAAATTGCAATCATTAATTGATCTTAAAAAAATTCTTCTCATGTGGGACTAATTATAAAATATCAACAAATATTAGGTTTAAACAGTTGAATTTCCTGTTTGCTCACTTAATACTTCCAGAGAGACGATGACCAAACAGCTGAAGTGCTGGTCCCAGAGGACCTTGGTCCGATAACAGCGAGATCCGATATTAACTCCTTAGACGGTTTTGGTCGACCTTCCTACTTTGATACGATTTCACCAGTACTCAACTGATTGGCTCATTGTGAAGGGTGAGATGATTGGAAGTACACACTCCAAAAGAGTAATTCTTGCAAATATATAAAAAGTCTTCCGATCATCTAGCTAATATTAAAATTTAAAACCTTTGCCTGACTGCAACGGCGCTGTCTTGAAATTTTTTTTAACCATATAGCAATAGATGTTTTAAATCGATGAACGTGATCATTTTACAAAAGTTATGACAAACTGTTCTCTTGAGTTAACGGGAACATTTCAAACGAATTCTTACTTGTAAGTGATGGCATGAAGGAACGTTATTAGCATCGAAGCACGCTATAAACGACCCTAGTCTAATATTCGACCTGTGGAATCTTTGTAGCGTAGATAATAAAATTACAACGATAAAACAAATGTATGCAATCGTCATAAAATTATGTGAAGTAGTTTGAAAAAACAAATTAACAAATTGTTATTCCTCTAAATAACGTTAGGGATATTTTCGAAAACAGCTTATTACTTTGTTCTAAAATTAGTTTATTTTAAGGACATAAGACAATTTATTTACCTGACATTTTGACTTATAACTAACAACGCAATGTCCATAAAAAGCAAGATCTTATGAATCTTACGAAAACTATCTGGAAAAAGAATAGCTAAAAAACAAATCAAATAACTTATATTTAATTAAAGGACATATTCTAGAAATAAAACCAAACGTTCTAATGCAGTACTGTAACGTTCTAATGCAGACACAATAACATAAAGTGGTTTTGCTTCTCTTACGGGCTATTTTACTCGTGGTATATGAAAACAATCAGGCCACATAAGAGGAGTTTAATAAAAATAAAATGCTGCTATAGATATTACCTGTATGTTTTGAAAAAAAAAAACATCGCAATTGATTTATTTTATAGAGAAATTAACGAAATATTGAATATAAACCAGTAAATATGAAGTAAAGTAAATATGTTTTTTTTTTATTAATTTAACCTTGTTAGTCTAAGTATATTTACTCTATTTTATGGTGAAAATTTCATGATGAAACAAATGTCTATTAGGAAGATTTGTATAAGCAAGCACTCATTCGTTTATGAAACTATCTAAATTACTTGTATACCCATATTATTATGCACATTCCTCTTTTTCATTATTGTTTAAATTTTTAGGTAAGTTTTTTATCCATATATTACTATGGGTTCTACCTAAACTGAAAGAAGGATTACCAGGATTAAGACTTAAATTGAAAGAAGTTACACTTAAATAAAGCTAAATAAAACCATGTTCAAAATACTTTTTCAATGCAATAAGGTATGATCCATCAACAAATGAATGAATTTAATTGTCTTTTGAACAAATTAGGGGGAAGGAAAAGGAGACTCTAAAAAGGAGTTGTTAGGGGAGAAAGGAGAACGGCGCCGCAGCAGTAGGGGGTGGCGGACTAGAGTAACCGTTCATTCACCTCTGTTTCGAAGAAATACTCATTCCCAATTTTTTTATTTTGGATTTTTAAAATTATTTTAACTGACTCTTCAAATTAAAGTTACTTCAAGTTAATTTTGTTTCTGTTACTTTTAATTCAACGTGAAGCTACGTTTAATTAGTGTTTACCTTCCCTTCAATATATTAATGGTATGAAGACATCGCAATTTTAATTTAAAGTATTTATCAGATGATTCAGTTAGAGAACCTACAAATACTCATGATGGTCCTTCAAATTCGATTTAAAAATAGTGTCTATTTGTCTATTAAACCTCGTAAATAATTTTTATCTCAATTCGGCTAAATGCTAATTTTAAATCGAATCCCTTTCATTTGCCCGATTTTAAATCACTTAAAATTACCTCCCTTTACATTAACAAAAAAATTAAGTTTAGTTTACGTTAATTCTTTAAAAATTGTTCATCAATTTTTATCATTGAATGGTCAATTTGATAAATGTCTGATAAAATAGACACGATAAATAAGTCGTCAAAACACCGTCAGTCAGTATCAATAAATGAGATATTATCAAATATTCAAAATTACTATGTAGAATTTGTAAAGTTTCGTAAAGAGAGCCCCTTTTGTAAAAGGCGAAGTTCTTGTCAGATCTAACTTGTGACATTGTTGACACCTTATGTTGACTTAAATTACAATTGAAAATTCAGGACAGCATTTTATAGATAATTAATAACCCTTGGCATTATAGCTTCTTTTTGCATTTAAAGCCATAACTCTTAAATGTATGACATCAATGAAATTTAAAATCCAATGTTAATAGCCGTAATAGCTTATAACAATTTATTGAAATTATGTATATATTGCTTAGTCTGGTGATCTATCAGCATTTAGCTTTTCAAACCCTTCTTTATTTATTTACTACACTCGATGATCGTTAACAGATCAAAAATACTACTTTCAAGTGGCTTTCAATGTCTTTAATAAAATAACTATTTTTTATATTTTTAATGATTCTCATGGAAAGTCCTGAATATTTATTTCCACCAAACACATCAAACGTGGTAACAATTAAAAGATTAAATATAGAAGTATCGCTTAGAACTGGCAGTACAATTTCTAAATTGTTTGAAACCACTCACAGACTCATTAGAAAAGCTTAATACTTTCTCTAAAAACTTCTCTCAGACAAAATGTAACTTGACAGGGACGTTAATTTAGTAATTCAATAAGAAATTCTTCCAAAGAAGTAATTTCTTGTGATGATTTAATTTATCCTTGACTCTGATCTTATATCATCTGCGGGGTGTGAAACGACTTTCCTCAATTTACATAATTGGTTTTGATTAACTGAAGAGCGAACTGAAAATTGCGCTTTGTTAGGTCAATGACCCTACTCAAATTGTTCGCTTGTATATATATGTGTGTTATAATGTAGTATATATGTGTTGTATGTATAAGTTGATGAAACAAATATCAACTCAATTTTACTCAGATAAAGTTTCATCACAGTGGCAATGAGAATGTTCAATGTAGTACTCTGAATAAATTTGAACTAAAAAACCTTAAAACCCATTCCAAATTAACAATTTTTTTATTATAACAACTAGAATATTTTCATGAATACATGATACAAGCCGATGTTTCAAGTCCTAAGATTAGATCTTCATGTTAATTTAAAAGTTATATTTCCTTTTTGAAAATTTTCAAAATACGTTCAAAGAACTTTGTGAGAAGAGAAGCTCTTTTACATGGAATAGTTTCTACAATTATACAAAAAACTAAAGAAATGTATAATGGCGGATCATAGAATGCTGGAAGATGGAACTTTAAATTGAAAAGAAGCTTGAAAGCAGGTCTAAAGAATGTAATCTTTTGCTACATTCTTTTAATATAAACTTAATTGCTTTATTCATTTCTTACGTAATTCCTTAGAAATATTATTGCTCTTTCAGCATTTTTGCGGCCAGATACTTTTCTTTTAGTCCTTAAGCAGATTATATAAAATCGAAGGCGCTTTATATATAAGGAGCGTAAAGTACAAAGTTTAAACGCTTTTATAATCATGATGAATTTATAAGTAGACAAAAAATTTTAGACTCGCTTAAAATTAAAATTTCAGTTTAGATAGCAATTCTTTTCCAAAATAATTACTAACTTTTAATATTTTTTCATCACTCCGTACCGAAAGTAGTTATTTTAATGGCAGCTGATGGCAACGAAAGTGATCGTTTCACTAATCTTAATTAAGAGCAAGGGAAATTCATTTTCCATTGCTCTATATTTACTTTCCCTTGCTCAGTATGTACCTTGTACCGAAAGTGATTTTCCGGCCGGTATCCCGGATAGTGACTGCTCTAGTTATCCCGTACTCGGCAGCGCCACGGTCATGAAACTCGGTGTTCTTGTGTTCGGCTCCGCCACAGACATGAAACTTGAGTGCGCATTGGAAAATACCACTTTCGGTATTTTTATACTACAGTAGAACCTCACTAATTCGAACCTCGATAATTCGATAAACCTCTATAATTTGAATATTTTGTCTTTTCTCTTGAAAAAAAACTCTGATATTCGTAAAAATACACCGATAATTCGAAATATTTTTGGCACAATGTAGCCTCTAAAATTCGAATTAATGCCTACCCGAGCCTCTAGAATTCGAATGTTGTTGCTGTAATTTGAAATTATCTCTAAAATTCGAAGTCAACCTCCACAATTCAAACTGAGACCACCGTATGCCTCTGAAATTCGAATTCAGCGCAAAAAACAAGCCTGTTGAAACATGAACAAATGCGTATCGAGTTCGCAAATTTTATCGAAGAAAACTATAATTTATGATAAATAAATTTGTGCCTCCATAATATGAATTTCATTTGCAGTAACCTCTATAATTCAAACCCTTGATTTTTAAAACTTCCTATGATTCGAACGAAAATGGCTATCCCCTGAATTTCGAATAAGTGAGGTTCTAATAAGTAATGACATTATACTTTTATTCTTGTTCTTGCTTTTTTGTTCTGTGGACACTATTAAATTGAATGGGACATACATAGTGGGGAGGGGGATAGAAGTGCCTAAATATTTGAATGGTTATTAAAACTAAAGGCTTGTCGGCATGTCGACTTCCTAATAGTTGTGTTCAAAAATATATAGAGCATTTATTCACCTTACATCATATATAAATGTATACATGAACTAAAAAAATATAGAGGTGGAGGAGGACCGAAAACATTAGTGGCGATGTAATTTGCAACACTTAAAAAATACACAATGAAAAATTGTTCGCAGAAACAATTTAAAATGCTAAAATTTGTGCCCCGACCAAAAAAAATGAAAGCCTAAACTTGTTTACTTTTCAAACTAATATTGGAACCTGTCTATTTATTATTTAATGTAATATGTAAAGAAATCTATATTCTCTGTACTTCTGTTACAATTACTTAATCGTGAGTTTTTTAGCGAATTTCCCCTATAGGGAAGAAGCTATTACCGTAGGTCTAGCTAAGCGCGAACCGTAAGACCTAAGCGCGGGACCATCATAACTTTTCGTTTTGGTGCCCCCAGATACCAAAAACACCATTCGTTCAAATTTGTATATATATATATATATGTGTGTGTGTGTGTGTGTGTGTGTGTGTGTGTGTGTGTGTGTGTGTGTGTGTGTGTGTGTGTGTGTGTTTGTCTATAAGCACGATAGCGCTCGCAAAAATGGTCCGATCGGAATGAAATTTGGCATAGGCGTGTAAAGTAGCAATTATTCGGATGAGTTCGAAAACCAGCCCAATCGGACCACTGGAAGGGGGGGTAAAGGGGGATAAACCCCCCCCCCAAAAATGGGTTTTTTGGGGTTTTTACATATAAAAATCAAAATAATCCAATTTTAATTAGCACCATTGAATTCAGCTCGAAAAAACAAACAATTTTGTATCTTGAATCATTTCTCTATGTCGACTGGTTACCGAGATATTGTAAGTGGTAAACACAGTACGTTGTCCCAATGTTAACCTTATGGGAAATAAGTAAAATTCTATATCTCGCTTATTTCTCAAAATATCTTAATAAAACTTGGTTTGTGGCTTCATCTAGATAAGATCTAATGTATTTTAGTCTAAAACCACCGAAATTTCCATTTTTGTGGCAGCAAACCTGCATACTCATTCCCCATGTTATCCTTATGGGAAATAAAAAATTCTATATCTTCCACATTTTTTGACAAATCTTGATAAAAGTTGCTATATGGTTTCTCCTAGTTCAGATCTACGAAATATTGAATTAAAACCACCCAGTTTTAACGGACCTGTTGCAGCAAACCTGCACACTCATTCTCCATGTTATTCTTATGGAGCTTACAAAAACATGTTGAATCTCACTATCTTGGATTGAAATATGTTCTTTTGCCTTTGAAATTCGCTGAGTATGCAGGTCTGCTGCAACGGGGGTATTTTAAACATATGAGGAAGAACACACATCAAACCTATTATATTTAGAATGAAACACGAAAACCCCAGGAAACAAACATCGATCATTGAGGGGTGATGCAGCAAAACGCCTGAGGCCGCCTCGTTATTGGGTGACGAGAGTTCAGTTGGTGGTGGCAAGTCACTAGCGTCTTTATCTTCCTTCTTTTCAAATAGTCCTGCAATGTTAGAAAAATCGACATAACAAGTCCTGACCAAGTTGAAACATATGCTAAGTAAACAACCTGAAAGTAGTCTGGCCCCGTAAACTGTCAAATATCCCAGGAAATCCCTTTTGGGATCCATCCGCCTTCTTGAAAAAAAAAAGTATTCCCTGTCCGTGTTTATCCATACATTGATTAAATTAACACAAAAAAATACAAAAAAGGATAAAGGCGATTTTGTAGAGGATAACCTAAAAAATAAATAAATATGCACCAGACGTTTTTGAAAATATCTACTGATATTATTCATTGTTTTTGAATACCGTAGTTGTGGTTGAATACCTTTACCGTAAGAAATACACGTAAAAAGTCATTTAAAATACATTCCCAAGAGGTCAAAGCCCTTGATCTTAATAAATGATAAATTAAATTGATAGAATCTTGATGAAAATTCAACTTATTTTGACACATCAAAATTTGTTCACATTAAAGGCGTGGGTGAGCTCACAAAAAAGGTATTGCTTAACGAATTTGTAAAAAATAGTATCATAAGGAATCTTTCTTGAGAGCTAGTTTCTACGACTGAGGTGTCAAATAATTGAAACTTTTATCAGGATATTAGTTATAAAGAGATGTTATTTTTCGAAGGACATATCTATGCAAGGCCACTTCTCTTGTTTTGCCATCATCATGGAGGACGTTTAAAGTAGATAATTACCTCCGTCTTGACCGAGACCAGCAGAGCCGGATAGGTTCCGTCATAAAACTTCGGTATATTATGCAAAACTTCCTATTTGGAAACTAGGTTACTATGTATTTTGGTGGTGGGTGATATTGCCAAACCTAGAACTATTCATAGAAGAATTCTTGTAAATTGTAGCAAGGCTTTAACAGCTTTTTCAAGGCAGTACAAAAAAACTGTAACTTCTTGATTTCTCATTGCAGTGGGCAAATGATTGCAGATCTTCAATGCAAGCGTTGGGAGCGAGTTCTGGGTTTTGGACAGCCTGCAGAGGGGCATGTCTGTATGCGAACGATATCTCATATCATGACCATGAAAAGCGTCCCTTTATTGGAAATATTGTCCTCTACAAAAACGCCACTCAAACCATTTTCGTATCTCTTACAGACCATCCGTGGGGGGGGGGGGGGGTTGAGTACGCAAAATTATTCTGGCGCAGTTTCTCAGTTGAACGTTATCACTACTAGCACATCACAAAAACCATAAAAACGCTAGTTGCCAGTTCCGGAAATGGTCCCGTTTCAATGTGGCGACCATTATAAATTGCAACATGCGTTTTTGTGATGTGCTAGTAGTGATCGATAACGTTCAACTGAGACACTGCGCCGGATTAATTTTGCACACTCAACCCCCTCCACGGCCTTAACTATTATGATTTTCCTGCTAATTAAAAACTGTTTTTTAGAGGTAAGGTTACGTCTTGTGGAGTTTTAAATGTTTGATTTGTATACTCCATTAAACAGCCCCATATGAATACTACCTCAAATATTTCCAAGATTATCTCTTCAATTATCTAATATTTTTCTTGTAAAATCTATTCTTAAAATGAGTCTATTTTCACTGGCCCCGTAAACGATATAAATGTAGCATTGCTGTATATTTCTCATTGCATCCATTTAATTAGAAAATCCAAAATGCAAAACAATGTTATGATAGATTATAAGGCACTCCTGCAAGGACTAGTGTATGTAACGCGGGTGCCGGTGACTAATTCTATTCTTAAAATGAGTCTATTTTCACTGGCCCCGTAAACGATATAAATGTAGCATTGCTGTATATTTCTCATTGCATCCATTTAATTAGAAAATCCAAAATGCAAAACAATGTTATGATGGATTATAAGGCACTCCTGCAAGGACTAGTGTATGTAACGCGGGTGCCGGTGACTAATTCTATTCTTAAAATGAGTCTATTTTCACTGGCCTCGTAAACGATATAAATGTAGCATTACTGTATATTTCTCATTGCATCCATTTAATTACAAAATTCAAAATGCATAACAATGTTATGATGGATTATAAGACACTCCTGCGAGGACTAGTGTCTGTAGTCTGTATCGCGGGTGCCGCTGACTGAGGGATCCAGTTATCGGGTCGCCCAGATATCGGATTAGGATCCAGTGAGGCCACTTCACTTGTTTTGTCATCGTCCCGGAGGACGTTAAAAGTAGATTCGCAGGAAAGTCAACCACCTCAACCCTGCACAAAAGTAATAACTGAATTACACTGGAGGAAGTTTTTTTTTACTTTACTAGTTTCAGTTATCTGTTAGAAATGAAATTGACAACTACTCTCTAATGATTATTTTAATAGGGTGAATTGAATAACCCTAACTATTTAGGTGATTATAATGGAATAAATATAATGAAAACTACACTGAGAAAAATAAATGACATAAAATGTCTGCAGCAGACACTATTTTCATTCACGTTTAGTTATGTCTAAAACAGAAGCGGAGGAAAAATTCCGAAACAGATATAAACTTATATCTAAACACCAACAATGACGTCATTAAACACGTCATCATCCTTGCTCTCCAATAGTGGTAATATATATAAAGAAGTGACTGATTTGTAAGTAGACTATAACAATAACTTGCAGTTCCTTTCTGTTTATATTATAGGCTACTCTTGAAATAGTTACAAGCTATCATATTTTCAGATCTAGAAATGCCTGTAACAATGACTAATTCTCTCTAATTCCGACATAGCGTATGGCCAGACCCCACAAAGAGCAAATAGAATTGTTACACTTGTCTCTGTAACAGACATAATGAATAGTGAAACCCCGTTAGAATGGTGCTGTATCTGTTATACTTGTCTCTGTAACGGAAATAATGAATAGCGACCCCCGTCAGAAAGGTGCTGTATCTGTTATTCTATATTTGTCACTATATTTGTTTACTATCATGTTTCTACTTGTAATTTGTGGTATTGTCTATGCTAATTGTGAAAATCAAGTAAAAATTTTACTTTAAAAAAATTAAATCCAAGAAAATGTTAATGGAAAATTTACTTCCATTGAATGTTAGACATATCATGTAGCATTAACTAGTCTTACCATCACTTGTAAATATTTCCATTTGTTATTGTTAACAAAACCCCCTGGAAAGATCTTGAAGTCAAGAAGATCGACAATGTAAAGCACTTGAGAAAAAATTGTGGGATAAAGTACTGAAATAAGCATTGATCACCTTAGACGAAGAGTTTTATTTATTTTTTATCTCATTTTGTTGTAAATCAGTGTCTTTATGAATAGTCTTTCTGTGGTAAAATTAACATGCATTTACTTTGATCTTTAAATTTTGAATAACGAATTATATGATTTCTTATCTTATTTCTTTCTATAAAAACAGTATAAAGAAAGATTTTTACTGAGTAGACAGTGACAACTGAACTTTAGCAGAATAGACCTGGTTTTAAAAATTGCCATATTGAGTACTTCCATGATGAAATGAACGAAAAAAATTCCTATGGGCCTATGTTCATACATTTTAGGTAAAATATTAACCAACAAATTAATATTCAAAATTGTCAATGTACTTATTTGTTTTTAAAATGTTAATTGAAAACACAAACAGATAAACACAAAAAAATGTAATTTTTTGGGATTTGAAACAATACTATCCCTTGTAATCGTTTCTTTTACACATGAAGAATGCTTAATGAGGTATGGGAGACAGGATACCATTGTCATTACTAAAGGACTGCATTAGTTTTAACACCTATTCAAACATAGATCGATAAAAAAATCATCTATTATTTCTCAATCTATTGACACTCAGATTTTTCATCAAATTTGTTTGCAAATAGCCACAGATAAAATATTACTTTACTTTGTAAATTTAAGTTGAAATGATTAATAAATGAAACTAAAAATCAATAAACCACTATAAATTTAGCAAATAATTTGTACTAACTACATAAAAACGATTTTGTTTTAATTAATCAACACTCAAGAAAAGGAAGCAAAATAAAAAAACAGTCTTTTGAAAAAAAGTTTATTTATTGCTCACAAAAAATCAGGAAAACAAATAAAATATAATGCTTCATAAAAAACTTTAAATATACAGTACCTGTATTACAGTACCTTTAAATATTACAGTACCTGTGGTTAGCGTAAATTTTCACCAGACCTGCACTCTTTGGTACAGCTTAGCCACTCGGTGTGTATAGAGGATACCAGTAGAAGTAGTTTTATCCGAACAAAGCACCTTAACTCGTGAAGAACACCTTCATATCTGCCATTTAAGATAGCTGCCATAAATTCATAAATTGCACTATGACTCCAGTAACAGTAGGCGTATTCCGATCATGAAGAACATATTTTTATTTGAAAGGTTGTTTTTAATAAAACCATTTGAATTTAATACTTTTGAAAATTAATAGTTTTTATTGAATATTGGAACAACAAAATTTCCCATGCGGAAGTCTATTCCTCAATAAAATGCGTTTTGAGGCTATAGCTAAATGTAATATGTTCTCTAGGTCAAAAACTTTTACGCACAGAAATTTTATTCCAAATGGTAAATTATTATCAAAACAAGTACCTCGAAAAGATACACGCATAAGCCGTTTTCCCAGTTTAGCTCGTTTTCTCGCTATTTCATTGAGAAAAAAAACATTTACTGTAACGAACCAAGAAAAATCGATCGTGATACTGTAGTATAATTCTATGATTCTACCCATTCTGATAAGCCAAAAGGTGTTTTTGTCCGTCCAATGTTAACATAGGGAAAATTAACAGGCCCTTCCATAATAACAACTTCATCCGACGGTATAATTTGTTCTTAAATATGAAATATAAACATTTGAACTGTATAAAATAAAAAATCCTAAATAAATAATTAATTGCCAAACTGTATTTCAGTTTGTTTTTTGATGATTTTTAGTTGTAATATCAAGCCCCCCCTATACGTGAAATTCGGTGGAATGGGGGTGTTCTTCATGAATTTGAGGTCGGTTCTTCGTGCAAAAATACTTCTACTGGTATCTTCTATACTTACACCACGTAAGAATGGTTGAATCAAAAAGTGCAAGATTTTTATCCTAACTACACGTCCTAACCTTGAATAAAATAGAAAAACTCACAATATCTTACAGGGCTTTCTACAACAGAAAAATACGTCGATGTAGTACCATGTAACTTCCGAGTGGTCAACATTTCACAGGTGATTTGATCGGTTTCATTACAAAATATCAGTAATGATTACAACAAACAAACAACACAGCACAACACACGTGAAGCACAAGTAGAAGCAGACCCGACACAATACACACTACACACTTCACACGACACACGCCTCAGTTCACCCGGTCTCCGATTCACCGACTGACTAATAACTGGAAGGCCTACAAGCACCACGATGTATATAACTCAACACCAAGCTACTGTAATATAGTAATACCAGTCAAATTATATGTGTGGTTCAGATTTAACTATCTCAGCTGGCTATATTTAGATTTTGTTTTTAAATATTAGGTTTCAATTTGAGATATAACAATAACTATACCGTAAAAATCACTGTCTGGTTTAGAAACAATATATATTTGCAGCGTACAAAACCATAAATCTGTTACACATGTATAGTTGACTGAAAAAGACAACAACTATATCTTAAATAGTAAAAATATGTACGTCTACTACAACCATTATAGCTGTTGGTTTTAAACATATGCTACGTAAGTGACAGATCCAACTATTGATCAGGGGAGTTTAAGTATCACAGGAAAGGACATGCAACATAACTGTATCAGTTATACGTTATGATAAATCTTTGATTTCGGCAATAGATATTAAAACGGCGGCTAAAGACAAAGCTTATATCCAAAATGAATTTAGTACATCCTAAGTTGTGACGTCATACATTCCAGATATAAGCCTTATTTTTGTAGGAGTCATACGTATATGTTCCAAAGTCACAACAAGTTTGATTTTTTGATATAAGCCAATAAATATAGGGTTATATGAAATACAAACATTTCCTATGTTCTTACGAAGAAAAGGTTATGTCCGTTTAAAATATTTTATATCTGTAACTTACACTGTGTTACGAAACCTAATATAATCAGTGCAATCAGATATACTTATTGTCGGAATAGATATTAGGCCAAAAGTGATTTTTCTCAGTGTACTGGTAAAAGTAATATTAAATATTAATTTTACCAGTAGTTTTCATTTTCACTTTACTTACATGTCACCCTGTATATGCCAACTACAAATTTTACAAGTTGACATATACAGGGTGACTCAAGTAAAGTGCCAAACTCCGGAAATAGGTTATACGGGTCAAAATAAAAAGAAAACATAGATTAAATGTTTTTCAAAAAACGCTTCGTTTACCAGATATCCGTCATTTTGTATTTTTTACAAAATATCTTTATCTCCCAAGTTTTATAATCGATTTTTTAAAACTCGGTATGCACTTGTATCTAGTTAAGGATAGTTTATGAAAAAATAATCAGCATAATCGAATAATAGATCGCAAAATGGCGAGCGGTTAAAATTATTTAAGTTGAAACTACGAAAATACTGTACGTTTTACAAAAAAATATAAAGTAAACAATTTTTAGACAATTTTATTTGCCATCTAATGACATCAAATATATGAAAATTGGTTAATAAACAACTGAGATATGATCGTATTTACCTAGCGAGGCAGCATTTTTTTGAAGCAACATAGTCCATTGTTGCGTTGAGCCATGAGCTGAAATAGAGAAATTACGCTACCTTGTTAGATAAATTCGACCATAACTCCGATTTTAATAATTTTAGTATCGTTAGATTGGGAATAAAATTTGCTAAATATTATTGGTCTTTTAATTTTTTGGTAAAATTTACTGTTTTTTTCGGTATTTAAATTTAAAGATTTTAAACGGCCTCCATTTGAAAATTTACTATTCGATCATGCTAATTATTTTTTCATAAACTAATCTTGACTAGATACAGGTACATACCGAGTTAAAAAAATCTATTATAAAACTTGGGAGATTAAAAATATTTTGTAAAAAATACAAAATGGCGGATATCTGGTAAACGAAGCGTTTTTGGAAAAACATTATTCTACATTTTCTCTTTATTTTTACCTATTTAACCTATTCCCGAGGTTTGGCATTTTACTTATGGGACACCCTGTACATTATACCAGTTGATTTCCCCGGCTTTGCTCGGAAGATTTTTTCTCGTTTGATGAGAATTAGTAGTGATGCATTCTGTTGGCCACCATTGGAATTATTTCAAACTATGGCCTCATAATTTGTATAAAACTAATAAAACTGAGAATCCTTTAAAAAAAATTATGAAATCTCGTTCAACGGTCCTATGATGTAACCCTTAAAGGTAGGTTTATGGAATTTTTCTTTAATGAGTTTTTTCAATCGGCTCTTGATTTTATATATTTTTAAGGTATACTTGGTAAGAATTATACATATATATTTCACAGTAAATTTCATGCATGTTATTTTATATATCTTTTATATTTTAAAAAAATCTTACTTTTTATGGTACCATTTATGGTATTATTATTCAAGAGGTACCAGTTGCTTTTATTTTTGCAAATTGAAAATTTATCGTTCTACTAGATAGTAAGTTTATTTATTAAGTAAAGTAATTAAGTGGCTCAGTAATGAAAAAAAGTATCTTTATTATTTGTTATCCTTCAAACAAATAAATGAGAAAAAATTATGATAGTAGTACGACTTTATGGCATAGTTCTTAAAAAGAACTATGTACTATAAAATAGAATTTTCCATTCAAGGAGAAATGTTTGCGAATGAAAGACAAAGAGAGAGTTTTAGAGTCACGACGGACACCGGCGTCCTGAACCTTACAAAAGAGGTTCGCAATAATGTCAACCTGCGACTTGGAATCAAACTACATTTTAGTGTCCAGAGTCAGCTCTTTTACGATTCTGAACTTTGTGAAGAAACTAGAATTTTATGTTGTGAACAAAAAATGTTAATATCTCTAAAAAACTTATAATTAATTCTTCGAAAAAAATATTGTGATATGTTGCGCAAGTCTTTTAGATTAAAATTGCGTTATTATGATACAATAAACTCAAGTTGTCCATGCGGTTGGAGTAGAAAATTGTTGGGTGAGACGTTTGAAACAGTAATCAAAACATTAAGAATAACACAAAATCACTTTTAAAGAATCATATTTTCATTAACTGTTGCGAGACAGATAATTTCCATTACATTATAAAATAAAAGTTTGGCCGTTCTTAAACTTTTTCTTTCACTTTCAAAGTTGTAAGAGTCTGTCATATTAGGTGTGAGTATAAATAATCAGCGAAACGTTATTAATGGTTGAGAATTGTATACAGAATATTGGTAATCGCCAAAAAACACCCTAGTAATTTTTTAACACTAATTCTTATTTTTAGTTTTTTTTCTTGATAAGTTTCCTACTCATATAAAAAATTTAATCCTTGGATGTTTTCTGTAAAAATATTATATTTCTTAATCATATATTATACCTGGCAACTCAAGAAATTTATCTAATAACAATGGCTTTCAAAAAGTTTTTATCTCATCTAGATTTTTCGTTGTTTAATAGCAGAGCAGGACGCACTGCCCAAGTGATTTTTTGAGTTGATATCACAAAGAAAAATGAAACTGTCCAAGTCTGCGGAGTGGACGATATGCTCTCCGCTCAACCAAAGGAAGACGGAGAGAGGGGTGTGAGGCTATAATCTAACCAAACCTATCCCAACCTAGCCTTTTCTCACCTAACATATTCTAACCTAATCTAACTTGACACTTCCCGTGCACTTTATAAGGTTCAAACACTTAATATAGACTAATTATCCCCTCAAAAAATCACGGTGGTTGGGGTAGTCTTATGTAACCCATATTGCCCCGTTTATCCAGGATTTCATCGCCTCCCCGCTTAGCCGGCGCCCCCTCCCCCACTCTCTCACTAGTTGAAACGCCCGAGCCACTTAGCCAGCGCCCCTCCCCCACTCTCTCACTAGTTGAAAGGCCCGAGCCACTTAGCCAACGCCCCTCCCCCACTCTCTCACTAGTTGAAACGCCCGAGCCACTTAGCCAGCGCCCCTCCCCCACTCTCTCACTAGTTGCAACGCCCGAGCCACTTAGCCGGCGCCCCCTCCCCCACTCTCTCACTAGTTGCAACGCCCGAGCCACTTAGCCAGCGCCCCTCCCCCACTCTCTCACTAGTTGCAACGCCCGAGCCACTTAGCCAGCGCCCCTCCCCCACTCTCTCACTAGTTGCAACGCCCGAGCCACTTAGCCGGCGCCCCCTCCCCCACTCTCTCACTAGTTGAAGCGCCCGAGCCACTTAGCCAGCACCCCTCCCCCACTCTCTCACTAGTTGAAGCGTCCGAGCCACTTAGCCAGCGCCCCTCCCCCACTCTCTCACTAGTTGAAGCGCCCGAGCCTTGCGTCTGGTCGGGGTGTTGTTTCAACTCACGGCCCATAAAAATAAGGGTTTCTTGCAGGCTGTTTGCCCGTTAAGAAATGTTCCTTTCGTTTATAAACGTGTTAATCCATCAATGTTGATATCAGGTTAAGAGGATTGTGCTTAGCAAACCCTGATATGACTATACTCGCACACGTTAGCGATAAGCTGTTATGAACATAAGCTAATAATACTCATTAAATTGATCAGTTAATATTCTTCTCTATATAATGTTTTTTGAAGGGAAAAAATTGTTTCATGGTTTAAATTTTAATTCCTAAATTAATAGCAAAACATAACCTGGAAATATTTTTAAATATCTTTATTTATTTTCTGTTACGCATTCATCTGTAAGAGAACTAAGGGAAGCGATTTAATTTCTACTGAATTTATTAATATGTATATACTATTAATATAAATTCAATAACATTAAGGAAGTTTTTGTTCGACTAATTTAAACAATTACTAGTTTATTTCTTAAAGTTCCATCTCGAACGGTGAAAACTTTCTCAAATTGCCACATATAAAATAAAAATATATTTAATCGACCTTTTTTACCAAAATAATAGTATTAATTAATTGCGCTAGGCTGTTGATTAACGAATGTGTCCCAGTATAAACTCAGTTAACGACCGTCGACGCGACGCCATTGCCACGGCTCGTATAAGTATTAGGACAAGCGACACAATAAAGCGCCAAACGAGCTGAACTCTAAACGGATAGTTTTGTTTGTTAATGTGACTTTAACTTTGAGGACGTTAGAAATGTATTTGCTATTCACTCTGCCTTACACATCACCAGCTAAGACACAAAGGTAACGCATTAGAGCTGTTGTCTCACAATAACGGTTGCTCAGTTTAATTTGTTTGGTTCACAAGTTCATAATTCGCCAATTTTCATTGCATTTTTCCTTCTTATATCATTGCATACATGAGCGGACTCTCTCTTCCTCTAAAAAAAGTTTAATATTTCCTTATATCTAAGCCTTTCAAAACGCAGAGATTTTATAATTTGAGTAATCAGCTCCTAAAGAGATGTAGAACGTATTTACATACGTAAATTAAATACATCTCATCTTACATACGTAAGATGTGATGTAGACATTTGACTACATCACATCTTAGCCTATTCTCTCAGGAAACGTTTTTTTCACCTCAGTTCCTTTTTTCCTAATATTAAAATTTTAATAATTTAAAATTTAAACGCATTGCTTAAGCTTTATACCGGATAAAAGCTCTTTTATGTTACAGTTTAACAACTAAAGATTTCCTTCATAAATTCAAGGGAAACTGGAACGCTAATAGCGTCGTCATGAGAGCTCGTAAAAGTCTGTTTACTTTCTCCTTTATCTACAACAAACTTCTTTGGAAATCTTTATTTTTATAAACTTCAATAATAAAGTTGATTCGTTTAACTTTATTAGCGGAAAGTGAAAAGGAACCAACATAAAATTCCTGCTTGATGCAATAAACGGAAGACATCTCTTTTATTTTCCCCCTTAAGATGTAATATGAGTAGATACTGAAGTCTAGCTCTTTTTATTTTCTTTTCAGTACGTCGCAATCATTCATTTTTCAATTAATTTAATAAAATATTTTTTAAATGTTTGGCTTATGCATAAATACACTTTCCCTGGTCACATAACAATTTATTGTAAAATCTTTCGTAGAAATTAGTGGTTTTAGTACATTTTTGAGTATTTTTATTTGTTTACTACTAGTTTTACACCAATTCCCTTAACCAGGAAAACATAGCAATCAATTAAGAAAAAATCTTGATCAATTTATAATTATTATCTAGTTTTAATTTGCAATTGATAGTTTGATAATCATTCAGTGAGTTATTATATTTGGACTTCTATAACTTAATCCAGAACAAAACGAAGTTATTGAAAGAGATCACTTTAGCCTTAGGTGCCCATATGTTTTGTTTAGAAATACGGCAGTCTTCATAAAATGCTTAATAAGAACATAAAGAACATTCATTGTTCAAACATTTCAATAACAAAAACTTCTTCAAAGTTAGGAACCGTAATTAACTTTAAATATCTGAACTCTATTGAGTTGTAAGACCTCTATGATTGAAATGTGTTGGACTTTGACTACATCAAAGTCCAACAGTACAGTAGATTTAGTACAGTAGATTTTCAAAGCTAAAAGAGTCGAGACGGCATTTGATTGCTTGAAGCGTCGAGGGCGTAGAGGAGATGGGAGGGGTTTCAAACCATCAAAGGAGTGTGGTATACGTCGTAACGACTCTGATAGTGGCTCGAATTGCGTATCATTACACACCCACACTGGCCGCTTGTAGCGAGCAGTAATATACTTTCAATAGTGTAAAACTGAAATACACGCATCACATCAGGAAATGTTCCACGAGCGAGAGTCTTATAACGCTGGTTATCTATACCAGGTAACTGCTGTTGAAATTCCATCATACTATTAAAACCTTGAGGCTTTATAGAATTAAAAAAGACTTCGCACCTAGGGCTGAAAATGAGGTTTTGCGGGCTTGAGATCGTGTTTTAAATTAAAGAAAAAGGCGAGAGCTGCAAAACCCTTTCAACAGATGTGTGAACGCTATGAAACAATAATAAATTGCTGCTAATAAGCAACGACTAAAATAAAATCAAGTTTGTCACCAGCCTCTCGTTACCACCTGTACTACAAAGACGAGTGATGTTTAGGTTAATTCAAGACATTAAACGACCAGCTGACTTTACTGTCTTGTGGGACGTCATAGTGGGGTGGATAATATACAACCTATAGAAGAGTTGTCTATATGTTAGCATAATGCACTATTCAGATAAAACAAAAACACAAAGCTATGAATATCAAATATTGTTTTAGCGAATTCCCCCTAAAGGGAAGAAGCTATTACCGTAGGTCTCGTGGTAAGACCTAAGCCTGAGACCATGATAACTTTTCGTTTAAGGGCTCCCAGAAGCAAAAAACACCGGCCGTCCGAATCTAATTATCATTATACATAGATGTGTCCGTAAACACGATAACTCCTGTAAACATTGTGCGATCTTAATGAAATTTGGAACAGAGATGTAAAGTGGTAATTACTCGAACGAGTTCAAAAACCAGCCCAATCGGACCTCCGGAAGGGGGGGGGGGGGTAAAAAAGGAATAAACCCCTCCAAAATTGGGGTTTTGGAGTTTTTTACATTGAAAAATAAAAGTAATCCGTTTTTAGTTGGTACCATTGAATTCAGCTTGAAAAACCAAACAATTAGTATTTTGAATCATTGCTCTAAGTCCAATGAAAACTTCACAGAAGAAGCCCAAAAAACCCGACGTATGTGATGTATGTTCCCGATATATTGAAAGTGGTAAACACAGTACCAATGTTAACCTCATAGGAAATAAGTAAAATTCTATATCTCGCTTTTTTCTCAACATATCTTACTAAAACTTGGTTCGTAGCTTCATCTAGATGAGATCTAATATATTTTAGTCTGAAATCCACTATATTTCCATTTTAGTGGCAGCAAATCTGCATACTCATTTCCCATGTTATCCTTATGGGAAATAAAAAAGCCATTTCTTCCTTATTTCTTAACATATCTTGATAAAACTTGGTATATGGCAATCTTCCAGTTAAGATCTACTAAATATTGAATTAAAACCACCTACTTTTAACATACCTGTCTCAACAAACCTGCTTACTCATTCCCCATGTTATTCTTATGGAGATTACAAAAACATGTCATATCTTGCAATTTTCGATCTAAATATGTTTTGTACATTTGAAATTCGCTGAGTATGCAGGTCTGCTGCAACGGGGGTATTTGACTTACTATTTAAAGAGGAGCTCAAATGTACAACAGGAAGAGATAAAAAATATATTTTTAAAAATATTGTATTTACTCAGTTTAATTTATATTTAGGTATGAGAAAGTACCATGAAGAGAGAGAGGCCCATAAAGTGAAACCACCGCAATAACACTTTGTCGACTAGAGTCATGTAAACACGAGTTGTATACTTGTTGAATGTCTTTCTTGAGTCAGTGAAATTTGTAATGCAACGTTTGTTATCTCCATCTACAGTAGAAAATGTTGTTGATAATCCTTTGTTGGCTTACATAATTACATAAAACCACTCACTTTTTATTATGAACAATGGAATAAATTTATAATTTTTCTGTGTCCAACATTTTTAAATTGTATTTGTTTTGTTTCTGGGTTGATTGAGTTTGATCATGATTGTAAAGAATCATAATTTTATGTTGAAGAAGTGATATTTAATAAAGGTGTATAGGTATAATAACTATTATTTATGTAAGTTTAGATGACTATCTTACACAAATCATAAGGCCAACATCATATTACAGTAAATATAAATGAACACTTTATTTGTTACAGTATATCTTTGTTCGTACAATCAAAAGCTGACAAATGGTCTTTATAAATTGCTTTTTAAGTAACACGAAGTATTTTAATATTAAATTTATCTTTCTGAAATACGAACATAGTAGCACTTATTTACAACCGTGAATAAATAAAATACGTTAATTAATTAATCCATCTTCCAAGGTAGTAAATTTGAGCGCAAAAACCCCCAGGAGTTGGAAGGAGGGGAGGTATTTGATTGCCTGCAGCACTGGGTCAAAGGAGTTCAGAAGGAGGGGTTTACACTATCAAAGGAGTGTGGTATTGCCAACAGCATCCACTGCAGGGAATCGGCATCAAGCTCCTTGTCTAACTGTCTGTGTCAGGAAGTCTTCACCCCATTCAAGTAGTGTTATGAATATTTATCTCTAACGCTAATTTTAATACCTGGTTATATGAAGATTTTGCTAAAACTAATAGAAGATTTTTTTCAAAATAAACTAATAAAACTATTGAACTAGTTTAATATGTTCGTAATTATTGAGCGTGTATTTATGTACATGTAATAAATTGTCATATCAATTTACGTTTATACTTGTATTATATAGATCATTTGTCACCTGATAGAAATCTAGCATCGATACAAATGTTTCAATGTAAACAAAACAACAAACTATTTTAAATCCCTATGTTTTGTTAGTAAATAGTTTACGTTATTTATCGTTTTTTGATAAAGACGTTTTTCCCATCATCAATAATAGCAAGGCACGACTTTCATATATGATCCTGCCGTTCTTACCTCACTTCTTTGTAGGAAGGTGTGAACGCATTTACGTTCACCCTCGCTCCTAACCTATCTATCTATCTATATATAGATAGGTATCTATCTATCTATCTACGATACCTCTATATATCTATCTCACTGAGGTTCAGCTTTAGTAACTGAACATCTCAACACAATGTTGCAACGGCGAAGCGTTACTGAACTTCGCAGTTTGTGCCATAAGGAAGATATATACTAAAGTCGATCCACTGAGGTAATCCGTTAACAACAGATGTTTGGTCGACTCATTCGATACACTGTTCCGACTACCGTCAGTAATGAAATAGGAACATTTCGATAACCACCAATAACCGAAATCAAGGTCGTGTTCATTAATAAATAGTAAACATAACGGAATATGATAAAATGTTAAAAACTAAATTAAACATAACAGTCCAAACCAAAATCTAAATCAAAACGTTACTAACATAAAATAAGTGCACAAACTTACCTTGTTTTTCATCATTCGCCATCTTGAACTGGGATTCTATCGATAACAACTAACCATATACTTTCATGAATAACAAAACAATCGATAAATACAGTGGAGTTGTATATTGAATTTTGACCAACAAACTATTTAAATCGAAGATCGACTATAGGGAGATTGTTCGATATTGTTTTATTATAGATCAGTTGTTGAAATGCATTATAATCGTCTGCTATAGGAATGACTGGCAGAAGATCAGATATGAAAGACGCACCCAATAGCAAAGCTTTAAGGCGCTTATATTATTAAATCTGCCATTGCCAGTGTAATTGAAGTACCCCGCTCGAAAACCTTTTAGCATTTGTCTTAATTGTCTTATGGGATTACGTATAACACTTTACCACCGATTCTTAAATTATTACCTAATATTAATTACCCACCGATCAACATAATCATAAACTGAAAAATCTCTTATATGTAAGGGAATGGAAATATCAAGTTCCACGGAGGCAAAAGCTCCTGTGGGAATTAGTTATATTTGCAAAGCTCTTCACCAGATTTTCTCTCGCACGCCCCCCTCTCCCCCTCATTCCGCCCCTCCCTTGCATAAAGACCACATCTACACGCTGAAATATTCATCTCTTCACACTGCAGCCGTCAGCGCGGGGAACAGTCGTACTTCAGTAGGTTTAATTGATTTTTTATACGCTCAAAACCTCTACTCACGAATATTATGCTAACGTTCTAAATTTTTTGTTCAAAGATGACTATAAAAATACACCAAGAGCTTGATATTATTTCTTATATTCAAAAATAATGCAAAGACACTCGTTCACTGAAAATAAGTTTAAAATACCACTTGAATTTATTTTATCATAATCGAGACAGTTTTTGGATTGCTCTCAACAGTTTTTTTGTATGAAATATACTTTAACATTTATTTATACCTTTTATATTATTTTAAACGAAAATTTGTTGTTACTACAACATAAGTTGACAATTTGTAAAAAGTACGAAAAATCAAAATTCATGACTAGTCTGAAAGTTTACGTTTTATTATTAAACGTCCAGCACTAATTTTTAAAGAACGAAATTAATTAGTTATTAAAGTGGTCTTTTGGAGGCTTTCACAATCAAAACTGTTTACTTTATCCTTTATTCCCTCGGAAACTTTTAAGGCAACGTCACTGTTCTTTGTTATTAAAAGTTCACTTTCAGAACTTTGATCAGCGCTATGAATCAAACCATTGAATTGCTTCAAATTTGCATAAAATATAAATTATAAAGAACTATAAACGGTAAGACAGATTTTTATTTGATTTTTTTTCTTAATAGAAAATTAAAACTTATATTTTATTAATTTTAAGTTTTTTCTTAAAAATTTGAGTCCCCTGATATCTAACCTTAATATCCTCAACAATCGGTTTTTCCAGATAGACCTATTTTGAACCAGTATTTTGAAGAGTCAAAGTTGTTTTGCATGAGAAATCAATATATTCATCATCAATATATATAAAAAGAGAGTTGTGTGTTGGTATATTTCGTGCTACAGCCAAAACTACACAACGTAGACCCTTGGTCTTGGTGTCAAATTAAAGCTTGGAATCTCATGATGTGCACTATGGTGGTTTGGTTTTGATATGTTTTAGGGCTTCGGTCCAGGATCGCCCGAAAGGAACTTTTGTCAAGGATTTTGGGAGTGCTTTGAATTGTTGCTGTGGTTACCATTATTTCTAATTGTAGCTATTTCTAGCTTCTTTGGTTACTAACAGAATACAGCACAAAGAAACGACTAGAATACGATAAGAAAAAATAATCTCCCGGGCAAAGCCGGGGTTATCAGCTAGTTTAAAACTAAAATATACGGATGGTGTTATACTTTAGGAAGATCAATCCACTTTAATTTGGTACTTTGCTAGTTTTATTTTCCAACTAATAAGTAACTGTAATCAAAATACATTAAAGGTTTTTATTGAAAAACTTAACAGATCTATCAAAAAGAACTGAAACAAAATGTTAGCTGTTAGACATGTCAAGTGTATTGAGGAAAAATGAAAACAAACAAACTTGTAGTGGGGCTCGAGTTGTACAAGGCGCGACCGAAATGCAATTTGCGCGGAATTCCGAACACGCGACGCAAAATTCTTCCGGACGTTTACAACCTTCTTTGCATCTCCCATTCCATCCCCACTAACGTTGACCCGACGTTTAACTCTAGGCAGAAATTTATCGGCCAAGTCATTAAGCTAAAAATGTAAGTAGACTATAGAAATGAAATTCAGTCGTTAACTTTCTTTATTGTACTACGTTTTAATATTGTTACTGCGTTTAATAGTGTTGTATTCAATTTTGCTATGATAATTTAACTACTTTAACATTCAAAAGCCCCTAAGAATAAAAGAAAAATAGTTGTTCATTGTTTGTAGAACATTAAATAATAAATAATTAAATGTAATTAAATGCTTATTTCTTAAAGTTGTTCGGCTCTGAACGTCAGTCAACATTAACAAATCAACAGAGTCCACAATAGCTAATAAAAAATCTAATTTATTTTTTATTTCTATGTATTATGGCACTAGTTGGGCTTGATATTACCAAAGAACATTCAATATTCCGTTGAAAATTATCACTATTGCATATATTAAGAGCAGTCTTTGATAGATTGTCTTTCGCATTGTCTTTCCTATAATATATATCATTGCAAAATTATTCGGTCAATGGAAACAACAAAATAGCAAGATGGCCAAAAAATAAATACGATGAAGTCTGATCCGATAAACTCTGTTTGCGCTTTATTCACTGTGAAGGTAAATAAAGTTTTGAAAGGGATTCATTTATACTAACTAACTCAGTGTAGGCCTCTTACTATTAATCCTTTGTAGAGTGATGTTGATATTGATATTAAAAATGCTTAGTTTAGGATGTTGAATATCTTCACAGGTATTTGACATTGTCATACACAACAATTAATTTATATAGTAGTCATATAGATTTGTGCGCAGTAGGCTGGATAATCTAATTTTAGCAAATCCTAGACTGATAACTAGGATGCTACCAATAACAGTAGTTTGCTTGGTACCATAAACATGTGATAGCTTTTAATATTGGAAAAGGTAGGGAGGGAACTTATTTCGAACTCAACTTGTCTCCTGATAATTCAATATATAACCGTGCCTTTTAGACAGAAGTTGAATAAAACGCACACACTAAAAAAGCACTGAATCAACATTTCTTAAAAGAGTTATTCTAGAGGTTGTTTAAATAATATAATGTGTCTCGTGGCTTTATCTAATTTTATATTTTTTAGTTACACCTTCAAGAAAGGTGTAACTGAAAAATAATTTTATTAGATTTTCTCATTCCATTCAAGGAATTGGTCTGACGGTTGAAAAGATTTGCCGGATTCAAGGTAGTTCGAGGGAAAGAACATAATTGGAGAGCAAAATCAATCGTAATAAATGTAATAAGATTCGAAAAAGTTTAAAAGAGGCACAGCTTTGAGCATTTGATTGATGGAACCATCAGATCGTAAAGTAATCGTATCAAAAGAGTCATCGTTTATTTTTTATATTTATCTTGCCGAACTTGAAAGAACTTGATTGCTTTCTGTCCAAAAACTATAATTTAAAAAATCATACAAACATTGCTAGGAAATGGTTTATGAAGTTAGCGATTACAATGCAGCATGCTGATACGAGTGTGGATTTATTTATAATTAAGTTTTATACGACATAGTACTTTTTAGAATGGTTAGAAATTTATTTTTTGCACAAATTAATTTTCGTAAAATAATATATAATCGAATAAAAATAGCCTAAGATTTGTTGCGAAGTAGGAAATGAAGAGATATTGCAGCAACATTCGGCGTGGCTGCGCATGTGAGATCCCGACCACTAATTGGAAGATAATTAAATTGTCAACGAGAATTAATTAATGTAGTTTAATACAGATTACGTTTGCACATTTCCGAAACTGCAATTAAAATTTACTTGAAAGTATCTGTAGGGTTAATAAAATGTAACTTAAATAAAAATTTGCAAATCAAAATAAACATTTACATTATTTTATTTGCAGTTTTAAAAGCATGTTTCAAAATTGTGCAAGCTATAAACTCATCACAGATAATAGTACCCGCAATATTTAAGCATATAAAAGTAATGTTGATTCAAATAACTGGCTAATGTATGTAATTTTTTTAAATTACAAATGTGATTGCCAATGTTGATTACACAGTTTAAAATGTTACTGAAGACATGTATTAAATAGGATCAGCAATTTCTTTTAGTGACTCATCTAGGCCACTTAATAAATATTCAGTAAGTTTTTCATATATCTATTAGACATTATATTACACTGTATAACAGATCACAAAACCAAACACCAATAAAACTCAAATAATTAATTGTAAAATCCGATAATAGGGTATGAATATCACTCAAGCATAAAAGAATTTTTCAGAAGCTAATTAAAAAATAACACAGTTTACTTGGCTCTTTATTCAACCCAGAACTTTTACAAGATCTTGCTATTACACAAGTCGTTTGCAGAGTTTAAATTTATAAAACTTTGCTGTTTAGCTCAAAAGCGAATTAAATTTGCGAAGATTAATGGGCTGGTTTTCATTAAAAACTAACAACCTACTACTGGCCTCTATCATAGTTTGCTACTGTTGTTTGTCAACCTAGAACACTCAGTCGTTATCATTTTAGGATATTATTCCTCTTAAAAGCATTAATAGTATATTTTATTGTAAGGGCCTAAAGTGTCGCTTTTCGTACGAGGTCAAATTTTAAGACCGAGGCTGTAAACCGATGTTGAACAATGACCGAGTAACGAAAAGCAGCTTTAGGCCAGTGGCCCGTGTGATGAACTATATTTTTCGTTTTACCGTTCAATACAACAAGCTAACTACTGAAGAAAGCCAAAATATTACCTCCAAAGATATCTCCAAAAGAGGCTTTCATCTTGTTTGCTATTTAAAACAATTAGCTGATTGTCTGTTTAATTTGTGTTAGATTAGACTGACAAAGATGAACATCTATCGATGTATCGGAAGCATTGAACTATCGATTGGTGGAATGAGCGAGTTTCACAAATCGATTAAACCGACAACAATGCAACAATTAATTATAATTAATAATAAAAACCGATAACCACTCTCTATGTATTCGATAGCTCACCATCGACGCTGACGTTCACACACGTTGGCAGTTTTAGTACATTATAAACTACTATCAGCTAACGTCCTGAACATCACCTGATGTTTTTTTTCCCTAGGGCGAAAAAGAGCTTCTTTAGGCCCGCAACACATGTAATGAAAAAACTGCCGTTTTGCAGTGGCATGACGAAAAAATAATTTGCCTTTTTTCACCTTATTAAAAGAATTTTAAACTTCCCGGAATAAGAGTTAACCTGAAGTTATAATTGTACAGGGTGTTCAATGTATAAGTACAAAAGTTTGTATTTTAAAGAACACAAAAAAGTTTAATTTTGTACTAAAATTTAATTTAATTCGTACAATTTTTTCCAATTTGATTTATTTTTTTTATTTTTTAAGGTTTTTACTGACGTCCTCGACATCAGCTGATTCTTTATCTCCCTAGGGTCTTTTTCACCCTTTGCGGGCTCCTTTAGGCCCGCAACACATAATGAAAACTGCATTTTGCAGTGGTAAAACGAAAATTATCATTGCACCCGAGTACAATACAAACAAATATTTATAGTATCATCCAGCATTCCCCTCTCCTTAGGGCGAAGGGTATTTGTAAAAACGTGCTATTTTGTTTTCAAAGTAACTTATTTTGTATTGCCCCAATTCAAATTTTTAAAACATTGTTTTAAAACTAATAAATAACCTTACAAATTGTGGCATGGCATTTAAGAAAAAATAGGGGACTTTTGACAAGATTACGAGAAAATATATTATTCATGTGAGGAAATACGCATTTGATATGAAATTTGTTCAATGTTGAAAATTAAACCAATCAGATCCGAAACACATTTCTATGCAATGAGGTGTGTGGTAACACCAGTGCGAAGTCGTGAATATTAGAGAGTGTGTTCAGAGGGTGGCGAGTATGTGTTGGAGTTGTACGTGTTGACAGGGCTGGGGAGGATGATGGAACGCTATTATCGTTAGAAATTTACAAAGCTGCTCCACTTTGGGTTGCGAAATTAATATTTCCAGCGCCGCAAACGTTTTATATGACCGTAAAACGCTACCTCAAATTAATCTACAGCCTTTCGACACATGGGATTTTTAAGACTGAGTGATGAAATAATGACAATTTATTTCTGAAAAACCTTCAAATTTAGTAAATATACTATTAAAGTGCAGGCAACATTACACGCGCTTCTAAACGAAAGAGAAGGTGTGTTAATTAATTAAGAACAATAATAAAATATAAAATAAAAAAACTTATGACTCTTTGTGATTTAAGAACCTCATGCGTGATGGAAACAATTCTCTACTCTTAAATTAGCATTGTTATCTTGCGTGTTTGTTTGCTTGCTTGTTTGCACAATTATCTCAAAAACGGCTCCATGGATCTCCTTCAAAGTCTGGCAATAAGTAATTTATGACTCAAAAACGTGTTTAAACAGATTAATTGGCCAGAGGAAATCTAATAACGTAATAAAACGAATTTTAAAGTTGTTAAATTTTAACATTGGCCTTATGTGTTGTCACGATAGCAACGAATAAACAAGGAGAGTGTAAACAAATTAAGTAATCATAACAGCTGTTTGGAATCTACAGCAATCAAGTAAATATACAGCGAGTGGAATGAAGAGTTCTTGGAGCAATAAAAAGGGTTTCTATTTATCAATTTTATGACATTGAAATGTTTGTTAGTAATTGGATGAACTGTTTAATAATATGAAAAGCTCTTTTTGACGCATGCTGTCTGTAACATAACGCATTAATATTTTGGTGTTTAACAATTTTATACTTAGACACAACCGGCAGATATTTAGTCAACAGAATGTCCTTATTGGGTTATTTGTTCTTATTCGAACAAAAAAGTTGACTCATAAAAAACTGATCGGTCATTAGATCAAAACTCTCCTTGGGGCGGATCGATCACTGCACGACGTGTGACCGATGACCGTTAGCCCTAGACTAATATTGTGGTTAAGAAGAAGGGTTTAAAATTGATATATTATAGAGAGAAACATTGTAAGACCAGTATAACTATCCGGCAGGAGTGTAGCTACGCCATATTCAGTCAGTTTTAACGGCCGGCTTTAACGCTAATGTGTTTTGAACAGCGCCGCTCATTTACCTTCCTTCTTCCTTCATATCAGATTAATATTTATGAAAGGAGATCCCTTAGAACCGTTACGTTTCAAAACAAACATACGGTTTGTTTTTTGTTTTAGTTGTTTATCAAAAGCAATTATTTAAATATTTTATCATAATTTTACTCTACGCTCAATATAAGATCAGTCGTAACCTGGTGTACAGGAAAAACACACTAGAAAACAGGAATGCTAGTCGTCAAAAAAATGCACAACATAAATTCAATTCTAAATACAATTCCTTGACTAATTGTTTAAGTGAAAGGTGTTTATGGGTTTGTTAGCTGATTTCTTGTACAGTTGTTCAGTAAAAGGTTAATTAAGTGAAGCTCCTAATAAATGATTGAGCTTGGGTGTTGCTTCTCAAATGCTGCGTTTAATTGCCCAAAACAACAATTTTGTGTCAATTAGTTGGCATTAGCATTTTCCTATATAATATTTTTTATTAATATCCCCAAAAAAATCTTTTTGATTAAAATTCCGAGACTTCCTATGACTTTAAGAAGCAATAAATGGATTTCCGTCAAATGGAATGAATGCAATAACCAGTCTAATGGAATGAATGTTCATTACAAAACATAATAACACGAAAATAGATCAGATAATATTCCTAACTAATATTCCTAACTAAAGGGAGCCAAATAGATTCTTATATTAATGTTATACTTTAATCAAAATATAACATTTTAGTGGAAATAATTAAAATGGTAATATCTTAAGCATGGAAATGTTGATTCTTCACGGTAAAATTACTGTATATCATTCTAAAAGGTGATATAAGTTTTGTAGATATTCATCTACTATCTATAAATTTATAACAAATCTTAAAACAAAATTCTGGCGAAATCGAAAATATTATATTACGTTACTAGTCCGGAAAGAACTGTTAGCCGGACGAGCATGATAGTTCCGCGCAAACGGAAACGAATGCTAGTACGGATTTTCATGCGAGTACGGTAAAATTTACCGGCCATGCAATGTATGAAACTTTTTATCATACTACTCAGATATTTCTTGGCGTATTCTTTGCATAAGCCAATACGTTTCTCAATTCTTCAAACCTAACCAATATTTTTTTTATATTGTTTTATTCTGGTTCAACGTACAAAAGTGCATTAAACACAGAATGTTTAACAAAACTATAACTAACAGCTATCAGGTTCAATTTAAAACACCTAGTAAAATAAACATATCGAAATAAGATTCACAGAGAAAAATAACAATAAATAAATGAGACGATTAGTGTCTAACTAAACTAATTAATAAATTAATTGCATCAACGATTGGCGTAAACATCTTGAGGAATAAATCTTGGCTTCAGTCGCTTTGTAAGGTCAGATTTCCTAGTTCGTACGTCAAAATCGAAAACAAAATAAATATTTGTTAATGCTGCCAGTGCTGCCACCACATTCCTCTAAAGAATAACCACTGAGATGTTACCTTTACTGTTGGAGTTCGCGCGGCAATGCAATTCTGGACGAAAACACGACACCGTTGATTTTGCAGATTGGCAGCGCCAAGGGGAATAATTCCGTTCTTTGAACGACTCTGTAAGAGAATTACAATATTTAGGGAACAGGACCGAGTTATCCGAACAGGATGGAGTTTAGGGAACTCCATTGGCCGGGTTGTTCTTTTTGAGGGAGTAGTTCAAAGAACGGAATTTATTCCCCTTAGCGCTGCCAACCTGACAAAATCAACGGTGTCGCTGGTTTACTATTACGCGCGAACTCCAGTAGTAAAGGTAACATCTCACTGAGAGTAACCAATAAACTCACATAAAACATCGGTTTTCTGCAAATCAGCTGGTTTTTTACTTCCGTTTCCTGTAATTGCAGTTTAGTATATTACTGCATTTTAAAAATTCATAATAGCGAAAGATTTCTAATTATTATTTTTACTTTTCCTTTCGCTCCTAGTGTTGGGATATTTTTGTCAGGAGTGAGATTTCTGTGATGTTGAATGTTGGATGAATGTAAATTGTGTGTCAAAAAAACAATAAAGCCCAAAAAAATGTAGATTGAATAATAATTTGGTTAATGTAACTTTAAGTAGGGTCACTTGAAAACGAGAGGAGTTTCAATACCTCTCGAAAAGTAGTGTAGTTTAAACACTAGAAGCGAAAGGAAAAGTCAAAAAATGAAATAATGCATGATAGTAGCCGTGCGAGCGGAAGTGAGTGCAGCATTTTCATGCGAGTTCGGTAAAACTTACCGCGGGCGAGGACCTGCGATACCTTACATCATAATACTTAGAAAACAAACATATTTTTGATTGTTGATTTCCTTTATTTCTGTTTCCTAGTGCAAGGTAAATTTACTTCACGTCGACAAAGAGTGACTTTCCATCAAAGAGTAAGGCACAGAAAACAGATGTTTCTGTGTAGTATGATGTAAAAGTTTTTTTCCGGACTGGTACGGCAGTCCGGCACATCCATGCAGATGTGTCCTCCTCCTGAGACATCCTTCTGGACTTAGACAAGCAGGAGGAAGGGAATATGATTAATAATAAGGTAGATCTAAGATATCCTCTCCAATATCTATACCTAAAGGTGTAGCGTGCACACCCAGAGTGTCGTGCTCCCGGGAGGGTCGCTGGAGACAGACTGACGTGCCGTGTGGACGTAGCGTCTAACGCTCCAGATTTGATATTGATCTGTTGCCATGGCAACCACCTGTTACACAGTCTCTCGCCGCTGTAACCAACTGTTAACGGCTTTTATCCGAAGAAATAATTTTATGGTGTTTTTATGAGCTACTACTGATAGATTGTGCGAACGAACATTAAAGTTTGTGTTTTGAAAAGTGCCAAAACCATTATTTTTTATTTTTCACTTGGATACGTGATATTTCCCATCGACCAATGATCGAGTTGTCTTGTTGAAAAAAGAAGAAACAAACACAAACCTTAAAAAATTAAAACGTATATTAACCTCAATATACATACTTAATTAAACATAATATATGTTCGTGTTTGTTAAGTATGTTAATTCAACATCACTGGACTTTGGAATTCTCTAGCAACTTATTACGCACCATCTGTTGTACTGACAGACAAGAACACGGTAACTTTTCTAGTTACCGTGGACAAGAATGCATACCAAACGTAATGATAATGAAGTATCATATTATTGTTAAGGTATTCATCATGCTTCAAATACCTAAATGACTTGGAATATGATAATATCAATACTCAGTAAGTAAAAGGATGATTAAATATGCTTAAGACCTCTGTCATTTTACGATAGTCGGGCTCGGTTTGGGGCGGAAGTGAAAGATCTTCTGCTACAGCGGGGCAAGCGGTGATGCTTTGGGACTTTGGTGAGACGGTCTTGAGCGACATTGTTTGAATGAGCGTGTGTATGATAAAAATAATCCTGACTTTTTTCTCATTTAAAAAAAATAGATTATACTTAAATAATTTAGATATTATAATCTTCTTTAATGACTTGTTTTCTTTAATATTACAATTGAATAATTTTTTTATAGTTATCTGTTATGTAATTTCTTATTCTTCAAATGTAAACTAATTTAAGAATGTTGTTTGTAATTTATGTATGAGGTTAAGTGCCAGAGAGGACTTTGAAGTCCTAACTTCGCCTCTTTAATGAAGACATTTTCCATTTCATTTCATTTTTTATTTCGCCACCCGTCTTATATTGTAATAAATAAAAAGAAATTAGTGCAATTTAATGAACTGGTTGAGATCACAAAAAAGAGTAATATTTTGTACCGAACTTATTAAAAGAAATCCTCTACTTATGACATTCTTTAAGCTGTTTTAATCAGATATAATAAAGAGGCTTGTATTTAGATAGATTACAATAACGTTATCTTTTAATCTCTTTTCCTATTAGATTTGATTTGAAAAATGAACTAACTATTGTAACTACTACAGCTAAACTAGTCTTGTATAATTATTATACTATTCTCACGTAGGGTTTTATCCAGTACCAAAACATTACTGGTTTTATTAGTTTCAATTTCTTATTAACATTTGTACGTTGTTACAGAATTGTGATAACAGTAAATTGTTATAATATTTTCTGCTCGTATGATATGATAATGATACTTTGTATTGAGACCATAATACACTCATAAAAAGGATAGCACATTTTTCAAAATTTAGAACCAATATTTAATAAGTAGTTGACTTTGAAATATTGTTACGATAATCAACTAACTTATTAGTGTTCATCCAATTTTGATTAGAGTGAAAATGTTAAAAACAAACAAGTCAGTATCAAGTTAAGCTATTCATCTTTGGGCATTCCTAGGATTAAATTCTATTCTAAATAAATATTAAATTCAATATATTCTTTGATGTTAATACCTTTACTGGTATGTTCAAGTAATCTCAAAAGCTCTCAAAAGATCTTAGAATCTTGGAAGTTGCACACACGGTCCTCGAAGAAATACTTCTCAGGCATGAAAACTTTGTACGATCGGCTTATAAATAAACTCATTGTATTCAATCTTTAATACTCTTTGAGTAAAACTTTGCATTCTGTCATTTTTGCTCGAAATCTCTTTTTTAAGTATGTCATAGATGTGGACTCTTATCAACATCAACCTGTAGCAAAGTCCACTTCATTAATAACTTTTGTTTAGAAGATTTTGTGATTTAGACGATACACTTCTAAAAGTGATATAATTAATTTTAGACGTCACACCAAAAATACTTTTTGGAAATAAAATAACCTTTTTTATAATTTGAAAAGATTATATTATTATCTTAGGACCGCCTCATTTAATTTTCAATTACCAAAATTCAATAAAAATTAATGAATTATAGGAAGACCTCGGTAGAGTTGAGTAAAACGATTAATTTGTGAGATCGGACAGGTGCTGCTTAGAATTAGATGAAAGAAGCATAAAAAATACCGTGTGTCCCTTTGGCTCTAGGAGGAGCGAAAGGCCACTCAAAGACATTTTAATCAGTAGAACGCCTCGTAATAAACGAGGACGCCCGGCCATATGGTCGACAATCGTGTACTAATGTCATCAGCCAAATTGAATCTCCGCAATAGCGTATTGCGCTGTGTTTACCCAACGTGATTTGCCAAAATGTGTCCAAGTGACATTGGCCTTCCCTTTCATTAGCGTGCATCTAATTGAAGAAACGCAAATTGGAAATCCCAATTCATTTTGTTTGGCAGCTTTTGGTCAACCGTTTCAATTTTCCAAGGGCTTTATTTTGACTATAGACTTATCTCTAAAAGAACGCACAGTTGTTTTTTTGATGAATTTAAGTTAAAAACTTTTAAACATAGTTTTTTCACACAATAATACATGATGGCGAATGATTTTCGTAACACTGATTAACCGTTGCATGATAAATTACGGGACCAAATCATAAAGTCCCAGCCAAATTTCGTTCTTAATTGACTGATTAATGAGAAATTCGATGGATCATCAACTTTATTTGAGCGCATTGTTGGCTTTATGTATCAACTCTACTGCACTTAATATACCGAGGAAATATTGTTTCTCTAAAGGTTTTGTTTGTATTTAAATTTAAATATACCTATTGTCCCTACTTGACGCCAGATATCATTGATTTTGGAGGAAAGAAAAACTCTGTTGATTCTACGTGGATCGAAAGACTTAATTTCGATTTAAAGTGATTTGGTGATATGTATTTATCTCATACTTGACTACTTGGTGTACAGTTATTAATTATTTTTATGTTGGACATGTTAAAAAATATTAACTTCCAAACAAAATAACGCCGACTAGACTGTGTATTTGAAAATTCAAGTTGTAAACGGTCCAGTTAAATTTTGTATATTGGACTTTAAATGGTTTTTATTAACGGGTCAAACTGGGTCTTTATCCCTAAAAAGGCATAAAAAACGAATCGGTGTTTTGAATCGAAGACATTTTAATTTGGGAAAGTAGGTTGTGTTCCAAGGATATTTTTGAGAAAATCATTATAACGTCTGGAATATTTGTTATATTTTTCAAATACCAATGAAAATGTGATCAAGCCTTTCAATTTTTGTTACAAAATAACTAACTTTTAGACATTAATTACTGACATTTTGCATTCGCAGGGGACGGTCTGCGATGCCAAGGTTTATAATTTATTATTATATTCTGCAAGATGCTTTCGGAATTATTCATAACTGTAAAGTTGTATTTGTTTTAATTCGTGTACATATAACGAGGTATAAAAAATATTTCAGAGTTTTGTAAAACACTGTAAAGAACTCTTAAATTGATGCTAAAAAGGCGTTTAGTGAAAAAATATTTAAATTAAAATTCTAAATCAATACTGATTTGTACTAGAAATATAAATTGAACTGAAGTAATTTATTTAACAGGCACGTGGATGGACGATAAAAACAGCAGGCGCAGAAAGGCTGGACGGAAAGAGATAATCAACTCACACTAAATAAGTCCAACGCCTTGCCTCCTCACTCTTCCCATTTTCTTTTTAAATCGATTTAAAAACTTTATATTTACATTAGTGTTTGTTAAAAAAACCCTTCATGATTACGAATGTTGTAGTGATGCAGTTATTTCCAACTAAGCACTGAATTTAAATATTTACTGCTTTGCATTTATATATAAAATTGAAATACAGTATCTAGATTTTCATCGCCCTAAAAAGTATTTTCGCCATAGCACGACGTAACCACTTGTTTTACAAACGTCATTTGGTGGCCGAAACCAGGTCTTTTCCGCCAGAGGGCCGAAAACTTTCGGTCGTAGGGCCGAAAGTCAGATGATGATTTATTTACTTGAAACGACGTGAGATCATCACGACATAAATTATAGTACTAGCTGTTCTACCCGTTCTTTGCACGGATTCAGAATGAAAAAGAAACATTGGTTTCTATGGAAACCAAATCAAAACTGTCAAAAACCAACAAATTGGCATAAAACATGAACAACCTTGAGTTTTTGTTAGAATTTTTATGTAGGCCTAAGTGGCATAAGTATAGTATAGTTTTTGGAGGTGACGTAAATTCAGCATTCAATGTGAATGAGCATAAAAAGAGTGTTTCTGATTTAAAAAATTTACTAGGTCAATATGGTTTTGGTTATCTAAATAATTCTCCAACCAGGCTGTCTGCCTGTTTGGACAATGCTTTTTCAAATAAACATAAGGATAATTTTGAAGTAATAGTTACAGGATTTCCATTTTCTGACCATGACATTCTAGGAATAAAACTATATATTGAGGGCCAGAATAGACCTAATGACACTGAGGTCCAGGGTGAAATGTATAACTTGGTTTCCTTGCCAGGCTCAGAGAAAACATTTTTTATCCCTAGAAATAGGTTCACTTTTATTGCTGAATCTTTGGCCTGTATTGATTGGGAAAATTTATTGGTTGCCAATTTTGACAGTGCTAGTTTTAAATTTGATTTGTTTTTTAATAAGTTGATTGATGTCCTAAGTTCATACTCTACTTTAAGAGTTAGGTTCCATGGTAAACAAAACTGTCGTAAGCACGATGTGAGTAGGGATACTAATGTTAAAGAGTCATGGTATACTAAGGATCTTCAGGCCATGAAAGATTGTATTATGTTCCTCGATGATGTTCATAAGCTTACTAGGAATGAAATGATTATGAATATTAAAAAGGCTGTGGTTATTAGTTATAGGAAAGGTATAATTGAAGCAAAAAAGCGTTTTAATGCTAAATTTATTGAAGCAAGTGCCAATAAAAGTAAGACAGCATGGAAACTGATAAATAGCATTAAAAATAACTCAATCAATAAAAATGTAACCCAGTCCATACCTGCTGATGTCTTTAACAATTTTTTTATTAATTCGATTAGAGAAATTAAAAATAACATTTTGCAACCTCCTGTTAATGAATCTCAATTACTAGAAAACCATCATGTTTCAAATTCTGTGTTTAAATGGGTAGATGTAACACCTGAGGATTTCATAAATGCTGTGAGTAAGATGAACAATTCTACTAGCCTAGATTATTGCAATATGTCAAATTACTTAATAAAAACTATTATAGTGTCAATTGCTCAACCCCTGTCTTTTTGTTTTAACTGGTGTTTATATGAGGGTTTTTTCCTGAGCAGCTGAAAATAGCCAAAGTATGTCCTGTATACAAAAACGGACCAATGAATGAGCCAAAGAGTTATCGGCCTATTTCTCTGATCCCATTATTGGTAAGGTTTTTGAGTCTCTTGTATGTGCCCAACTGGGTTTCTATCTAGATCAAAACAAACTTCTCTGTGATTCTCAGTTTGGTTTTCGCCGTGGGCGATCTACAGTGCAGGCTGTAGACGGTCTTGTCAAAAAAGTCTTGAGTGCCTTTGAGAGCAGATGCTTTGCTCAGGCCACATTCTGTGACCTGAGCAGAACCTTTGACTGCATTGATCATGGAAAACTAATTAGGAAACTCGAACACTATGGTGTACAAGGAATTGAACTTCTTTTCTTTGATTCATATCTGAAAACCCGCTCTCAAATAGTTTTCTCCAGTACTAGTAGATCTTCTGCTCTGCCTGTTGACTTCGGGCTCAATATTAGGGCCTCTGCTGTTCTTGATTGCAGTAAATGACTTGCCTTTCAATGTTAGTGCGGATTGCTTCATGTATGCAGACGACACAACCTTGCTTAACGTGAACTCTGACTTTGATGATTTAAATATATTGGTCAAAAATACATTGGAAGAAGCTTCTTCTTGGTTTAGGGCAAACGGCCTACTTCTGAATGATTATAAAACCACTCAGTTAATCTTCAGTTTAAGACCCATCCCAGATGTCGGAAATGATGCTCCAGTAAAATTCTTAGGAATAGTTGTAGATAGACATCTTAACTGGACTCCTCATATTGACTCTTCTAGGTTATCCAAGTCCATTTTTATGTTTAGAAGGCTTAGGGACATTGTTGATTTAAAATATTTAAGAACTGCATACTTTGGGCTTTTTCAGTCAATTATTAGCTATGGCCTAATTCTATGGGGCAATTTTAGTGGAATTGTTGATATTCTCACTTTACAAAAAAAGGTAGTCCGAGTCATAACCAATTCTGACAGGTTTGCCCACTGTGAACCTCTGTTTATAAAATTAAAAATACTCACTGTTATTAACCTATATATTTTTGAAATTGTCAAATATATCATAAATGAACTGCCTAGTTTAACCCTGCGTAGTCATGTCCATACTCACAATACAAGAAACACAAATAAACTTGATTATGAATATTGTAGATTGAGCAAATCCTTAAAAAGCCATCCATCTGTTGGTCTTAGAATTTTCAACAAAGTTTGTAATAAATTGAATTTTTCAATTGGTGGAAAAAAATGTATGGAAAAATTTTATGAATGGCTGGTTTTAAACCCTTTTTACAATTTAGGTGAATTTATGGTACTCAAGGATTCTGAAATATGTTTTTAGGTTAAGATGCTGGTTTTCAATCTAAATCTTTTATTCATATTGTTGATAATTTTTGTTGAATTTGTTTCTGTTATTCATTCATATTGTTTATGACTGTTACATTTTAAACCTGTCTTATATCTTGTAACTATGTTATTTTTGCTGATGCTGTAGCGCCAGTTGTCTTTCTTTGTAAACTTGATGTAAACATTGTTTTTTGACTTGGTGATGCCACCGCAATGTGACCTGGCCTATTGTAATATTCTTACTTAATGGCAATAAAGAGATTTTGATTTGATTAACGTAAGAAGCCCACGGGGCGGAGCCCGAGGGGATTTTAAGGAAGTGAATAGGCCTATTTGTTTCCCGGGTTCAATATCTACCTCTGTGTGGAATTTCAACCCAGTCGGTTCAGTATTTTTCGAGTTCACTTGCCCCATACATACATACATACATCCATACATACATACATACATACATACATACATACATACATACAGAAACCACCTCTTCTTTATAATAGTTTAGATTAAACAGGTCCCAAAGGCAGGATAGCTGCAATCATTTGATTTCCATAGCTGTGTTTGTTTTAACTATGACAAGGAAGTTGTATCATAGCTCATAACCTCAAAGTTTTGTTTTCAAGCGCGTCAAATAAATAATCAAATTTTTAATATTATATGGGGAGAATTTCATTGTGCAGTGTGGCGAAAAATAGCGTTCACACCTCGGCCAAAAGGGTTTTGCAGCTCTCGATCATTTCAAATTCTCGACTTCGTCTCGAATTTTAAACACGATCTCAAGCCTGCAAAACCTCATTTTCGGCCCTTGTTGCGAAATATACTATTAACGAATTTAGTGTACTTAAAATATATCGGATAATAATTTCAGTGCTTGAATAAATATGACTTATTTAGCTAAATACCATCGTTTTTAAATAGTAGCCTTGAGCATAGTACATGACGTACGGGCTTAAGGTATCAATAAATCAACATATGTATGCATATAAAATAAAACGTTAATACTAGAAACGTTGTAACCTTTTTCATTAAATACTCTAAATAAATTTACACTTCTTATCCGTACACCCCAAACAAAGGGGTTTATTTACAACTAAAGTAACAAAATCCGTAGTATAAAATAGTGGAATACATTGATATTCGCAGTTAATCCTAGACACGAGGCCGGGGGCTGCGATCTTGTCGAAGCTGTTAGATAAGCGGCTTATCACCAGGCGATCCTGCAGCGGGCGACACGACCTGGACCACTGTTGTATTTGTCCAGTGACCCTTGAAACTATGTTTATTTATACTTGGTTCAAATATGAAAAGTTTTCGGTCTTTTGCTTGTGCAGTGATTGTAAAAGATTATGTTTAGTGAGTATACCACTTAATTTAAAGGGCAAGAGTGCAAATGTAAATAACTAGCATATACCGCGGCTTCGGCCGCTGAAAAAGTAACTAATTTCTTCTTAAATCATATTATTCAATGTGAAAGTTTTAGGAATAATTACCAAATGGACTGATTTAGGTTATAAGCCATAGGTGTTCAATTACACCCTTGAGGTGCAGTTAGAGATCCCATCCTGGGTTGAAATGAGAAGGTGTAACGCGTCCTTTAAAAATGTTTCCTCAAGATTAGCTAATCTTGAGTATAAATTCGCTTTCTTCTATTTTCTTTCACAGGGAATATTATCCGGGAAGTAAAAAAAATACGCTAATGGTGGATTTTTGTCTTAACTTCAATCTGAACATCTATATATATAAAGGAGAAGGGGTTTTCTATCGGACAGCAAATCTCCAAAACTATAAGACCTAAAGAGTTGAAATTTGGCACATGTGCTCCCCTTGGGTCTTAGATGCACACTAAGAAACGGTTTTATAAAATTCCCAAAGGGTTTCGCCCTATGGTACTTCAAAGTTTTAATGTTAAATTATAGGGAAGGATATGAGGTTGTCATGGCAACCCTAAAAATTATGACAAATTAAATCCTAAAAAAAGACAGAGGAAGTTTTTATGTTTTTCCGCGGGTGAAACCGTGTTGATCAGCTAGTTTTTCTATAGAATAAACAGTGTAACAAACAGTAGACGGTAAATGCCTTGGCTAAAACCCTATTTTTCCAAATCTTTCCTGATTCAAATTTGTCGAAAATAACCCTTAGACATCGGGTCATTCATTTAGTTGATAGAGGCAAACATTTATTGTAGAAATAGTATTTTTTTTATAAATCCCCATCACCTACCCTTTTAAAATGTTTAATTTTGAAAACCTCGTTTCTAGTGGGTGCATAGAGTCTAGGCATTCTCAGGGTACACACCCAGTTTCAAGATTCTAGTTTAAGTATTTATTTATTGGACGCCGTAACGCAAGTAGACTCAGTGGCATTTGCCAAATATATAGTAGGTGTTCGTAATAAATTTGAACATTTATTCTTTTAGCAGTTTGGATCTCGTAGCTTTTCTATCCTTTGAAAATATTATTCAGGCCCCTCATCCACAGTTTAAAAAAATTAAATTACCGCCATTTTGAATGTAACAATATACTATGTATTATAGCCGTTTAAAATAGAATATTTTAAAATCCTTTCTTAGTAAACATCATATAAAGAATATATGTGTCAAGTTTCATGGTCAAAGAAGCATTCATAATAACCTTTGAAAACTGTGAAAACTGAATAATGGCCGCCACTTTGAATATTAAAATCTACGCTATTTTAGGCTTTGGAGCGAAAATATTTTAAAATCCTTTCTTAGTGCACATCTTGAGTTTATAAAGAATTTTTGTTTCAAGTTTCATGGTCAAAGGCATCGTAGTTTTTGAGAAACCGTGATCAGTGAGTGAGTGAGAGATTGAGTCAGTCAGTCAGTCGTTTTAGATTTTATATGTATGGATTGTTAATGAATCTTATGTTAAGTTTTGACCCTTTGAAATTATTTTCATATAGATACAATGTTTTCCTCTTCTATCAGAAGTATTTATTCTTTTTCCATGGAAATTACCCCTTATTTCAAGCTCAAACATGACAAAACTTGTTAGTGGAAAATAATGTAAATGATTTCAATAAAAAGTGAAGTTTATAACGCGTTTGAATTTAATCCTAGATTTTATCCTCTTTTCTTATCCTAAATAGCCTTCTTGTGGAAAAATTAATGCTGAGTTAGCCTTTATCAAAACATAATAGTTATCATTCCTTAACTTTTTTTGTGTTATCCAATTCAATAAAATGTCTAAGCTCGAGTGAAAGATAAAGCGAAGAAGAGAGTAAAAGAGCCCGATGCGTCTCTGAAAGACGCGTTTACCAGGAATTCGAAACTTCAAAGCCTTCCAAACGAAACCCGAGAACTTTATGTGATATGTAACGAAAAATAAGTAGTATAGTTTTTCAACGAAATTGACGACCAGTATTGTCACATGTAACTATTTCAAAAGTAAGTTTTTTAATGTTTGATTTTGAGTTACCTTACAGTTTTGTTAACCACTGGAATTTATTCAAACGGATGTATTATAATTGCATGAATTTTTGTGAATAAAATATACTTTTGTATTTAATATTCATAATTAAATACTTCTTACTTCTTGTAGTTGCCCCGTAGACCACGTCGATGCATGAGTCTCAAATATATTTACAGCAAATGTATGTAGTACTTTAACTATAGTTTCTGAAAATTTTAAAAACATAGGTCTCCAAAAATATTTTTGCATTGATAAAAATAAAGCCACCTCAGTAAAACCCTATAAACAGTGGCCTTTCGCAATGGTGTAATATGTACTGTGGTTACATGTCACCGAAAATTCAGGTTTGTTAATTATAACAACTCTAACACTCCCGCCTCATTAAAGTTGCTAACTTTGTTACAGTCATTGTTACACTAAGCTACCACGCATGTAACGAAACTAATTATCCAAAGTGACATTGGGCGACAAGCTTGTCGAAGCCGTAACAAGTTGGGCGGCGTAACAAGTTGGGCGGCACAAGTTGGGCGGCGGTCGTGAACTTAACGAGAGCGGTGGGACTGTCACTGGCGGCTTGTGGTGGCTTGGAGGATACCAGATGGCCACTTTCACACTTTATCTTATAAAGTTTCATCCGTCCTTAAGCCAATTTCTTTAATAGTTCTTTTAAGCTTTGGAATTTGTTTACGTACCTAAGACTTTTTCAGACTTAAATTTTATTACAAGACTAGAATAAAATAAAGTTTTACATATTATAAATATTACATATGTATATACATAGAATAATCATAGTTATATGTATATATATATTTATAAAATATACATATAAAGAGAGTTGTGATTTGTCATAGACCCTTTGATCTTGGTGTCAGATTAACGCTTGAAATCTCATGATGTGTATATGGTAATTTTCTATTAGAGCTTTGGCACAGGACCGTCCGAAAGGGATTATGTCAAAGATTTTGCGAGTGCCTTAGGTTTTATTTGTTGACATAAAAGTATTTGGTTTAATTTGAAATTGTTACAATGATTATATACTAATAGAATGCAGCACTAAAAAAATTTCCCGGGTAAAGCCACGGTTACCAGCTAGTAAAAATAAAAACTTAAGCTAAAAACGTAGTACATCAGACTATTCAAATTTTTAAGTACTATCCAATTAATTTTTGCCGTTTTGGCCAGCCGTTTTAACATCTCTTTTTTATTCAACTGTAATAGTATTAACTGAAACCGATTAGTTTGTTTACTTGTACACAAGTGTGATAAAGTTTTAACATCCAGTTTCAAAACTTAATAGAATTTAACCGTGATTATGTATAAAAAATATAACAGTATCATAATTCTAAAAAATAGTGTTTGTATCAACAAAGCGTAGCTAAATTGAAAAACAACAGTAATGAAATGAAAAATCTGAATTCGTTATAATGATGTGGCTTAGTAATGAAGAGCAGCATTTAGAGATTTTAAAGGTTTAATGGATTGCTTTATTTATTCCGTTTCAGCAGCTTTCATCGCCCGATCATTTATTCGCGAGCTCCACTGATGTTTAGTTATCACGCAGCAATACTGCTGTAATTTAGTGTACATCGACCTGCTGTTTGCTTTCTGACGGAAATGATATTATTTTAAGTGAATAATACTAGCGATAAATCATCATGATACATTGATTCTAGAGTAACAACCATTAATTATTCATATGATCTAAGACTAGGATATTTTTTAATTTTCATAACGACACTATTAAGTGCTTTATAGTCGCCTGCTACATTTCCCTCTTTAAGTTCCTTAAAGAAAATTTATGTTTTGAGAAATCAAATAGTTCATCCAAAATCTCAAGAATACGATGAATTAAACAATTTTCTATTGAATGCGTCCTTGGATTGTAATTAATTATATAGTATATAGATAACTTAGTTATAACTGCCCAACAAATTAAAAGAACTCACGCGAGACAACCTAAATCTCTATTTCAACCGATAATGTCGAGAAAAAGGCGTGTGTTGTGAGCGTGCCTTAGCTTAAAGATCAGATTATATGTCCACCCTAGTGGCCTGAATCTATAGATCTATGGTCAGCTCTGTTCCCCTGATCCTAAGAAGTAAGCCAAGTTCAGTTACAAAAAAGTCGGTTCCTGGTGCAAAGTTGAGTTTCTTCTGGCTTTCTTCTTGCAATCAGCGTTAATTTTAAAATTTGTTCAATAATTATTAAACACCTTACACAAATTAAATATTACGTATCTGTCCCATTATCAAGTGACTGCTACAAACTGAAGCTCTTACTACAACAGTCGTCTAATGAAGGTGTTTGAGGAATCGGGTGTTCTAATATTATAAGAGTAACGGTATTTTCGTATTTTCCTTTAACTTCTTGTAATTTTTTTCTGGCGAAATACCTGAATACGACTACTGTATTACAGAAGTGTGGAGAACATTTATTAAGGGTATATTTGAATTCTTTATTTAGTGTGAACGAAAAACCTTGAAAACTTTCTTTATAGTATACTGAAGTACAATTAGGTCTATTGCCCTCATCCTAAATCATGTAAACAACCGAATTATCAACAAAAATGCAAATTTACTAAACGTAGTACGTTTACTTAAAGGGATTTCGCACTCTAGTGACCGCAATTGTCATTCGATATTCTTTAAATTTTGTAGAGAATTTATTTCTTATCGTCTGACCGGCGAGTTATTTGAGGAAATGAATAGGAACGCTCCTGTCTCCATTTAGTGAGATTATAAAGCCTAAAAATAGGGGTTTTGGGTCTATTATATAAAATAAGCTACAAAACTGAAACTTAGCTCCCTCATACCATTAATGCTGTTTGCCTTCTCGTTTGTAAAAGGTTCTGGTTTCACTTTAAAAAAACTCTTAAAACTGCTTGAATAACTCTTAAAATTGTTTAACACTCAATTAAAGGTATCAGAACCTTTAATTGACACCAACCTTTTGGTGTAACCTTGTTTAACACTCAAGGATAAGACATGAGGACCTTATCCTCCGTGACTGTATATCGTCGTTGTCGTGTTCCAGGGTTCAGCGACCCCTACTGCATGCTGGGTATCCAGCCGGGGACGATGGCGTCGCCCCAGCCGTCGTCGCCCGGCTCGCCCAGCCCCCGGGGCGCCAACTCCCGCGCCCTCTCCGAGACTGTACATTGTCGTTGTCGTGTTGCAGGGTTCAGCGACCCCTACTGCATGCTGGGTATCCAGCCGGGGACGATGGCGTCGCCCCAGCCGTCGTCGCCCGGCTCGCCCAGCCCCCGGGGCGCCAACTCCCGCGCCCTCTCCCAGACTGTACATTGTCGTTGTCGTGTTCCAGGGTTCAGCGACCCCTACTGCATGCTGGGTATCCAGCCGGGGACGATGGCGTCGCCCCAGCCGTCGTCGCCCGGCTCGCCCAGCCCCCGGGGCGCCAACTCCCGCGCCCTCTCCGAGACTGTACATTGTCGTTGTCGTGTTGCAGGGTTCAGCGACCCCTACTGCATGCTGGGTATCCAGCCGGGGACGATGGCGTCGCCCCAGCCGTCGTCGCCCGGCTCGCCCAGCCCCCGGGGGGCCAACTCCCGCGCCCTCTCCCAGACTGTACATTGTCGTTGTCGTGTTCCAGGGTTCAGCGACCCCTACTGCATGCTGGGCATCCAGCCGGGGACGATGGCGTCGCCCCAGCCGTCGTCGCCCGGCTCGCCCAGCCCCCGGGGCGCCAACTCCCGCGCCCTCTCCGAGACTGTACATTGTCGTTGTCGTGTTCCAGGGTTCAGCGACCCCTACTGCATGCTGGGTGTCCAGCCGGGGACGATGGCGTCCCCCCAGCCGTCGTCGCCCGGCTCGCCCAGCCCCCGGGGCGCCAACTCCCGCGCCCTCTCCGAGACTGTACATTGTCGTTGTCGTGTTCCAGGGTTCAGCGACCCCTACTGCATGCTGGGTATCCAGCCGGGGACGATGGCGTCGCCCCAGCCGTCGTCGCCCGGCTCGCCCAGCCCCCGGGGCGCCAACTCCCGCGCCCTCTCCGAGAGCGGCCTGGAGCCCTCCGAGAAACACGAGGGCCACCACGAGAAGCTGAGGAAACACCACAGGTAGGCCTGACCCGGGGTCTGTAGAGTAGAAGAGAATAGTAATAGTATTACACAACAGAGGAGAACCAAACAGAGGTATCTTCTAATGTTGCGCTCAGAGTGTGTCGAGCATGTGTCGGGGACTTCGTTTACCATTAACTCCGCAAGAGAGCAGCACTGTCGCTGCTCTATCCTAATTTTACTTAGCTGTAACTAGTAACTGTGTGTAACTATTAACTAGTAACTTAACTGTAACCGTTACTGGATTTAACTGTAAACAGTACTTGGGCGCAACAGAAGACCCATTTAAAAGCGAACTCTGTTTGATTCTTCTCTGTGTTACACTCAGGTTATCTCGTTATCTCAGGTTATCTCAGGTTATCTCAGGTTATCTCATAATACCTTTGGAACAAAGCTTGTGACGTCAATCGTAGACCCCATTCAGAATCGTAGAATCGTATTTTCGGATTCAGTTAATAGCCTATATTGGGAAAAATAATGTCTCAATTGAGGCAACCGTTATAGAAGATATGATGATATGATCGCGCTTCCTCTAATTCACTTTTTGTCCCAACTCGCGGCGAGGTTATAGGTTTCTGGTCTAATGAAAACATCATCATTTGTTTACATTTTTGACTGAGTTAATTTAAAATAGATGTTTTCAGACACAATGTTCCACCCAGTTGTGTTGTTTTTGGCTATCAAAATAATAGTAGGTTGATATACGAGTATGTAAAATACCAATGAACACGTTACAACTATCTCATTGCTACCTATTGCGATAGAAGTTATCAATTTTATCGGTTATATTTCTCTAGTAAATTCAATTTAATTTGTTCCCAGTTTTATCTGAGTACTAGCTGAATTCTAAAAAATCGATATAACACCAAACTGAGGAAATTTGTTATTCCCTCAGTCATAATTCGAGTTCAATGTGGTTTGTTTCTAAATGTTATCCAAATACTGACTGATTTTTTTATATTAGTTATTTTTTTATAATTTATGGCTATTTCAACGATTTTTATCAATTTTTTATCCGCTCTAAAATAATATTTGCCACCTGTGGGAGGAAATTATAATATCCGATATTTATTTAATCTCGATAACGACCACACTGGAGCTCGGTTACCAAAGTTGTGTAATGAGTGCCCTCCAACTTTCCTCGGTTTCAAAACTCACTTTTCCATTTTCATAATGAACATTGGATGACTTCACTGCGCTTCAACGTGTTTAATTTATAAACAAAACGCGGCCAAAACAGCGGTGTAATTACACTAGTTTAGTTTCCACCTCAATTAATTTACTTTATTCACAAAAAAAGAGATATAAAAGATGCCTTTATTTTTTCATCCAGTAAATATTGAATGCGCCTGATGTTAATATTGATCACAGGAATATCAATACCTTACACAACCTTGTTTCTTTGGTACACCTTTTGATTTTGCTTCTTACCAACCAGTTGACAGATACCTCATGGTTACGACGGTTGCGAGAGGCCGATATCCGCTGTAGCATTTTCTTGCTTGACTTTGAGAGGTCCGCTTCTTTTGGGGATTTGGATTGTCTTGACAAAGTCAGTATCTTGAGTTCTCTACTTTTGGTTTGGTTTCTATCACACATTACATAGTACTTCACATTAATGTATTATGTAATGTATGTGCTCCTCGCAGTACATGCTCAGACTGTTTTTTAATTTTGTTCATTGCTCAGCAACGAATAATATATTAACAATCGATAAATTATTGTATTGTTGGCAGCTTTGTGAAACGAACTGTGATAAAAATATGTGGCTTCGAACACACTAGGCCAACTACTAAACGTCAGTTTTAATTTACTTTTAAACATCTTTGTTTTTGAAAGCTGAACATTGTTTTTGATTAATTAGAAAGATAAGAATAAATTAATTAATATTTCCCTATCACTTAAACCACTGCAGGTAAATGGTGAGTGCCCGTGTTGTGATCTGGGTACCCGCCGTATCTTCAGCTAAACAGCGAAAAGAGGGGATGTGGTTCAAAAGATTCTTTGCTGTTTATCTAGGTTATTTTTTACTTGCTTAAAGCTGACTATTTCAGTTTATGGGGGAAAGGAGGAATATTCAATTTTAGTCGTCTAGAGGAACGGATCAGTTTGAGTAAATACGTCAATTTATTACTTTTTAGTTATAAGCAAAGAAACATAAATCACGTTTGGAAAAAATTTATATCTTGGCGAACTCATTAACGGATGAAATGAGCGTTTTTCTCCCGATGATGTGCTCCCATCAGCAGCACGATACAACTTTAGCTGTTACAAATACTTCAGTGTCATTAGCCACTGTAGGTTACATAAACCTTGCATTAAGTATATTCTCATCGTAACAATTAAGCTACAACATTCTTTTATATTTTCTTCTGGTTCATATTTATGAGAATTATTGAAAAATCTTTAGTTTTAAGGAAGAATATATTTTGGTGGGAGGCCTGCCTTATGAGGCTTTTTACTGCAATTGTTATTAAGCGAGTGAACATTTTACTAATTAATTAAGCAAACAATATCTGCGACAACCATCGTCGAATAATGCTTAATATTTTAAATATGTATATATCTTTGTGTTTGTAGGGCCTATTTTTGGGGGGGGGGACTCATAACTTAAGCTTTAGTTTGTGTGTTTTTAATGTGCTTAAAGAAATATTTCGTATTTTAATGAGCCGTCCAAACAAATAAATGCAGTTCGAATTTCACAAAGTTTCTGGCTACTTCCGTACAGATGCCCACACCCTAGGCTTCTAAGATAAACAATGGAATGGTAGAAGTTTCAACTCACATTAATTTATTTATCTGTGCACTTGAAGTCCTATATCTAGCACATAGGATTTAATTAATTGCTATTTAATTAGGGTATACATTTAATTAATGTATATGATGTTTAATATTTAATCTTGAGTTTTATCGCTGATAAGAATTCTATACGACCGTGGTTCGTTCAAAATATATTCTTGGTAGAAGACTTGAAAATTCCCACGAATCCCAGCACTGTTGATGAAGAACTATAAAGATTAAATAAAACTAGTTCTAATATCCTCAAAATGATCCAGGTTAATAGGCGGTGACATGTTAGATGCCAGTGAGACCATGAACACACTTAAATGTTCGTATCATGTTTCTTCTCGGGAATCACATACAGGTCCATTCTAATCAAGGAGGTTATATTATTATACTGGAGATAGCACTGCCTTCACAAACTGCATTGGAAAGCGTGCCGCAGTTGGTGCTAACTGATGTACCGTTCTTTGAGTCGATTCATCTGATTCAAAAACTGATGTAATCATTTCGGAGAGTTGAATCATGCTGATCTGATTCTCATTATGATTGAACGGTTTATTTGCCTTGGAAACAGTTAAGGCCAAATACGATATTATATAAATAATAGAATAGAAAATGTTATTTTTTAAACCTATGAATAAATAGTAATTAATTTAAAGTTCAATAAGTGTTAGTATCCGGCCAGTAAATGACAACTTCACTCTGTATGTACGATTTTGCCATCAGCCATATTACTATAAGTTACAAACGTTATTGTCGCTCAGCAATATTGTACCATTAACAGAAATAAAATTCCTATTATTTATGTTGCTAACCTGCCAAGTTTCTACTATAAATGCATAGTGACTGTTTATGTCAGTTACTTCTAGCCCAGATATCTGTTTTGCTATTTTTACTTTATTTTGCCATTAAATATACACCCAAAAATAAATTAGGTGAAGTTATTTTCAAACAAAAATCACCTAATAAGTACTCGTGAGCAGTTTATTATGAGTGTTTAATTCCTTGTTTAAAATATTATTGATTTCCGCTTCTGGAATGAACCAAGCTCAAAACTGAGTCGTGATTCGACTGAATCACTCGATTGATTCGTTAATTTTGGGAAGTCGGTGAAATTGAGGTATTTTGCAAAGGTTTGTACTAACTGATGTACCATTTTTGTGATATTTTGTTCTAAACAGCCGGCACGCTGTTTTACTATGGAGTGCTGTCTCCAGTATATTAACATTGTTTATATATATTAACAGTTTATCCCAAATATTTAATATTTCTTTTTTATAAAACATATGATTATGTTTTAAGTTAGACTCAACACAAAAATGTAAACAATCATTATTATAGAATTTGAATTAAAAGAGTTATTCATAAAATGAGCTTCTTTTAACTTATCAAACTAACATAACCTCCTTGATTCTAATAATTTTTACTTTTCCCGAATAAGATATTGGTTATTGTACAAATTCTTGCCCATGTACATTTTGTTAGACGTTAGCGCGTTCTAGAATTTAGTTGAACAGATTATAAATTATGTTAAAAAATTACAGTTTCCGGCTGAGTTTCAAGCGGAAGGAGCGGCGGGAGCACAGAGACAGCATCTCGCAAGCGGTTCCCGCCAAGTTCATCAGAGCCACGACCGTCCGCCCCCAAACGCTCAACCCTCGCTGGAACGAGAAGTTTAGATTGTAAGCAAATAACAGTGATGCCAGATTTTTCCAGGGGTTGTTACATGACGCAATCATGCTACCAAACCAACTGATTGTTATTAGATACAGCTATTATCATGTTTTTAATAAATTTTAACCAGACGTTTTGAAATTGATAATTTTATTAAATTTCAAATTCAATAACGATTTTTTAAAGTTATGAAACAGCAATGATCTATATATACTTTCAAATAACGATCTGGACTCCTGGACGTTTTTTAACGTTCTTTGTTTCCTGATTGAAGTGGTCAATTTATCCTCTTAAAGAGCAGTCAGAGGAGGTAAAAAACCTCTTTAGTTTACCGAGTAAAAATTTGTGGTCTTGATCTAGCTTCACAGCTTTGATCTTATTTCCTAATCAATTTGATTTCCCACAGAAACACATTCATATATTATAGTATTTTAGCAGCAAATATCGTAACATACACACAACATACATACACTTAGCATACGCTCTCATAACATACATATATTATATATAGTATGTCTATCATCACGCACTATATCAAAATTTCTTTCTGTGTAAGTTAATCAGCTGACTTGCGTTGGATTATCCCAGAAAGAAGGTGATGGCGCATTATGTCATTTATTTGAATGCGCAATGTGAAGTTGAAGTTGTCTTCTCTTGTAGCTGGTAATTAGTTATTAATTGTTATGTCTTAGTTTTTCGTAGCAAAACGTTGTTACAATAAATTATTTTCGTAACGCTTTATTAAATTCAATAATTAGGCCGAACTTACAAGTAGAGTTTAGTGAGTATGGTTAGACTTGTATTCCTTCTTTGTATAGTTTTGACTTGTTGAAGGCTCAGTTATATTTTTTATCATTCCGCACGGAAATCACCCGTTTTTCGTTCACTAAACGTAGTGCAATATAAGACTTTTTTGTACTAGCACAAAAAGTCGAGATTCTCTTTGGTACACTAACCTAAACATCGATATTGTTTTATATTTATCAACGCTAAAATTGCTGTTAGCAAGGTGATAAGTGTTGATTGTAAACATAATAAAAATGTCAACATTGCAAAATTTCATTTTAACCTAAACTATTGACCGATGGTAAGAATTTTATTAAATGAAAGATTTCTTCCATAGTATGAAAAAATGTTCCAACACACAGGAATCGTCTTTTTGGTGCTTAATCATTTTTAAAAGGTCTGCTGCGTCTCTCTTTTAAAACACGATTGTACCCTTATAAAACCACTTGTGCTCCTTGTGATGAAAACTACCCTTAATCAATCACTGAGCAATAATTAGCATTTTCTTAGAGTCACTTCTGTTGCCTTAACCAATAAGCCTATGACTGTGACTGCCTCGCCTTGTGTATGTTATTAATTTAGATTCTATCTTTGGCTTCTGCCTTTGGTGCTAAGCATATATATGTTTAAACAATTTTTGAAAATGCCATTTAGTTTCACATCTTAGGCATTCATCTCATGCTAAGTATATATTCTATATATTCTAACTGAGACAGGGCGAGAAGCGAAGGCAGGAGTTACATCATGACAATACAGTACTGGTAGGCTACTAACAAAAATTTAATAGTGTGAAAATACATAGAATTTGTAAGTTGTAGGATAGCTTATTAAAACTTATTTGTTGTTTTCAGCGACATAGATGATGTAGCTACAGACATTCTTCATCTAGACATATGGTAAGTAAATTAGGCCTACAGATCTGTTGTACATAGCTTAACTATACATAAAATTCTGATATTTTAGATTTGTCTTATGAGTATTTTTAATGCCAAACAGTAGTTTGCAGAACTCACCAACAGCCCTAACACTTTTGAGAATTAGAGCTGTCAATGTCAAATACAATGTCAATATCAAATTAGTTTTTAAAAAGTGTAATTTAGTGGCAAAAAATAATAATGGCTAAATCTATAAAGTTTCCATTGAAGTTTTTGTTTTGAGGGGCCAACCCTAAAATACATAATGCCCGAGGGAGGGAGAGGATTTTCAGCAGCGTTATGCACTGTTACTTGGGATAGTGAGGGGTGGTGTAACATAGCATTACGGTAGGTTACTGGTTAATACTAAATATATTTTTGTATTAAATGCTAGATAAAGGCTATATTAATAAAATACCACCGAGAATGTAGGCTAATTTTAATTTGCTCGTAGGGACCACGATGACGAGTCGAGCGTGCTGGACGCCGTCAGCAAGCTCAACGAAGTGAGAGGCGTGAAGGGCCTGGGGCGGTTCTTCAAGCAGATCGCCCAGAGCGCCCGCACCGGCAGCACCGACGACTTCCTCGGCTGTGTCAATGTGCCTGTACAAGTCAGTGAGCTCCTCTCCAACCGATAATATAGTTCTTATGAAAGTTTTGAGACGTTTCTGCTTTAGGTCCTGAAGTTAAAATTTGATAATTTGCGTATCATGCTTTAATAATGTAACTGGAACACCTTTGTACCACTAATAACCGTAGGGTTTATAGTTCAACATAAACTAAGTTGAATGTTGAGAAAAGGCTAATTCAGATCCTTTAAACCATGCCATCTTCCATGTCTACTATGATATAATATTGGGTAGGAACTTCTGGTGAATGTATTACAGAATCAAAACTAATACTCTTAAATCGCTAAAACAAACATAGGCCTACTCAAAATATAAAAATAAATGTTCACAGTATATGAATTATCACAGTGTAGAATGTCAATGACTAAAACTTTGTATGGTTTTTTCTCATAACTGAAATTCTGAAATATGAGTTCGCTGTAGTACAGTGACAAGTGGAATCTGCCTGGCTGTCTGTACCAGATGAGACAAAACATGTTGAAACAGCATTCAAAATGCACTAAAGACACAGCATCTGCTCCTAATGCCAACAGTATTTTTGCCTGCGACAGCAGCATGGCAGAACAGGTGGTGCCTCCACTACACTACAATAGCTTGCAAGGACACACATTGTTTTTGATAGAGCATATCAACCCTGGTGAAAAAACTGCTTAAAGAGACTGAAAAAATATTAGCTAGGACCAGACGATCCATTTTCAGAGGATTCTAACTTGCTGTTTTCACCTATTTTATCTTATCAGGTTCAAACAGACAGCAGATTCCGGCTGTCACTGTACTACAGCGTACTCAAATTTCTGAGTTCCAGATACGGCAAGGGTAGGAAAAGAAAACTCAATTACGAATTCAGTCCTTGCTAATAACATCGATGAGACTAGTCCACTTCTTTCTGACACTAAAATTTTTTTCCGACATCAGGATATCCCTTCCACCGGACTGGACCGGTGGTATCAGCTGGAGGCCCGGACGAACCGGTCCAACATCCAAGGTCGGATCCGGCTGAAGCTGTGGCTGTCGACGCGGGAGGACCGGGGAGCCAGCGAGGAGGACAACTGGTCGGCCATGCGCAGCTCGCACCGCCTCCACGCCGTGTTCATAGACTACGAGACGGCCCTGGCGCAGGGGCAGTGGAACGGCGAGCTGCCTCATGTCGGTCAGTGTTGTTGTTGTAGGGGGTACTTGTGTACTATACGGACCCCACCTATTTTTCCATTAATTTAGTTTGGTTAGGTACAGAAACACTACATATTATTGAACATTCGTGTACTGTGAACAAATATAAGAAAAAAACAACATACTTTTACTTCAGGGTGTCGCAGAAAGCTGTGATGTCACTCAGCAGTGTATCGAAGCGGTCAGCTCCACTCTTTGCCACTGCAGACCTCCACATGGTTCACATGTATTCTGCAATGTAGGAGTCCAGTTGGTGATGAGCTGTTCCTCTCTGAACTTAATTCTGCCACTTAGCACTGCCCCACATCCTTTCGACACCTAACCTACCTAACCTAGCCTAACCACACCACCGGCTGTCTGGCGGCGACTCAACAGCTGTGCGCCGCAACAATGAATCATTCACTGGCTATCGTAGCACTGTATGGCGCTCGGGAACGCCGTTGGTTTCGGGGACTCACTTACTTCCTCGGGCGTGTGACATATAAAAAATAAGGTTAGGTTAAGTAGTTTTCGTATATATATGTCATTTCAGCCCTAACCAAACTAAATTAATGGAAAAATAGGTGGGGTCCGTATAGTACACAAGTACCTTGTAGGGGGGATTAGGAAGCCTGGGTTTCTTCACCCCACAAGAAAATCCTGTTTATTTCAGCGATTATGTCGTCTTTTTGTACGGCTACTGGAAAGGAAAGGAAGCTTCTGCTGTAATATCCCTTAGGCCTTAAGCCTTTAGTATTGTAGATTAATACAGTGGAAGCAAAAAGGAAAAAGGAATAAAGTAGATGGAATAGGTTCGGTAAGAAAGACTGCGTGGGGAAAGATATACCCTTATCCAACGGGTGTGGGTCTGAAATAAAAGTAGCCCTCATCTTCGCCCCCATCTTGGTCGCCAGTACACCTCCGCACACCCTGCTGCTAAGCCTAGCCTCCCCTGTGGGGAACTAAAGTTGTTCACTGAAAGACAGCTTCAACATTGTGTTCAATCGAGACAACTACCGTTGCTGTACTCAACTAGCAAAAGCCAATTAGGATCCACTGGACAAATTTAGATTCCTCTAAATAGTGTTAGATTATAGTAAATTAGATTGTACGGGTGCTCTGGCCCAGATTCCCTGTAACTGGGTTGTCCAAGCTTGTGCTGGTCAGCCTGATAACTTGTTGTGCTGCTTGAAAGTCCTATTCTCGTCTACCTACATTGGAGACTCAGGCGAGCTCGAGCAGTAGTCTGACAATGTAAGGGAAATTAGATGAATTTATTTTAGAGTTTCGAAAGCCTTCTCCTCCGCCTTGCTACGAGCCTTTCACATTCAAAAATAATGTGTTTGGCAGTTTAGTCGAACTCTCCACATAACTAACAGATACCCTCCTTGTTACAAAAGTTTTAAAATTTGTTACTATACCTAAAGCGAATGGAAGAATTTTACTGTATATCTGGATCCATCAGATCTATAGAGTTGCAATAGCACTTAAACTGTAGGGAATTTAGTCTTATTTAAATTTTCAACTAGATATATTCCTGTAGGATGCACAGTTTTTTTTATATATTAGTGAAAATTTTAGAAAAGTTTCAGAATGTGGCATGCACTGTGGCACCTCGAGGTCGAAAACTTTAATTTCTTTTTTGTCTAACATATCCAAAAATCAAAACTTTCAAGCTTTTGCAAAGCAACTTGTACTTTTTGACGTATTTACTCGACTAATTGGGTTACAACAAAATCATTGTTTGTATTGTTTGCATAGATGATCTGCAGGTGCATAATTATCTATGAGCATTAGAGCATTGCACAATGGCACTTTGAATATTTAGAGTGCTCATTAGTTCAACCCAGTGATCTGTAATGGGATGGTGAGATTTGTATCGGGTTTATGGTAATATACATATTGCTAGTGCTTAGCTACTTGCACTTGCAGTAATATTAAGTGTTAATAATAATAAATAATATTTCAATAAAATATTGTCTAAATTTTCTTTTAGTTGAGGTTTTAACTTGAATTATTATTTATTGAATAATAAACTAAGCCTGTTTTCCGGAGACACTAACTGAAAAAATATTGAGCAGTAAAACTTATTTGCCAAATTTTTCCTCAGTGATATTTATTTAGAATGATCTACTTAACTTTTATTGTTGGCAGCCCTGAGTATCCTTCACCAGCATGCGATACAAGGAGATATTACGGAACTACAGTTGGCAGCAGTGAGATGGTTGGCCTACAGTAGCACACAGCCCAATGTAGATCCAAGAGTTTTGTACAAACTACTAGCTGCACTAGAGAACACTTGGCCTATGGAAGTACTGTCAAGAGAAGAGGTGATTTCATTTTAATACTTTAAAATCTTTTTTTATAGATTGAGATGGAAGGAAACTAATTCATAGATTATAAGTACAAAAAAAGTCAGACATAAGACAATCTCAACTAATGTATGATGAAATTTATTGCAAAATTTGTCTGCTTTCCCTTTAGAGATACAGGGAGGGTCAACAATGCTCGGTGTAAATTTTTTTTTTTAAATAAACTCCTGTTTTTTCTAAGCTTATAGTTACAGAACCTTAGGTCATACCTTGGTATGTCTTGAAAAAATTGCTTTACTCAAGAAATTTAGGGGTGGGGGGCTAATAATATAGAGCTACATAATTTTCAAGGGGGTTATTGCCTTTGTTACAAGACGGCTTCCTACATTATTGGGTTGAGAGGGGGGTTTGAAAAAGCCAAAGGGTTACATCATTTACAAACTCCTCTATGCAATGAATTCTCTTTTATTAGTTGATGTACATTCAGGTTCCTTTAAGTGAGTTAATATGTCAGATTTGAAAACTTTTCCTCATTTTGCCAGTTACCGTAAGAGGAGGCTAAAGGCAATTCGGTGTCGCCCTCGCGGTCGAGATACGTACTAAAATTACTCCGCGATGATAATTGGAAAAAGTAGTGTGACGTAGTAAATATCCAGTTATTCTAAAATTATGGTCTTAACTAGAATATAAAGTACTGTTTTCCACTTTTATGTCCAAAATATAGCTTCAGAGACTGATATAATGTCGTCGCTCATTAAATAAGTGTTCAAAATGTAATGAACGTAGTAAATATTCCTCCGCGGGGACGGCGATTAGCGTGTGTAAACGTTCATGCGGTTGTATTTTCCGGCGATATATTTTAATTTAGAGAAATTAATTTTATTGCACCTTGAAGATAAATAAATTCAACACTAGGTTCGTGAAGTACATTTTTCATTTTCTTTTTACATTCTGAGTTATTTCAGCTCAAAATAACAACTAGCTAAAACCCACTATTTGAACTCTAACGCAAATTACTCATGTATTTATTAAGATATCGGAAAAATAAAAAATGCATATTAAAAGGGATTTTTTCTTTTCATTTTGATACGTAGCTTATTGTCGCACGTTGAAAAACAACGTCAGGATATGGTTTCGCGCGATGTTGAAACCCGCGAAAATCATGACAACACCCTTGTGTTTGGGAACGCTTTTCGTCCATAATTTTTTATCAAAAATTAAAACGAAATATATCAAATTGAAGAGGAGAACAAATTCTACGAAAAAATACCACTTTATTTATGACTATACGAAAAATATAGGAGTAACCAGCCTCTGAATTTGCATAGTCCAATTTACGTAATTAACAATCACTTAAAAATCATCGGCTGAACTTTAGGTGTAATCACTTATTTACCTTACCTTTCTTATAATCTTGGAACCAAATGGTAATATTTGGTAGGGTTTTTTCTCCTCTTTAATTTGATTATGTAATGTTTTCATTTTCGATCGAAAACTTTAGTCGGAATGCGTCCCCGCACACAAGGGTGTTTTCATGATTTTCGCGGGTTACAACATCGCACAGTACCATATCCTGACGATATGTTTCAACGTACGACAATAAGCTACGTATCAAAATGAAAAGAAATAAATTCCTTTCAATATGAACTTTTTATTTTTCCGATATCTTAACAAATGCAAGAATAATTTGTGTTAGAGTTCAAAATAGTGGGTTTTAGCTAGTTGATTTTTTGAGCTAAAATAACTCAGAATGTAGAAAGAAAATGAAAAATGTACTTCAGGAACCTAGTGTTGAATTTATTTATCTTCAAGGTGCAATAAAATTATTTTCTCTAAATTAAAATATGTCGCCGGAAAATGCGACCGCGGTGAACGTTTAGACGCGCTGATCGTCGACCCCGTGGAGGAATATTTACAACATTCTTTACTGTTTGAACACTTATATAAATGAGCGACGTCATTATATCAGCCTCTGTAGCTATATTTTTGACTTAAAAAGTAGAAAAGAGTACTTTATATTCTAGTTAATACCATAATCATAGAATAACTGGATATTTTTTTTTAGCTTTTTTTTTATTTTCAATAGTAGGCTAAGGAAGAGGCTCTTGACTCTTAATAGTATGGATTTTTTGTTAAAGATCGATGTTTGAATGATGATTTTTTTCTCTCTCTTAAATTGTTCTTGTAAGTTTCTGGTTCTTTCTTTTAGCTCAAAAACACAGAAGTGCATTTTATATGAGGTGATTATAATATTTCAAAACAATTGAAAATAGAAAGGGGTTTTAATGCTTAGTTACATTACCTATGTCTATGCTGACATGATATAGTTATCTATAATGTGATAAGGAACCTCTAAAAGGCTTTGCCTCTGAGGCCCTAAATTTTTCCAAACAAATTGTTTACTTTATTGTCTTTAATATTTAGTTTAAGTTTTGATAATTTTACTTTTTACTTTAAGAAATATTTTTAAGTTAATGTAATATTGAAGGATTATTGTTTGTTTAATCTGTGCAGGAAAAGGACAAAGTGATGAAGAAATTAGTTTGGACAATGATAACAGTGCAAACCTGATTGTATTGTTTGAGTGTTTGGGAAAATAAAATATATTCTATTCTATTCTATTCTATATTCTATTTACTACGTCACACTACTTTTTCCGATTATTATCGCGGAGTAATATTATTACGTATCTCGATCGCGAGGGCGACACCGAATTGCCTTTAGCCTCCTCTTAACCTAAGCAGGCATGTGTATACACAGAAACCTGAGCTATTGTCGATGCATGCAGTCCATCCTCCCCCCCCCCCACACACACACCATTGATGTTCAGTTGTGTAATCACTGCTCCGCTATTGGTCGGTCACCTTTGTGCTTTGATTATCCAAGAGTGGGGCTTCCAAATAATTGCTGGCTCAGAGACCGGTGTTTCCAATAATTAACTCTTTGACTGTGACGGCCAGGTTGTGTTTTGCACTTGCCTTGGGAATTGGTTTTTCATCATATTCTAAAAATATTTTTTAATAATTTAAAATTAATTTTAGGGATGATGGTAGTTTTTATGAGTCAACAGCTTTAATTTAAGTGTATTTTTGAGACGAGGTAATAGTAACACAAAATTTAGCAGAATATCAATTTTAGTGGGCTTTTTCGAATAATTTGGGTTAATTTTTTAGACAAATTAACAAGATTTTATTTTCAACACTTCAGTTAAGTTATGATCTAAACACATTTTTCTGTAAGTTGTTACAAACCTTATACTTTCAAAATTTATATTGTTCAAACTTAAGAATTAATGTTTTATTATTTTTATGGCAACTCTAAATCCCATGTTCTATGTGTGTTGTTCAGAAGTAAACACAAGTGTTTTTTCAGGAAGAATGGTTAGCTGACTCGTTCAATATATTCCTTGACTATTCGCTGCAGCTGATTAGGAAGCATCGAATTCTTTTCCCGCCGCACCATCGCCCCTCTATGTCCCGCCTGGAACATCTGTTAAGGTCTGAATTTTTTCTTTAAATTTATAGTAAAATCAAATCGACTGAAATTATAACAGTTTTAAAACACTTTTGAGGAAGGGGCTGTTTGATTTCTGTAATTAAACACCAGTTAAAAAAAGAGTATGAGGTGACTGATCCTTGACCGGTAATTATAAATACTCTGTGCGGTTTTTACTCGATGTGGTATTAGTTTATCTCAATGCTCTTTCCAGTTTCCCCTATATTTTAATTACACCTTAAACTATTAAGATGATTTGTTTTCATTTTAGTTTTTTCTATAACCAACAATTATAATTAGCTCTGTAACAAATTTTTTTATTAGAATTAATTTTTTCTAAAAGTTTTGTGTTTCTAAATTAGGCGAACTTGAAAACAAAAACTTAGCCTTAATATAAAATGTTATCAAAATCATTCTGGCCGTTTTCAAGGAAGACAAACATAAACAAAATAAGAACTGTTGGTTTAAAATAGTGTGTTAGGATATAAAACGGAATTTTTAGAGTGAATTAAAAAGTTAATTAACTGATATTGTTCTGGATTACAACCACACATGCCCCAAATACAGTAAACGGAGCAAAAATCGAGACAATGAGGTGTATCTCCTAATTATTTAATGCTCTATTAAGTCTACTTAGTTTGAGTCTATTAATTGTTTTTTTTTAGATTTTAAGTTAATTGACTTAGCAAGATAGTGGTGCTATTTGTTACATATAGATTTAAAACCTTTATGTTTATTAATATTTTCATCACATTAATATTCATATTTGTCATAAGGTATTACATTGCAGATGCCTAGGATTGCTGTCTTCCATGAAGGCCTACTGGAAAGTTTGTCCTTTCAATAAAGAAGTGAGAGGGGAGATCATTCAGGCGCTAAAGAAGGGGACACAAGAATGGTAAGTTGTTGTGGTAAGTTGTTGTTGAATGGCAAAAGTGACAATATTATGAGAACTTCATGCAAATTCTTCAAGCAAATACAATACCCTAACAATACAAAAGTGCAATGTTCAAAGTAGGATTTTTTTGTTTGATTTAACACATAAGCAAAATTGAATGTTTTCTTGTGATTGACCGTGTAAACAATAACGTTTATCAAAAATTTATGTTGAAGGTATGAAGAGCAACACAAAGGCATGGCCGGCACCCGGGCAGACCCCGACACGAGGATACTCGCCCTGGTCAAGCTGATCACAGCCTTCATTGTGGACCTTCAGAAAGGCATCGACTACTACAACGGACTGTTTGAAAGGTAAGTTGTTACTACTTTGTCTTGGAACACCACAAATATAAATAGTTCTGGATTTTGTTGTGTCAAAGGATTTCCTAAAATCAGCAGTTTTAATTGGCAGGAAAAACAGATTATGAGGTAAGTTATTACAAATGGATGTAGTCTCAATCGATGGCAGTAGTATTGTGTACTGTCGCTGTGGCAGCAGCGATATCTGTCCCTAGCCTCTGTGTATTTGGGATTGATTGCAAAGAATTTGTAGGATAGCAACTAGCAGGATCTGCCACTTTATTATACCGTTAATAATTGTTTAAAAAAAATATGTTTATTGTGTTTGTAAAATATGTAAGTGCCTTTGAGTACAACAGTATATACTGTAGCCACATCCAACAGTAATAATAGTGCATGAGCAAATATGAAATCCAATTTCTATAAGTTTAATAATAGAATGAATTCAGAAAGAATATTATAAACCTGCTTTATAAATGTTATCACTTGATGTGACTTCCTCAATTTCTTAAAACAACATAATCAAACTCAAGAACTCAAGTTAACTTTTTCCCTTAAGATGCATAGCACAATTTTACATCCAACAATATTTCATTTGTCATAAACAGAAACCAAGATTATTTTACTTTTATCAATTATATCTTCTTTTGATTTGTTCTTGATAGTTGATTTGTTTGAAATGAACATTAATGTGTATGGTTTTCTAAAAAAGGCACTTAAGATACAGTGGAACCTCGATATATCGAACCTGAAGGGGAAAGTGAAAACTATGATATATCAAGGATTTCGGTATAGCAAGGTTCGATATATCAAGGTGATTTTTGACTGACTTCGATATATAGAGGTTCGTAACAGCATGGGTTGAAACAAGGGAAATGTCGACATTATGGTTACGTACTTTTTTAGTTTCTGTCTACTGTACTGCTCAATCTATAGTAGGACTTCAATTTTAATCAAAAAATACTTTAAAATAACTAAAAAAAGTTGTAAAATCACCTAGCGGAAAAAGTAGATCGATAAGTTGTTTTAAGGTTACACAATCGCAAAGCTTTTACCCTGTTTTTACGCCTCTGTAACTTCACAGCGCAGTCATTGGGTCGCTGCAAATGACACAGAGGAACGTTACGACATATGATTGGACGGAAGGTGGTTACCATGACAACCTCGGTAACCATGACAACCACCCTTGTCCTGCGGACTTATTGGTGTGTTTAGTTGAGCAGTTAGTGAAAAAAAGACACGAAGGAAGTAAGAAAAAATAGTTATAATCTTGAAAAACAAAACCATTGAGCCCCAGTTGGTTTTTTGTCATTGCGTCTTACCTCGGACTGACGATCGCTAATGACAAAAGAAACAACTTAGTACATGTGCGCTGAGCAACAGTCCCGCGGCAGCAGGATGCAACACGAAGGACAAGTCGTTGACTTTAAAGATAAATTACATATTTGCAAAACAACTTACTTATATTGAGGTTTCCGGCCAAAACTTTGATGTATAGAGGTGGTTGGTTTGATATATATAGAGGTTTCCTAGCCAAAACTTTGATATACAGAGGTGAAAACTACGTACCCAGAAACCATGAAAATTCATTATATCAAGGTTTTCAAGGTCAGTACTTCGATATATAGAGGTGAAATTGGCATTGGGAAGATAGAAAGGTTCAAGGGGAATTGAAAAACTTCGATATATCAAGGAATTCCATATATCGAGGTTCGATATATTGAGGTTCCACTGTATATCTAGAGCTAAACATGTTGATACAAAGATATTAATTGTTTTAAATAAGTTTCATTTAGGCTTTATGTTATCAGACATCATTTATATGATTTAACAACATACTTTTCAGTTCTTTGTTTGAAATTCATTGTTGGTGATGGTGATTTTATATTTGGATTTGGATTTTTGCGGACATTTGCCATCACTGATTAGTAAAGAAAAATTGTTGGTTTTTACTAATCAGTGATGGCAAATGTCCGCAAAAATCCAAATCCAAATATACTTTTCAGTATAGCAAGGAGGATTTAAAATTAATTTTAACAACATCCAAAGTACTGTACCTTAATAAAATTTTAACCATACTGTGAAACTTTGTTGTAGTTGTAAGTGTTAAAGTTATTGCTTCAGATCAGTTTGTATTATGAGGAAGGAATCTTGCAATTTCACCAAACTTACAACTACTGTATCTTTACTTTGGTTCAATCTTGGTTCAAGGTTCAAGAGAACTTTCGACTTATTTCGCCCAATTAACAAGCTTAAAGTTAAAGAGTATAGTGTGCTGCAAGTCATAGGGAATTAAGATTTTTAAACATGTGGTCATAAGCACTTATGAACATCCAAGTGGCTGAATTCCTTTTTGCTATCAAACTTACCTATCAAGTAAGGAACCTCTCGATATCTCGTATGTTTAACTTTTTTGGTGAACTCTTAACAAGTTGGTTATTTCTGTTCTCAGCACCAATGGAGTTCCTTATTTCTGTGCTATTTACAAACACCTAGAAAAACTTGTAAGTATATGATGTTCTTCATCTAAAATGTTTCAACTTGTTTTTCTTTTTTAGTTGTTGTTTTACTTAACTACTAAGGTCCTAACCAGTGGCACTATTTGTCAAATTATATAATTCCTAATCATTCAAGGTTTTCATTCGAGAATCCACCTTAAAAATATATGTGCAAATTGATTGAAATAATTTCAACTTAAAAGTTGTTGAACCACGCCTGAGTTAGCTCTACATTCATATAATTATACATTGCTAAAGATGGTTATTTGTTATTGGTTTGGCTTCACATTTACAATTTACCAAAGTAGTTTGGTCTAGTTTATGTTTTGGAGTGAATAAACTCTTTTTAACCTATCTCTTGCATCTCCAATGAATGTAGTTGTGACCTAAACAAAAATCCCAGTTTTATAATTATAATCTACCATTTTTTTAATATATAAAAAATATTAAAATATTCTAATGTAGTTTTTGTTGATACTTTTTTATTTTAATTTAGATATACTTGTTAAGCACCCTTATCTTAGTAATAATTTGAATTCTTCACTGCATTGTTAGCTGGAGCAAATATTGAATGCTTCTTTTCAATTACAAAACGATGTAGCTATACAAATTTTAGTTTTTAAATCATTTTTGTGTAATTTTAGGTTGAAAGTTAGTTAATTATCGGAAACCTAAATACACAACTTATTCCAGAAAACCTGACTAGAGGAAGTACTGGAAAGTTCTGTGTGTAAATGCCAGGACTAAAATAATGATAAAAATTATATACGTTTAAAAACTTAAACGTCACTATATTCATACAAGCATTGAGCAGTTAAATTTAGTGTCTTGTTCACTAACATTTTGTCACTAGCTGTGTTACTGGGCTTCTTTTAATATTATTCTATTAAATTTTCAGTTCATAACTACTCAGTTATACTTAATCAATTCTTTTAATCTCTACTCTTACTCTATACTTCTAAATATAACTCTGAAATTCACTTTGGCAATAGAGCTATCCTAATTTCCTCCTATCAGTAACAACTCACAATATGTTTGGTCAAACACCTGAGTTCTTATTTCACTAAACGCAACCTTTATCAGTTCTCCAATAAACAGTACCTCCTTATCGGTACTGGCATTACCGGAATTTGTTACTGCAATCCGGCGTTTTAGCTTTTCATTGTCTTGTTCTTTAGATGGCCAAGGAATTCTCAAGGGTGGTGGATATTCTTGAGGTACTGCATCAAAACGGTGATGCATCAAAACGATGACGACATCGTGACAACTGCATCGCTGCTTACTAAAAGTTTGGCTTTGCTTCGGGGGTAGATTCAGATTGTCAACACGAATGCACTGTAGCTATTTTAATGCAATATTGAAATCGGACAGTTTAATGGCTTTAATCTTTTCAATAGTTACAAAATGTATATCTCTGAGTGGTTTATCAATAGTTGACAATCGCTCATAACAACTAAAAATTTTGTTACATTGTTATTGTCCGGACCTCTGAATCAGATTTCTTCGCTGCAGTTTCAACCGATAATCATTGTAGGAGTTATTTAAAAGTATATTGCATTACAAATAGCTATAATTTTAATTAGTGGTTATAGAATGCTATCACTTACTTTCACCTTTATGTTTTCACTAAATGTGCTAAACTAATAATGTTTTAAATATTGGAATACCACACACTACACATGGGCTGCTGACAACATGTACTGCAACTCACATTCCATATATCCATCCATTTGACCTATTGTTAAACATTGAATTTTTGTGGGATGAATACCAAATTTAGTGTAACATTTTTACCATATATCATGTTATATTATTAAAATCAGTAAAAACTTTATTATTTTTACGAATTTTGTTGGTATCTTATAAAGTTTTATAAGTTTTTCATAGAATTTGTTCAAAAATCAATTAATTGTAACTTATTTGATTTTGTTTTTAAGCCGTCAATAAATAGCACTTTTTGCAAAGTAAAAATACAAATTGCCCAGAAATATGTTGCCTTTAACTTAGATAAATAAATACTAAAGTAATTTAAAGTGTTATTCTAGTTTCATTCTTGAAATAAAAATAAAGCAACTTAATCTGAGGGCGAGTGAGTGATAGCAGCCTTGCTTACTTTAGGCTCTGCTTGTTCCGCTTAGTCTATGTCTGCGGCGGATTTACCAATCTTCGACGTGTCTCCGTTATATTTACATTAACGTTGTTTATGCATTACCCTTTTTTCAACTCTTAACGCATCTTGCTGCTTCAGTGTTGGTGTATATTTGCTTATTACTTGCTGCTTTACAACTTATGTCTGCTTTAATTTTACAAATCTTTCTTCTGTTTTAGAATACTTAGTCACATATTTCTTGATACGAGAAAGTTTAAAACGTTTGCAAGTAATTGTTTTGCTCTTTATTTAATCAAGCAAATTACCAAGCACACCTTAGTACAAACCCAACCTCTATTTAATTAGAGGGACAAATAATTAAAATTAATTAAAATTATACTTCCACCAGGTGTTTTAAAAGAATGTCGGAGTTTTAAAGCCTTGCAGTATCTACATTATCAATGTCTATCTAGACTTATTGAATATGCTAGGGCTATTTTGTGATCAAGACTCCTCCTACAGGTCTGAACTGATTTTAATAATCAAAGTGTCGTTGGAAAGAGCTAGGCATGAAGTTTTGTAGAAATTAAATGAAGGGTAGACCATGAGCCCTATGCCCTTGGGCGTACCCAGGGGGGGAAATTGGAACATATCGTTCTGAATCAGTACAAAGCCAAAGCCCTACAATGTCGCTTTAAAGTTTAGGCTGGAATTTCAATTATACTCTGCACTATTTGGCTCGGACAGGGATACGGGACAATCACCTTTGCAGGCGCCGCAGTGAACATGTTAAGTCAAGAACATCTTATTCACATTTATCAAACTGTAAATGGTAGCCCACTGAAGCCAGCGGTTGCGTTAGGGGTTGACCCAGTGTCTTAGAGGGCGGAGGGCCCCAACTCCTTCCTTAGACTGTGCTGCTTTACGTGTTAGAGCTGTTAGACCGGGCCGTCCATGCGACTTTACATTGTCCTTGTTTGGTGTGTGTAAATAATGAATGACCTACGGCATACGGTGTTAGCTGCATAGTGCACAATATACTTGTAAATTACAATTCTATGACATTGTATCATACTTCCGAGTCATTATGGTGATTTGTGTATGCATAATGTATTTTTAGTGTGAAAATCTTTTTACCTCTCTGTTTTTTTTGTTTTTTTATATTTTCTTCTCTAGCTTTAGAGATATTTAACTTTTATCCACTTCTTTGTGTTTTTCAAACTTGTAATGGTTTTCAATTTTTTAAGGACTATTTTTCTACAACTTTTTATCACCTTAAGTTTATCTTGAGCGCAGATTTTCTCAATTTCCATGTTTAACCACTTCTTTGTGTTTTTCAAACTTGTAATGGTTTTCAATTTTTTAAGGGCTATTTTTCTAGAACTTTTTATCACCTTAAGTTTATCTTGAACGCTGATTTTCTCAATTTCCATAATAATTACAATGTTTCTATGACCTACTGGGCTGGGAACAACAGCAAAAATTTGTAAAGTCATTATAATTTCTTAATCCATTAAAAATGTAATATAAAACATTACAGATTGTATTTTTGCATGTTTGCATGCTGTTTCATATTCAACACAAACTGACTTTAACAAACACATAATTTTATTTCAGGCATTAGGATAAGTAATTCTTTATAAACCCTTCTACAGGAGGGGGTTATTGATATTATTTTGCCTTGTTTGGTAAATTACTTGAAATACCAATATATATGTAAACTAATCATTTAAAATCTTCAATACTGTACTTTTTCTCTTCTGTATGTTTATTATTTTTATTCTATGAAAATTACTCTCTCTCTTTTTTATACAGTATTTCTTACTACATTTAAAATTTAATACTATATGAGTTTCTTATGCCTCGTATATTAAATTTTTCTCTTTCTTATGATAATTCTCTGGTTGAAACATTAAAAAATAGCCACAATCGACCACAAAATTACAGACAATCTGTTACTACCAAAGGTGGTAGTAAATTATTAAATGGGAATTTCTCATTACAAGAGCTCACCTGCCTAAAGTGAGCCGGCAGCTTCTTAACAAACAATATTTATTGCCTCAAAAAGAAAATATATTATTTAAAGTGAATATGGTAATAGAAAGTGAGGGAAGCAATATTACTCCTTCGAAAAAACGTTGACAGGTCCCTGTAGGTTACTCGCAGTTGTTTGCAGCGACTCTGCACGTGTATGTGTGTGTTTGTGTGGAGGTGGTGAACGACCTGGGCCCTGAGATGTCGACGTTGTGCCAACAACTGAGGATATCGGAGCTGGGGGTGGACCCGCCGAACCTGCCGCCCGGCGCGGAAGTGGGGACGCCCATCTTCGAGCTCTACCTCTCCGTGCAGGAGTTCATCAGGTAAGCCATGAGTCCTGCATGTGTTTGGATAGTTTGTGGCTCATTCTGTATAAGAGATTTTTGAACATATGTTGTAATATGAAAATATTTTAAGTTTTGAAATATTAAACTCAGGAAATTGATTTGAGCATTGAGAGGTAAGTGGTTTTGATTATATCATTAAGTTTCTGTCTGACCTATTTTATTTAATAATGCATTGAAAATCATTATTTTGACCTGAAACTTTAATGGCAAACTTTGCACTTAAGAAACAACATGTTCATTCTGCAACAACATGTTGTAAAGTAATAGGTCAGGCTAACAAAAAATATTGAATGATTTTCAAAAGAAACTGCATCAAATATGAACAAACTATGGTCACTTTTATATATACTTAACACTGCTTATACTAGTTTAAAAAAAGTCCTCTGGTGTTATTAAAATAATGAAGATTCATTTGAAACTTTCAGATGAATCTCTGGTATTTTGTTATTATAGTTATTGTCATTGGTTGTGTTAATGTTGTGCAGCTTTAGAGAACACCTTCCCGAGCACAAGTCGCTGTCAGTCCACAGTTACTACGAGTGGTTCGAGCCCGCTGTGGACAAGTGGTTGGATCTGGCCAAATTCAAGGTAAGCTTTAAAATTATAAAAATTCTTCTTTTGGAAATTTCAGAAAAATTATGTACGAAAGGTTCAAAGAAATAACTCTGTGCTGATATTGGCATACTTGGGAATAACGATTAGAAATTCTAACGATTATCGATATTCGTTAGTTTTTTCGACTAACTTCTAACTTATTCGTTAGTTTTTAAAAAGTACTGGAAATAACTTCTAATCAGTTAGATTATAGCAAACGAATAGATTGATCTATTCGTTAGTAATTTTGGAGTTTAAATAGTTAGTTTTTTGGACGGGCAGACGAACTTAAATACGAGTTTTTTTACGCGATCGTAGAGGGTTGCGTGTAGCCGTGCGGGAAGCATAGTGAGGGGTCAGCGCCCTTGATGACAAACAACGCGGGGGTGGGGAAAGTCCAGTTGCTTTGGTATGCAGAGGCAGCCAATGACAACGCCGCAAGCACAGAGGGGTGGGGAGGGGAAATGTTTGGTGATTTGTCATCTCATCTCCAAAACATTGTCTTCAGTTGATGTTTATCTCTGTCAAGTGTCAAGTCATTTTTTTGCGGTAGCAACATAGCTGTGTTAAATGATTTAAGCTTTCTTAGTATTTAGTTGGCAAAATAATTTAGTAGTTTTAATAGTCTTTTTAAATTTTAGTGATAGTTAAATATGATCCTTTAGAACAACTGCCCAACAGAAAACTTCTCCGAAAACTAACTTTAAAAACTAACATTATTTTCTATCAGTTAGTTTTTTAACTAATTAATAACTTCTATCAGTTACTTTTTTAACTAACAAACTTATAACTTCTATCAGTTACTTTTTACGGGACTAACTAATAACTTTTAACTAGTTAGAATTTTCGATTAATTTTCCCAACTATGGATATTGGTTATAGCATGTTTTCAAAGAGTAATCTGCCAAACATTTATAGTTTAAAATCTTTATAGTGTGGGCAGCTATAAAGAGGTTACAGTAGACTCCTTATCCGGACACCTTTTAACCAGACATCGGTTTAACCGGAAGTGATCGGTAGGAAACGGACAATATTGTATCGACAATTCTTGTGGGAAATTATTTCAGACTAGTGTTGACATGTGTATATAGAATGCTCTCTTCAATTTAAACAATATGAGTTAGTTTTTAAATAATTGAGGAAAAATATCAACGATTCCCATGGGAATAATATAGTGGAAACATTATTATAAAAAATTTAATTTTTAATTTTTAGATTTAATAATTTATTTTTAGGAAATGTTAGTTTAACCGGATAACCCGTTATCCAGACAGGCCTCGGTCCCACGGAGCCCGGAGAAGAGGGAGTCTCCTGTATATTTTAGGACTTTGCATTTCATGGTTCAAACTTCCTCCACAGGAGAGCTGCAAATGTAACAATAAGTGAAAAACAAGAAATAGAGTTTGTAAAATGTGTGTTTTGACTTTCTGTATTCCCTGATACATCTTTAAAAGTTTTGCTATACGGTAAAGAATCATTTAGCATGGAAAAAATCATTATCAAAGTTAAAATATTTCACACAAAATACATCTTCCAAACTTAAAATAACCTTTCTCCTTTCACTAAATAAAAAAATTCTCCTTTGATTCCTGTTTATAATTATTGTCTGAAAGAAGATCAAACATTGTAATTATTTTCTTTGACTTAAATCTCAGTAAAAAAGCATATGAAACATTGTTACATTTTTAATCAGGATGAATTTTTACTCCTTTTTGATTAAAATAAAATAAATATTATGTAAAAAAAAACATAATAATTTATGAATGTATTTTTTAGGCTTTAAACAGGATAAAGAAAGCTGCAGAGCTGAACAGGTTTTGCTCTGGTGACTACATTGTAAAACACAGCACCTCAGCTGTTGACACGTCTGCTGTGTTTTACCAGGTACCTACCATTAGCATGATTATTGAAAATAACAAGCTAATAGTTATCAATTAATGGATATCAATTTATGGATATCCTAAAACAAAATTCAATCATTAATAGGTAAGTTAAGAGTTCAACACCACTAGAGGAGCATGTTACATCAAAATATGGATTGCATTGAATCGCGATTCAATGAAATAGTAATCGAAATCAAGATTTATAGAATATGTCTACTGATTTGATTTGTCTGGGTCCACTGATTAATCATGTTCGGTAAGTAACGTTTTCATCATCCGCAAAATATTCTGTTCCTATTGAATTCTGCAAGGAGTTCAGCTTCTCAACTTTCCAGCAAATTAGAGCAGTCCAAAATATTCTATTATATTCTGGATTATTATATTTATTGCACTTAATCCCCTCGCTGCATTGATACAGTGTATAAAATATAACTATTGATTCTTGGACTCCTTAAATAGTGTTGTTCTGAGATTTTTATAATTACAAAAAAGCAACAAGGCTGAGAACTGTAGATGTAAGGAGAACATATTGCAATATGACCCAGCTGGATTCCATATGCTAACGAATATGACCTAGCTAGATTCCATATGCAAATGAATGAGTTTAAAATATTTTATATTCTTCTTTGTTTCAGTTAAAGGAATTTTGGAAACAACTAGCGTGGCCTGATATTATTGGATCATACAACCTAGTGGTCAAATTAATAGACGTAAGTGGAAACCTAGAATTTATTATAATATAGTCCTGCATACCCAATTAAATATAAATTTTAACTCCAATCAGACTATTTTTTTTATTATTTGTATGAGTGATGCAGCAACAAAAAAATAAAGGCTAAGTAAGATTTCCTTTGATTTTATTTTAAATTTATTTTTTCACCTTTTACAAATAATATAATCTTAGACATGCAAATTAATTAGGTTATAGCTTACATAACATTATGCCATATAAATCAGAATTAACACACCATACAAAGTTTCATATTCTATACAATGTTCAGCTTGAGCCTAAGTACAAAGAGAGCATGCGTTGTAAATGCTTAACCATCTTTATTGTCTTACAGTGCATTTGCAGCGGTGCCATCTACTACGCACAGCTCACCCAGCAGAAGCTGCAAGAGACTGGTTATTATGAGGATAATTCTGCCTTCAAGACCACCGATGAGGTAATGGTAATGTAAATATTTACTTTACCCCTGTAAAAGTGTCTTCACACCTTCAAAGTGTTTCTTGAACTATAAAACTGTCTCTTTGCTCGAAAACTTTTTCTTCTGTTCTATACATTGTAAAAGGTGTTTCCCTGTGTAAAGTGTTATGCTGTACTTCAACAGTGTTTCTTCTTGCCATAAATATGTCTTCTCTTCCCATGTTCCTTCTCACTATTTCTACATTGTGTTAGCAGCTTACAATTCCATATTAATCTTGTTCTTCTAAACCATCAGCACTCTAATCTTAGCCTGGATTACACGGTCTTATGATGAGATGTTTAAACTGTAAAACTGTCTAAAGTCGTTGCTTGATTTCATTGATATTTCTCTTTATATTTAATAATCTATTCCTGCTCTCTACATGTTGTATATATTATAGCATTTTTGTTTTTGTTATAAACATATCAAACCAAACGTTAGCTTCTGAATATTTAGATATTTCATAATATTGAGTTTTGAGAGTACCTTTAATACAAGTTGATATTACGTAAGGTTTATAAAAAAGATGAGCTCTTCTCTTATGCTCCAAATGGTCTGTTCTAGTTTTACTTTTATGAGCATCTTGTACCAAGCCTGAAAACCTAAAATTACAATTACAAGTGTGCACTTAAAATGCAAAACAATGTTCATTTGTCTTTTAAGCTGGCCATTTAGGCTCAGACCCAGCATAGCCTTCATTCAAGCCACATGTCTAATCTTGATCTTTATTGAGTTTATTATTTTACCATAACATTGTCAGCATGATTTTTGTAAATTTAATATATTGTTTAAAATTTGTCAAGAAATCTTAAACAAGTAACTAATAAAAAAATAAAGGAAAGTAATAGTACAAACCCCCTATTTAAAACATCTACAAATAAAGAAAAGAATCATAGCCTTGATAAATTGATTTCTTTAACCAAAAGGTACTGTAATAAGTTAAATTTGTTACGTACACATAAAAAAAAACAGGCTAAGGAAAGTCTTCTTTCACCAATTTCATAAAATAGTAATACGTGTTGTCATTCCCTGGTTTCAAAAACTTCTTCATTGAACAGTCTGAAATAATAAGACCAGTTTTGTCATCATTTTCATTTTCATCACTCCCATAAGCTACCGCCTTACAAGAATGTTCAAATTTGATATCGCCCTTTCTAAAAGATACAACTAAGTAGTAATCACAACTTGGCTTGGATGTAGGTACCATGTAGAACTGGTGGTAAATGCATTTCATATCACCATGTCTCTCAAAGTACTTCCAGAACACTCGATTCTGAAATATTATTGGAGTGAAAAAAGATTTGGTTTCTTTCAGGTTAAATGTGTAAGATCGAGTCTCTTCAACATTTAAAGTCACTTCAGAAATACTGGAGCTCTTCTTACAATTTCTAACATGGTCGAGTAGGTCTTTGGCACTACCTTTCCAGTCACATGTGATTTTTAAACATTTAGTAGGTCTAAATTCACAATATATCCGATGTTCTTGATTTAATATTACATTGTCACAGCCTTTATCAGAGTAAGGGCACAGCTGGGGCAATCTTTCTAGCACTTTTCTTAGCAGGGTGTTCTGACGAAGTCCTGAAAATCCTTCTTGACATGTAGGACATTTGTCGACCTTACCAGCACAAGAATTGCAGACTCCATGTCCATTGATACATAGTTTCAAGGTAGAATCCATAGAAGTGAAACAAACTGGACATTCTAAAAGTTCTTGAAAACTAGTTGCAAGCTCTTTAATTTCCTGAAATATCAAACAAAATATTTAATTTCCAGAATTAAAAAAATAAAAAATACTTTTTTTGTTTGAAAAAGAAAATTAACTGAATGAGGTGGTAAAATATTGACTGCCCATCAACCTCAAGCGCTTAAACTTTTTAAAATCTAAAAATGTACACAAGAATTGAAGTCACATACGGTACTGATTTTTGGAAACTAAGAATGGTGTCCAAAACTCACCAGTGACTAACTCAGCCAGGGCAATTAAATCTTCAGTGCCCCCAACAACAACTGACCTTTTAGTTTCATAAGATCCTCCAAAGCCATCCTCAAAAAACACCACCAATTGTTTCAATTTTAGGAGAATGTATTACAAAGTTAATAACATCACAAGGAGCAAAAGTGTTACTTCATCATAAGGAGCAAAAGTGTTACTTCATCATAAGGAGCAAAAGTGTTACTTTCATCACAAGGAGCAAAAGTGTTACTTTTAGGGGTGCAGTAGCCAAACCTTTAAAAGCGATTAAGCGCCGAAAAGACGTTTTTGCTCCATGTGTTGAAAAACATTTTTTATCATACTGCCTAAGTAGGCTTTAAGTTGCTGAAATTCTTACCATAATGATTTTTGAGGTTACAACATAATTTACAACGTATGCATTTCTGTTGTTTACAAACAACACATTCCACCTTGCAAATAGTGATTTCAGCATACATAAATGAATGAACAGTAACAATGTCTGAGGTTGGCGCACATAAAAATGGTAGCTGATTTTCATTGTACTAGTACTAAAAAGTGAGATTTTGTATATGATTTAGAGAACAACAAAGTGGCTGCTTTTCATGTAGTATGATATCAAAATAATTTATTGTTACTTAAGTTATATAAATACCCCCGTTGCAGCAGACCTGCATACTCAGCGAATTTGCAATGCAAAACAACATATTTAAATCCAACATAGCGAGATTTGACATGTTTTTGTAAGCTCCATAAGAATAACATGGGGAATGAGTATGCAGGTTTGCTGCTACAGGTATATTAAAACTGGGTGGTTTTAATTCAATATTTAGTAGGTCTGAACTAGGAGAAGCCATTTACCAAGTTTTATCAGGATATATTGAGAAATAAGCGACATATAGAATTTTACTTATTTCCCATAAGGTTAACATTGGGACAAGGTACTGTGTTTACCACTTTCAATATCTCGGTAACTAATGGACATAGAGTAGTGATTCAAAATACCAAATTGTTTGTTTTTTTGAGCTGAATTCAATGGTGCCAACAAAAATTGGATTATTTTTATTTTTCTATGTAAAAAACTCAAAAAACCTATTTTTGGGGGGTTTTTACCCCCTTTACCCCCCCTCCCGGTAGTCCGATTGGGCTGGATTACGAACTCGTCCGAATTATTACTACTTTACGCATCCATGCCAAATTTCACTAAGATAGGACCATTTTTACACGAGTTATCGTGCTTAAATACACATAGATATAAATATATTTATGAAAATGAACGAATAGTGTTTTTTGCTTCTGGGGGCCCCAAAACGAAAAGTTATCATGGTCTTGAGCTTAGGTCTTACCATGAGTACTACGGTAACAGCTTCTTCCCTATAGGGGAAATTCGTTAAAACCAATAAAGAAATTAGTAAATGGCTTTGATAAGTGACCAGAGGCTTGAAGGGGCTATTAGCCCCTAAGCATAATCCTTCTTTACTATAGTTCCAAATACCTTGTTAGAAAATAGGCTTTTGGATCCACAGAATTATGATTATATCTAGCATTTGGTTTTAAGTAAACAAAGCAGACCTTTATTCATACCAATAGTTTTTAAATTACAGCTATTTTATGTTATTTCTCATTTTATAGTAAGCTTAAGGCAATTTCAGTAATTTCCCCGAGTCCCTGGGATGTAGACCTTTAATTTCAGCCCCCTCCCATCATCCTGCGACCTTCCAAACGCCCATAATTTCGGCGCAAAAATTTCCCTTACGTAATTATATATAAGTATAGATAATTTGTTATTAAACCTGCATCGTTATAACATAAACTAAACAAACATAGTTATCTTTGTATAGTTTTAAATTATGAAAAAACTCAAACCCTTAATTATTATAAAATCAGAAAATCCTAAATTTAAAATATTTTTTGTTATAGTACATTGAACTTGCATAGTGAGCTGCATTTTCAAAAAAAAATCCCACATGTCAACATCTACCATATGGCTTTGAATCAAGCATTAGCACCACATGTTAAATGTAAACAAAGCAGACGTTTTTCAATCCCAATGCATTTTAAATGGAAGATATTTTTTCGTTATTTCTCATTTTCTGGTATATTTGGACATAATCTGATATTTTTCCCGACCCCCTGGGACCGAGACCTTTCATTTGAGCCATCTCCCATCATCCTGCAAGCTGTCAAACTCTCACAATTTTGATTGAAAAAAATCGCTTACAGAATTAATAATATAAGAAGATTTTTAATCTTTTGATCTCAGGTGGCTTGCACTGGTGATAATAGTAGTATGATAACAGTAAATTGCACTAAAAGGTTGGTAATCCAAGAATCACACACAGCAATATTTTTTGCCTACTTAGTGGGACTGTTTTCCAACACTGAATGATGTATATCCAATCACTAGGGCATCCACTCTCGGTGAATATAAAAACCCTCAGGTGGAGATTCAAATAGGTCACACCCAATCTGTATTCATATAATCAAAGAATTATAGAACATTGTACACTAAAAAATCTAAATTTAGTTTTTGAAACCTGGAAATTTATCTGAAAAAATAGCTGTTCCTGTGAAATGTAGTTTTTAGCTTAAGTGGCCACACAAATGTGACCCACTTAAAGTTTTTTGTCTGTTATCAGGAAAGGCTCAAGGCCCCTCCCCCCCCAAAAAAAAAACATTTATGGATAGAAATTAATTTTAAAATTCAGGCTGGAAAATTTGGTCATAAAGTGTTTTTGTTAAACATATCTTAATGACGTTGTATAATTTTTTTCGTTGTTTCGTGGCCAGTAGTCTTTGGAGCAATGAAATCCTTTGCTCCATAGCTCAGAGAAAATTCTATTTATATCTATCGTGACCGGAAAATCTCTTGTTCTTTTTGTGGTCACTGTGTCTTAAATTTTTTGAGAATGTATACTCTTTACACTACAATTCCAAATCCCCCAATAGTATAGCAACAGGTAAATTTCTCGCTCGTAAAACAGCCATCAAAACTTGATCATAAAAGGATGCCAAATCTCTCTGTCATATCGCAAAGCAATACCTCAATTCTATTGCAAGACAAACATGAGATCTATAGTGGTAAACAAATTTTAATGTCAGAATATTTTTTCATTACCGAAATTTCTCAAATGTACTGTGGCTGGTAAACCTCGGTCGTATCATGGCAGTTATTCTGTTCGTTGTTAGTATGTGGACTTTAAAACTCAGTTGTATTGTATAACTAATTTTTCAATACTACCAATTAGGGTATGCAAGTACTCGATTATCGATTTTTGGAGCCGAGTTTACACTACTCGGCCCGACTTGAAGTTTCTAAAAATACTCTAAAAAAAGTTCAAGCTGAGTAGACGCTCCCGTCATTGTGATTAAATTTTCCGGTAATTTTTCAGTCCCATCTTTAACCTCCATTGGTAAAAATACATTAATATTCAAACAGCCGTGATACCTTTTAAATATATTCAAACTATTACTTACGTAATAGTTAGATATCACACATTAATTAATAGCCTGTAGATATCACACATTAATTCCTATATCATTAATTTATTGTTCTGGACATGTTTTGAAGGCTTGCCGCCTCATCTTCAGCAGCATTCTTCAAATTAATCATACAATTTGTACTTGTCTTGATGTCTTAAAAACTTTAAAAAGAGAGTCACATTCACTATAAAGTACATACACGCAACACAAACGAATATTTATTACAATCAAATCGTCCCGACGTCGGTGATTTAATTGTAATAAATGTTCGTTCGTGTTACGTGTATGTACTTTATAGTGAATGTGACTCTCTTTTTTAAGTTTTTGAGACATCAAGACAAGTACAAATTGCATGATTAATTTGAAGAGTGCTGCTGAAGATGAGGGATCAATCCTTCGAAACATATCCAGCACAATAAATTAATGATATAGGAATTAATGTGTGATATCTACAGGCTTTACGTAAGTAATAGTTTGAATATAAAAATACTTTGTTTTACTTACAGTCCGGTCACCGAGCCATGTGACCTTGAAGTAGGGTCCGACTCAGATTTCATGACTGATTCTAATACTATTTGATGTACTCAACAAGAATATGGCGAATGCCAGACTGGCATCCTTGGGCAATTTTAATATCGAAGGTCAAAGTTCAAAGGGCCAAAAATAAAGAAACAGATATTGAAACAAAATTTATTTAAGGTATCCTAGCAAATATCCCCCACGGTATTGATTTTAAACTACCACCAATAGTTGCTGGGTGGTCAATACTTCATTAATTTTCAGGTATTTTGATCGGGTATTAATTGTCAGCCGCCATCTTGGATCCGCCATATTGGATATAAGGTAATTTTTTTTAAATATGCTGTTGTAACACATCAGTACAGACTAGATTTTCATGCTGATTATAATGCTGCAATCAGTTTTTGAAATTTTTTTTTGTTCTTAAGATATACTCAAATGAAAATTCTTCCCTATACACTTCTTATGGGCGTTAAAATTAATTTTTTTGTTTTGTTTTTCTTATATCTCCGGTTCCAATCGCATTACAAAGTTTGATTTGGTATTAAAATATTCAGGGATTTAATGGCTTTAATTTGAAATATTAATCATTTAAATACGACCAGTCAGAGATAAGTTACAAAGCAACATAGAACATAAAATGTTGAAGTTTAAACATTTATTTTTCCTTAAAGGTTTATATCTCAGGTTCTAGTATGCTTAGGGCCTACATACTAGATTTGGGTTTTAAAACACTCATCTCATCTTCGGCTTTCATTTGAGAACAAAATGTAAAAATGTTATTAGAATGGGAGATAAAACAAAAATTGTTTAATTTGGAAGATCGTATGACCTTTGAATAGGCATGACTCTTTTTCCCACAGTCGGATTAACATCATCAATGGCTTCAATGAAAGCCAGATATCAGATGAGTGTTAGTGTGTTACTAAACCTAATATTTTTAGGTTTGGTTTTGATATCTTTAAAGGCTTAGGCCCAGGATCGTCCGAAAGGGACCCATGTCAAGGATTTTGGGAGTGCTTTGAATTGTTGCTATGGTTACCATTATTTCTAATGGTAGCTATTTCTAGCTTCTATGGTTACTAACAGAATACAGCACAAAGAAACTACTTGAACACGATAATAAAAAATTATCTCCCGGGCAAAGCCGGAGTTATCAGCTAGTTATTTATAACCTGAGATATAATTGGTTTGAATTGGTTTGAGATATAAATGTTTAAGTAAAAATAAATTTAGGAAAGTCAACTTTTTACATTCAATGTTGCTTAGTAACTCGATTATGACTGGTTATATTTAAGTTATTAATATTTCAAATTAAAGCCACCAAATAACTACATTTTTAAGACAAAAACGAACCTGACAATGTTATTAGAACTAGAGGAATAAGAAAAACAAAATAAAAACAGTTAAATTTGGAAGATCGTATGATCTTTGAGCATTCACAATCCTTTTTACAAAGTCGTATTTAAGTCAAAAGTGGCTTAAATTAAAGCCAAAGATCAGATGTGTGTTTTAAGACCAAACCTAATATTTAGCGGCGGATTTACCACTAGGCCGACCAGGCCGTAGCCTAGGGCCACGCAGCGATTAGGGGGCTGCGCATGACCGAGAATAAGCCAACCGAGATTGGATTAGTGGTGGCAATTGGGCTTAAAAACGTAGTTAGTGATTAAGAAAAAACAATAAGTTACCTGTTCTGTCATCTTTAATAAAAATCAGATTATGTTGAATGAGACATTTATTAATTAAAACAGAGTAAACTTAATACCTTATTTATTACTTTATCTAACTTCCCAAAGTAAACAAAATATCAAAACAAAAACAATCAATCATATATTTAAATAAAAATGTAAAAAGTAATTACACAACATCTCCCTTTCCGTGTCTTTTAAAAACTTGTTTCAGAGATTTAGCCTCACAGGTGGCTTTATTGATCGTCCATATCTTGATCTGGTGACAAGATCTGGGTTCAGTGTGTTGTTTTGCATGCAAACATGATTTCCGTTATTTTCTTCTGATGATTGGACCTCTCTTTCACCATCTATGTTTTGAGGAGTAATCGTTCCTTCTTGAGTTTGAGACTGAGGTTGGCGGAGCATTGTTATGTTGCGACGAAAACTGCCTGATGGCGTCTGAACAACATATGAATGGGGAGCAATTTTCCGTTCAACCGTTCCATATGTGTTTCTGTCCCTCACATAGACCTTTTCTCCTGGTTGAAGTTCTTTGCTATCACGGGTTCTAAATTTTGAATTATAATGTCTTCTTTGATATTCTTTGTTTTCCATATCTCTTCTTATGAAATCAGCGATGTTTACTTTCTGAGGTTCAAGGCATTTCCCTAAAATTGGCAGTCTAGTTTGTATTTTTCTCCCCATGAGCAATTCTGCGGGACTATATCCTAAACTGTTTGGCGTTGCCCTGTACGTTAAGAGTCCGAGATGTGGATCATCACATTTATCCAGCATGTTTTTCATAGTTTGGACAGCTCGTTCGGCTTCACCATTACTCTGATGGTAGTAAGGGCTGCTTGATAATTTAATGAATCCCCATGTGTTTGCAAATTGGTTCCACTCAGCAGATTTCACAAACTGTGTTCCAGAGTCAGTATACATTGCTTCAGGAATCCCATGACGAGCAAATATTGATTTGGTTTGTTGAATGACTTGATGAGATGTGATGTTATTCATCTTTGCCAGCTCGATATATCTAGAAAAATAATCCACAATAACTAAGTACTGTTGCTTTTTCCATTCCATGAGATCCATGCCCACTTTTTGCCAAGGTCTTTGTGGTGTTTCTGTAGGAATCAAATGCAATTCCCGCGTGTTACTGTGAATAATGCATTTTTCACAATTTTCTATCATATGTTTAATTTCATTGGTTATTCCAGGCCAGAAAATACTTATTTTAGCACGATTCAAACACCTCGCAATTCCAAGATGACCATCATGAATTCTGTTGAGCATTTCCTTACGAAGAATGTGTGGGATAACGATTCTGTCTCCCTTGCATATAATATCCTTTATAATCGTCAACTCTCCTTGCAGTGACCACCACTTCTTTATTTCTGGAGGAACGTCTTCTTTGTATTGAGGCCATCCATCTTTTATGCACCTGTATAACAACTTGCACTCCTTGCATTTTCTCTGTTCTTCCAAGATTTGTTTCAACTGCTGGTTCGTCGTTGGAAGTGTGTTCCAAATACAATTTACATATGCTTCAACTTCTAAATCACTTTCTGAAGAGGATTTTTCAACCGGAGATCGTGAAAGTAAGTCAGCTGTATGTAAGTCTTTGCCTGCTGTGTGTGATATGGTAAAGTTATACCTCATTAACCGCATTTTGAAACGTTGGATTCGAAGTGGAGTACCTGATAAATTTTTAGTACTTAGTAGTGGGACAAGTGGTTTGTGATCAGTCTCTATGTGAAATGTCTTCCCGATCAAAAATTTGCTAAAACGCTCACAAGCCCAGGTTATGGCGTAAGCTTCTTTTTCAATTTGCGCATAGCGCATTTCAGTTTCGCTTAAACTTTTAGATGCAAAGCTCACTGGTCTAAAATGTGTGTCGTTGGGAGCTTTCTGAAGTAACAAGGCTCCTAATCCGTGTGATGATGCATCAGCTGACACTACAGTTTCCCAATTTGGATTATATAAATTCAAATTCACACAATCCTTGATTGAATCTATTACATAACGAAATGCATTTTGGTGTATGTGATCCCAATAAAACTCATAGGTTTTCTTCAAAAGGTCTCTCAAGGGTTTGGTTTTTTCAGCTAGGTGGGGAATAAATTTCCCAAACTGATTTGCCATTCCTAAAAACTGTCTCACCTCTTTAACAGTAGTGGGGGGAGGTAACTTAACCAAAGCCTCGACACGTTCAGGATCGGGATAGACTTTGCCATCTTGAATAATGTGCCCAAGAAATTTAATTCTGCGTTGCGATATTTCACATTTAGAACTATTTAAGGTCATCCCTGACTGTTGTAGTCGTTTAAGTACGTTATGAAGATTTTGATCATGTTCTGATTGGGTAACCCCATGGACCAGAATATCATCCATGTGGCATAGCACACCATTCAACCCATCCAAGAGCTGAATCATGCGACGTTGGAAATACTCACTAGCAGAAGAGATGCCAAATGGCAATCTTTTGAAATAAAATCTCCCAAAAGGCGTGATAAAAGTTGTTAATTTCGCAGATTTTGGATCCAACTTGATTTGCCAGAACCCCAAATTGGCATCCAATTTACTAAACAAACGAGAGTTTCCTATCTGACCTAGAGTCTCTTCAACTTCAGGGAGCAAAAACTTTTGCCTCATCACATTTTTGTTTAAGTTAGTTAGATCAACACAGAGTCTTATAGCTCCGTTAGGCTTTGTTACCACAACCATCGCTGAGCACCAGGCTGTGGGCTCCTCAATAGGACTTATTACATCTAATTTTACCATGCGTTCAAGTTCGCTTTTAACTTTATCACGTAATGGCAATGGTACATTTCTTGGGGTGCTAAGTGCTACTGGACTCGCGTTGTCCTCTAAGTCAATATTCCCAGTTTATATTCCCCCGATAATCTGCCTAGTCCACTAAAAAGTGACTTATATTGGATCTTTATGTCGCTTAGGTTTAAAGATTGATTAACATTCATAATATTTAATTTGATTAAATCAAATTTAGTTATTGCAGGTTTTCCCAGTAATGGGTCTTGCAGACCATCAATGACGTACACCGTTTCCCTGATGGATTTATTTTTGAAACTTAAATTCGCTTCAAATTGTCCAACAACATCAAGTTTATTCTTACCAGCACCAAGCAATGTTTTATTTGTTTTGATTAGTATAACATCTTGTGGTAAATTACAACTAGGTATTACAGTTACATCAGCTCCACAGTCTATTTTAAAATCAATAGGTTTGCTATTCAATAAAAGATGAATATGATAGTCTAAATTGTTAGATGATTGTGTAACTGGACAAAGAAAAGCAGATGATGGTTCATTATTTTCTAAATTTCCCTCAACACAATTTACACCCTGGTTTTTAGGTGATCTGCAAAGCTTTGTAAAATGCCCTATTTTGAAACAAAGTTTACACTTGGTGTCCTTTGCTGGACACAACAATTTCGAATGTCTGATTTGTCCACAGTTCCAGCAAGAACTCTTCTTTGCTTGAAAACTACTGTCATTAGTTATAAATTTACCTGTTGATTTATTATCTGAGTTATTTGACTTAGGATATTTGTTGATCCTGTCCACTTCTAGTGAACTGCCAGCGAGATCTAGTTAAGATCGCTAGAAATCTGATTAAGAAGCTTTTGTTGTTTTGTTATAGATTCCTTTTGTTTAGCTTTAGTGATAACTGAGTCTAGAGTAAGTTTGGAATCAAGCTGTAGTGATTCAGAGAGTTTTTTGTCTGAAATTCCTATTACTATCCTATCCCTAATCATTTCATCTTTTAAAATACCGAATTGGCAATGATCCGCTAAATTATGTAATCTAGTTATGTATTGGTCAATAGATTCGCCTACCTCCTGAACTGCTAAGTTGAACTTGGCTCTCTCAAATATTGTGTTACGTTTACCTATAAAGAACTCTTCAAACATAGATTTGATCTTGTAGTCTCCCTTTTCCTTTTCAGTCAATCTGCTTGCTGTCAAGATGTCTTCAGCATCTTCTCCCATGCAGTAGATGAGTGTTGTTATCCGATCAGCATCCGATGAGTTGTCTAACCCTGATACAGTGCTGTATCTTTCAAATCTTTTTATCCATCTGTCCCAAGTTGCAGGGTTTTTAAAATCAAATTGATTTGGTGGATTAAATACACACAAGATGACTTGTTGCTCTTTAATTGAGCGCTGCCACCATGTTCTGTCATCTTTAATAAAAATCAGATTATGTTGAATGAGACATTTATTAATTAAAACAGAGTAAACTTAATACCTTATTTATTACTTTATCTAACTTCCCAAAGCAAACAAACTATCAAAACATAAACAATCAATCATATATTTAAATAAAAATGTAAAAAGTAATTACACAACATCACCACTTTTTGCAAGACTGTTGGGGCCTCATGTTGGCCTAGGCCAAGGGCTGCACCAACTGTAAATCCACCACTGCTAATATTTAGACTTACTTTGAACCTAAGATATTTACCTTTAAGTAAAATAAATTTTGGAAAAATCAACATTTTATGATTAATGTTTCTTTGTAATTGTAACTCATCTCTGACTGGTTGTATTTAAATGATTAATATTTCAAATTAAAGACATTAAATCACTGAATCTTTTAAGACCAAAACGAACTTTATATTGTGATTAGAACCAGAGATATAAGAAAAACAAAACAAAAATATAGTTGAATTTGGAAACGCCCATAAGAAATGTATAGGGAAAAGTTTTCATTTGAGTATATCTCGAGAACAAAACAATATTTTCTAAAACGGATTGCAGCATTGTAATCAGCGTGAAAATCTACTCTGTATTAATATGTCGCAACTAGGGGTCTCAATCCCGGACCTAAATTCCAATCCCGGGATTTCGGGATTGACAAAAGTCGATCCCAGGATCAGTGCCGGGATTCCCGTTTTCTATACAGGCCTATCTAGAATATATTGCTGTGTGAGAACAACGCTTATGGCATTACATTATATGCAATGTATTTTTTGTTGTTGTACCTTCTGAAGTTATTTACCAAATCGTTTTAGTTATTATATAATATTATATATTATAAGTGTGTCTTCATAATATTAATTTGCACAACCAGCAAGCAAGGAACATCGGACATTCTTTTTATGGACTAATGTTATCACATTGTGACAGTGAATAGACAACTGGTATTGAACTCTTTCCCCAAACACAGATGTACAGTCTATCCGGGGAAATAATTCCATTTATTTTTTTTAAACTTCATTGTCATGATTGTGTTCATTTATTTGGAATAAAGATTTTTGAATTTGAATTTGAAAATTTTGTATTTAAACTACCAATAATTCTATATTACAAACTCAATTATGAGCTTGTTGATGGCTGATTACCTGTTGTTCCAAATTGTTCAATGGCTTTTATGTTGTGAACCGCTCAGATGTTCGCTAAACGAAACCCCGATAGCAACTGAAAGAGTTGGAGATCAGATAGATATAAAAATTCAGTAGGATAAAAAATGTCATAATTAATACCCCTGTGTGGGCATGGCCTTTAGGATACATCAAATCGTGGGAATTAACTCCAAAGGAAGTTCGGAGCAGCGATAAGGAAACTATTGAGTACTGTCCCATTATATTCCAAGAATAAGGTTATTGTTGAACTGAATTTTGATTTTGGACAAAGTGAACTTTGGGAATGGTAAGTAACAGTCTAAAGGGACGTTAGTCAAAAAAATGAAAACAACGTTGCTATTAATTATTAGTATTGGAATATCAATTTCCTAAAACATTTTTATGTTTATATGTTTTAAAGGACAACTTTTGCAATAGTTAAAACATTAAAATCATGCAAAAATTCAGAAACAATGATTCTTTTGCAATCCCGTCAATCCCGGGATTGAGAGACTCTGATCCCGGGATTATCAGGTATTCAAAAGCGACCGGGATCCCGTGATCCCGAATCCCGGGATTGAGAACCTTAGTCACAACACCACATTCATATTTTAAAAAATTTCCTTGTATTCAATATGGCGGATCCAAGATGGCGGCTGAAAATTAATGAAGTATTGACCACCCAGTAACTATCGGCGGTGGTTTAAAATCAATACCTTGGGGAATATTTGCTTGTCATAAATAATTTTTTTTCAATATCTGTTTCTTTATTTTTGGCCCTTTAAATTTTGACCTTTGAAATTCAAAATTGCCCAAGGATGCCAGTCTGGCATCCACCATATTCTTGTTCAGTACATCAAATAGTACTAGAATCAGTCACAAAATTTGACTCGGACCCTACTTCAAGGTTCATGCCTAATTTCTTGTTTAGCGACTGGACTATTATATAAAGAGTTTTTTAAGTTATCTATATAATTAATATGCCAACACGAAATTTGTCTTATGAACTCCTCCGTCATTTCTTAACCGATTTTGATCATTGACGGCTCATTGGAAAGAGCGTGTCGCGTAGATTTGCAAACTGGCCTTACATTTTTGAAAAAGTCCCTTGGGCTCTGGCCCATTGGCTTTTAAAGTTCCCATGTTATCCTTATGAAGAACATAATTGTTTACATTTTGATCAGCTGGATAATTTAATTGCTGTTATTTTTTAATTTGTGTAAACATAACCCTCAAGACGGATCGTGTTAGCATGATTGTGTTTTAAATTTGTCGCCATTTGAATTATCGCTCTGCTAGAGTAGCGCACGATTCCGTGCGCTCGGACCCACTAGTTGATATAAATAATCTATACCACTTTACTCATCTTCAATCACATGTCTCCTCCTAATCTTTGAACACCGGTGAGAAACATCCTTTGTTTGAATTTAATAAAGAGTTTTTTTTTAATTTATTGATATCAATAAATTTACACTACTTTACTCTTTTCTTTAGTTTGAAGTTATTTCTAGTATATTATGTTTGTCGAGCTAAGAAAAAGAGGTAGTCTGCTATTTTTACCAAACATTGATTTAGGCTTTATGAAGGAATATATTTAAGATGGCCTGAGTTTCAGTCATTTTATTTGAAAACAGGTGAGCTAAATCAAGTTCAAGAGATCTTAATTTAAAATTGTTCTTAATTTAGTTGATAGTACCTGGTGGACCGAGCCTTGCTCGGTGTTATTTCATGTGTACCAGTTCATCTAGTTACTATAAAATATTTCAGCGTCATAAAATTTATAAATAAAAATATTTTTATTACTCTATGCAATATTTATGCCACACGCTATATTCTCCCTAAATAGCAGTAGATTGCAAACAGATGATGTGATCACTTCATTTGTTTACACTTTCCTTGTTTATTTTGTTGCTATTAGGGCAACTCATGAGGCCAATGCTAAAATTTTACAACTTTCAAATCAGTTTTATTACATTATTAGATTTTCTCTGGCCGAGTTATCTGCATAGATCACGTTTTTAATCATAAATTACTTATTTCCAGAATTTGAAGGAAATCCTCGGAGCCGTTTTTGAGATAATTGTGCAAACAAGGAAGCAAGCAAGCAAGCACGCACGCACGCACGTACTGCTCGTATAAGAGTATAGGATTATTCAATTGCTTTTAACTCAAGAACACCTCTAAGTTGAAAAACATTTTCCAAAATTAAATATTAAATGGAATTTGAATAATTGTTATTATTTTTGACATTATGTTTATGCAGGAGTAGGAAAGCTATTATCTTTGTTACTAAAAAACTCTACTAGACTAAAGGTCAAAATTCGAGGGAGTGTTTTAATACTTGACTCAAATTCAAAAATAATTACTCGCACACCCTCACTAGTACTAATGCCACCTTAATTTGGGATCATATTTCAGCAATCAAATTTCTCTGTTGTATAATGGCTAACAATCTCAGACATAACATTGTTGAAAAGTTAATTTGTTGTTTTTTCTTTGGAAGTTTTGGGTTATTTTGAAAGCAGGAAAAAATATTCTGCATCAAATCTATGTGCTTAAAACATTATAACGTGTAGGGAATTATTAATATTCATAACTATAGCATAACAGCCTAGAAAAATCTTGCCCCTCAATTGAAATAACGCATAGGCCCCGTCTTTTTCCTGATAAAAATATCCTAGCCCCTTAAACATTGACCCATTTCTTAATCATTCTCAATAAGACAGGTACCTCATGGAGGACGTTACCCTGAATATGAGTGTGATAATCATGATGAGATAGTGGCGCGATCTTGTAGCCTTGTTACTGACTAAGGTTGGCACGTTCCTTAGACAGGATTGTTAATTAATAGCCCAACAACCAATGACAGCTGGCTCCAGAAACAACCCTTCAAAAAGCTACTAACTTTTCTCGGGATCGATCCAGCTTCCTACAAGTTTGTAGGCGGGCACTATAACCACTACGCCAACCAGCCTGATTTACAGAAATATCTGTACACTAAAGCTTTTTTTCAACTTAAGACCCTCAGTAAAAAGTTATGGCTAAGCTGAAATAAAAAATCCTGTGTTTTAAGTTGGAATGTTTTATCAATATTGGATATTTATTGTATATCAAATCATTTTTCCTTTTAATTACTGTAAATAATACATGGTATATTGGGTTTTAGCCCAGGCAACAAAAAAGGTATAGAGGGAATTTTTTGGAACACAATTTTTGACTTTGCAGCTTTGTTTGGACTAGTTAGGAGGTGAACATATCAAAAGTCCCCGTCCATAGCCCTTGAGCGGGGGGAGGGAGGGAGGTCTGAAGGTACCATTTTTAGGTTTTCCCTAAATATCTTAAAAACAATCAACTTTTAGTATTCCCTATTAAATCTGAAAATTAAATTCGCTGTAAGAAAAGTATAATATGTCTACTTTGGTCCAACCGTTTACAAGGTAAGCACTAATTTTATTAATATTTAAACTAATATCCCTTCCATGAGAAATACATGTAAAGTTGTGGTCAACTTACATGCCCAATGGGGCAAGGCTTTTTCAACTAAAGAAAAATTTTAGCTTTCAGCAAAAATTAACAAAATTTCCAGAAAAAAAGAAAAAAATGAAAAAAATGCTGTTGCTACAATGAATATTATCTGCAGCAAACAAATAGGTACTATATTTTGCTAAAAAATATTGTCATCTTTTGTGGGGAAATCATTGGGATACTTAAATACAGGGTTTTTAATTAAAAATAACAATCACTTTGTTAAGGGAAATCACCATTCTTCATGTAACGTCTGTTCACATTCGTATGAACATTGTTTTATGGTGGGAGTTCAGTACTGTCAAGCATCAAGGGTTAGTTTAGAGTTAGACCAATATGAACATGATGTTGTACTGGTGTGATCGGCACGACTCATTTTGCGTCACTTTCATAAGGCCTCATGAGGTAAACAGTTTGTCGAATGTTTGCGGACAAGTGAAATTCGCCATTGTTCGATGACAGTGAACTCATGTCTTACAACCAAGTAGACGACTTGGTTAGGTCATCTACTTGTGATTTTGATTCAAAACATAACTATAGGTTATTGTGGAGTATTCGTACCATAAAATGATACTTTTATTGTTTATTATATTATCAACTTGAATAAATCCTTCAACTAACAAATTACTGATGATTTCATATTTATTTTAAACAAAATACATGTTAAAGGTGTTAAGGTAAATGCACCAGTAGCTGACAGTGCTCCAGAAGCTGACAGTTTGAGTTTCTTTACATTATAATGTGGTCTCTTAAAAATATTTTCACATGATTGCATTATTAGAAGAACATATGTTTATTCTTGATTTGTTTACAAACAAATCAGTGAAATTTAGCCCATACTCGCTGAATGGTGGTGGTTTGAAAGCGACCCTGTCTGTACACATCACATTTAGTCGATTCCCTTAATGAAATTGTTAAGAAGGTAAGTTTGGTTTTTTTGTCATTTCGCTAAATTTCTTAACCCTCGAGCGGGCGCACGCGGAGTTTTCCTCCGCACATGTTTTTATGTAAAAATAAACAGACATAATGGGTGTCGGCGGTCGTGTCCGGCTGCGTACTTTATGCCCCTTATTCTAGGAATATCCTAAAGCTATTTATACCCCCCACCCCCCCCCCCCTTGGTACTTCGTTATATGCAATTCAGAGATGCCGTCTCAGTTTGCGGAGCGCCCGCTCCTGTTACACTGACACTGATACCTTTTTTAAAATTCATAATAGCAATGGATTTGTAATTATTATTAATTTTTTGGACTTTTCCTTTTGCTTTCGAAAAAAAGAAGCGAAAGGAAAATCTAAAAATGTAAATAATAATTAATACATATTTTATACTAGAAAAATACTTACTATGTTTAATTGAAAGTACCTGGTGGACCGAGCCTTGCTCGGTGTTATTTCATGTTTACCAGTTCATCCAGTTACTATAAAATATTTCAATGTCATAAAATTGATAAATAGAAACCTTTTTTATTGCTCCATGGACTCTTCATCCCACTTGCTGTATTTTCCCTTAATGGCTGTAGATTCCAAACAGCTGTTATGATTACTTCATTTGTTTACAATTTCCTTGTTTATTTTCGTTGCTATCGCGGCAACCCATAAGGCCAATGTTAAAATTTTACAACTTTAAAATTTGATTTATTACGTTATTAGATTTTCTCTGGCCAAGTAATCTGCAAAAAAGACGTTTTTGAGTCATAAATTACGAGCCGTTTTTGAGATCGTTGTGCAAGCAAGCAAGCAAGCATACATACATACAAGATAACACTGCTCGTATAAGAGTATAGGATATTACACCTATTAAGTTGAACAATTAATTGAATCGACGATGAAATGTGATTCCTAATGAAGTTTGTCAATATTTAAATACAATATTTTGTTATAAAACAAGTAAAATCGGTTAAAATTGTGCAATCTAGTGTTGCGGAGTAAGACTCCGCATGCGCCCGCTCGCGTTTTGCCGGTGAAGCGCCCCCTTAAGGGTTAAATAGTATTAATGATTAGGCTCATTATTTTTATCAATTATACCTTTGTTGACAATTTCATGATAAAATTGGGGTGTTAGGGCTTTTGGATTTAAAATTATATCAATGTCAGGCTTTGGTACACAAAAGCCATACAAGTTCCACTAGCTGACAGGGGATATTAAATTGGTTTTACCCATGGAAATTTGCATGCTATTTATAATTTATGTGATCCTAACCACACCTTAAAATGTCATTTTAATAAAGAAATAAGACCCCATAACTACTTTTAGCGAATTTCCCTTTTGGAAATAGAGCTATTACCGTAGGTCTCATGGTAAGACCTAAGCCCGGGACCATCATAACTTTTTGTTTTTAGGTCCCCAGATGCCAAAAACACCGTTCGTTCATTTATATATATATATATTTATATATTTATTTATGATATCTATATTTATGTCTGTGAGCACGATAGCGGACGCAAAAATGGTCCGATTTTATGAAATTTGGTACAGACGAATGAAATTTTGTGAAGATGAGAGTACATAAAAGAACATGTTTTTAGCAGTCTAAACCCATTCTGCATTAACCTAATGAGTAGTTAATGTTTAATTTTATGTGTTTGATTTCACAAATTTTAATTTTTTAATTAATAAGCCAAATTATCTTAAAAAATGTATATTTTTTTAAATATATATAAAAAATTTATATATTTTTTAATGTAAATATTTTTTATTTTAAAATATGAAAAATAAATTTTCTTAATAACGTTTTACATGGTTTTATAATTTAATTATTAAGTTAGATTTTATTCCTCTTATAAATTATAAAACCCTTATTTTTAGCAGCTAGTACATTTATAGTTCCAGTGTCAGCTACTGGGACAACTGACAGTCAGCTACTGGTACAAGCACTTTTTTCACTGTCAGCCACTGGAACACGTACTAAGGTTGAATTAAGTTTAAAAATGTTATAAAATATATTTAAAAAACCCTTTTTGTATGACAAATTTGAAAACTACACTAAATTTAGAATCATATGAAATCCGTAATAATCTCTTTAGTTCCTATTTATTCAAAACCACGGATTATTAAGTGCGTATAGTTTCTTATATTGTCAGCTACTGGTGTGTTTACCTTATTCCGACTAAAAATAAAATAATACACATTTTAGCTTAGAATGATCTCGGACCCTCGGATGACTCAGAGTCTCGGATAACCAGAGCTTGGAAAATCGGGGGTGTATTATTTTAACGAAATTGATTGTCTAAATAAGATGTAACAGCTAAATGTAAATGTATATTTCCTTTATTTTTTTATTCTATTTCTTTAGTTTATTAATACGTATTTTTAAAGTGGCAAATGTACAACATGCTTTTTATCCATAAGAAAGTCTTTCCATCAAATCTTTTATTTGATTCCAATTTGAAATCAGCTGTGTTACCATTCCCTCGAACAATACTCAAACAACAGATTGAGTGTTGTCCGAGTTAGGGTTTGCTTGAGTGAGGACTAATAATTCTGCCCAGGGTCTCTATACATTGTTCTCATAAAGTTATTATTTGGCATTATTGGCCAATACATCTAATGATGACAAAGTATTTATTTTCTCTCCATTCTAAACAAAGTGGGGGTGTGCAGTACGGTGCCATTCAGAATAGCTGACATTTGAAAACCCATTATTTTAATTTTTTTTTGCCTTTTAGCGAATTTCCCCTATAGGGAAGAAGCTATTACCGTAGGTCTCATGGTAAGACCTAAGCTCGGGACCACTATAACTTTTCGTTTTGGGGCCCCCAGAAGCAAAAAACACTATTCGTTCGAATTTATATATATATATATATATATATATATATCTATGTGTCTGTTAGCACGATAGCGGCCGCAAAAATGGTCCGATCTTTATGAAATTTGGTACGGACATGTAAAGTGGTAATCAATAGGACGAGTTCGTGAACCAGCCCGATCGGACCACAGGAAGGGGGGGTAAAGTGGGATAAACCCCCCCAAAAATGGGTTTTTGAGTTTTTTACATAGAAAAATAAAATTTATCAAATTTTTGTGGGCACCATTGAATTCAGCTCAAAAAAACAAATAATTTAGTATTTTGAATCACTGCTCTATGCCCATTGGTTACCGAGATATTGTAAGTGGTAAACACAGTACGTTGTCCCAATGTTAACCTTATGGGAAATAAGTAAAATTCTATATCTCGCTTATTTCTCAACATATCTTGATAAAACTTGGTAAATGGCTTCTTCTAGTTCAGATCTACTAAATATTGAATTAAAATCATCCAGTTTTAAAATATCCCTGTAGCAGCAAACCTGCATACTCATTTCCCATATTATTCTTATGGAGCTTAACAAAACATGTCAAATCTTGCTATGTTTGCTTGAAATACGTTGTTTTGCATTTGAAATTCGCTGAGTATGCAGGTCTGCTGCAACGGGAGTATTTGTCTCTTGATGTTGTCTACCTGACTCTTGCGTGTTTGAACTAGACATACCTAATACTGTTAACTTAGCCTTGATACTGTCTTTTTAATTATTGTTTGTTATTTTGCTTTAAAAAAGTTCCTCAAAAACTGAAACCATCCAACTATGCTCTTGAGATGCATTGCAGATGCCAAAATGTCTTTTAAGTCCACCATGGAGGCCCAGCCTTAGCTTAGCCATCATTCTCATCACTGGTTTATTTGTTGACTTATCTTGATATATTTTTTTTCATTTCAATCAGTAAACTTTTGGATGTCTTTGAAAAATCTTTATTTTTATTTTATTTAAATTTTACTCAAGTTTTCTGTAGGAACTCTATGTTTCTTAACCCTACAGGAGATCAGTTTTGTTTACTTCTGATAAATAATTAGTTGAGAAAATATAAATAATTAGTAGGGAAATATTCCCTGTTTCAAACTTCGTAAACACATAGTGAGTCATAGCCTATACTAAGCATCACGAATTTGTGACCTTCAAAACTTTAAAACAGATGGCTTTTCTCAATATAATCAAACCGGCAAATGACTAATTGATTAAGGCTTTAACTGACACCTGGTTTAGATTGTTCCTCTATCCATAAGGCAATTAGTTTAATTTATTACTTACATGAAATATCAAGCTATGAAAAATCTTCTTTCACTAATTTCATTTTATAGTCATACTTATTATCAAAATGTGGCCGCAAAAATTTCTTCAGTTCATCGTCTGGAATTAAAAGTCCAGTTTTGAGATTGTTTCCATCAATCCCATAAGGTACTGCCTTACAGGAATGTTCAAATTTAATTCCACTCCTCCTAAACGATATAATTAAATAGTGATCACACTTTTGCTTGGATATGGGTACAATATATAGTTTGTGGTAAATGCATTTTGTCTCTCCATTCCATTCAAAGTATTTCCAAAGCACTTGATTCTGAAATATAATTGGGGTAAAAAAAGATATTGTTTCATGTAAGTTAAATATGTAAGATCGTCTAATTTCAGTATTTAAAGGCATTTCACAAAATTTACTCCCCTTATTACATTTTTTCACGTGTTCAAGTAAGTCTTTTGCACTTCCTTCCCAGTCACAGAGGTCTTGTAAACATTTAGTCGGTCTATACTCGCAGTAGATCTGATGTTCCTGATCGAATACCACAGTGTCACAGCCTTTTTCAGAGTATGGGCAAAGCTTGGGGAGATGTTCTAGCACCTGTCCCAACAAAGTGTTCTGACTCTGTACTAAAAGTCCCTGTTGACATGTAGGACATTTCTCCATCTTCCCTGCACAAGAACTGCAGACTCCATGCCCATTGATACATAGTTTTAAGGTAGAATCCATTGTACTAAAACAAACTGGGCATTCAAAAAGTTCTTCAAAAGTCATTGCAAGTTCTTTCATTTTTTCTTGACACTTATCCTGGAACATCAGACAAAATCTTTGACTTAAATTTTTTCAACAAAATCATTTTATTTATCATTTTATTTTTTTATCATCATTTTTTTTATCGATTCAAAAAGAATGTTATCTTATTGAGTTTGATCAAATATCAGTAGCTTACACCTGTCTAGAATTGTTTTCTGTTTTTAATTTTATGTCAGGTTTGCCAGGTCATAAATTAACTTTCTGGCACTTTTTAAAAATTTCTCAGTCACTGTGATTGACTTTCCCGGTGTATTAAAATCTATAATTGTCACAGTAACATCACTGACCTTTTTAATATCATTGTCTCAGTTGTTTTTAAATATGTTGTGTATAAGTGATGTACAAGTTGTTAACCCTAGAGAGCTCGCGCGGGGTAAATATTTACCCCATTGTTTTATTGTATTTATTTAATGAAACAACAAGCAATTAATTCAAAACATATTACAAACTTTAATGTCGACTATATTTAACTTATATACACTCCATCATGTAGAAAGTCTTAACAGAAAAGCATACTGTTCACACATAAAACAGTCAACACAAGTTTCTACTGTATGGTCCTTGCAGATGCTTTTACCACAATTAGCATAGCACTTGGTAGTTTTTCGGTCAAAATTTCTAAATTTCTTGATCAGAAATCACATCTTGCATTTTTTCCGAGTTAGTTGTTGCATTGGTTCTTGTTGCGGTATTCCTAAAGCCAGCTTTATGCACGTTTTTAGGTCTCTTGGTAATGTTACAATTTCAGTTCAGCGTGGACTTAAAACAAGATTTGCCGTTACAAATTTGGCGTTTCATCAACCTAGACTTACAGGTCAGCCACTAGACGAGTCGACTGGAAGGTACTGAAGGGGAGAAAGCATTGGGGTGCGTCTTCGCATACTTTTTCTTGTGTTAAAAACGTGCCTGGAGAAAATTTACCCCGCGCGAGCTCTCTAGGGTTAATGATGTATAAAGGACTTAAATCTCTCCATTTAAAATTTACTGCGCTCTAAATTTTTGACAAACCAATGCCACCTTCCATAAGCAATCCTGGTTGTTTGAACATTGATAAATCCATTGTATATTTCTCAGATACCACTTGCTGTTTATCATGGCACAGATCAGACTGGAAATTCTTAAAGCATGTTCCTTTAACCCACACTCCTTTAACCTTAATTTGTTCGCAACTGAAAAAATCCGCCTAGAAAAAGTTTTTCAAAATTTTAGAAGGGTTTTGGGGGATTTATTTTTAGGAAAATAGACTGCACTGACTATTTATTTTTGTCTCTAGTGCCTGAATGAGTGATCCAATCTTTAATTTGATTTAGATAACGCTAGTGCTGAAAGCTAGTTTCTCACTGTGTCCAGCTCACTTGTGTAAAATTAAATTTTCTAAAATGTTTTCTTTACACATTTTGTGTATATCTTATACAGGGGCATACCCCGGGGGGGAGTATCAGGATATATCCCCCCCCCCCCCGACAATTTTGGGAATGTTGGGAAATTTTTGGGAAAATTAATATTTCGTTCATAATGAAGGTGGTGGTATAACTAAACTTGTCGTAAAACACTACACATTAATTAATCAACTTTTATAAGGTTTTTAAATGGTTACATTCTATTATTTTAAAGATAATTGATTCGGGGAATATATATTGGATTAGGGTATTTATCTATTGTGGTTATCGTGACTAATTTGCGGGAGTAGGCCTATAAGAACATAAGGCAAGCAAAAACTTCTGATGACAACAGTGGCCATGGAGTCTGCAATGTTGCCGCCATCGCCATTGTCGTCAGATGTGGCAAAAGACTCATCATATTTCCTGAAATATTCATGGTAAAAAAATCACGATGTTAAAATGCGGCAGACGAATATTGTCGTCTTTTCTCGGCTGTGTACTTTACACCGTCGTCTTTACACTATTCGTCTGTCGGACGATCTCTTAGCAGCGTCGCGGCAGATGAAAATCTGCCTACGTTGCGTGAAAACCAAGACTCGCCGACAAATCTAAGCAGATTTGTGATAAGTCTGTCAAATTTTGAAGATCAAACTTATTCCGGTGGTCTCCACTATTCGACGTAGCCCACCACTAAATATGTCATTGATTATTATCGGCATTCAATGCTTGCATGTACGTCATAGCGTCATAGCTTTGCGGTTGCGTTCTGGGACTTGAGAAACTTTACAGAGGTGAGATAACCTACATTTTCTGATTCTTTTGATCAACCTCGCTCGGATAATTTAGGATCCGGATATTTCAGGTCCAGAAGGTCCCAGGTGTGCAATAAGTGATAATGCGAGATATAGTTTTTACTTTGAGATTAAATAGAACAAAATATTTTTTCCAAGGTTAAGAACGTATAATTCTTGAATTGCTCTCTCACCTGTCTTTTAATGTTAGGCCTACTATATAAATATGCTAATTTCTTTGATTATGTAAAACCATTTTGCTTAAATTCCTATATGATCTAAAATTTTCAGAATTTAATCTGTGAGCAGCCTCAAATCAGTTCAAATTTCGGGTGTTACTCTGTTTGTTGTTATGCCTCTATAGATTTCCTAAAAACGTGAATTTATAGTTGTAATTTATGAAAATTTTCCGGACCCCCCCCTTTCTTTGGGGAGTATTCCATATACGCCCCCGGCCCCCCCCAAAAATAAATCCTGCGTACGCCACTGATCTTATATTTCTCAAATCATTTTGTAAAATGTGATTAACTCAGTGAGAAGTTGTAGAGCACATCGCACCTAACTATTTTTTTAAATCCCTTGATCTGCCAGTATTGTTTGGGTTGTTATTTAAACAAGTGGAGCCGCTGATCACTGCTAGTAAAACATAGTAATAAAATAGTTTATTGTGACACGGAAAAAAAAATTATTAAGGAATTAAGTAAACGGCCATTACGTTATTTTTTAGCTTAGAAGGCCTTCAATGGTTTGTGATAATCTGTAATGACACAACATAGGCCATTAAACCAAAACATACACATAGCAATAATTCCAACAAACTCCCTATGTCCATTGTTCCATTTAATTATATCTTTCCACTTTCCACACAACCAAGACATCCAATCACTACTCAAATTGGATTCAAACAAGCATTATCTTTTTCAATTAAAAACATACATATACGAAAACATAATCAAATAATACTTACAACTTTATTTTTGAGGTGTAAGCATATTTTGGTGGAGGCATATTTTAAGTCTTGATTAATTTTACAACATTCTTACAGATTATGGATAAAAGCACAAACACAAATCATAAAGATTCGTCTCACAGACTAATATTGACAAAACGGCACGAAGACCAATCGTAATCATTCATCTCCCAGACTACGATTCAAATTTAAAAAATTGTAACCTAAAAACTGCTGACCTTCACGCACTGAAAACTGTTGCAGCACTGTCAGGGGACCAAAAGAGACAAATAGAGGGAAGGATGGCATTCTGACTTATTTACAACCACCTGATCAGCTGCTTTTGGCAATGTTGCGTCGCCTGACAGACTAATGATTACGATTCTAGGGTTGAAAGTGCCTATTGTCATATGTTTGAGGTTATATCCCAATCCTTTAGAATTTATTTGTAAGAGTCCCAGTCAAAGAATCATATTCAAAGTCATTCTCTAGGACCAACTATAGTTAATTGAAGGTTAATCAATATGACATGCTCAAAATCATTGCACCATTAACGTGGTGTGACAAAAACATTTTAAACAAATTTCATAGGAAAAAACTCAAAATACCTCCCTAAATTTCCAATCTAAAATAGGGAATGAAGCAATTTTTCTACCAAATTGTTTTGAAGTTTTAAAACACTATAAACCGGAACAAAATCACATAACTCACTTATATTTAGGCTTCTCGTTCTTTTTTACAATTTTGTCAGTCATACTGAAACAACTTACCATTTTTAAGAGTTGTCCACTTTGTTTGCAATTTAAATTGTCTCTCCTGAGAAACTCTGTTTCATTTGAATTTAAATCATGAATCAAGAATTAACTTCAAACAGTAAAAAGATATAAGATAAACAGTATAAGATGAACAATTCAAACTTATCATGCAGTTATCAATGCTAAGTACACTAACTAGTTTGTGGCACACTCAAGTCTGCTCCTTTGACAAGTTATTTCAGGATCTAGATCCTGATCTCTTTATCAGGTTCTTATCAGGTGCTCGTACTGTATTACTCAACTCCCAGCTTTCGAGGAAATAGAAGTGTGCCCTAAGTTATCTAGAATGATACATGAATTCAATATAAATTATTTTCTCTTATATTTCTTCAAATGGTTTAAGCAACTATGTTTTTAATCATACTAGATAACCTGTCATACTAGATCCCTACACTACTCTTCCCCCCCCCCCCCCAATAACACCCAATTTGCTATTCAATTGCATTAAAATGAAACTGTACGCAATGTTTAATTCTGGTCACTCGTTAAAACAATCAAAAATTGAATTTCATCAAAAATTTTAACAATGAGAGTTTTTATTTTTTTTAATTTTCTAATTTTTATTTGCTCTGATTCGCAATGGGTCTACACACAGGCTATTTGCCCATGTAAACTCTTCCTACATTTGATTTGTGGAATTGTGTTTATTTATAATATTTTTGAGAATAATGTATATTTCATTTCATTCTTTTAAAGATTAAAGAATGAACGAAGTACTTAAATACTTTTAAAGTGTAATCAAAGGGCCAAAATTAATAACCAAATTATGGCTAACCTATTGAAAATTTTTAAGTTTATTTGATTTACCGCTGGAGATCCGGCTAAATGATATTTGTTGTGATCACTCGTTCAATTTTCTTCATTTCCCCTTCTTCTCTTGTTTCTGAAATGTATATTTTAATACTGGCAAAAGACTATTTATTTATTTTATTTATTTATTTATTTACAAGTGTCACATTGGTTTACATTTTTAAGCTATAGGCTAAGTAAACATATGACCTGTAAAAATTATAATGTCCTAAAATAATGTAATTAAAATAAACAACAATTTACCAAAAAAAACAATGTAGACAACTCTTTACATACACAAAGTTTCATGTCAAGAATTATTTGAAATGTACTCTTTCACAGAGTAGTACGCCCGACTCGTGAGATGGTTCTTCAGGGAGTGCCTAAACCTCTTTGAATTGTGCTCTTGTTTGATTGGTTCAGGGAGCCCATTGAACATCTACATTTGCATCTACTCTGCTTATAATTGTTGTTATAAGCAGAGACTATGCTCTGCTTATAACAACAGTTGTTGAATGTTTCCCAAAAGTTGCTAAATTTAACTCTAACAGCTCAAGGCCAAACTAAAAGTATATAGCCCTGTTCTCAGATCGAGAGTTTCCCTTAAGATATTGAAAATACAGCGAAATATAAAAATTAGATAAGGCCTTTACAAAGGGTTAATGATGCATTATCTCTACCAGCCTTTTTATTCTTGAAATGCAAGCCACCGCAATGTAAACATTTGAAGTTTATTGGTCCGCAAGGAGCACCTTGAAAATCTAGTGACACTGCTCTGTACCCATCAAATGTTACATCGGGAGGGGGATTTCAGCGCTTATGTTCGTAATCCCTCCAACTGGCCAATGTTTCTCTCTTATAACTGCACCAAATCCAAAAATAAATTGACTCAAGTTAACAAAATTAAAAAAATACAATGCTGAAATGTATTGATATATCGTAAACTACATTGTAAAATGCTAATCTGGAATCTGCAACGAATAATCAATGAAACCAATACTTCATTATGTGGTAATCAAGGCCAATATTACCTAAAATTTTAATTCTTTAAAAAACGATAATAAAAAACTAAAACTTTTGAAAACAATTTCTTGTCACGTCCCAGTAGCCAAAGCAGCTGTAAAAATATAAAGTACACTGTTTGAAAAATAAATTGTAAGTGCTGTAATCCTATTACTTTAAATAGGAATGAATGTACTTTAGGAGCAATGAATGTATATTTATATATTTATAAATCCTATCTCGAAAACGGCTCTAACGATTTTGATAAAACTTTGCATGTAGGTGTAGTTTTTATTTTTAAGTTCACATACGTGGTTGAATTTGCTGTAGAAACGCAAATTTTTTAGAAAAATTAAATTTAAAATTGATAATTTTTAACATGGGGTCATATGAGTTGCCAATAACAAGAAAAAAGTAAACAAAAAAATCATCCAGTTGTTCATGACAAAGCCACTTAAAACTTTTATAGCACGTTGCCAGTACATTAGAATAGAACAGGGATAATACAATTGAGTACAGATTGCTCATGGAGTATTATCCCCATCTAAAAATCCCAAAGGCTAATTATAAATAATTAATATCAAAGCAACAACGAGTATTCCTTTACATAAAGGTGATTTTATGATTAAGATTTACTAAATTTAAATCATCATTTTAATGTTTCTTAAAGTTCGCAAATGCAATTTAGGAAATGGAGATAAGCAAATTCTCAAAGATCTACAAAGAACAAGTTTATTTCATTAGGACAAGGTTCATATAAGAAAAAAACGTGATATTATTCAACTCAATCTACCTCAAACTTCAGTTTGTACTTCAAAATTTATATGCTCAGAAAATTTATCATCATTTATGGAATTTATTATTACTAGAGGCTTGAAGGGGCTAATAGCCCCTAAGCATAATCCTTCTTTACTATAGTACAAAATACCTTCTTAGAAAATAGGCTTTTGGATCCACAAAATTGCAATTTCAGTATTTTCCCCGAGTCCCTGAGATGGAGACCTTCAGTTTCAGCCCCCCCCCCCTCATCCTGCAACCTTCCAAGCGCCCACAATTTCTTCGCAAAAATTTCGTTTACGTAACTATATATATATATATATATATATATATATGTATGGATCATTTGGTATTAAATCTGCATCGTTATAACACAAACTAAACAAACGTACTTAACTTTTTATAATTTTAAATTGTGAAAAACTCAAACCCTTAATTATTATAAAATCAGAAAATCTGAAATTTAAAATATTTTTTGTTATAGTACATTGAACGTGCATAGTTAGCTGCATTTTGAAACAAATACCACATGTCAACATCTACCATATGGTTTTGAATCAAGCATTAGCACCACATGTTTAATGTAAACAAAGCAGACGTTTTTCAATCTTTTCAATCCCAATGCATTTTAAATGGAAAATATTTTTCGTTACTTCTCATTTTCTGGTATATTTGGACATAATCTGCTATTTTTCCCGACCCCCTGGGGCCGAGACCTTTCATTTGAGCCATCTCCTGTCATCCTGCAAGCTCGCAAACTCTCACAACTTTGTTTTTAAAGAATCGCTTACAGAATTAATAATATAGATAGATAGATAGATAGAAGATAGATTATTTGTGACGTAAGATCACAAATTTGCATATATCACAAAATTGATTGAGCAATGAGAGTATCGATTAGAAAACAAAGACAGGATAAATTCAATGAACAAAACTTAAACCTCAGTAAATCAAATTACAAAGCTAATTGTCATTGTGGGGAGCAATATGAACATGTATATTTGAAAATGTCACTGCTTTACCCCGAGCAAAGCTCGGTCCCCAGATATTTGTGTTTTATCTGAAGAATCGTCTCAAAGCATGATCAGTTGACAAGTTGACAAGTTATAAATAAAATGAACTGAGCTTGATCAAATATGGATAGATAATGTCGCTGTTCCAAAACTTTAGCCCTTTACTGTACATTCGTGCTGCACTTTTTTTTAATTATGAGACGTATTGACGAATCTATATAAATCCCTTTGACACCTGTAACGTTAAAATCTGTCCAGCCATTATTGAGGTTCAACTGTGAAAAGAAAACCGCTTGCGTATTTGTGTGTAGATTTACTTAGGGAACCTAATCCCAGCCAATATTGTCAACTCTAACTACCCATATCTCCTTTATTGGTTTTGAAAAATAACAAATTACAAAATTAAAATTATCTTCTTACTATTTGTATCATCCAAAAATGCCATAAAAACAGGGTGATTGACAAGAAAAATCATAGTTTACCGTTATATTGGAAAATGGCAGCTGTACTCTTCAAATTAACCACCACAAAACACAGCATAAAAAATAACGGGGAGCCCTCCATAGCAAGTTTATCGTCAGAATCATAGTTGAGGAGTAATCGGTTCACTTATATGTTTTGGATGGAGCTAACAAATTAATGTTAAATCCATAACTTATCAATCAATTTCAATTTATTATTTCAATAATATAAAAGCATACATTTTACAAAAGTGCAAAAACCATAAAAAGGCTTGCTTGTACTAATTGTTTAAACATCATAGAGATCTTATAAACCAATTTATCTCAACAGTCTCAGTCAGTTATTAGCAGAGAACATTCCCAGGGCCGTTAAAATTGGGGGTCCTGGGGCAAGACTGGCTGGTGGGCCCTCCCCCCCATTTTTCACTAATCATCACTTCTTTTTTTGCTAAGTCTCCGATAAAAGTGTTATGTTTAACTCTAAATTTTAAGATAGCAAAACAAATAAAATAAAGACTCCATTACCATTACAGTAGCGGAAAACCCCGTAGCAAGTTACTGTAGTTCCCATGCGTAGACTTGCTACCTGTCTAAGCCTCCTAATCCCCTACACCACAGTTTCCTTAACCTTTAGTCTCAAACTATTACTATTACAACCAATGGCAGTATGGCCAAATAAAAACAGTTGTAGAGAAAAATTCCAGTCTCAAAGCTGTTTAAATATCTAGTCTCATTTTCACTGGTTTTAACCTAGGAAAAATCACAATTTAGCGATTTCCCCCCATAGGGAAGTAGCTATTACTGTAGGCAGCATGGTGAGACTTAAGCCTTGGACCATGTTATTTTTTCGTTTTGAGGTCTCTATAACCCAAAAACACCATTCATTCATTGTAGTAGGATATAATATAGGATATATATATATATATATATCTGTTGGCACGATAACTCTCGTGAAAAAGGTAATCTTGATGAAATTTGGAACAAACATTATTGTAGCGATATTCATTTAAGTTGAAAAACCAGTAAGACGCTCTAAGTAATCCTTAAGTACATTCTAAGACGGGGGTTTTTCGACTAAATAAAATTTATTTTCTAAATTTAACATATTTCTATTAATTTTATGTCAATATAATGGTCTGAATTTAATTCAGCTTAAAAAAATAAACATTATAGTATTTTGAATTATTACTCTACATCAGTGGTTCCCAATCTTTTTGGCTGGCTACCCACCAATGTAGCTAAGGATTTTTCGCGACCCACTGTTGGTATAAATTTATGTATACATGAAACCCAACGAAAAATAGACCATAGTAAAACAATCAAATGTATAATATTTAACCTATAACGCCATAATCAAATGAATGCTGTCCATTTTCCTTTAGGTGAAAAAAGCGCTGCCCCATTGAACATGTATGTTACCCACAAATTTACATGTATTTCTTATGGAAGGGATATTTGCTTAAATATTAATAAAATTAGTGCTTACCTTGTAAATGGTTGGACCAAAGTAGACATATTACATACTTTTCTTACAGGGAATTTAATTTTCTTTAATTTTCAAATTTAATAGGAATTACTAAAAGTTGATAGTTTTCAAGATATTTAGGAAATCCAAAAAAATGGCATCTTCAGGCCCCCCTCCCTCCCCACGCTTGAGGGCTACGGACAGGGACTTTTGATGTAACAAGTCCAAACAAAGCTGCAAAGTCAAAAATAATACATTGTACTTATGAATAACAGAAAGTTACAAGTCGAAGGCGATACTTATGAAATCCATTCAAAGTAAGTGTTCAAAATGTTCCCCTTTGATCGCCTAGGAATATCCTAATCGGTTTTAAAAGCTGCCTACTGCATTTTTTATGTATTCTGCTGGAATAGGTGCAGATCTGCATGATCTCAGACACATGGTAGCATAAGAAGCTCAACCTATTCCACGAGAAAACATACAAAATACTGTAAGCAGTTTTATAACCAATTAGGATATTACCAGAAGACCAATGGGGAATATTTTTAACACCTACTTTGAATGGAGGTCATTAAGTATTGCCTTTAACTAGTAACTTTCTGTTATTCAAAGTACAATGTATTCAACTTTTTTTTTTAATTTGAACAGAATATACTTCCGACTGAATCAACCTTTTAAGGTCCAGTTTGTGGCATTGTTTTTAGTTCAACTAGAATTTCAATTTGATCTGCATATCAGCGTATGATTAGATTGAAGATTTTTCTCCTACTCCCAACGGGCTAACCCCCAAAGGTGACATCCGATCACCATGTACACAGAAAAGTAACTTACTATTACCGGTAACAGTATGCCAAATTTAGTTGTGATATCTCTTTTTGTTTTAATGTTATAAAGTCGTCCTAAGACTTAATTGTCACCCTGTATCTTCATAATTTCATGACACATCTTGATAAAAAGTCAATAATAAGATTGGGTATTTGGCTTCTTCTTTCTGAGTTCTTCTGGATATCGATTAAAAAAATTTTAATTTCACTCACTAGCAACTGCAGCAGCAAAACTGCATCCAGGAAAAAATTTATACATCGCTATAAAAAAAAGTATAAATTTGCTGAATATGCTGGTCTGGTGCAAACAAGGTACAGTACTAAATGTTGAAAAAATCTAAAAAATCTTAAAAGGAAAATATCAAAGTTCTCAATGATGGCTTTATGACCGTTTAAAATTTCTTAGTTTATTAACCTCTCAGCACCTACCTTAAGATACCACCACCCAACTGAATTGTACAAATTCAAGGTCAAAACTATGTCTTTAAATTATAAACTTGGACTATGATTAAAGGAGAAAGTACGTGATAGATTTCTGATACCGTTTATTTAACTATTAATATTACTACAGTATGCTTTGATTACTCAAACTCACTTGAATTGCCAATTAATTACTTAAATCAGTTGAGCATGCCAGTTTTGGGTAACTTTATTGGGTTCATTTTCAGGTTCAAGGACGATTACTGTATGTTACAAAAATTAGAAAGAACAAGGTGGCAACTGTAGAAGGTAGAAATACCCAATTTCGAACCTAAAGAAAACATAGATTGTCAGTCATAGCCTTGTTTTAATCTTCTAACCACAAGGCAAAAAGTTGAGTGTCAGGTTGAACACCAGGCTAAGAACAATCTTCTTTCACTAGTTTCAAACTGTAGAAATACTCATTGTCAGTATCTGGTTTCAAAAATATCTTCATTGTACTGTCTGGGATTATAAGACCAGTTTATAATCATTTTTATTTTGATCAGCCTCATAAGTTATTGCCTTACAAAAATGTTCAAATTTAATGTCACCCTTTTTGAAAGATACAACCAAATAGTAATTGCAACTTTGCTTGGATGTGGGTACCATGAATAGTTGGTGATAAATACATTTTGTTTTACCATTTCTCTCAAAGTATTTCCAGAATATTTGATTCTGAAATATGATTGGGGTGAAAAAAGATTTCGATTGATTTTGATCAAATGTGTAAACTCGTTCAACTTCACAAGTTGAAGATATTTCAATAATCTCTGCACCCTTCTTGCAATTTCTCAAGTGGCCAAGTAAGTCTTTGACTTTACCTTCCCATTTACATATTTTTTTAAAACATTTAGTTGGTCTGTATTCACAATAAAACTGATGTTCTTCGTCAGATATAACTGTGTCACAGCCTTTGTCAGAGTGTGGGCATAGCTTAGGCAAGTGTTCAAGCATTTGTCTCAACAGAGTGTTCTGATGAAGTCCTGAAAATTCTTGTTGACATGTAGGACATTTTTCAATTTTTGCTATACAAGAATTGCAGATTCCATGTCCATTCATACATAACTTTAATTTAGAATCCATAGTTTTAAAACAAACTGGACATTCCAAAAGTTCTTGAAAACTGGTTGCAAGTTCTTTCATTTTTTCTTGAAATTTATCCTAAAACACCATACAAAATTTTAATATCTAGGTTTGTGTAAAAAGATAATAAAGTTTTCAACACATTAATATTGTTTATTGTGTTGAGTTAGTAAAGTACAACATTGTCTCACAAGTGAAAATGTTGGCACCCGAGCTTATGAGGGCACAATTTTTACGAGGGGGACAATGTGCTTTACTTTCAAAATATACACAACATTTTTTCCTCCATCTGCAATAATAAATAACCAATCTTTAAAGCTCTATTTCATTAACTTAGTAATTGTAATTATCTAACAATACCTATCCATTTTGTTTTGATCTACAACTAGGGCCTGCATCCTAGTAGCTGCAACCATTCAAGCACCAATGATCAGCTGATTGTCGCAACATTCTTACACGATTAATTAGTAGACGTTCTTACAGCTGATTGTTGGCAATGTTATTTTTATTTGATTATTCCTGCCTCTAAATCAGCTGTTAGCTGTTGCAATCTGTTGAACCTCAACATATTTGTATGTTTGCGTAGAAATTTGAAGGTGATCAATTTTAGCGAATTTCCCCCTCTAGGGAATTCGCGAATTTCCCCCTATAGGGAAGTAGCTATTATCGTAGGCGGCATGGTAAGACTTAAGCACGGGACCACCGTAACTTTTCATTTTGATGTCCCCAGACCCCAAAAACACCGTTCGTTCATTTTCATATATATATATATATATATATATATATATATATATATATATATATATATATATATACCTGTCCTTAGGCGCGATAACTTTAGTAAAAAAGGTCCGATCGCAATGAAATTTGGTACATACGTCTAGAATGACATTTATTACTTCGAGTTCGAAAACCAGCACGATAAGTTAACTCTAAGGAGGGTTATTTGACAAAATAAAATTTATTTTTAGGATTTAATATCTTTATATTGTTTTCTTGTAAATGTAATTGTCAAAATTGGATTCAGCTTAAAAAAATTAACAATTTAGCATTTTGAATTATTATTCTACTCCAATCTGTTGCTGAGATATTGAAAGTGCTAAACACAGTATGTTGTCCAATATTATTTTTAATTTTACCCTCCAAAAAGTATAGTTACCCTATTTTTTTTTTTATTTTTTTTTTATTTTTTGATTAGGATTTTTGCGGACATTTGTCATCACTGATAAGTAAAAAAAAAATTGTTTTTTACTTATCAGTGATGGCGAATGTCCGCAAAAATCCTAATCAAAATATAAAATCACCATCACCAACAATGAATGTCAAACAAAGAATAGTTACCCTGATTTGACAGATAAAAAAAATACAATTCTGAACATATGATTGAATTTTCAGGTGATGAATGTTTTATTTGTGTTTATTTTGAATAGTTAGAGTTCATTGATCAAGATTTTGCAGAAAATATATTATACTATATCAAAAAATACAAATTATTTTTAAATTTGATAAAGAAAGTATGAGCATTTGGCGGGGGGGTTGTCTTGGTCTAAATTGCCCGAAAATGTAGTATAATATATGTTATGTTTACAATGATGAGGATTGATAATATGTTTTATTGAAATTGGCTGGAGATGCAGGTCTGCTATAACACGGGTGTTTAATTATAAAACTGACCATATGATTGAATTAAATTTTTTCATGAGATTAAGTTATTTGTTTGTTTTGAGTGTTTTGAGTTCATTTATTATATGTTTGTTGACATTTGTATACTATAACATGATTACTTTTTTTAATTAAAAGATTAAGAATTATATAAAATACAAAATTGTATGTGTTAGAAATGAAAATCAATGTGGTCTCCTTGTTAATTTTCCTCATGATTAAAGCTCATGAACGATTAAATATACGTTTTTAGTATATTATTTACTAAACGTATTCAAACAATACTTTCCTTCAAATACGTTGAATGCTCACATATACAAAATAAATCCTATGGAAATTCGCTGAGTACGCAGGACTGCTGCGACGGGGGTATTTTAATTAGTATTGATTTCAGTGTTATTCTTATAATGACTTTGATCCCGCTAGAAGACAAAATATTATTTTACTCATTCATTACAAGGAATAAAAAGCATCTTAACATAGCTTGTGAGGGAAAACAAAAATAGCCTAGTTGAATATGGTAAAATAGCTCATCATCCTAAGGGATAAGAACTTTTTTTTTAATTTTAATTTTAAATGTGTCCATAACACCAGTGAAACATCTCTGTGAGTGGTAACCAACAGACAAGTGCAGCAAAAAAAATAAACTTCCTTTCTGTCTTGGTGCATAATTTATTTTTCATACAATCGCGCGTAAACTGCCAATTCACGCTCTGAAAACCAATCGAAAAACAGCAGTTTATTGTGAAGTAAGCAATAAAGAGTTTATTGTAAATAAAGATAATTACTTACAATCTTGAATACTAAGTATTAAAGATTGAAAATACAAAGTAAATTTCATTTCATTTCTACTTTATCGCTCACCAGCTGATTGCATTGCATCGTTACTTTCCGTGCTTCAGCCAATCACAGTCGTTGGCTCCAGCGCTTCCACTTCCATTTTGATTAAACTTTTGACTGGTTTATAACCTCAAACTCATAATGACACATTCAGTTGCAATGGACGTGAGTAACTTTGATTGTATTAGTCGTTTGGGAATCCAACTCTGCAACTTTCATGAATTTCTCATGAAAAGTTTCTTTCTTGCTTTCGCAAAAAATTACTGTGCGACGAGTAGAGGAGCGCGGTAACTGTTTAGTGTTTTTATTCTCGTTTTAGCGAATTTCCTTAGAAATAAGCTATTACCGTCGTTTTAACAGAATGGACAAACAATGTCCGTTCAGGGTAACCTCAGCAATCATATTAATTTTTATATCAATTTGTAGCTTTTTACGTCTACTTTCTGGATATCAAGTGAGTTTATCGCAGAAATGCATTTTTACCTGCAAAAATCATGATGTGTTTCAAAATTTAACATGGGTGTATATGGGGAATAGAATTTTCATTTATCATGCTTGTTAGCACGATAACTCTCGTAAAAATCGTCTGATCATAACAAAATTTAGTACACACATGTAAAGCTAGGTTCTCTTGGATGAGTTCATGAACTGGCCAGATCGACATATCCAAAGTGGGGTAAAGGCTGCTTTTACCCCCCGAAAATGGGATTTTGGCTTTATCAAATTGAAAAATTAAAGTAATCAAATTATTGTTTTCACCATTGGATTCAGCTTGAAAAAACAAACGATTTGGTATTTTGAATCGTTGCTCTAAGTCCATGGGTCTCCGAGTTATTAGCGAAAATACCTCTGGAAGGCTCCTTTTTGCCTTCAAAAAATTGGTTTTTCAGTATTTCAAATTGAAAAACTAAAATTATCAAATTTTTGTTTTCGCCATTGGATTCAGCTCAACAAAATAAACAATTTGATATTTTGAATTGTTGCTCCAAGTCCATTGGTCTCCAAGATGTTAGCGAATTTCCTTAGAAATAAGCTATTGCCGTTGTTTTAACAAGATGGACAAAAAATATCCGTTAGGGTAACCTCAGCAATCATGTTAATTTTTTTAACAATTGATAGCTTTTTATGTCTACTTTCTGGATATCAAGTTATTTTATCGCCGAAATGCATTTTGACCGGCAAAAATCACGATTTGATTCAAAATTTAATATGGGCTTATGTGGGGAACAGAATTTTCATTTTTGAGTGTCTGTTAGCACGATAACTCTTGTAAAAATCGTCCGATCGTAACAAAATTTATTGCAAATATGTAGAACTAGGTTCTCTTGGATGAGTTTGTGAACTGGCCAGATCGACATATCTAAAGTGGGGTAAAGGCTGCTTTTATTACAAATATGTTAAACTAGTTCTCTTGGATGAGTTTGTGAACTGGCCAGATCGACATATCCAAAGTGGGGTAAAGGCTGCTTTTACCCCCCAAAATGTTTTTTGGCTTTTTCAAATTGAAAAATTAAAGTAATCAAATTATTGTTTTTACCATTGGATTCAGCTTGAAAAAACAAACGATTTGGTATTTTGAATCGTTGCTCTAAGTCTATGGGTCTCCGAGTTATTAGCGAAAACACCTCTGTAAGGCTCCTTTTTGCCCCAAAAAAATGGGTTTTTTAAGTGTCTCAAGTTGAAAAATTAAAATTATCAAATTTCTGTTTTCACTATTGGATTCAGCTCAACAAAACAAACAATGTGGTATTTTGAATTGTTGCTCCAAGTCATTGGTCTTCAAGATATTTCCGGTACTCGTTTTTTCCCATGTATTTTGAGTATCAGGGCAGCAGAATGTTGTTTAAAGAAGCTTTGTTTCAATGAAACCTGCGGAGTATTTCATGAGTTTATCAACAGTATTTTTAATAGGATTTTGGATTTTTAACTAAAAAAATAGCAATCTAGCCTATTTATTTAAAATAAATATGTTTCTTTTTAAATTAAGCTTATTTATCAATATTTTTTATAGAGACTATGTATACAATCGATGGCATTTTATTTAAACATATAAATATATCACTTTCTATGTGTTTTTGTAATTATTGATTAGTTATTGTTTTAATTGGAAATTCACTGAGTATGTAGGTTTGCTGCGACAGGGGTATTATTTTAAAAATTACAAATGTTGACTTAATTATTCATGAGTCTAAGGTCGATATTCAATGCTGGTTGTCTGTTTATCCCGTCTCAGAAGCCCAGGGCCGTCGCGACGGGGGGGTTCGGGGGGGCGCCGCGCCCCCCCAATATTGGGAGGAATGTCAAAAGTTGGGAATTCTTCAGTCTTAAAACAACAGTTGAGAAATTCGTGTCTGTAAAGAAAATTTCTGGAAAAACAAAAATAATGCCACTTCCAAATTAGGAATGTTCGGCTTGAATTTCCCGACTTGTTCAACCAATATTATTTAACCTCTTTAATAATTAATTATATTGTGTCCGAAGTTGGCAAAATCTGCTGAAGAAAAAAGTAGGCCAAAGTAAAACAGCGTGATGAGAGAACAGTGAAAGTCCAATGGCTGGGGGGTGGCTATTCCTTTGGTTTGTCAGACTGACGCCAGACGCGCCACGCACGCCTGCGCAACCCCCTGTCCCTTAAGTCACCTTCTTCTTCCCTCAACATCAACAACTCAACTTGCCTCACTCATCTGTCGCCGTGTCAACTAACCTACAATTTAGAACAGACACTTTCTATGATTCCTCCTGGATCGAGCAACGAAATCCTGACATCCATTCGCTGAAAAGTCAAATGGAAATTTTATTTGACGTTTGCAACTCAGAAGAAGGAGACAAAACAAAAGCCTCAACTCTCCGAGAAGTACTTGACCTAGCCACAAGAGTGAAGTCGTGCCTCAATCAAGCCTATAAGTTTTGCGTTTTCATAATCACGGCTGCTTATGGAGTGGCCTCAAATGAAAGGTCTTTTAGCCAGCTGAAGTTGGTCAAGTCCATACTTCGGACTACAATGTCCGATGACAGACTAGACAAACTAATAATGTTAAGATGTGAACAAAAAATAAGTGAAAGGATAAATTCAAAGCAACTTACTCAACAATGGGCAAGTTTGAAAAAACGAATTTTGATTAAATAGATATGCTATGCTCAGTACACAGAAGGCCTAAAAAGTAGATTATATGATTTTTTCTTCGTTCAATAAAAAGTTTAGCCATATTATTCAATTATTTTATTTTACCCTATTCCTTCTTGGACTTGGTATTGGGGAAAAGTCAACGTGAGAATTACTCTCTATGCACATATATTTAGCCGTTTAATGTTTCTGTGTTTTCTTTAAATTTGACTTCAGTACAAAATATTATACCGGGTGTTCAAAAAGTCCCGGATCGGCTTCGTAATTTTTTTATTATTAAATATTGGCCTACGAAACTTAGAACATGTCTCTTGGACACAAAATACTATTTTAGCAAGTATTCAGTGACCCCCTACACCCTCAGGGGGACGGCCCACGAGGAGTCAGAAGAAAATCTTAAATGTAAGCATAGGTTGATATGTACATCAAATTAAAGCTCTTTTTGAGTAGAATACAATGCCGCCAATTCGATCTCAATCGGATCACCGAATCCAAAATGGCGCCAGTTTAAACTTTTCTCAACTGCAATTTTTAACACCCTTAAAAATTAGATTTCAGACATTCTAAGCGTCCTTTCGTGATGCGGTTTGCGACATTTTGTTGAGAATTTCATGCCCTTTAAAATTATGTACAGCACTACCTTTGCCGGTCATCATCCATGCAATACATCCTTTAAGGTACCGTCCCTCATGGAAGTGGTTTATGCCATAGGCTGTGCATAGGTCGATATGTATATCATTTTAAAGGGGTAATAAAGCAAAATTTAATGCCGCAAACCGCATCTCGAACGGACGCTTAGACGTCTGAAATCTAATTTTTATGGGTGTTAAAAATTGCAGTTGAGAAAATTTAAAACTGCCGCCATTTTGTATTCTATGATCCGATTGAGATCGGATTTGCGACATTGTATTCTACTCAAAAAGAGCTTTAATTTGATGTACATATCAACCTATGCTTACATTTAAGATTTTCTTCTGACTCCTCGTGGGCCGTACCCCTGAGGAGATAGGGGGTCACTGAATACTTGTTAAAATAGTATTTTGTGTCCAAGAGACATATTCTAAGTTTCGTAGGTCAATATTTAATAATAAAAAATTATGAAGCCGATCCGGGACTTTTTGAACACCCGGTATTCATATAATAATTAGTTAAGTAGGCTAGCATTTTCCTTACTGCTGTAGTAAATTGTTATTCACGCAGTACAGTGCTACTCGTAACCAAAATTACGAAAAACGTTATATCAACAGCAAAAATTAGTATAGTCATAGTGGTATTTTAAGTTGGGAAAAAGTAACTTAAAAGTTGGGAAATTTGTAACTTCCACCCCCCCAATAAAAATGTGTCGTGACGGCCCTGCAGAAGCCTATGTCAAAACATATTTCCTACCCTTACAGACGCATTTCCCTCTCATTCTCCCTTGGATATCTCTCTGTTTGTTTATGCTGCATTATCTCTATTTGTTCACGGCTCCAGTTTAGTTCTAACAAATAGAATGATACTGATGAATACTAGCATGTACTGGTACGTGGTCTAACTGGTACTGGTAGGCATGACTTGTCCCACATCACTCTCTTTAAGCCTCACGCGGAAAATTGCTCGCCGAAAAGTTTGACAATTTGGATCCGCCCTGATTTGGCAATAGTGAACTTGAGCCATTAATGAGTACTGCCATGTGCACAATACTTTGTTGAGCGAGTAACCTCAAACTTTTGTTTAATATGTATCCAGTGCTCGTATTAAAAGAGCGTCTGACCACAGGACGGATCTGTTACGAATTGTTATTTTCGTCAAGTTCCACAGTATGGCAGGCATAGAAACAGCAATGAAAGCTGTGGTGGTTGCTAATACTACTAAGTGATTTAGTTTAAAATTCATTCAAACCCATGGGTGAAACGAGATCAATTAGTGGTAAAGTGATGTCTTAGTTTAAATATCATATGTATTTTGAAATAACCCAAAAAAATTTAAAGTTTTACTTTGGGCTTCATTCATAGCTACGTATTATTGTCTAGGTATAAATTATAATTTTCATAATAGGTTGGATTTGGGCTCGGTTCTGTGGAGGCCGGATATCAGGGGTTCTACTGTATAATTTGAACGATTGGAGCCGCTGATCACTGCTAGTAAAATATAAAAGTAATAAAATAGTTAATTTTGACATGGACCAAAAGTGTATTAAGGAATTAAGTAAAAGGCTACTAAGATTACTTTTGAGCTCAGAAGGCTTACAATGGTTTGTGGTAGTCAGTGAAAAATTGTAAGTGACTCACTTGACTTATATTCGGCAAATAAATAAAATTACCTTATCCAATCACTATTATTTGAAAGACGATTTATATTTAGTTCCTTAGAACATCATCAGGTCTTTTGAGCATGCAGCCATATTAATCAATGAATTGTTATTGTGGCAAGTCTATTGATTCATTAAAATGTTGTCACAGTTATAATAATAAATAAATGGTATCAGGAAACTGACACATACTTTCTCCCTTAAAGTTATTTAAAATCAGAAAACTTATATAGTGAAATAAAACAAATGAACAATTAATTATCTCAGCAATATATACCAAATTTTATCAAAATCGGTTAGTAAATAACGGAGATATTAGTTTTTAAATATTTGCCATAAGAATAACATCAGACTGCATTTACCGCCGAACTTAAATATCAATTATCTCCACAACCACTTAACTAATGATTCAAAATACTGAATTATTTAGCTTTTCAAGTCAAATTTAATGGTTGCAAGTATATTTTCTTTAGAAGTTACAGATTTTGTGAAATTAAAAAAATGAATTTTTACAGACATGCCATATTGTGGTGTAATTTCATGTGGCATCTTAAGCATTAAAAACCATGAAATTTGTATTAAAATCGTTTGAGCCGTTTTTGAGAAATTTGAATTTTTGTCATTTTTGATGGAGTAAATACCCTTTGAAATCAAACACGGCTTTATACCTACAAGCCAAATTTCATGCAAATTGGACCACCAGTATTCCGATACTAACTTTGTTTACACACACAGACACACACACACAGACAGACACACACACACACACACACACACACACACACACACACACACACACACACACACACACACACACACACACACACACAGAAACACACACAGACACACACACACACACTCACAGACACACACACAGACACACACACACACACACACACACACACACACACACACACACACACACACACACACACACACACACACACACACACACACACACACCGACACACACACAGACAGACACACACAGACACACACAGACACGCACAGACACGCACAGGCACACACAGGCACACACACACACACAGGCACACAGACACAGACACAGACACACACACACACACACACACTCACACACACACACACACACCGACACACACACAGACAGACACACACAGACACACACAGACACGCACAGACACGCACAGGCACACACAGGCACACACACACACACACAGGCACACAGACACAGACACACACACACACACACACACACACACACACACACACACACACACACACACACACACACACACACACACACACACACACACACACAGACACACACAGGCACACAGACACACAGACACACACCATGCCAAAATCACTTTTTTGGATTCAGGGAGCACTAAAACTAATATTTCCCCTAACAACTCAAATTCAAAATTTTTGACTTCTGACTTCTGACTTCTGACTTCTGACAGGCACACAGGCACACAGACACACAGGCACACAGGCACACAGATACACAGACACACAGACACACACCATGCCAAAATCACTTTTTTGGATTCAGGGAGCACTAAAACGAATATGTCCCCTAACAACTCAAATTCAAAATTTTTGACGAAATTAATACTTACTCCATATACTATGGAGTAAGAATTTTAGGTTTTTTAAAGGTTTTTAGTCTGCACCGGTTAGTAAGGTTTTTTAAAGGTTTTTAGTCTGCACCGGATGCTGCGACGGGGCGGCGCCTCTGCTCTAATAGCTGAGTGCCGGAGCGCTGCTCAAATCGCTCCGGTCCCCCTACACCACTGAGTATGCTGTACTACTGTACAGTAAACTTCTACTTATCTGGCCACCATAGGACCAAGGCTCAGCTGGCCATGTTTCGACTATTTATAGTTCTGGACAGCCTTTCTGGCGGGTGGCGAAAATTGTAATCTCCCAAAAAGTCTGCTAAATAAACACATGTTTTGGTAGAACTGTCAAAACTTTGTTTACGTTTCACCTCATTTACACTAAAAAAGAATGCCCTGAAATATTTCACCGAGAGATTTCTTACGCAATTAAAATTTCTGGAAATATTTGCGCAATGCATCAGCTGGTCTTTTTGTTTTGGCAACCTTTCATCTTAAATGATTTGTTTACATTTAAGAATGTGTTTCCACACTTTAGTCGTCGTACTTCATGAATTGTGTTGAGCTTGCAAGCATTTAACATCAGTTGCACTTGCGGTAGCAGCAAAATATTTTCTTGTGTAAAGTACCTTTACATAAACAAATGACCATGTGATTTATTACCAAAACATTGCAGATATTAAACACTAATTACAACAACAGCACACTCACTCACCCGCCAGTAAGGCTGTCCAGAGCTATAAATCGATGTGCTACAAAACTCATTAAATGATAGGTAGGCATAAGACAATCTGGATAAGCCAAAACTGACTGTTAGGTAAAATGTAAATAGTTGTGTGATGATTTTTTTTTTTGTAATATTACCCAAGTGAATCTTGACATTGAAGTATTTTTTTGGAGCGTATAGACTGGTTTAAGCGACAGTCATATGGAAGATAGCTGAATAAAAGGGATTCTACTTAATATAAAAACCCCCTCCTTTTCCAAGAACAAATTGGCCTGCTTTAAGCAAAAAAAATTAGTCACCTAACTCTGAGGGAAAGATTGTTTCAAATCAAAATTTGCTTTAAAAATACCTATTGCCAAAAGTTTGAGGTTATCCCAATATAAGAATTGTAAGTGTCCCAATCAAAGAATCTTATTCAGTCATTCACCATTTCCATCATAAAATTGATTGAATGTAATGTAAATCAACATGACATGCAGCATTTCATCATAATGCAAAATTGTTGCATTGCACTGTGACAAAACATTTTATGGAAATTTCATGTTATATTTTAACTCAAAGTACTTCAAACTTCTTATCTAAAATAATCAATTTGTTCAACAAAATAGTTTAAAAACCATAAACATAAGCAAATTATATCACTCAATTATATTTCCTTCACTTTTCTATAATTTTTTGGTTCTACATCAACTTACCATTTTCTATGAGTTTTTTTTCTAATGACTTTGTATGCAATTTAAACTGTGTCAAGATTTATTTAACCTCTGAAACCCAAGAAGCACAATCATGAACGACTATAATAATATGAACTGTCCAAAATTATAAATTCTAAGTACACTAACTAGTTTGTGGCACTATCAAGTCTGAGGTTCTATTCCTTTGGCAAGTTATTTCAGAGTCTAGAACCTTATCTCTTTATCTTGTTCTTCTTATCAACTGCCCATCCTGTATTACTCAACTCCCACTTTCAAGTACATTGAAGTGTACCTAAATACATATATTATGATAATTCCATAAAATTTTATACACATTTACATCATGAATTGAATATGAATTATTTTGAATTATTTTTCTTCAATGTTTTTATGCAACTGTTTTTCCAATAGAACATCATAACCAATATGCAACTGTTGACCAATAGAACATTGTTCGCTTTAAATCTGTCAATAACCTTCTAATGGGGGACTCACCTTTACTTGTTTACCTGTTTTTTTTTTGTTTTTTGGTGATTATGAATATAAAAAATGGCACAATGAACTAATTTCCCAATATGGAAAACAACTTTGATTTTTCATATTTTACACCCTGTTTATTGCTTTTTTAGGACTATATCACAGTAAATTAATTGATATTTTTGTAACTTCATATATTTTCTTAGAATCCATGGTTAAGGAGGTATGGGGTGATTTAAATTTAAATGCCCACCTTTAAAATAACGTAAGAGACAACCTTTTCCAGCTTCTTAAACTTCTGTGATTTCAATTTCCCAAGTATTTCTCATAGGTAGAAATTAAAAGTTAACTACTCATATCTCCAAAAAAAAGGAAACAACCCCTTTTTTGCAGACTTGCTTACTCAGTGAATTTCCAAGGAATTTTTTCGTATGTAAGCATCAAGGCCGTAGGCAATGGGGGGGGGGGGTTAGGGGGTCAGAACCCCCCCCCCCCCCCGAAATAGTAGTAAAACGTAGCCTTGAAAATGTAGTAAATGGGGGTGGTCAGGGGGTGAAACCCCCCCCCAAAATAGGCAAACCCCCCCCCAAAAATAGGCAAAAACTCCGCGGGCAGATGCATAGGGCAAAAAAAAACAGATAAAATGGGGAAAAAATCACGATCAAGGGGGAAAAAAATCACGATAAAAAAAAGGTCACCTCTTTTGGCGAGCCGGAAATTCAGCCGCCGGTCCTGTCTCCCCCCCCCCCCCCCCCGAGCATATTCAACATATGTAAATAATTATTGTTTTGACAATAATATGTTTTGTAATATGTTGAATATGTTTTGTAAATAATACAATAAAATAGTAGTTTTCAAGTTTTCATTACTATTCTCGAAAGTGACCTATTGCGGGGAGAGATTGCATTTATGTGCGAGGCGAAGCCGAGCGTTTAATCACTCTTGAGCTTTAAACATGAGAAAAATTAACAAGGGGATTACATTAGTTTTCATTACAGTTGTTTGGTTTACAGTTAGTTTCATCACTTTTGTTTCTACATATAAAGCCCAAACTACCCGTAACGTTTGAAAAAACCATAAGTTTGATAACCTTCAATTTTATACTTGAAAGAAAGGTCTCGAATGCAGCAAACCTGCATACTCCAACATTCTTATTATTCATTTCGAACTACTACAAAAATATATATAGGCTACATAAAAGTCCAGTTATACCACCAAACTGTCATCGGTTCACATGTATATTAAATGAAAAATAACAAATAATAAAAGAGGAAAAATATTAAGACTAAATGAATAGAATAACTAAACTAAGATACAATAAAAAAGTAATTACAATGCCAACAAACTAGTATTTATTAAGAAAATAGTAACAAAATATATGTACAGTCATGTATGTAAGTTAAGAAATCATTTTTATTAAAAGTATATTCTGGCTAGTAGAGTTGACAAGTGGAAAGTTCTTAATCAATTAACTATCCATAAAAAAAAATTGATTTCTATAAAATAAATAATTCTATATCCCCCACTTCTACAGTCTTTACAGACCTCTCCAAGGCCTGTGACTTAAGTCTTGCTGCTTCTGCTGTGTCATTGTTCATTACAAATATATATGTACAATTCTGACAAATAATATGCTCGGGAATCATTATATCAGTCACACTAACAGGAAAACAGATTTTGTAATAAATGATTTCATCCCTAAAAGCCAATCCAAAATTGACATATTATGGTCGATATGGAAATTGATAAAGTTACTAACGTATAACATATATCAAAATACAACTGTGCTGTCATCGAAACAGCTGTCGTCTGTGTAGTTTTTGACTACTTCTTAATGTCTCATGTGCCACCTAAAAGTGTCTTCGTGTACCACCGGTTGAGAAACACTGATCTACAATAAGGGAGTGGTTGTGCACGGTGCGTGTGGTTGTGTTGTCAGATGTGTGTGGCGATGAACGACCTGGAGTACGTGCGACGCAGCGTCACGCTGCTGCCAGACGAGCTGCAGGTGGAGGCAGTGTTGGAGGCTGTGGATGCGACCGGCGATCACTCGGGCCAATGGCACGACAACATCACACAGCTGCTAGACTGTGGTTGTGTCAACAGATGTGTGTGGCGATGAACGACCTGGAGTACGTGCGACGCAGCGTGACGCTGCTGCCAGACGAGCTGCAGGAGGAGACAGTGTTGGAGGCTGTGGATGCGACCGGCGATCACTCGGGCCAATGGCACGACAACATCACACAGCTGCTAGACTGTGGTTGTGTCAACAGATGTGTGTGGCGATGAACGACCTGGAGTACGTGCGACGCAGCGTGACGCTGCTGCCAGACGAGCTGCAGGTGGAGGCAGTGTTGGAGGCTGTGGATGCGACCGGCGATCACTCGGGCCAATGGCACGACAACATCATACAGCTGCTAGACTGTGGTTGTGTCAACAGATGTGTGTGGCGATGAACGACCTGGAGTACGTGCGACGCAGCGTGACGCTGCTGCCAGACGAGCTGCAGGTGGAGGCAGTGTTGGAGGCTGTGGATGCGACCGGCGATCACTCGGGCCAATGGCGTGACAACATCACACAACTGCTCGACTCGGCGACCAATCAGCTGCTGGCCGATGTCATGATGATCATCAACCGCATCGGTGTCAAGGTTTGCGAAGATTTAGATATTATAGTTCTGGACTGCCGTACTGGGGGTGGTAAAAAGTGGAAACTCTAAAAATTTTCCGCTTAAACTCAACTGTTTGACTTGAACTGTCAAAACGTTGTTTATGTTTCTAAGGGCCATTAACTCTATGAAATTTGTTTTCTAATAGTGTATTGAATATTTTCTTGTGCAATACCAAACGTAATATTAAGTATTACCATAACCATCTCTAGTACAAGGCCGCGGCGCTTGTAAATGGCAACATCGCACCTAAGGGTTCAGCTGATTTGTTTATCCATACTCTCTTATGGCACTATTTTTTGTTTACTTGAAACCAGCTGATTCTGTGAGGGTTTTTACTATGCAAAAAACCCTTGGGAAGCGACGTTGCCAGGTCGAAGGCCGCGGCCTTATTACTAGAGATGGCCATGGTATTACCTCTACTAATGAGAATATAAACTCTTCTTAGGCTTGGGCAGCTTGGGCAGCTCTAAGCAGTATGACAGGAGCTTTTACCGTCATATTTTGTTTTAGTTTAACATAGATTGTAGTACTACTTTGTTCAGATTTCATATTTATTAGCAAATAAGCTTGCAATAAATCGGTCACAAATCCTGCTCGAACGTTTAACTCAGACGTTTGAGCTGGATCCGTGACCAACCACATCGTTGCGGTAAATAATGTCTCGAGAAACATCATTTGATAGTGAAGTCTGCCATTTATGTGTGTTGTGATTAGTGTAACAAACTGTATGAATGTGATGTGAAAAAACAAGATTTACAAGGACTTCAAGCTGAACAAAAAATAGTGAGTGTTGCCTAGTAAAAAATAAAAGCCAGAAATTAACTTTGATTTGTCAACGATTCCTTGGTATCCTCTTCTGGTTACTTATGTTTTGTCTGACAAATAGCCATTTTCAAACCATAATTATGTGAACCTTTGAAAACCACTTTTACCCAGCATATAACACAAGCAATTAAAAACAGTCGTCTACATTCAGGCCTAATTTATAAAATGACTTTGTTCCCCCGCCGGCTACATACAGCCACGACTGTGTGCAACCGCCATGTGTTTGTGTTATATCTTATGTAAAAGTGTTTTAAAATATGACAAAACTTCAAATTGTAGTGAAGTTTGTCATAACTATGGTTAAAAAATGGCTTCCTACTGATTATCCGAAACCTAAGTAACCAATAGAGCATAACTAAGGAATTGCTGACAAATCAAGATTATTAACCTGTTATATACAAACATATTTCCTAAAGGTGGGTAATGCTCAACAAATAACAAATAAACAATAAACTAAAAAGTAAGCCTCATCAAGAACTAAAATAGTTTGCAATTTTTAATAATTTAAGAGGCTTAGAAAGCTGCTTATCTCCTCATTTGTCAACTCCACCCAAACCTCCCCGTTGCAGATGCGGCCGGCCCTGAAGAAGTCGATGTTCCACCTGGCGTGGTCGCCGGACTCGCTGCCCACCAGTGACGCCATCACGCCGCTGCTCGAGTACCTCGACTCGCACCTCATCGCGCTCAACGCCGCGCTGCTGCCGCGCAACTTCGAGCGCGTGCTGGCGCTGGTGTGGGACACATGTGTCACGGAGCTGGCCCACCAGATGGACGGCCACGCGCAGGACAAGATGCCGGGATTCTACGATCGGCTGTACGAGGCGCTGGATATACTGGCCGAGTTCTTCCACGCGGACGGGAAGGGATTGAACTTGGAGGGGTTGAAGACAGGTGGGTTTAAAAGATTAAGTTGGTAAAATGGTTTACTGTCTATTGGATACCTTTGTTGGTATGGTATCATGAAATTACGACCTTAAACTTAAATAGCTGGTCATTTACCCATATGGTTACACCCGGAAAAAGCTTTAAATTTTTTAATGTTATGGTTTGGTGATGATATTTTTACATGTTTTTTTCTGTGTATTAATTCTAAATTACAAGTGATTTCCTTTTAGTGAAAAAAATTAAGATAAGAAGTATTTATACCAAATCTGAAGTAGACTCAGGTTAACTCGGGAAGTATTAAAGAAACAATACTTAATATCCACAACATCTCTTTAAGGAATTATGAGTTCAAATGTTTTAGCTATCCCAGAAATTCACTTGTTATGAAAGCACCTGCAGAGTAGCAAATCCATAATTTTTCCAACTCCCCTTCCCTATAAAGAACGCCCACAATGAATGTTTTTGTTAGGGATTGAGAAACCAACTTGAGTATCTTTTCCAGTTCAAAATCTTAATGAAATTAATCATCCAGTCATTGGGGGCAGATTTTAAAGGAAAATAAAGAAGAGGATTTAGCTTATATTTAAAACCTGTGGGCAGGGACGTCCGAAGGGGGGGGGTAACCGGGGCAAGCTGCCCCAGGCGCCGCGGCTAAGGGGGCGCCCGCACCGTGCCGCGGCAAATTTTTTTTTGCGATCTTGAAGGTTTGCATGAATTGTGAAGTTATGGCATTAATAAAAAATAGAATACGAATCTGAAAAATGAGGCTGTAGCTAACAATGAATTATAACACTATAGGTATCATTAATGTAAATGTAATATTATAATATGAAGTATGAAATAATAACAGGGTAGAGTTGGTACTATGTAAGTTGCCCGTGTATCCAATCGTATGTCACCGTAAAACTTGTCGAGACTTGTATCTCGGGATTCAGGATTAAGGCGGTAGTGGGTTCAAGAAAAAGGATTAAGTGACTCAATTTCTAAAGCAAAGGAAATAGCTGAGTAAGTTGTCTTCGAACCATTGGAGAAGTGACATAGAAAGAAGAAAATACTATTTCTTTTTGAAAAAGAAGACGACTACAACCCTAGCCCAAAAGAATCCTTAAAAAATTATGTTTTCTTGCCTCTGATTGACACGATTGAATCATCTTTAAGAGACAGAATGAAAAATTCCTCTGAGTACGAGTCAAAGTGGGGATTCCTATTTGACCAGAAAAACTCCCATTAAAGGATAAACTTAAGAGAACTGTAAAATTTTACAAGAACACCTGACTGTAAAAACATTTCAGAAATAAATGGGGAAGAACTATTCAATGAACTTTCACACGCCAGTTTAATAACTACAGTTTATGACAAATTTTGTGAAGAAATCCGGCCTACAAGACACTGTCGCCATTGAAAACACTTAATATAATAGTAAAAAAACAGACAGGAACAACCTTTTTACCAATCTGTGGATCGCACTCCGTATATTTCTAACTACCCCATTGACATCAGTGGCCATACGTAGCTGTGAGCGTAGTTTTAGTAAGTTTAAATTAATTAAGATATACCTACGTATATCCACGACCCAAGAGAGATTGACGTCGCTCGCGATTCTTTCAATTGAAGTCGAGGAGGCAAAAAACCTCAACTTTGTCAAGATCATTAAGAAATTTTCAGCAGAAAAATCACGAGAATTTCCATTATAATTTAAGGTATCATCCTTCATAGGAACTTTTTTTCTGTTTTTACATAAATAACGGCCTCTCAAAGTATGTTAGGTAATGTTAATTTTAATTTTTGTACATTTTGTGTAGACTAGGCATCAAGAATACCTATTTGCAATTCATTGAATTGTTTTTCTTTTGAAATATATTATGAGCCGTTTAATGTTCTTAATTTTGTATAGTCCTGGAATTATCCTTTAATATATGTAAAAATGCTTTAAGTATGCTGTGTAAGTATTGGTGGCAGCGCAAAAAGCTGACATAGTGACTAATGCTGGGGGGGGGGGGGGGGGGGCGCGACCACGTTTGCCCCGGGCGCAGCCAACACTAGGGACGGCCCTGCCTGTGTGCAATTTAAAGAAAATCATTGACAATCATTCTTATTGTTATGAGTTTTAGTATCATTTTCAAAACGATACTTTTTTTAATTTACTCGAACATTAATGAAAATAAATTAAGGAAAACATAAAAAGTATACTTATATTTGAAGCTATAAAAATATATATTTCTATGCTGATCTAAATTTTGTCCACAAATAAATTATTACTTTTTCTATGAATTCATTGATGTATGTGTTTTACCTTCATTGCCTGCCCCTCAAGTATTATAATTTGGTGTGGATTTTTCCAGAGGTTTACAGGGGCGTGGAGCAGAGGTTGGGTTATCACAAGACAGAGACGGAACAGCTGATCAATATGTATTATATGGAGCGGCTGCAAGAACAGCTGATTACGGAGTCCACCCCCTACGGTGTGCTGACGGTCCGAGCTTACTTCCACCACGACTCTCTCTGTGTGGAAGTGCTCAACGCCAGAGACGTCATACCCCTCGACCCCAACGGTAAGGCAAAACACCTTTTTTGCTATATTTTTACTAATTTAAAAATTAGATAAACAGTGTCAGACATAAACTTATTTCAAACTAAAATAGCTTAATCTAGCCATATTTTCTATCCTTTATCTTGAAATATGTTTGGATGCTATTATATTGTATGTTTTAAAGTTATAATTTTGAGGATAAAAGTTCATGTTTTACACATCTTATCTTTTATTTTAAATTAACATTTAAAAAATGTTTATTTGATATTTTTCAAACTTTTTTTAATACTTGCTGTGTCCCACTTTATTGCCTAAAATTGTCCTATGGATGGTCCTAACCTCCCTTTAGAGTGGGTATATCAAGGATATAGTACATTTTATTTCAATTTTAAATGGAGTATAAGTCCATCCTGTTTCATTATTTTTATCTTTTGTGAGTTACATTGAATTATATCTATATTATCTTTATCATTAGCAATGTTCTGAATGTCATTGATACTTCAACTCAACCAACATTTTTTTATTTCAGGCTTCAGTGATCCATTTGTGATAGTAGAACTTCTACCCAAAACGCTTTTTCCTCATTGTAATGAGCAAGTGACGAATGTGCAAAAGAAGACATTGAATCCTCTTTTTGATGAGTGTTTTGAATTGTAAGTAATGTTTTATTATGGAAGTTCTAAATCATTTAACAATATCACTTAATTTGGCATCCAAGATATACTTCTAAAAATAGTCTATCTTGCACTATCCAAAGGAGGATTCCTTTAGGTTTTGATTGCCATAGAATCCTCTCAGATGTCACATTTGTTTCTTTTTCGAACACCGATTCACTAAAGAAAACACTCTTAGGTTTTGTGGTAAATATAACTCTGGGTCATCAACCCTAGCCTAGCATGTAATTTGTTGGGTAGCTAATGTGAGAGGTAAAATGTTTCTGGAAACATTAAAATTTGATTCAAAATTGATGTATCCTTGCAGTTGTTAACTACTGTAGTGAGCTCACGAGTGTGGGACTGAGTTTTGAAGGCGCTAGCGAGCAGCCCATGCTTTCATTACGGGGGTGCTGTGAGTTGCATTGTTTCAGTCTCACACTCGTGACCTCACTACAGTATCAACGTAATCGTAACTGGCTGGCTGACATATATTATGAATGTTGATGTAGATGTAGATGTTATCAGTTTGATCCTGATCAAAATTCAAAATATTAAATTTTAATTAGTTATGATGGACCTTTTGTTCATGCCTTATGCAAGGCTATGAACTATGAATTAACAGTTGCTTTTATAGTATGATGTAACAGGTAGCCATTTGATAATAACTAGAGTACTCTATTGCAGCTTTACTTGCAAGCACTACAATCTGTGGTTGACCTGAAAAACTAATTTAAAACAATTTTCATATGTTTAGTTGTAAACAAAGTGAATTGAGTTTCGTCTGGTGTCCACGAATAACACCTCTGTTCCAAAGGTTCTGTCCTTTACTGTACTCAAGTGAAGCCTTCTCTTGAAATGCTGAGACATCTTGACAACATGACATAAAAGTACCTTTAATTTAACACGTTAAGCTCTGATTGATTTGTGATAAGAAACCCCTTGCATACACTGAGTCCCAAAAAAAGTGATCAATTCCAAAACCTAATAAAGTCTGTTTAGGCAAAGGCAAATGTAGCCAATTTTGCAGGTGACCCTGAGATACCTTAACTGAAAAAGGTTCTTCCAATGTCATTAAGAAATATCTGTTGATTCAATGCTGTTGCTCAGTATTACAATTAAAAATTATACCTACAATAAATAATTAGGCATGACAGCAGGTCCAACACATTGGCCCCAAAGATTCCAGGTTGTGTCACCATGTTTTTTTCAGTCAATGGGACTAAATTTAATAATATGTGTTTAAATTTGCAATTGCAAAGTTAAACAAGTTTTAAACAATCACATGGTGATAGGTCCTGAGACCAATAATGTCAGCTTATCGAACTGTTGTGCACTATTCTTTATTGTAGGTTACATTTTTAAGTTTTAAGCTCTGAATAACGAGTGGAAGTCAGCAGATAAAATTCACATATAACATTCAAATAAACATCATGAGTTCAGTTATCACATGACCACCTGCAAAATTGGCAGCGTTTGCCTATTCAGGTTTTATTAGGTTTTGAAATTTATCAGTTTTTTTTGGGTCATGCATGAGATTAGGCTTCTGATCGTAATTACCACCGGCAGCTCGGTGAGCCTGGAGCAGTGCCGGGCGGAGGGCGCGATGGTGGCGTTCACGGTGATGGACCACGACGTGCTGACGGCCAACGACTTCGCCGGCGAGGCCTTCCTCTCCCTCGGCTCCATCCCGGGTGTCAACAGCGCCTGCAACGCTGACAACTTCCACGGCCTCAAGCAGCTCGAACTGCCACTCATGCACCAGCGCAACAAGAGTGAGTGGCGGGTCCTGCTGTCTACAGGGCCGCCGAGAGCCAAGCCGGGCCCCAAGTTTGCACATTGCATGAGCCCTCCGGGGGTTGGGGGGGTATGGAATACCCCCCAACAAAAGGGGGATCTGGGGAAAATTTTCAAAATTAGATCTCTAAACTCGCGTTTTTTGGCAGTCTAGAGGTGGAACATCTTAAAGGAACTCCAAAAATCCGAACCAATTGAGGCCGAATGGTCGGTTGGATTTAGAAAATAGTCTACTCTGATTAAAAATTACCGCTATCAGTGATCCGGCACTATTGGATTTTCCAGTCATTCGTCTCTTTCCCATAACTTCTTCCGCATATGTTCCACTCACAAAAGTTACCCTTCTGTTTTTTCATGATAGATGCGAACGATTGTTTTTTTTTCGGCCATCTGCATTAACCTCAAAACATGTACTCTTATTGTTTGCCATCGTGGATGATTTCGTCATAACGTATTTAAGTTGTTGTCAATATATTTTAATGCAAATAAATAAAATCCTCTCATCCCGGGCCCCAAGTTTCAGACTTGGCTGATATGGCATCTCGGCGGCCCTGGCTGTCTAACTCACGATACGTCCTGAGCCGGTTCCGATTCCGACTCAGATTCAGATTTTCGGCAACAGGAATGACACTTGTATTTTAACGGAAGTGGCCATTGTGGCAGCCGGAAGCAGAGCTTGCGTGCAGGTGCCTGCTCACCGGAATGTATTATTCATTCCGGTTGCGGATTCCTTTTTCCGATTGCTGTAGCCGCCATTTTAAATAGCAACATTTAATTTTGAAACCTATTTCAACAGTTTAAAGGATTTACCAGCTTTAATCTCTCATGTTTAAAGAAAACCACCAACCTGGGATTAAATACTCATAGCATATTCAAACAGAGATATAGTAGATAAATGTTGGAACGAAATTTCGTTGGAACTCGGCGTTGAAGGTTAGTGAAACAACCTATTTGTGCAAGATCAATTCTTCTAAATTTATGTTCAATGACTGTAGGCCTAGTGGATAAGACAAAATAAGGATTTTCTTACAAATAAAGCAGCTTATTCAAACTAAAAAGAATAATGGTCTAATTCAAGTCACAGGAACTAAATGTCAAATTTGAAATGATAGGTTATTACACCAGTAAGCTAAAATAGTTTGTAGAGTTAAAATATTCCTAATGCGCCTCCAATTTTTTGTAAGTCAATTGTTGTTTCCTTATCTGCTCGTCGCACTATCTCAATATATTTTTTGTTGATTTCCATGAACTAGAGAGACTTGAGATAAAGGGCTGCATACAAACTCGCCAACATTTTTGGGACTGTTTCTAATATACAAACTCGCCAATTTTTAATTAGGTGCAAAAACTAGGGTCAGGAATCCGGCCGGCCACATTCAAACTCGCCAACTTTTGACCGCGGGCAGGTACCTCTTCCCCTCCCTCGGCTCGGTGTCAATTGTTTGCCGGGACCCCTGCGTACAGACCTCCGCTACTGTACCTGCATTCAAGTCTATATTCCTTAAGAATTACACTTAACATTACTATCTAAGAAAGACTGTATTTTATAGCATTGAAATTACCTGTACGCAGTTCAAGCAACTATAATAAAAATTTTCATCATATTAACGCAGAAACACCTGTTTTCAGTTCCTTTTTGTTGGCTCGAAGGTTACCCAATGCCGGCCTAGGTCGGAAAGAACGGAAGTAAACAATCACCTGATTTGCAGCAAACCGTAGTTTAATGCTTGTTTATTGGTGGTTTATTGGTTTTTTTTTTCGAGGAACGTAGTGGCAGCACTGCATCCGTAGCAAATGTTTTTCTGTTTACTATAGGTTAGGTTTGAAGGTTTGAGAAACGTTCGTTTATGCAAGGACTACGTTATGATTGCAGGTATGTTTTTTCTGCGTAGTATGATGAAAAATATCGTACGTTACACGGCTGGGAAGTTTTGCCGGCCTAGTAACGTAATATACTATTATTCAAATTAATTATAATTAAATAAATATTAAGCATTTGGAACATGTTGGTCTTAAAACGTTCATGGTTATAAACGGTTAAAACCATATATTAATACACTACAGCATATTTACTATGAATTACCACATGTTAAGACGCCGATGAAACTGTAGCAGGTGACTAGTAGTCGATTTTTGTTGATCTTGCAGCAGTAATCTTCACTTTTCGTTTTGCGCTGAGACTCTGTATCCACTAATACATTGCTAGAATGATCTGATAAATATATAAATCAAATCTAGCAATGTATTAGCGAATTTTATTTATTTTCACATTTTCTCCATGGAAGAGGGTACGTCTAATTACATTTTGCATACAAAGAGATGAATCATTATAGTGTGCGATGAAATGGACCTGCGAACGAAGATATTACGGATGAAAGGCATATTGTACTACTAAAGGTATGTCCTATTTATTGTTTCATTTATTTACCAAACTGTGCCAATTATTTTATGGGTATAGCCACCACCATTCAAAGATTTTCTTTGAAAATTGCCAAAAATGAAAATTGATCGACTTAATTTTTGCCTGACTAATTTATCGAGTTAATTGGGGGATTCTTACTTCTCAGAATCATAGGTGCTGATGATATATTCCCAATCCTTTAAAAATCCTGTTAAACGTTCACCCTATAATAAAAAATCATATCGCTCATGCGCAAAAAAACGTCACAAGTCACAAATATCAAATTTTATAGGAGAGCGTTTCAAAGTTTTTAATTTGTTTAGTAGCTCGCAGGATGCTTATTATTTAGTCAAACACGTTCAATTCTTGGTAACGCATTTGTTTATACCCAGGGAATAGTTGGTTGTAATTGAAACTCATTAAAAATTATAGGTAGAATTAATTATTATAGGACATACCTTTAGTAATACAATATGTCTTGCATCCGTAATATCTTTGTTCGCAGGTCCATTTCATCGCATACCATAACGATCCATCTCTTTTTATGCAAAATGTAATTAGACATACCTTCATCTATGGGGAAAATGTGAAAATAAAATCCGCTAATTACATTGCTTGATTTGATTTGTATATTTATAAGGTCATTCTAGCAATGTATGAGTGGATATGGAGTCTCGGCGCAAAACGAAAGTGAAGGTTACTGCTGCAACATAAAAAAAATCGACGATTAGTCACCTGTTACAGTTTCATCGGCGTCTTAACATGTGGTAATTCATAGTGAATATGCTGTACTTTATAGTTCTCTTATATGGTTTTAACCGTTTATAACCATGAAGTTTTAAAACAAGCATGTTCCAAATGCTTAATATTAATTTAGTTATAATTAATTTGACTGAAATTGTTATTTGAGTTGCTTGAACTACAGGTAATTTCAATGCTATAAAATACAGTCGTTCTTAGATAGTAATGTTAAGTGTAATTCTTAAGGAATATAGACTTGAATGCAGGTGCAGTAGCGGAGGTCGGTACGCAGGGGTCCCGGCAAACAATTGCCACCGAGCCGAGGGAGGGGAAGAGGTACCTGCCCGCGGTCAAAAGTTGGCGAGTTTGAATGTGGCCGGCCGGATTCCTGACCCTAGTTTTTGCACCTAATTAAAAGTTGGCGAGTTTGTATATTAGAAACAGTCCCAAAAATGTTGGCGAGTTTGAACGTACCCGAGATAAAGTGTACAAATTAAATCCTGACTATATCAATGTTGCGAGCATTAATTATCTTTGTTGTTAAGCTTGCTTTGCTGCCGTTTAGGCTACCATTGTAAAATAATTAATTGCTTGGTGGTTTTTTACCACTCCCCGACATCTTTTCCACAGAGGCCTCCTAAAATACAAATATGCCGTGTAAAATAATTAATGACATTTATTAAATTAGGTATTTATTAAATTTGCTGTGCAATCAATGGTGAAATAATGTACACAACATTGGCAACTCCATTACCTGCTCGCCTAGACGGCGAAGGCTTTCATGCCCCCACTGTGGCCACCTACAAAAAATCTGTCTCAGGTTGAACACGCACCGGAAATCTGAATCTGAGTCGGAATCGGAACCGGCGTGCACTCAGGACGTACCGTCAGTTCTGAAAAGAGAACTTATCAAAGATTGTAGGTTTGTGCTAGGGAACAGCACATTACGTTATTAGGCCGGAAAGTACTGATTTGCCAGACGAGCATGATAGTTCCCGTGCAAGCGAAAGCAAGTGGCGGGATTTTCATGCAAGTACGGTAAAACTTACCGGCCGTGCGACGTACGATACTTTTCATCATACTACTAAAAAAATATATATTTTCAATCATAACGTAGTCCTTGCGTAAACCAATTCGTTTCTCAATCCTTCGAACCTAAACCTATAACAAACGTTTGGTACTGCTACCAGTGCTGCCATTACATTCCTCTAAAAATTAACCAATAAACAAACACTAAATGTCAGTTTGCTGCAAATCAGCTGGTTGTTTATTTCTGTTTTGCCAGCCTAGTACGCCAAAAAGTTTTTGCCGGACTAGTACAGCATGGGTAACTTTCGAGCCAACAAAAAGGATTAGAAAACAGACGTTTCAGAGTCAGTATGATGATAATACCTTTTTAAGACGGGAACGCAGCACTGGCTGCGTATTTCAAAGGGAATACGAGTGAAGGATGACTGTTGGATGATTGTGACACAATCTTGTAGTCTTTGTTACTGACTGAGGCCTACATGTTCCTTAGTCAGGACTGTTAATTAATATCCCGACAGTCAACAGCCAATGGCAACTAAGGGAACAAGAGTTTTATTTTGGATCTGAACCACAATTTTGCCAATCACTGGTCTACTTACGAGTCTGGTCTTATAAACGTTGAAATCAATAGTGTGGACATTAATACTAATAATACCCACCAGGGAATACCGCAACCACAAGCCTTCATTTATAACTATCCACAATTCTTTACCTCCAAGTTGCTGGATTACAGGACACGCCTTTGTCCCAGTCCTGTACGTGAGTAGCCAAACAAACATAAATTGTGTAGCCCTTTAGCAATTTTTAATGAGGCTTAACTTGAGAATATTTGCTATTATTATATTCAAATCCGAGGTTTTGTTGGAAAATGACAGACTGGTTGACAAATGTGATGCTACAAAATGCTGTGATGCTACAAAGTTTAACTTGTAATCACATGATTTTAAAATTTGTTGTTTACCTCAAAAGATGCATATTGGGTTTATCAACACAGGTATACTTTATAAAGTAAATATTCTTAAACAGTAGGCCTAGATCAAAATATTAAGAACTAAAAGAAAAACCTTGTAAGATTTTCTAACATATGTTTGAAAAAATAATAATATAATGTTAATTATATTTTTATATTATATTTTTTGTATTTATCCTTAGTGTTTTGCAAAAATTTATTTCACATTCAACTCCTTTCTGATTCATGAATCATATTATGCTACTGCTGTTTACCAAGCGTGCTGCCATCGCTATTGCTATTCAAGTGCACCGCTGCCACTGTTGCTGTTACCATTGACTTTGAATGTATAAGGAGACAAACCATCCATATCGCCGCCTTGTGCCGGCTCGTCTTGGCAGCTCCACGTAGTTGCCATTGCCGCCGTTAGAACGCGCTGCCCGCGCGCTCTGCGCTCTCTCTCACTCCCTCTACCTTGCCCCTCGGCCCCCTGCCGTGTGCGTCGTACGTCTCTCACTCATCTCTACTTCTCCCACGCAACGGCCATTCACAGCGAGTGGAAAGCCGCAAGATGCGGCAAACCTGAGAGCGGTTAGGCACGACATCGTTCTCGATGAGGCAATCTTATTTATTTTTAACAAACATGCTATAGATTGATACATACATAGTATACATTTTCTTAATTATATTTAATATATCTGTATTGTAATATATCTATAATTTTTTATCATCCCAGTACGGTATTTTTAATGTCCTGATTTGATGATTGCTGCAAACCATAGTTTTACATTTGTTTTTGGGATATTATGAACATTTTGCAATGTGCTGATGAATTTATTTTGTGTTCTCGGATACACCATTTGGGATAAATAAGACTAAATTCTGCTATGAATTATCGACAGAAAAACGCAGTAGAAAACTCAATTAATTAAATTGAGGAGGCAATAATACAATTTAAAAATTCAAATAATATAGTTTATTGGCATGTAGATAATTATGGCATTCTAATTTACTTCCCCTGCAGGATGTTGGTTTTTTGGAAAAATCCTCCATATTTTCCTCCAGGCTGCCTCATCTCCTTTGACAGCTGCTGCAGTTTGTAATGCAGTTTTGCAGTTATGAGTTTGTTAAGAACAAAGACCCTGTGGCTATAACAATCATTTCCAAATTTCATCCACTCCCGATGGTTTCGGAAAGTCGCTTGTTTTGAGCGCGCTAAAATTTTCTGTCGAATTCCAGTGCAGTGGATATTTGTTGTCAGCATCTTCTCTGTTATTTCCAGAGTTGACATAGCTGACTCCACTGAAATCTGGGACGGATGAATTAGAGCTTCATACGACTTCCCAGAGGCATCAACGTATTCGCGATTTCTACTAAGGGCCTCGTCATTTGTACGTGCTGCAGTTGTTGCCTGTACAAGCTCTTCGAGACATGTTGTGCATTTAAATTTCTTTAAACATGCTCGAACGGCGTATCCAGCAAAATACCTGAAACATAATGAAATACAATTTATACAGGGTGTTGAAAAAACCTTTCCGGACTTTAAAGTGACACCTCAATTGTTTAAATCGGTCAAGTAGGTCGGGTGAAAAAGGGATGTAACAGAGAAAACACTTACAGAAATAAGAACTTGTACACATGTACATTATTTTAATTAGAGTTATAATTAGAGTACTACAATTAGGGACTATAATTAATGTTACAACACAAATAACCGAGATAATTTAAATTTCCTTAAGACAACACATTGAAAAATGCTAAAAATGGCTCAAATTCGCAGTATATATTTACAAACGTCACGACGAAAGCTTATAAAGTACCAGCTAAATAGTACTTTGTAATTTTTCTTAAACATATGTAATATGAAACAAAAGCTATTAGACGCGAGGTAATCAAAGCTACATTAGATGCGAGAGAGTACACTTAATGCATAAATACATACAATTATTTCTATTACCTGACGGCGCAAGCCTCTAAAGAGTGTGTGTGTGTGTGTGTGTGTGTGTGTGTGTGTGTGTGTGTGTGCGTGTGCGTGTGCGTGTGTGTGTGTGTGTGTGTGTGCGTGCGCGTGCGCGTGCGTGTGCGTGTGCGTGTGTGTGTGTGTGTGTGTGTGTGTGTGTGTGTGTGTGTGTGTGTGTGTGTGTGTGTGTGTGTGTGTGGATACCATTTATTTTTATCACATTGCACATTACAATACAGTTATATGGCGTTTCACCATATAGCCAAACCAATTAATATCTCGTTCTTTCCTTTAAAACCATGTAATAAACAAAAAATTACAAAATGAAGTTTCATTACAATTTGTTACAAATAAACAAAATTATGTGTTTAAGATTTCATACTTCATTTACAGTAATGGACATAAGCATGGTACTCTTCTTAATCTTACCTCGAACTAAAAAGGCTCACTAAATCTACTCATGTATAAATGCTTTTAAAGTATGCTCCAGTATACCGTATACATTCAAGGGTTTCAATTCCACTAATAACACCTGACTTTGCTGGAAAACTTTGTTTACTCTAGCAAGGCCACACTACACTACAGGCCGGAGTCTCCCCCCTCCTCCCTGATGCCACGTCACAACACCGGCCGAACTCCTAGCGCTGTGTTGGAAATAACAACTAAAATCAAATGAAAATCGTAAACATTTACCAACAAATTATGACATTAGAACATCAAAATGAAAACAATTAGAAACAAAACTGTTAAATTTCCAGTAAATCATCTGATGAAAAGTAAACAAATTACTTGCCAGTAATGTTTACCGGTTTTTAAGTTTATGAAATAAAGTCTTGTTTTCTTTAAAATTATTTTCGACTGCATTTAGTTATTTATTGATTAATGCAGATTCGAAAAAATAATGATTTCTAAACGAAAACTTAAACGAATTACTTAGGGCACGATAGTTTCATGAGTGTGACAGTGAATCGCCATAAGAGTACATTATAAAATCGTCTGCGATTCCGTCTGATAATGTGACGTCACCACAAAAGGACTCCAGCCTGTAGTGTAGGGTGGCCTTGACTCTAGTCACTCAGTCAGCTGCTTTATTTGAATATTCTACTCCCATGTTAAATTTTATGGATGAATGGAAAACTTTAACGGCGTCTAGGGCCGATCCCTTTATTCTAACCTTCATAAATTTTATTTCCTGCAAAACTACACGCCAAGCAGTTTCCAACGACTCCTTAATTATTAAAATCGGTCCAGTAGTTTCGGAGGAGTAATGATCACAAAAAAACTCCTAGCGTATTAAATAAGTATATATATACATAGATTATTTAAAAATTCATTCATATTGAGCTTACTTGGGAAAAAATATTTTGAATGATAGTAGTATTGCTTTATTAGTTTAATTATTATGCCAATGCAAAACAATTTAATTTTGCTCAATGGCATTATACAGCGCGATCGGGCGAAGTCGTGGATGAGAGCGGTGCGAGAGAGCGGGGGGAGCGGTTGGCTACTACGCCTCCCCCCCTCCCGTGCCACGCGGCGCCGCTGCGAGCTGTCAACCACCCGTTCAGAACAGCTTCCGAGCCTCGCCGCTTGGAGCGCCACTCCATAGCGGTTTTCTCGGTGTAGTTGAAGTAAAATTCCGCTTGAGTCGCTCGTGTGCTTACAAAACTGCCACCCACAGATTTTACAATGGCGGTGAAACGTCTCCTTCTACATTCATAGTCAATGCTATTACCAAGTGCGCTCTGGGTTCGCAGACCACCCGATCCTGCAGACGCTGGAGGCGCGGACGTGGGACAAGTCGGCGCAGGAGTTCGTCAAGAAGCAGAAGCAGCGGGTGGCCGCGTCCTAGTCCACGAGTGCCTTGTGGCCGTGCTTCCTCGTAGTGTGAGTACCGGCCTCGTGTATCACAATGCTAAGGAATAGGGAAATAAGCTATTTTATCTGGTCTACCAACTGTTGCCAAGCAGTGTTGTCGGTAAACTGAGAATATGCAAACTAGCATACTTGAACATGTAGTAAGGTTCTGACGATGGGTACTGTGAATAGAAGCTGGCAATGTCGTGGTGATTGTGTTTGTGTTTGACATTCAATTAAGAAAAGCTTCAATATCACGTTGGCTCTTCCTTAAATCTCAGGGAACTTTGATTCCTGGTTGAGCCAATATCTAACACCTGTTGGGAGAAGTAGAATATCCTGGCTTGTCTGCACTTATTAGTGCATCCTCCTTCTAATTTATAGCCTCTTGATTGTTATTTAACTTTTTTTATTTAATTTAGGGATTTAGCCTCTGGATCGTTATTGAACATTGTTAATATCTTAGGTTTACCTTGCGATCCAATTAATTGCATCCTGGTTGTGGGTAATTATGTTCATGGAGACCTAGGTTTCAACGCCGTAGCGTTATCTTCAGTCCTTTTCTCCTAGGTTAGGCTAGACACAAATATCTTTCTCATCTCTTACTTGAGATTTGGCCAAGTTGAATAAAATCAACTTGATTTTATAACAAGTTTTATTTAAGATTTTATTTAAGATCATTCTTAAAAACTATTTGTTTTTTGTATAATTTAAGTGATGAGTAGCAAAAAATCAAATATTAATGTTTAGTTTAGTCAATCATTAACCCATCTGAGGTTATAGATGCTATTTGTTTTTCTCCACAATTAGCTGATGATTGAAATATGTGAATACACAATCTTCATGTAAGTGTGCTACTATATGTCGTAAATGTTTTCAATTATTACTTACATATGTAGAGCTTAGTTGCCTCTTACATCAAGTCATTCTACACACCTGGAGTTACCATTTTTTGCCACCCGCCTATTGCTACCATAACAGTAGATTATTTTTGTAGCTTTGTATTGGCAAATACCAGCTGATTCTGGGAGGGATGAGAGACAAACAGCTACTAAGATATGTTTGTTGGTTTGGAGGGAGACCTCCCTGACTCTCAGGGTATTACTGCCCACAAAAAAAACTGAGATTTCCTGAGTAGCAGCTCTTTTAATATAGTAGGAGGTCATCGAGTTAATGGGTTTCTGTCAAGAATATTATATCATACAGCCTCGAGGGGAGAGAAATTTTGGCACGTGTGATACTCTTTTGTGATTCTATAGGAACCAATAACTAGGTTCCAGGGTAAAATTTATACAATTTTGGTGCATTTTTAATCTCCTTTCTACACAATATGGTAAAAAAAACACTCTGTATAATTCAAATGGTTGATTACTTGTTTTGTTTACAGGCTGATTTTGCACTTACATATCTTCAAACTTTCACGTACTCCGTGGTGTCTCATCAAATCTCGTCTGACGAGAAATGCTGTCCATGATACAATAATTATGTACATGACTATGTTTTGTCTGTTGGAAATGTATTATGTCAATGTAAAACAGTGTTAACAGCATGAAGTTCAAAAATGGTGTAAAATGGATTGTGGAATACGTATATTGATGTAATAAATGGCCTTTAAAGCTTTTTCTATCGCTACTCAAATTATGTATATCCTCTGTCAGCTTGAGGGAGGAAATTAAAAATCATGTAATTCTTGAATATCAAAACTTTATGCCAATAATGAACATATACGTCTTTACTTATTCTAAAATTTACTGTTTATTTCCTATAAAAAATAATTATTATATTTTAAAATTCATAGATTATCCAATTTTTTTCATAGATTTACTAGCACGAATTTACTTTCCTTTTAATTATTTATTTAAAATACTTGTAGAAACATCCATATTTATGTGTTTGTAAAAATAAGGAGGAAAAATGTATTTAAATTTTAAATGAACTATTTAGGAACAATGAATTTGAATTTACAATTCCAAGAAATATTGCTTTTAATGAAAAAAAATCCTATACTCTATATGAGCAATGTTTTCTTGCGTGCTTGCTTGCCTGCTTGCACAATTATCTCAAAATCAGTTTTGAGGATTTCCTTTAAAGTCTGGAAATGAGCAATTTATCAATCAAAAATGTGTCTATGCAGATTACTCGGCCAGAGAAGATCTTTTAACGTGATAAAATAAATTTTAAAGTTGTAAAATGTTAACATTGGCCTTATGAGTTGCCATGTCAGCAACAAAATAAACAAGGAAACTGGAAACAAATAAGGTAATCATAACAGCTGTTTGCAAACTGCAGCCACATAGAAAAAATACAGCTTGTAGGAAAAAAATTGCTTGGAGTAATAAAACATAGCTTTTATTTATCAATTAATTTTATGGCACTGCAATATTTTAAAGTAATTAGATGAACTGGTAATCATGAAATAATACTGAGCAAGGCTCGGTCCCCCAGACACTAATGATAAAATATTACAACACAGGGTAGTTGACTTGTTGATGCAATGTTAGCAAGCTCTTTTACTCGTAGGTTTTTCTTAATAATTTAGAGTTTTTATTTTTCTTTGGCAACATCAGCTAGAATAAAAATATTGCACTTTTCCTAAATTTTTTTGCCAAATGAAACAGAAAAACTTTGCAAATTATTTTTGCATGCTTATTAATATTAAATGACTAAAACTTAAAAAGTGTATAATAATTTTAAAACTACCAGATAAAGAACTGTAAAAAATGTATACTTGCTTCTTTAGGTAATTTTTATTTGCAATAAATTTAAAAACTCAACTAGTATATAATTTTATTGGTGATGGAAAAAACAGAATGCCCACATTTTATAGGATTACTATACCAACAACAAATTAACGTTTTTTACAATGCTAACCTTTTTTTACCATTCTAGACTGGTTAAATTTACTATCAAATATGGATTACCACATTTTCCAACCAAAAAAATAGTATCACTGAATACCAGATCAATTGTTTTGTGAAAAACTAAGAGTTAAATGTTAAGATATTCACAGGAATCCAACTTCTTTCACCATGTACAATGACCAAAAAAGATATTCTCTCTTGTGATGTATTATAGTCGACTCTATATAATAATGTTCTCTATCACTTCAATTACCACATTGTATTCTCTTACTGTACATAGCACGTATGCTTGAGCTATTTGATGATATTTTTATACAGTACTTGATGTTTATATGTGGACCATAAGATGTTAAAATTTTGTCAATTTATATACAGTGTATCGATTGTACATAGTAGGCTTAGTAAAAAATATTGTGTATTAATTACATTAGCATACTGGGAATGAAGAATGTTTTTCTTTCATTTAAAGCTGACATATTTAGCTTATTTCCTCTCAGATCTATGAAGGAGGTTCTTCCTCAAAACTAGGTGTTAGTTATTACATTGGGTTCTTTAACAGTAATGAATTGTATTAAACTTGTCGGAATATAATGGAGACGACAATTGAATTATGGAAAGGATTGAGAATCGCTGATTTGAGTTAAGGGTATAGTCCTATGAGTTGACGAGTATAGTCATGGGCTCCGACTTAAGTCAGTGCTCGCTAGGATTGTAACATAAAATTATTCATGTTGAAGGTTTCAAAAGCTGTTGTACAATGACTATGGTAACATTCTTCTCCCAACAAATGCTTGGTTAATCTTAACTGACAAAATTATAAAGGCATCTAAATGAGCTGACCAATTTATTTATAAAGTTTTACTGTTTTCACAAACTCTCTCTTGAGTAATATTTTTAATTATTTCCAAATTAAGTGTTATTGTCATTTGAACTTAAGTGCCAAAGATGGATTATTAAGTACAGTACACCTCGAATTATCAGGATTAATGTGGCGTAACACTGATCCGGATGACATAATCTGAATAATCCGAGGTCGATCATTACAATATAGCCTAAATAGTAGTCACATACCTTAGCCCCTACTAAATTGATGCTGCAAACGGTGTGTCAAGACTGTACAATATCTTAGTCTTTCAAATTTTACAGGAGTTCAATTTTGAAACAAATTTAAGAAATAAACTTTGTTATTACTCATACAAATAAAATGTTAACTTTTACCATACTTACAGTTTAGGTTTGGAATAAACACCAGATTCAAATACAGTGGAACCTGGATAGTTCGAACTTGTATAATTCGAAATCTTCTTTACTTTGAATATTTTTCTTGGTCCCTGGCATTTTGTATCGAAACAATGCTAAAAAATCGTGGATAATTCAAACTTTATTTTGGATGATTCGAATTTTTTAAGTGCCAAATTAAGGTACATCAATTTCATTCCACGACTGGAAATAGTTACAAATTCATTGGAAAACACGTTTTACTACGACGTTCAATAAAAAATTAACGCCAGACCTACGGCGTGTCAGGTTATGGTGAAATTACTCATCCCTTCCACCTCCCAGGCTTCCCACCCTGCCCGAACATCGCTTGTAACTCGACACCAATAATGTAAACTAAAACAGTACAGAATTCTGACTGGGTTCGGAAAAGGGTTGCGCTCACCGTGGTAGCGCCACTAGTCTTTTCGCGCTTGATTCTGTGTAGAACGGCTCCCGGCAGACGAGCCATGTGCCAGACCTGATGCGCAGTTTTCTATGTAGACACAAAGGCTACTCAACACTGCGACCCCCTTCCCTCCCCCTACCAGCCAAACTAACTTCCAAATTCCAGTGCAGCATTCCGTTGTTTTCGATCGTCCTTCAAACAAAATGTTTTTTTTATTTGTGCAGTGTCTTGTTTTTAAGTGGTTAAAAATTTGTACGTAACATTAAATAAGTGTAGTGACCATGTCGACAAAATCTCGGACCTATAAAATACTCACTTTAGCGGAAAGTCAATGAGCGTGCAATTGTCAATGTTACACGAAGTTGAGTTGGTAGCCTGTATCAAGTTCAGAAGTAGCAGAACGTACTGTATTTTTTCTAGCAGAAATGTTTCTTTGTATTATCGTCGTCACGTCGTACGTAGTTTATACTTTAGGGTAGTTATTTCTGTTTTATGATTACTGTTTTGAACCCTTATAATTAGCGTTTGTTGATGAATTTATTCTTTTAGAGTGTCAATTTGATAAAGAGGTTAAATTCACAATGTGAAGTTTTAATGTTTTGGCCTCATTCTTTGGAACTTCTTTAATTCGAATTTATGGATAATTCAAAGTTTTTAGCTGGTCCCTTGAGGTTCGAATTATCCAAGTTCCACTGTATTTCATTTATGAAGATTAAATAATCATAACTCAAAATAACTCAAACTAAAAATAATCATGATGAAACATAAAGTAACTTAAAATTTATCCCTTCTTAAGAAATAAAGTAACACATCAAATGACAACAACAAACAAACTCGTGAAATTGCCATAGGCTACGCCTTTGTCGATTACTGCTGGTGCCTCAAGTAGCAATCCAGAAAACTACATTCATGAAAATGCTCTAATGTACTGCTTAGGTAATGTGATTCCTTCAATTATTGTGATTTCAAATGCATACAGTAATGTATTACATTTGCATTTTACTTGTAGAAGGCTCATTTCAGCCGTAAACTCATTAAAATCATTGATTTTGCCGTGACTTTAATATTTTAATTTCTCGGATAGACCGGTCCAGATAATCTGGCATCTGGATAATGTGGGGTCCAGATAATCCAAAGTGTACTCTGTACAGTAATATTTGTTTAAGTTTCACAGTGTTTTTTTTTTTTTTAAGTTTGAGTTAATGTTATCATGCAACTCCAACTTTATCAAAGACTGAAGTGATTTACAGAAAGCAAGATAACATAACTAAATGTTGAGTTTTAATACCATTTTTATTTTTTTCTTATCAATTTTGTTTCATGAGGTCAGCTGCATACTAAAATATGTGACATTTTGTTTTGATTCAAGACATGATGTTTTAACAAAATGATGTTTGTTGACTAGTCTAGTGGAACTTTAATTCCAGATTTTGGAAATAAAAGATACATCAAATGTTAAAAAAAGGTTTTTTATTTGATTTTGTGTCACTTTGAAGCAGAAGAACTATTCACATGTATTTAGTAAAATGGAGATAGTTAATTAATTTTTATGAGACCCCATGATCTTGTTTTGTTTGTTTTGAATAATCATCTCTTAATTGGTTGATTTTAATTAAACCACCTTAATTCTCAACAGCAAAGTTATGCTAGGACTACTAACTCCACCAATTGAGTAAATAGCACGTTTTTATTAATATTTATCTGGCATATATTTGGTTTTGTTCAGTTTTATATTTGGGGTATTTCTTAATAAACAATTAAAGCCTTACATACTCCCACTGTCAACTCACTAAATTACTGCTTATTTGTGTATATTTTTGGGAAGAAACAAAAATAAATCATATCTTTAGATTTATTGATTAACTCTTTTGTTTATATCTCCTCCTTTGTTTCTTCTTGCTTTATCTGGTTGTTCTTATGTGAGTTACTTTTATGAAATACCTCCAATTAAAAACTTTATAAAGCTCAGACGCTTCAAATATGTATATTCAAAGCACAATTTAGTACTCATAAATTTTTAATACGTATATACATATAAATATTAAAATAGGTTTTTGATGGCACATATTTAAATTTTGATGTGAAAGGTTTATTAACTTTGCTTGCTCATATCGCTCTTCGTTATTTGTTATGTCATGCTTTATAAAATGTTTTACTTAATAACAACTTTCCTTTAGTAAGAGTTTGTTAGCTTGCAATTCAAATATTTATGTCGTTGTTTAAGATATAATAATATTTTTATATTGATATTTTGTTGCCCAAAAGGCAGTTGGAAAGCTTGCCTAAACATGTACAATCAAATTGTTGTGTACCGTACTGCTAACCATCAGCTATATAAATGTATTTTTTATTGCATGTAAATAAAAATGAAAATATTTTAATGATGTGTGTGAGTACAATAAATATACTTGAATTGTGATTTTGAGATTCATTTCCCTTTTTGTTGAGCTCAACAAAGCTGAAAATGTAGAAGAAAAAAGAAAATTTCAAAAAGAGGAAGGCCTAAAGAACCAAAACAGGCATATTAAATTAAATGCAAATCAATGCTTCCTCTCCCTCATAGGATTCCAATTTTACTGTCAATCAATTTTTTTGGTCATAAACTTATGAATAAGTGAGGAAAGATAGAGCTTTCTTTTATTTATAATTACCTTAAAATTTAAAATTATTAGAACCAGTTAGTCGAGGCTTTGTGTGGCTGCCCCTGTTGCCCTACCCTAAGGCCGGCATTGACTGCACTGAACTTAAAACGCCAGTGGACAACATCGTATACAATATGAAATACCCCCGTTGCAGCAGACCTGCATACTCAGCGAATTTAAAATGCAATAGGCTACAACATATTTCAATCCAACGTAGCGAGATTTGACATGTTTTGGCAAGCTCCATAAGAATAACATGGGGAATGAGTATACAGGTTTGCTGCTACAGGTGTATTAAAACTGGGTGGTTTTAATTCAATGTTAGTAGATGTGAACTATGAGAAGCTATTTACCAGTTTTATCAAGATATGTTGAGAAATAACCGAGTTATAGAATTTTACTTATTTCCCTTAAGGATAACATTGGGACAAGTACTGCGTTTACCACTTTCAATATCTCGGTAACCAATGGACATAGAGCGGTGATCCAAAGTACTAAATTGTTTGTATTTTTGAGCTGAATTCAACGGTGCCAACAAAATGTGATAAATTTTATTTTTCTAAGTAAAAAACTTAAAAAACCTTTTTTGGGGGGGTTTATCCCTCTTTACCCCCCCTTCCGGTGGTCTGATCAGGCTGTTTTACAAACTTGCCCGAGGGATTACCACTTTTACATGTCTGTACCAAATTTCATTGAGATCGAACCATTTTTACGGCCGCTATCGTGCTCACAGATACATATATATATATATATATATATATATATATATATACCGGGTGTCCCATAATAATCCCCCCTTACTTTTTCCTATAAGTAGTAGTGAAACAGGAATTCAAAAACATGAGGGGTGCGAGGGGTGCGACCCGAGGCGTACGAGACGTATGAGTGCAAAGTCCAAGGTCATCGCTACGTCATTATTTCTCGCGCGCGCCACGAGCGCAAAGTCCAAGGTCATCGCTACGTCATTATTTCTCGCGCGCGCCACGAGCGCAAAGTCCAAGGTCATCGCTACGTCATTATTTCTCGCGCGCGCCACCACCGTTGCGCCGTTCGCTCGGCTCGAGCGCGCCGGTTCCTACTAGATTCTGCCGCCCTGATACTTCGGAAGAATAAAAAACGGAATAATTCGATATTCGATTGTCGATTTCGATGACAAGTTCCGTCCCAAATCAGAACATTTGACCCAACACCATAACAAGTCCACACTTATAAAAAATAAAATAATTAAATAAATTGTATTTTTTATACCCTAAGCCTCTTAGCCTCTTTAACATATATATCCTGACAGACCTTGACAAAAAAATCAATTTATAACGCTTTAAAACATAATTAACATTTCTTACGGGTAATTTTATCTCCCTCAAACGTCCAACAATCCTCTAGATTAACTTTAATTCCTATAGTATCATCGATATTATCCAAAACATCCAACTCACCAATGTCCATTAAAACATCAAACACAAACTCGTCACTCCCTAAAATTCTAACTGACTTCAGATCATGGGGGTCAAATTTAGTTCCATAAACTGTAATAACCTCCCCGATCGACTTGGAAATAGCAGCCTCGTGAATCGCATGCAATTCTTTTAAATACTCTCCATCCACAAGGTTCTTTTTACCTACTTCTTCCGGACGCCATCTTTTTAACTTGCGATAAAAACATCTTCCTGGATTTGTCCGCAAGTATAAGGTAATATCTTTAACACTGCCCTCATCAAATGCAGTCTTACGCGGATCGACATACTTATTACTTAGATCCGTTAAAATTTGAACCTCAACGGGCGTCATAAACTTTTTGTAATATTCATTAAAAACATGTCTTACAGTGAACGCAGAGCGCTCTTTAATCACGATATAACCCTTCTTCGCATATTCAACGGCTCTCTTATCGCACTCCGTCATATACATTAACGCGTTAGCTTGAAAAGTGAAGGCCCATCTATCGATATCTTTATACAAGAGGTCTAATAAATTCGTACCGTGAAAATCCCGCCATGCGCCGACTGGCTCTTGTATGTGGACGGTTTTAAACCCTAGGTTTTTAAACCGATCAAACAAGCCTGTGGCTAAAGTAGTTTTACCCGCACCGATATTTCCTTCCAGAGTAATAATCATGTTATGAGACTCCATTTTATTCATCTATATAGTATATCATTTAAATTCCAACCGAGTTTTTTATTAAACCGATTTGCAGAAATATATTTCAGACGTAAAAAAATAAAAAAATAAAAAATAAATTAAATAATTAAAATCATCGTATGTAATTAAAAATTCATTACACACCGGTCGAACCGAATCCATTACTTCCGCGTTCCGTATTCCGCATATCGATTCCACCGTCTACCGGCACATCGTTTCTATAAACCTCCAATATTAACTGAGCGATTCGATCACCTCTTTTAACGATGAAATCATCATCCGAATGGTTAAACAACAACACACACAAATCGCCTGTATAATCAAAGTCTATCACGCCGGCGCCCACGTCGATGAAATGCTTAGCAGCTAAGCCACTTCGAGGTGCTACTCTACCGTAACATCCGCGGGGAAATTGAAAAGACAAGTCCGTCTTTATCAACTGTTTACCGCGACCGGGTACTACATAGTCATAAGCGCTTTTCAAATCGCAACCGGCCGCGTCCGGTGAACCTCTGACGGGTGGTGAGGCGAACTCTGACAATTTGAAATATTTAAAAGTGACAGACTCCATTTTTGTTACCTGTATATTACATTCGCTTATATTCGCACTACATAAATTATTAAGCTGTTGTGCAAAAATACATTTCAGGAACGAGAAAAAAAAATTAAATCATAAATAAAATAATAAGTATAATCAAATAATAATAACGAATATTCAATCTCTCACAAACTTGATATCGTGTTTAAACTTATCATTCAACAATGGGATCTTTCCATGGTACACCACATACAACGGTTGGTCCGATTTCAATAGCGCGTTTATATTTTTCGTAGTCATTCTCTCGTTCCAACTCTCGGGTAGTTGAAACCGCACATCATCACATGTAACCAAAACTCTAAGACCATAAGCATAATGAATTCTTTCTATGCTATTGACCAAATATTTTTTATCGATTTCTAAATCACTTATCTTCGCGAAAGAATTACCATTCACTTCGTCGAGGATATCTTTAAAATAATCCTTTTCCATTTCCATTTTTCTTCGTCTATATATAAAAATATATTTTCATAGTCGAATAAAAAATTGAGAGCGTTTCAAAAGATGTAATAAATCATCGCTTTTGACGAAAACTAATTCATATTTAATTCCGACTCATCGACTAGTTTTAAATAAATGATATAATCGGGCAGAGCGTTTTGCAGGGGAACGTAGTTTTCATCCGTCAGATAAATGTTGATTTCTCTTATCGTCTGCGTGTTAGGTTTGAGCGGTATGTAATTTAAAACGGACGGTTTCTCGTAAATTTTATCTCTATGTTCTCGCGGACTCGAGTGATACAACAACGAGGAGAAATCGTGTCTGTGCCAATGCTCCGCGTGATTGACATACGAATGTTCGACTAAATCGCAATGCACTTCGATCATGTGGAACGGTCTGATTTGTAATTTACTTTCCTCCTCATATATTGATAAAATCTTGTTCGCTGTAAACTGTAATTCGAATAAGGTTTCATCTTTTTTCAATTCATCAAATCTGAGAAACCGTCGCAGCTCGTTGTTTATATGAAACTTGACTGGAGATTTGATACATATCTTAGACTGTGGGTCTCGAAAAATCTTAAACTTTTCCACATCTATCGCCGGTGTAAACTTATTAATCCTCATGAATTCCCTGATTTCTCTCTGCATGGTTTTCAAATCCCAAAATTCCGCTTTAAAAGTTAGTGTAGGACGACTTATCTCCCCCATATAAAAAGTAATTGAAGCCTCCTCGTTCAAGTTATAAAAATATTTATGAAATGAAAACCCCGTGAGCGCTAGATAATAACGCACGTCCTCTTTCAAGTGTATGGGGTTTTCGAGCTTCAATTGCAAATGCGGACTCTGACCCGTCAATCTGAAATACACCATTTCTCTATATATACTTTTTTAAATTGCGGTTAAGATTATTTATTAAGAGCGAGGGAGAAAAAAAATAAAATTATTCGAACCATCTCAAAAATGTGTATTTATCGTTTTGTAAAGCACGTTCTATCGTATTGAAATCCTGTCCTCTGGAAAAACGTCGCAATACCTCCAAACATAAATGACCGCATATAGGTGGATCGTCATAATTTTGATATCTCATATGATTATAAAAAATACCTTTAGTCATGTTTAGATATTTCTCCAATTCTAAAGGTGGAGGCGCCTCACCGAACGAATCGAAATATATGACATAATTACCTTTTTTCGTATAACAAGTCCAATGCGTGCCGCCCGACTCCAGATCACCTAGATTAATAATAGCACACTCGTTTTTGCGCGGCTTGTCGGGTAAACACTCTCGCATAAAAACACCACGGAAATTGTTGATTTTCAACTTGTTGGCCCATGTCTCCAGTTCGGACATGGTCAGCGGAACTAGTTTTTTTTATCCTCTCTAATATCTTTAAGAGTCTTATGCAATTTTCTGCTTACACGTTTCACCAGACCGGCTCCGGTTTTATCTTTATTAATCAATTCGTCCAGTTCATTGTCTATTAAATTTTTCAACCACGGCACGAAATCATTCTTCAACACAGGCGCCACTTTATTCTTTATCAGAGGTGAGGCAAATTTCTTAAAATACGGAATATTGTTTTCAGCCAGTTCTAAAACTTCCTTCAGAAGACCTCCATCGATCATTTCCTTCAACTGTGAATAATCAAAAATCAACCGTGTCCCTCTATTGTTTTTCAACGCTTTTTCCACTTGTTTGTTTTGATCACCATCGAGTGACACTTCGGTATTACCATTTTTTAATTGATCTTTTGTTAAAGTAAGCACTGCGCGTTTAAGCTTCTTATGAGCTATCCGCAGCTTATTCAGTTGACCTTTGGTCAAATTTATTTTCCTCTTGTGATTCCCCATTATCTATGTATAAAAATTAATATTTTGAATTCATATAAAAAATTAAAACTTGCCAAATGATTGATATTTTTTTCTATCGAACGAAAATTTAATTTCATTAATATAAGAGATGAATTCTTACTGTCGCACGTGTAAAACACAGACCGCGTCAGAGAACATGAAAATTGTGAAAACGAAAAATAAAAGATGGTTGGCGAGTTCCGATTGCGCGGTCTGCGGCGGCGTTAAAAACTCGTTTATCAAAGAGCCGCCCGAAGTGGTGGAGGCGAAAGAACTGCACAAACCGGTAGTGAAAAAATTCATAAAACGCAGGATAATCATGAAAGGTCTGGATAATCTGTGGGCCGCGGATCTGCTCATCATGAAACAATTCGCCAGAGAGAACAACTGGTACAAATACATCTTAAACGTGATAGACTGTTTTAGCAAATTCGTCTGGTCCGAACCGTTGAAGAAAAAAGACGGCGCAGTAGTGACGGCCGCTTTTGAGAGGATAATAGAGAGAGCGAAAAAGGACGGTCACACTACGCCCGAACTGCTGCACACGGATAAGGGGACAGAGTTTAAAAATAAACCTTTTAACGACATGCTCAAAAAACACGGCATAAAAATGTACCATACGGAGAGCGAGGAAAAGTCGGCGATAATCGAGAGATACCACAGGACGTTAAACGATAAATTCAGAGTCAAATTCCAAGTGAGAAACTCGCACAAATGGTACGACGTCTTACAAGAGCTCACCGACGAATACAACAAACACGATTACCACAGCACGATAAAAATGCGTCCGGCCGATGTCAATAAGAGCAACGAGTCCGATCTGTTGAAAATGTATCAGGAGCTCGAAAGTGAAGTGCCGCGTAAAAAACCGAAATTCCACGTCGGAGACAGAGTCCGTATAACGGCGAGTAAAGTCGTATTTAGAAATAAATATAAACAAAACTGGACTAGCGAAATTTTTGTGATCGCGCAAGTTTTAAACACCAAACCCGTCACGTACAAAATCGAGGCTCTAGACGGTGAAGAAGTGATCGGTGGTTTTTACGAGAGGGAACTGCAAAAGACGGAGTTTTGATTATTTAAAAAAAACACTTAAAAATATAGACCCCTTAAAACTACAGGTCCTCGTAATTGTTTATTTTTAGACCCGTGGTTTTGTAATATAAGCCTTACTAAGCTTTTATCGCTCGAAAAGGGTTGGGACACAAATCGTGTCCCACCCTGTTTTAGGAGGTCCCACCCCCTAAAACGGGGTGGGACCCAAATTGGGTCCCACCTAAATCAGTCCAAAAATGTTGATTTTTCATTAGCTTTCAAACCCGTCTGCTGTAGATGGTTTAATTTTTCATTACCACCTAACCCCACCTGCACGTCCTAATTTGGGGCTGTTATTCATAATATCAACTTATCCTAGTTTAGGACTTAACACATCCTAATTTAGGACCGTTATTTATAATATCAACTTATCCTAATGTAGGACTTAACCGTAAAAGCAAATGTATAAAAATTCACGATGACGATTTCGACCTGATTAACCTCGTTAAAAAAACATTGTCGGAAGTGATGTTGTGGTGAAATAAATACGTTTCCGATCGTACGAACTATATAATTTATTTTTTTTTATTTTTTCGATCGTAATAAAACATTAACGTTCGATCGGTTTTTTTTTCTATAGTAGGTACGAAATGAATAACAATAATAATATGGATATTGCGAGTGATGAGATTTCCGACGAAAGTTCTTCATCGTCTTATAATTCTGATGTGTCCAACACAGATGAGGATTACATGGACGATATCGCGAGTAAATTCATTTTTAAAAATCAAAAGGTTACAGTGATTTTCGATGATGACGATAACTCGTGGTTTAAGGGTAAAGATGTGGCTGAAATATTAGGATATTCCAATCTGAAGAAGGTCTTACAAACGCACGTTAACGATCGTTATAAGAGAAATCTGGCCGATTTATTTGGGCCCCAATTTGGGTCCCAACCTATTTCGCACCATAAAGGCTTAGAAGTATACATATCGGAGCCCGGATTATACGAATTAATATTTTCATCGAGGTTACCATCGGCGAATGACTTTAAACGTTGGGTCTTCGAAGACGTTTTGCCTTCCATCCGTAAATACGGTGAGTACAAACTCAAAAATAAAATTGTAACGCTCATGGAATCGATCGATCATATGGAAAATGAAAATCGTCGTTTAAACAATACGATACAAAACATGAAACCTAAAGTAGCTTGTATGCCTCAAAAATCGAACCTAAGACACGTCTTTGCCGTCTTTAAACGATATTCTTATGCAGACGGTATTTATACATACTACTGTGTAAGAACTGAAGATCGGTATTTTTCTACGGTTTATAAAAAGAAAATCGATGAAGGTTATTTACTTTTGTTTTACAAAGATGAAGTGCCGAACAGTATAAACGTTTTGAACTGTGTAAAAGCTTTCATGAGATACCGCAATATATCCTATAAATCACGCAATAATGTTGTAATCACGCCGTATAATTTCATAGAATTAGTAGAAGAATTCTTCAAAGATTTGAGAAAATAAATAGTAAATATTTTCCCATCCTAATAAATTCTTATTTCTCGTAATTTATTTTATTTCTTTTCTTAACCGGTGCATTATTTTTTTCCTCATAGAGAGTGATGGATATCGTCCCGTATTACGAAGAGAAGATCGAAGATAACCTTCTACCCCAACCATTACGTTGTCTGATAGTAGGCTCCTCGGGCTGTGGAAAACAAACTTGTTGTTGAATTTTATTTATAATCCGCGCGGTCTCGTGTTTAGAAATTTATATGTGTTCAGTAAGTCTATAGAACAGCCGGCTTATGTAGAATTACGCGAAAAGTACATAGATGCTGAAAACAAGTTGAATAAGAAGATAGCATACTTTTTTAACAATTGCGAAGATTTACCCCCATTGGACGAGTGCAAGAAAAACTCCCTCGTGGTGTTCGACGACTGTTTGATGGAAAAACAAGAAGCGATAAAAGACTACTTCATCAGAGGTAGACATAAAAAACTATCCTGCGTCTACCTCAGTCAGAGCTATGGTAAAGTCGACATGCAAGTGATACGGAACAACGTCAACCTGCTATGCGTCTTCAAACAAAACAAACACTACACGAAACGTATTTATGACGATTTCGTAGGATCGGACATGACGATTGATGAATTCGAAAAGATGTGTCAAAAGTGTTGGAGCGAACCGTTCGGATTTTTGACAATAAACACCGCTAAGAAAGCGCACAACGGAAAATACATGTTCAAGTTAAAAGACGAGTTAAACGATGTTATCGAACGATAATCGATGTGTATGCATCGTTTTTAATAAACGATTCATATACGTTATTTTCTAAGATCAATGTATATGAATCGTTTTATTTTTAAAAACAAAGTATATGCATCGTTTTTAATAATCGATTCGTAAACGTTATTTTCTAAGATCAATGTATATGAATCGTTTTATTTTTAAAAACAAAGTATATGCATCGTTTTTAATAATCGATTTGTAAACGTTATATTTTATAAAAACAACATGTATGCATCGTTTTAGATTTTTATTTAAATTATTTTTTTTCTTTATTTTGAAAAGCGAAACTCTGAACCCGAAACCTATATATATAGATAATATAATGAAGAGGAAAAGCGATGATAAGGAGATCATCGGCACGCTGGTGAAAAAACAGAAGATGACCGATAAGATGTGGCCGGACGATGCCGACGTACGAATGGCTAAAAAATATGAAAAGTTACAAGAAAAATGGCTAGAAGACAGTAAGAAAAATCAGATACGCGAAGCTGAGGAAAGGAGAAAGCTTTTCAGTTCACACCCTGTGTTAGTAAATGCCAAACCGAAAGAACAATTGTTAGCGCCTCCTCCTCACCGTGAAAACAAACCGATTACCGTCGCGGAGGCTAAGAGGTTGGATAAATTGGAAGATCGATTAAAGAGTGAATTCGACACGTCTAGAAGAGCGGAAGTCGAAAAGGTTCGCGAACAAGAGAAGCTACACGAACCCGTAGTTAAAGCTATAAAAGAACAGACGGAAACTTTAAAGACAGAGAAAAAACCCCGTGTCATTTTGAGAAGACCCATCCCCACTGTCGGACAGTTCAGACCTAGAACGTCGAGCACACCCGGTAGACCTGTAGGTAAAGTGGACAAAACACTTGGTAGACCGGTAGATAAAGCGGACGAAACGATAACTCCAATCGAAAACCCAGACGTATTCGATGCGTCTACAGTTTTATCACCGGCGCAAACTTCGCAGGAATTACAGAATCGTTCTATCCGCGAATTCACCGAAAACGAGGAAATTGGTGATATCGCAAAGGAATACCTCTCGAACTGTAACGATATGAGTTTCGGCGTTTATTACGATTTCGCGAATAGCAAACTCGCGATCGGATCGCAAACCATATCCATCGAAAACAACGATATCATACTGGAGAGAACTATGGACAGATACGTAGGTACCGAGGGACTGTGGTCACTCTTGACTAGAGCGGAGATCCACGGTGTACAATCCACAGCCGCGGTCGGTACGACACCGAAGGAGAGACTCATAAGTATAGGCGCGTGCACTTCTCAGGACTTTGAAAAATATAAAGATATTTTAATCAAAACACACGCTCTACATCATAACAACGATCCCACCTCGCCCAGACCCAAGGCGAGCGGTGGTTGGAAATGGAAGAATTTAATAAGTGACATATGGAAAGAACTCAAACAAAAGCCGTCTTCGTCCGGCAAAGGTCTACTCGTTGATACGAACAACCCCGTGGAATATAAATATATAGACGATTACGACGAGTTGTCGGAGAGAATAAAGTTTATACAAGCCGAGGAGGGAGCGGGAAATAATAATTTTAATAACGAAAAAATCGGGATCGTTAAATTTATAAATAACGAGATTGAAAAATTAATAACCCAACCGGAAGGTGCTAAACACATAAGACGATGTTTGTCAGCGTTAAAGGAAAAAAATGTTAAAGGTGGTGAATTGTCGAATGGTGCGGATTTTAAGGTTCATGTGAATAAATTAGGTTTGGCATCGGATAGGAAGAAATATATGCGCATGTTCAGTAGGAGATGAATATTTTATTTATCCGACAATTTTAAAAGTATATTTTTTATTAAGTTTAAATCGTGTTTTTATTTTTTTTATTCGAAACTAAAAACTTAAAATCTAAATATAGATATGGAAAAGTATTACGAGGAAGCGTCTGATAAGATAGAGCGGTGCGAATTCAATACCATCCAACCGGTGACCAATTTAAATTTCAATTCACCGAATAAGTTTACGACATTCTATTTTGACCATGGAGACGCGTTTTATGACAGGAAGATATTTTATCACATACAGGGGGAAGTAGTGAAAAAAGCGGATGATACGAAGTACGACGCGGCGGATCCTATCAAGTTGATCGATAATTTCCCGGCATTTTTGTTTAAGAGAATCGAATTAAAAAAACACAATCAATTGATAGACTGTGTTGATGAAGTCGGTATCACAAGTACAATTAAAGCTCTAACAACTTATAGTAAATCGGGTGAGAGCACTCATTATACGATGGGATTCAAATCTAAATTCGAAAAAGGGGTGGATGGGTTCGAAGCTTATGGCCCGTTGTCACATCTGGGTCTTGGGTTTTTCGACGCTCTGAGATATCCGATATTCAAAGGAGGTTTTGAAATAATTTTTACAAGAAACGAAGATGATGACGCGATATACCGTTGGAAGGAGGGTACTGGCGCTAACGAAAAAACGGCGGCCGAGGCGAAGATAAAAATCACGAGTTTCGTGTTAAAAGTACCCTTAGTCGAATATGAAGGAATAAAAAAATTACCACTCATACAAGGACTAAAACGATTGAGTGATAAGGGTGATTTGACATACAGGTATTACCAGTGGCAGTGCATAGAAAAAAACTTTGTGTCGGGGTCTTCATATAGTTTCGACATATCCAACATGTACCGGAATATATCCAACCCGCTGTTTATAATCATAGGTTTACAGACCAGCCGTAAAAACAATCAAGAGAAGGATCCGAGCCGATTCAACGCTGTAAACATAAAAAAACTACCATGTTATAATCAACGGACAACGGTATCCGAAGGAGGAGCAAAATTTGGCGATAAATAATAAACATTATAGTATTTTATACGGGAGTTATTGCTCAATCAGGCAGGTGTTATTCGGAGATGAAGATGTTTATTTAAACGATGTCGATTTTCTAGACAAGTATCCGTTGTTGGTCGTCGACACGCATCATCACCCGTTCTCCACTGATAGTAAAAGAAAAGATATTCAAATAAAATTGGACTTTACTAACGCCATCGCCAGTCCGGTGGCGGATCAGGGGACCACAGCGTACGTGGTAGTTGTATCGGATATCGGCTTCACTTACGATTTGGAAAGGAATTTAATTAGAATGTTTTGAGATGTATATATATTTTTGAAAAAATAAACTCTACGATATAAAGGGTTAGAAAATCATTAAATATTTTTTTTTTAATTAACATATATCTTACCTTAGAATTTGAAGATGAATTTTTTTCTTTTTTAAGTGTCGGTGGGTATTAGTGGAAAGCCCTATCACTACGGCAAAGTTCCCACCTTCGACAGGGAACTTCTTTATGACGAAACATAATTATCGTCATACGTTATGAGAGAAACATGGAAATCCTAAAATAGGACCCTTTCTGTTGGATAGGGGTCCTAAAATGGGGTGGGACCCATATAGGGTCCCACCTAAAAACTGTTCAAAAATGAGTCATTTTAAAGGTTTTTAGAGAAAAAAACTCATATTTTCTAGTCAAAGTCTAGTACTGAATTTATATCTTTGTTTTTAATAAATATTTTTTTTATCAATTATAAAATTTACAATTCGAAGAGGAAAAAAATAGTTTATCCATGATAAAATCGATAATTCAAAGGGGGTAACGATTCGTTACCCCTTTATAAGGAGGAAAAAAAAAATAATATTTTTAGTAATGATCGAAATATGTCATGTATAAGTATTTAAAATATAAACAAACTCGTACCTTCTAATCCATGTCCAGTGCGGCATTCGCTTCGATATTAATCAGATGCTCGATAGGGATATTGTAGTGGCCCCAGGGAAGAGTCTCCACGCCGTCTTCACAGATAAATCTCTTATCATCAGAGGGGGAGAGGGCTATCTTGCGCTGTTTGATCGAATATAAATCATGGTGTTTGCTTCTAATGGTGTTCATGGTCTTCTTTATCACTTCTTTATCAAACAAACAGTTTTTATAGTCTTTTATCGACAGAAAGTCAACGACATTCTTTTTTATCCCCTTAGCTTTTTTAATCCCCTCACCTTTTTCTTTTTTACCCCCCTTCTTCTTATTCTTCTTCTTCTCCTCCTCCCTCTTCTTCCTCTCCCCCTCAGAGTCGTAGGCGTACATTTTCGAACGTAACCCGACGAACTCATTCATAACATCACCGGCCAGTTCGTCTTTCCATTTGCCAATTACTTTTTTATTCACACGCGGCATGTTATAGGGGTTATCCGCTTTGTAATCGCTGGTATCGAAGTGGTCGATCATACTTTTTATATCCTCATAAATATCTTTTGTTTTGACGCTATAAGTCAGGCTGTCCGTGTCAGTGTACTGAACTCTGGCTTTATCACCGTATTTCGGTCTCATGACATTGTAATGAAAGTCATAAACGGCTATCTTCGAAATATCTAATATTGACATGCCTACGTAGATCGGTTTATTAAAGTATAATCTGGTTTTGCCCATATGCACGGCCGCCAATGTCTCTGCGAAAACGGTAACGGATTTAAAGTTCGGTCTGGCCACTAGTTTGTCAATTTGCCTGTCGTGCGTGGCCAGACGTACGTCTACGTGCTTACGTATGTTCTCCATCGTTTTACCAAACACCGCGTTATTCATCAGTTTATAAAAATCTTTCTCAAACTCGTTGGTCGCTTTTGTCCTCATATCGGTGTTCATATCGATATATTCTTTCAACCATGCCGATTGGCGGAATTTAATGCCCCTGTGGATCTTTTTTAACTCCATGCCCAATGACAGGTAGAGCTGTAGGTTTTGGTAGTGCACCACGTATTTATCTTTATCGTATAAAGTCGTTAAAAGCTTTCTCTGATTCGAACCGGGAGGGCATCTGTTTTCTGGTGCTAACGGGAGGTCTTTGTGGGAGTCGTGTAATTTCCTGGGGTATTTCAAATCTACTTCCAATATAAAACCATATGCAGATTCGTTGTCGATCCAATTTCCATCTTGCAGATCACTTTCGATATCTCGTAATTCATGTTCACCCACCCAATTAAAATCGCTCTGAGGTAAATACTTCGACATGGCCCATCCGTACAAATTATTTACATCCAAATAAATGAGATACTCTTCGGGCTTTTCAGGATCGTAATCTGGTAAATATCTGTTATTGGCTCTAGTATATCTGTGGGAGCACTGAGAAATTCCGCCGCGAATGCCCTTGGTGATCATAATTTCCATGTCGGGATCAGTCAATAACTCGAGAGCAACACCGGTCTTTTTTAACATGGCGTCCCAAGCCAGACCGGCGTGATAAACTTTGATTATACAGGCGGTTTGCGTGTGTTGTTGTTTAACCATTCGGATGATGATTTCATCGTTAAAAGAGGTGATTGAATCGCTCAGTTAATATTGGAGGTTTATAGAAACGATGTGCCGGTAGACGGTGGAATCGATATGCGGAATACGGAACGCGGAAGTAATGGATTCGGTTCGACCGGTGTGTAATGAATTTTTAATTACATACGATGATTTTAATTATTTAATTTATTTTTTATTTTTTTATTTTTTTTACGTCTGAAATATATTTCTGCAAATCGGTTTAAGAAAATACTCGGTTGGAATTTAAATGATATACTATATAGATGAATAAAATGGAGTCTCATAACATGATTATTACTCTGGAAGGAAATATCGGTGCGGGTATAACTACTTTAGCCACAGGCTTGTTTGATCGGTTTAAAAACCTAGGGTTTAAAACCGTCCACATACAAGACCCATGGTGGGATTTTCACGGTACGAATTTATTAGACCTCTTGTATAAAGATATCGATAGATGGGCCTTCACTTTTCAAGCTAACGCGTTAATGTATATGACGGAGTGCGATAAGAGAGCCGTTGAATATGCGAAGAAGGGTTATATTGTGATTAAAGAGCGCTCTGCGTTCACTGTAAGACATGTTTTTAATGAATATTACAAAAAGTTTATGACGCCCGTTGAGGTTCAAATTTTAACGGATCTAAGTAATAAGTATGTCGATCCGCGTAAGACTGCATTTGATGAGGGCAGTGTTAAAGATATTACCTTATACTTGCGGACAAATCCAGGAAGATGTTTTTATCGCAAGTTAAAAAGATGGCGTCCGGAAGAAGTAGGTAAAAAGAACCTTGTGGATGGAGAGTATTTAAAAGAATTGCATGCGATTCACGAGGCTGCTATTTCCAAGTCGATCGGGGAGGTTATTACAGTTTATGGAACTAAATTTGACCCCCATGATCTGAAGTCAGTTAGAATTTTAGGGAGTGACGAGTTTGTGTTTGATGTTTTAATGGACATTGGTGAGTTGGATGTTTTGGATAATATCGATGATACTATAGGAATTAAAGTTAATCTAGAGGATTGTTGGACGTTTGAGGGAGATAAAATTACCCGTAAGAAATGTTAATTATGTTTTAAAGCGTTATAAATTGATTTTTTTGTCAAGGTCTGTCAGGATATATATGTTAAAGAGGCTAAGAGGCTTAGGATATAAAAAATACAATTTATTTAATTATTTTATTTTTTATAAGTGTGGACTTGTTATGGTGTTGGGTCAAATGTTCTGATTTGGGACGGAACTTGTCATCGAAATCGACAATCGAATATCGAATTATTCCGTTTTTTATTCTTCCGAAGTATCAGGGCGGCAGAATCTAGTAGGAACCGGCGCGCTCGAGCCGAGCGAACGGCGCAACGGTGGTGGCGCGCGCGAGAAATAATGACGTAGCGATGACCTTGGACTTTGCGCTCGTGGCGCGCGCGAGAAATAATGACGTAGCGATGACCTTGGACTTTGCGCTCGTGGCGCGCGCGAGAAATAATGACGTAGCGATGACCTTGGACTTTGCACTCAAACGTCTCGTACGCCTCGGGTCGCACCCCTCGCACCCCTCATGTTTTTGAATTCCTGTTTCACTACTACTCCTATATTTTTTTCGATATCAATTCCACACAACCCCCAAACATTATTGGGTAGTTAATACTTCATTTTGAGGGGGTACCCAATTTTTGCCGCCATCTTGGATCCGCCATATTAGATCCAAAATATGTTTTTCAAAAGTGAAAGTGGTGTTGTGGCCCATCATTTCAAATTAGATTTTTTATTGATTACAATGCTGCAATCCGTTTTTTAATATCTCAATTGGTTCTCAAGATATGGGTACTTGTAATTAATTTATTTTTAACCAATTTAAACATTACAAATTGATAAAATAGGCCCACAACCACAAATAAATGCTAGACAGTGACGAATGTCCACTGCTAAAAGTCTGGCTCAAGAAATGACATTTCAGTATTTTAATTAATCACATGTTTTATGTTTACCTTTTTTATTGTAATGTTTTCTTTCTTCATCAATGTTGTACTCAAATAAAATAATCATTCTAAAAGGTTCTTTCTCATCACTTATTTGAAGATTTGGTCCTCCGGGCCGAATTTGAACCAACAACCTGTGGACTTAAAAACAGTCTGGTAGGAGAAGCAGCACAATTGATATCTAATTTCCAGGTTTCTGGGGATAATTTCATTCCTGCCTGAAACAAACTCGTTTCGAGATACGAGAACAAGCGGGTACTTATAAATAAATATCTTGATGACATTTTTAGCATTCAGCCACTCAGACAAAAGTCTGTGAAAGGTCTCAATCGTCTCTTATCCACTGTTAACGAGTGTTTAGGTGCTCTCTCGGCTCTCGGCTCCCCAACGCAACATTGGGATCATCTCATCGTGTTCCTCATAGTCCACCGGCTCGACCCATGAAGCTTGGGAACTCAATCAAGGATGTTCAACAGAGCCCTCAACCCTAGTCGATCTGCAAACCTTCATCAAAGGGCGAGTCTGTGCCCTGAAGAACTTTGGGATATTGTTCCTGAGGTCACAGAGGATGTGCTGAGGTCAAAACAAACAAAAATGTCATATAAGTATATATTTTATCTCGCTCCGTTTTCCATCTGTCGGTCTGAACGTGTTTTTTACATTATTATTCATAACTTTTGAACTACGAATGAAAGGTACCAACTTCAAACTTGGTACACATATGCTGGCTAATAGGACCTTTCTTTGTGCTGAGTATCAAAGTTTCTACATTGTATTATTTCAAAATGGCGGCCATTTTAATTTTTCAAACCTTAATAAATCAGAAACAAGAAACTTTTAAAAAAAATAACACGAGACAAAAAAGGTGCAAAATTTAATTTCCTTTAAGAAAATGTACAATTTTAACAGGGTCCTAACACTAATAACGGAGGAAATTCAATTTTTATAAAGTTACAACTTGCTAAATATTTTAATTTGCCCAAATTTACGGTTAAAACTGCAGAAAAATTAATTTTTCTCTGTTATCTGTGTTATCACCCTATTAACCCTTTAACGCCCAGCAAATTTTTTTTAATATTTAACAAAATGTATGTTTTTTGGTAGATAATATCAAAACAAACAAAAACTTTCAAATGACGTATGATGAAAAATAATATATAAACATTTTATAGTAAAAAATGTTAACGGGACCTAGTGGTCCCAATGGGTATTATGTCCGCTAGAAAAAAAACTTTTAAGTCCCGTTGGGCAATAATTTGAAAAATGTCTTTCCATTAGATGAATATTATAAGGGTAAATAACCCACTCTACCAAGTTGCTATTGAGCAACTTTTCAATAATTTTTAATATTTTATGATATTATAAATCATAATACAAAATTAAATAAAAATTTAAATATAAAAATACTTAAATAAAAATAATTACATATAAAATATATAAACACAGATTAAATATATACACATAAATAATATATGATAATCATAATGATAATACAATATTTATAAATAATGTATGTAATTTTTAAATATACAAATTATATGTATAAATATTATATAAAATAACTTAAAAATACTAAAAATACTCAGCAAATATATTGAATAAATAAACAAAAAGTTATCACAAAACCCTTGGCTGTTATTCCCAATGGGACATAAAAGTCCCATCACATTTTTTACAAATATTTTATTTTGTATGACAACAATGACATTGCAAAGCAATAAAAACATGAATTTAATGTTTTTAGACAAAAAATATAACTAAAATATGCATTTTTCTTGTGTATTTCCCGTTACAACAAACAGATAAAAAGACGCAACAACACATGTATTGGTCACACTGTCACCATGACAATAAAACAGATGGTGGGGTTATCAGTGCAGCCAAATGCACGAAAAATCTACTCTAAAATTCCAACAAACATTGGACTAATTAATTAGTCCCAGTGGTCGACGGAATGGTGTTTCCTTCTCATTTTAAAATAAACAGTGTTGTATATAATGGGACTTCAAAGTCCCGGTGGACGTTAAAGGGTTAAAATTGTACATTTTCTGAAAGGAAATTCAATTTTGCACCTTTTTTGTCTCGTGTTATTTTTCATGAAATTCTTTAGTTCCTGAGATATTAAGGTTTGAAAAATTAAAATCGCCGCCATTTTGAAATGGTACAAAGTAAAAACTTTGATACCCAGCACAAAAAAAGGTCCTATTAGTTGCCGCATGAATATCCCGACCATTTTAAAGACCGTGTGCGGGAGAGATGGATGATAAATGTTTAGAGGGAGATTATTGACGATTCCTAAATATTCGTATGTCATTTTGGTTGCTGCAATGTGGTTTTTTTGTACCTGTTTGGTTTCCTATTGGACGATCATATTTAGTTTGTTTTTTTATTGTTCTTAAGTGTTTTTATTATCCGCTAGATAGTGACTCTTATACCTGAACCGAGTTGACAGCTGTCATCAATCAAAGAAAATAAACAGTATTTGTTTACTTTGAGAAAATGATTTTTTAGTTAAAACTTATGGAAACGCAACTATTTCAAGTTTAAATTCTTATTTGATAACAAGTACGTACAAATTCGGAGAATACAACGCATATTTCTAATTGTATAGCTGAAATGACAAAGATAAAACTTACGTAGGCCTAAACAAAACCGCAAACCGCAACCTCAAATATATTTTGACAACTAAGAATTTTACGTTTGTTTTGAATATTAGTTCACTTAATAACAACTCGTATCAGTAGTAAAGGGGCGGGGCTTGAGTCATAGAGTAATAATGAACTTCGTAAAGAGATGGCACTCCCATGTTAACTCGGTGGTAAGGAAACAGCAGCGCTATCTGAATAAAGTGCTACGAACTAAAAAGATCGATGCGATATATCGATGGTCGTCGATGCGACATATCGATCGTCGTCGTCTGCTTTGTTTATATTTTCGTTTTCTTGTTTTGTTTGCTAGACTTTCAATTTTAATGACTTTACCGGTTTGTTTAGATTAAGTGCGTTTGCCGCTAGTGCAAGTTGTTTCGCGAAATATTGTACTGAGTGATTCTTATTGTGCTTAAAGCGATTGATAGAAAATAAATACGTAGATCTTTACATAAAAGCACTTAATAAAAATTAACCTAGTTAATTTTTATTAAGTGCTTTTATGTAAACATCTACGTATTTATTTTCCATCAATAGCTTTAAGCACAACATGAATCACGCAGTACAGTATTTCGCGAAACAACTTAAGCTAGAACAACTTTCTGCAATCGTACTTTAGGTATTTTCCCACACTCAAATGAATTCCAACTCGTTATGGTTGTGTACACGTCGCGTCGTGACAGAAAATCAGGGGAAACGGAACGGGAAGTTAGCAGATCGTTATCGTCGTTCTGATTAGCTGAATCAGTGAAGAAGAAGAAAGTCATGTTTTTACAACGCCATCTGAATAAAGTGCATCGAACTAACCCGCTCCAATAAGCTTACCACTTGGCTCCATTTAAGTGTCAGACCGGTGCTTGAGTAGGGAGGTGACTTCCCCTCCTTCCCCATACCCTGATGCGTCAAAATTCTCGCGCAGGTCGGGATAATCGTGCGCCAACTGTAGCCAGCATATGTGTACCAAGTTTGAAGTTGGTAGAGTAGGATTCACGTAAGTTGACCAAAGCATGTACTAATCATCTCATCAAAAGTTTGTATACAAGTCACATTGAAAACATTGTTGGTTACACATGGTGTCTGTTTAGATTTTCTCAGAACTGTCAAATCGCGACGTTGTGTTTGTTTCCAAGTTGTTATAGGTTATAGAATGTTTACAATATCGCCTATTTTTAGAAGTTTTTATTTCCATTCAACCTTTTTACATAGCTGCCAAAGTTTAATTTGATTCTATTTCTTGATTTACAAGTAGTTCAAAAGTTATGATTAATCATGTGAAAAACACGTTCAGACCAACAGACGGAAAACGGAGCGAGATAGGATATATACATGTTCATTTCAATCCAAACCAGAGAGGTTTCATCAGAACACCAGGAACTAAAATAAATGTTGAAATAGTTAATTCCATTTTAACAAAACTAAGATTAAGAAAGATGATGCTACATTAGTTTTCCTGGACATAAATAAATCATATGATTGTGTAGGACATGAACGTTTAATTAAGACGTTAGACTCTTACAACATTCCTAGAAAACTCAGAACATTAATTTCTAATCTCCAGATTGGCAATAAGACTATAATCGAAACAGGAGGTACTAGAAGCAAATCAATCCCTTTTAAAAAAGGATTGCTCGAAGGTGCGCCACTATCCCCAACTTTATATAATTTGTGTACAGATTTCGTTTTAACTGAATTAAGAGAAAAAGATGTACAATCATTATATGGGTATGAGCTTTCAGCAGACTTGGATAAACTCACAGTTATGGGATTTGCTGATGACTTGGTAATAATTGGCAAAAATAAAATTAGTGCTGTGACTCTTACTTTAATGGCAATAAATTTACTCAATACGATTGGCCTAGAAGTAAATCCTAAGAAATGCCAATGTATAATTATTGAAAAAGGAGAAATCGTAAAAAATAACATTGAGTTAAATGAAAATATGACTATTGAAAGCATATCAGAAAATGAAACAATAAAATATTTAGGTGTCAATTTTTCCCCAGGAATTGTTTTAAATCAAGAAAAAATAATAACAAATTTCAAGAAACAATTAGAGAAATTGACTTCAACAACATTGCTTTTATCGAGTCAAAAGTTCAATATTATCAACCAGTGTATATGGCCTACTTTAGTTTATCCTTTTCAAAACGCTCCTCTTCATAAACTACCAATAAGATTCTTAACAGACTTAGATAAACTGGTAAAAAGTAGTGTCAAAGAAATATTAAGTTTACCCACTGACACTCCAGACTGTATGTTATATAGTCCAAAAAAATACAAAGGGCTTGGTTTGATTAAGGCACAGTGGGAAGCTTATATACAACTTAATTCTATTGAAATTCTTAGAAGGACTCAAAATGAATACACCACGAATGAAGAAAAATTTAACAGAATAGAGAAAATTTGTTTCAAAAAGTTGAATATAGAAGAAATAAACGAGGATGGAAAACTAAAAAATACCCCCGTTGCAGCAGACCTGCATACTCGGCGAATTTCAAATGCAAAACAACATATTTAAATCCAACATAGCGAGACTTGACATGTTTTTTGTAAGCTCCGTAAGAATAACATGGGGAATGAGTATGCAGGTTTGCTGCTACAGGTATGTTTAAACTGGTTGGTTTTGACTCAATATTTAGTAGATCTAAACTAGAAAAAGCCATTTACCAATTTTTATCAAGATATGGTGAGAAATAAGCGAGATATAGAATTTTACTTATTTCCCATAAGGTTAACATTGAGACAACGTACTGTGTTTACCACTTTCAATATCTCGGTAACCAATGGACATAGAGCAGTGATTCAAATTACAAAATTGTTTGTATTTCTGAGCTGAATTCAACGGTGCCAACAAAAATTTTATAAATTTTATTTTTCTATGTGAAAAACTCAAAAACCCCATTTTTGGGGGGGTTTATCCCCCTTTTACCCCCCCCTTTCGGTGGTCCGATCGGGCTGGTTTTCGAACTCATCCGAATAACTACTACTTTACACGCCTATGCCAAATTTCATTCCGATCGGACCATTTTTGCGAGCGCTATCGTGCTTACAGACACACACATATATATATTATTTGAATGTTCACTTCTAGGGCTACTATTGTAATGAAAGAGAGAAGAAATTCCTTAAGTACCCCTTTAAGGTATTTTATTATATACCTTTATTTTATTATATACCTTAAGTGTATAGTAAAATGTTAAAAAAAGGGTACTTAAGGAATTTCTTTCTCTCTTTCATATATATATATATATATATATATATATATATATATATATACAAATTTGAACGAATGGTGTTTTTTGGTATCTGGGGGCACCAAAACGAAAAGTTATGATGGTCCCGCGCTTAGGTCTTACCATGAGACCTACGGTGATAGCTTCTTCCCTATAGGGGAAATTCGCTAATACTAAAAAGGTGAGAAGCTACCTAGGAGAAAAAGAATTTGATAGTTGGAAAACCCTAAAACAAAAAGGTAAAGGAGTTGAACTTTTTAGCGAGTACACACAGACAAATAAAGGTGTCATAAACAAAGAAGGTCTGACTGAATCTGAATGGAAAGATTGTGTCAAGATGATTGCAAATGTGGTGCCTGTACGAGTTCTCCATGGTAGGAGTCAGGGCAGCAACCGTTGCAGGCGAAACTGCGACGAGATTGAAACCCTTGCCCATGTCCTCGGCTTCTGTCCGTTTGGAGAACTCCTCAGAAACACCAGGCACCATGCTATAAGAAGCATCATAGCCAGTGCCTTCAAAAAAAGATATCCACGTGGGAGGTACACGAGGAGGTTCACTGCTTATCCAGGGAGGGGAGCACAAGAAGGGTAGACATTCTGATAAAAAAAACAAATAATAAAGGATTAATTCTTGATCCAACAATTCGGTTCGAAACTGACAATAACCAACCAATTAAAGTGAATGAAGAAAAACGCAAAATTTATGAACAGACATCTGACTTTTTTAAAGAAAAATTCAAAGTTTCAAATATCGAAGTAATTGGATTGTTTATTGGTTCAAGAGGAACGCTGTCAAAATTCTTTGTAGATTTTTGGAAAAAATTTGATTTGGACAAAAAAGTGTTAAAAGTTATTGTGAATGAAACTTTAAAAGGCTCGGTTTATATTATAAGAAACCATTTATATAAGCAATTTTAAATTTTAATATAATGTTATGTATTTCTGTGTCTATAGGCAACCCTGTAATAGGGCAGATGGATTTGTTTTTGTAATAAATTCTTTTCTCTCTATGACATTTTTTATTTGTTTTGACCTCAGGAACAATATCCCAAAGTTTGTCGGTGTATTTCGGATACACCCTGTGTGTGTGTGTATGTGTGTGTGTGCGCGCGCGCGCGCGTGAGTGCGTGCGTGCGTGTGTGAGCACGATAGCGGCCGTAAAAATGGTCTAATCTTAATGAAATTTAGTACAGACATGTAAAGTGGTAATCCCTTGGACGAGTTCGTAAACCAGCCCGATCGGCTGACTGTAAGGGGGGTAATGAGGGGTAAACATCCCCAAAAATGGGTTTTTGAGTTTTTTACATAGAAAAACAAAAATAATCCAATTTTTGATATCACCACTGAATTCAGCTCAAAAATTAGTATTTCGAATCACTGTTCTATGACCATTAGTTACCGAGATATAGAAATTGGCAATTTTTGTAAACACGTACACACGACGTACAGTACGTTGTCCCAATGTTAACCTTATGGGAAATAAGTAAAATTCTATATCTCGCTAATTTCTCAACATATCTTGATAAAACTTGATAAATGGCTTCGTATAGTTTAGATCTACTAATTATTGAATTAAAACCACCCAGTTTTAATATACCGGTAGCAACATACCTGCATACTCATTCCCCATGTTATTCTTAAGGAGCTTACCAAAACATGTCAAATCTCGCCAAGTTGGATTGAAATTTATTGTTTTTCATTGGAAATTCGCTGAGTATGCAGGTCTGCTGCAACGGGGTATTGAGATTAATATCGTCCCTAGTCTTTGGTAATACAGTATAGTAATGTCGTGACGTAAACGTAATTTCAACAGACCTCTTTAAATACATGATCTTACTCTATGACATTCCTCTAGTTTACTAACGGATGGCGGCAAAACAAGTGCTAGAAAATACATATATGTCGTGTCAAACTTCAACACAAACATCTAACCTCAAAAGTCCTTTACGTGAAGGGCCTAGGCCCAACTTTATTTGTTGGTAGTTGGATAAGTTGTACATTTTAGACGGCGTCTGATTAGTGTGTGATTTTATTGATTTGGCACTCTCTGTCTTTTTATTCCTTTCAAATAATTACCTAACGTCATAATAACATTCTTCTAGTCTGTTTAAGTTAGTCTTTACCTTCAGTTGAACTTTGTTAGGAACGTAGATCTTACTTGGTTTAAACTGTAAATTAACGCGTTTGACATGAAGCCAGAAGACAGTATGTCACGAAAGTACGGTGTTTTAAACTGTCCTCCTACGGAAGATGCTGCCGCAATTTGCAAAAAGAGAGTAGATTGTAATTATACTGATTTATCTGAAGTTTTCCGCCAGCAGACAAAGGATTTCTCCAAGCAGTTTGCTCATATATATGCTGTCCGCCTAAACTCTTTGAGAGATCTACTAGCTAAAAGAGCTAAGATGAAATGGGGTAAGCAAGATTCCTTACAAAAATTGTATTAGGCCTAACTCTTCTTCTTTTATCAGGTACAGTAGAACCTCGCCAGTCCGACCTCCGATAATCGACTCCTCGGTTAATCCGACCATGCCGCCGGAGAAAATAGACCTCCGATAATCCGACTCCTCTGTTAATCCGACCATGCCGCCGGGGAAAATAGGCCTCCGCTAGTTTTCCCTCAGCGGGGTTTTCTCATCGGTTAGTCCGACCACGCAATCGAAAATTGATGTTTGTTTACATTTCTGGTGCATTCCTCCGTTCAGGTTGGCTCCTGTCGATGACGTATTACTCATTGGGAGTGTGTATATCGTTCAGTAGAGCAATAACATTTGGTGCGGTTAGTTTTTTGTCCTAATGTCGTTTTTTACAGGAGGCCTACAGTAGCTTGTTAAACACTCTTAATGCATTTTTTTCTTATCGAAATACAGTTTTTGTTCGTTTTCATGTCAATAAAATGAGTTCATCCGATAACCCGACCTTTTTGCTGTTCCGACCATGCCCCCGGTCCCGTAGGTGACGGATTAGTGAGGTTCTTTTGTAGAGACCATTTTTGAGTCCAACTTTCTGGAAGCTGTTCACTTTTAACTAAACTGGGCATCAGAATCATAACTATTGTGTTTGATGTTTTGTAAACAGAACATCGTCGGTGAAGAAACAATACAGCCTATCTGACAAATAACAAACTTTACAGGAGAAATTAAATAGGTACTGTTTTGGTAATACCGCCTATCTGCATTAGTCAACTCCGACAAATGCAGGCGACTATGGGAGACAGGCGGTATTTCTGTTCAAAATCACTTGGGGGCAAATTAGTGAAATTAGAACATTGCCTACACTAACGCTATCCCTCGGATTTTTTGAGAACTACATCCGCCATTACGTGCGGCATAACTCTACGGATGCTAGGATACCAAAAACTCTCTTTCTCAAGATTTGTCAGATAGGCGGTATTGTTTCTTCACCGATGATATCCTACATGAAAATATAGTCTGAAGGAAGATAGTTTTTCAGGGTAAACAAGAAATCAGAAATCATTCTTTTAATACGGTATCATGAGAGGCACGTTACATGCATGGATATAAGTCAACAGTTTTCGCAAGTAATTATTACATTTGCCTTAATATGAGGTTTTTTTCGGAAACACAAGTAAAGGGTTTTTTTGGAAACACAAGAAGATATCCTAGGTAGGTTAACCTCCTCTTGATAGAATTGGCCATCTCTGCCACCTCCTCATGTGTTTGATTAGCCGGCTAACTTGCTCAGAATTACACATGTACAGAAATCAAACCCCCAACACAACTACTTAAGCAGGGTGAAAGGTCCACTTACAGTAGGCAGGTTGCCAGTGCTGACGATCAGCTATTTAGTAGGGGAGAGTGGGGCAGTTTCAAAGGGGCACTTTCATACAGTCTAAATTTCTCGCCTTACAGAGGAGCAGGAAACAAATCATTCACACCACCTAAAGGCCTCATACATCATGTCCTACTCCCTATAAAAGTTTCAATTATGTAGTGTATTTCAATTGAGAGATATTTAACATTTACTGGAGTCCGAGAAAAAAGTTTTTTTATGACTATCTGGGAAAAGGGAGGTAAAAGCCATGTTTTTAAATATTTTTGCTGTTATTTATGCATTGTTAGACAGCCCAATGTTTTGGAGTACATATACACTAACTGTAGATCTCCAATTGTAACTTATAAAATTGTTAAGTTATATGGTGATTTATAACACAACCACACTTGGGACACTTTCATCCATTGAAAAAGGGAAGTTTCATACATTATTTGTTTTTACTGTTTATCAATGTTGAATAATTTATCTTTGTAAAAATATCATAAAAATAGCCTAATTAGTTAAAGTTTTAGCCTACAATTAAACTCAAAACATTAATTTTTTTAAATTTTCTTTAGGGTGACAAATGGCGAGATATTACAGGAAATTAACTAATAGAGCTTATGCAGATGAAAATGTTTTCACAGTTAATTTTACGTCTAACTTATTAATAGTAAGTTTTAGGGCTGTTGATTTGCAAGAAATTGTACCAAAACTTACATTTTGGAGCAAGACTTCATACGGCTCTATTTTTCTGTTTATAGGAAGTAACATTGTGTAACTCTAATTTTAGGCCTAATTATCGTTAGTACCTATTAAGTTTTTAAACAGCTTAAAACAACAGACATAAGTTTTAATGCTATTTATTTCATTATTTTACCTTTGTATGAATCTACCCCAATAAAGTATAAAACTGCCCCAATTTGGGGTAGGTAGTTTCATACAAAGTGCAGTGTTTTGGTAAAAAAATATTTTTTTCATTTATATGAGATAAATTTATTTAACAATTTTCATGATGGTTAGATGACATACAATATTAAAATAAAATTTCAGAGCATTTTGTGTGGAAATAAGGGAGCTAAAAATACTTTAAGTCGATAGATACGATTTTGTATGAACCTGCCCCACTCTCCCCTAGCGCCTGGAAGTAGCGCCGGCAGAATCACCATATACTGATTAACTTATGTCAGCAGCAAACACTTGCTATTCTAACCAGTAACAGTTCCCTCACTGGCCAAGTGTAGAAAGGCCCAACTTAAGTTAATAGTGACTTCTCAAAGCTGTGTGACTCACCTCGTCAATGGACGGCGCCGTAGCTTAGTTGGTAGCGTTGGGGGTTCAACTCCCGGCCGCGGCTCTAAGCAATTTTCATACGGTAAGTGCTGTGACATGAGGTACCTTCGTCAAGAAGATCTCAAGGTTCGTCAAGAACCTTGATGATTTGACGGAGAGTGAAGGCCTGATAACCCTTCTTAGGTAAGGGCGGAGGTTGCACAATAAGCTAATTCTGCTGCGTTGCAACACCATGGTCAAGTGAAGCCATGGCCCTCTTTTTTTTAAACAAAAACCTCGTCAATGGCTATACTGGTGAAAACAGATTTCAGCAGTCATCCCACCCTGAGTTAAAAAAGGTACACTGTAGGAGCCAATAGTCTATCTTAAAACTCTCCTCTGTAATTAAGCTGTTTTTAATATATTTCTAATTTTCTATGCGTTTTGATTACAGGTTCTGATTTAAAAATTTGTCGTCTTGTGGAATTGCAAGAAGCTGGGGGAGAGAAGTGTGTCATCATTGGAACTCTTTTTCTAGACCAACGTTTAAAGCCTAGCATTTTGAAGGAAATTAGTGAAGAGGTAGGCCTATAAGTTATTACAAAAATACAAAAGAAAAACTTTCTTTAATACCTAGGATTATTTGGAATTTTTCATTTCTCTTACAAATAAATGTAAAATTCAAATACAAGCCTTTAAGCAATCGTCCACAGTGTAGGCTACTTAAAACTAAAAGCATCTCTATGAAGAATCTCATCATATGAAAAGAACACACATAGTGCAAAAATGAGCAAGAAATAGAAATTAGGCCTGTAAGAAATGATTTACATCCTTTATAAGTAGAGTTACCAGATATTTCTGAGGCCAACCAAGAACAATTTCAAGTGCGGTCGCAAACAAGACATCGCCAGTCATGCAATAAAGCAAAATATAGAAGACCATATCGTGTGACCATATTGTGGGAGCCGATACAATCCCACCCCCCGTAATGTAATGTAAAGAAGTAAATTTGTCTATTATGAAGGCTTTACTTATTTTCTATCTCAAACTTGGTTATTAGACATACAGGTAGTATACATGAAGTGTACTCAAAACTACAGGAAGTGTTTGAACTGAATAACCAACCAAAGATATGGTTGATACACATAATGGAGTGCAATTTGATTGCAAAGAACGAGAGTTTGCATTATCAGATGTGTTCAGGAGTAGTCCGTCAGCAAGCCTTGATGTTGCGCTTGGACTTATGCCCTGGACATCCAAATTAAGTCGGTGGCACTATGTTCTTTATCGCATAATCAGCTTGTAAATATGTATAACACTAATTGGCCAAAATTACCTTTGCTCTTTACGCTTGTCTGTCATGGCAAAATTACTCATTTAAATTACTCCTCTTTAATGGAAGAAAGAGGTCCTGGAACACTGTTCGTTGCATTCCCCCACAAATGAAGCACTACATAAGACTATGTGTGCACCCTTTTTTTAGTTGTAGTCTTATTTTGTGTTATGTTTACAGGCACAGCTGATCCCTCAGCCAACCCGCACAAACTTCGTATCTGACACTGATACATTGATTTTAGAAGATGAACTTCAACGAATAGTACTCCAAGGGGGTTTGGATGTTCACAAAGTATGATTGAGTCAATTAAAATATATATAAATATTTGAGTGTTATGTCATATTTAAAAATATTTAATGATTCCAATTAGTTGTTTACAAAACAACACTTAAAACGACTCTTTAAAATATAAGATTTAAAGTTCATTATTTATAATAAATCCTCCCTTGCCACGATAAAGGAAACAAAGAAATGTGTTTAAAAACAATAAATTCTGAAGATTTGTTCACCTTTTAATTTCTTGATTAACATGATACATGTTGTTGTATTCACTGGATTTAATTAAAAAATGTCTCGCAATATATTTATTTACACTTATACTGTATCTACATTCAATACAGTAAATATCCATAAAAGGTGGAAAGTGGCGATCGATACCAATCATTATCAGGCCCAATGAGACATGGTATGTAAATGCATTATAAGTGTAATATATATTTTGATGAGTTGTAAGATGATGTTTATTTCGATCCAGTGTTCATCTTGTAACAAAAATATGTCATCCAAATAAAAAAAAAAACACTTATAATCAAACACACTTTCTCTATCCTTACTTATGACGTTTTGTTTCAAGTGTAGGTATACCACTCCTTGTGTGCTTAAATCTACAAGTTTACATAGAACGATTAAACAATTTAAGATATGTTCCCTAGTATTTTTTCTTAAGCAGTTCAAACATTACTGCCAGTAATTTTTCACTTTAAACTGCTAGGCTCGATTTAATCACTCTTGGGGTTATAAGCACATAGAGAAACGTTTATTATGTGTTAAGGTGCAGTTTGCTTTGCAGGTGGTGACGGGCGTGGTGTGCGCAGTGCTGGGCAAAGAGGACCCTGACGGGGGCAAGTTCCATGTCGAGGACTGGTGTTTCGCCGGAGCCGATACAATGCCACCCCCCGTCAGTCCCCCTACGGATGACCAGTGAGTTTGCCGTTAGATTTTGTCGATATAATGCTTAAGTAATGTTTTTAGTTAACCGCTTTTCTAATTATGTACCAGTTTGTCAATAAAACAATGAATGAATGAGTTAAAATTATTTATGGAGACCTTGCCCTAAGAGCAGTGGGTGTTTTATTGACCTTCACTGTTAGGTTTGGGGCATCGAAGATAAGAAAATAAACAAATAATAGAAGGGGCAGCGAAGATAAGAAAATTAACAAATAATAAAAATTCTCGAGAAACATTTGCAATTACAACTATAAACACTTAAAGTGGGTGGTTTTGAAGAAAAATTCTTGGCAAAAACATACTTGGGCCTTTTTAGCGAATTTCCCCTATAGGGAAGAAGCTGTTACGGTAGGTCTCATGGTAAGACCTAAGCCTAAAACCATCATAACTTTTCTTTTTGAGGTCCTCAGATGCCAAAAACACCATTCGTTACTTTCATAAATATATATATATATATATATATATCTATATATATATATATATATATATATATATGTGTCTTTAAGCACGATAACTTGCGCAAAAATGGTCCAATCGGAATGAAATTTGGCATAGACGTGTAAAGTAGTAATTATTCGGACGAGTTCGTAAACCAGCCCGATCGGACCACCGGAAGGGGGGGTAAAGGGGGGTAAACCCCCCCAAAAATGGGTTTTTTGAGATTTTTACATAGAAAAATAAAATTTTTCAAATTTTTATTGGCACCATTGAATTCAGCCCAAAAAAACAAACAATTTAGTATTTTGAATCATGGCTCTATGTCCATTGGTTGCCGAGATATTGAAAGTGGTAAACGCAGTACATTGTCCCAATGTTAACCTTATGGGAAATAAGTAAAATTCTATATCTCGCTTATTTCTCAACATATCTCGATAAAACTTGGTAAATGGCTTCTTCTAGTTCAGAGCTACTAAATATTGAATTAAAACCACCCAGTTTTAATATACCTGTACCAGCAAACCTGCATACTCATTCCCCATGTTATTCTTATGGAGCTTACAAAAACATGTCAAATCTCGCTATGTTGGATCGAAATATGTTGTTTTGCACTTGAAATTCGCTGAGTATGCAGGTCTGCTGCAACGGGGGTATTTTATTGCTTTAAATTATCTGCCAAAAAATGTTTTCTGCAAGACTACTTACATGTTGATGTCTTGAATTTTCTTATGCCTGGCTCCTTCCTGTTATGATGTCAAAAAACCGTGGAATGGCAGTTTTTTAAAGTCTATTTCACATACTGTTCGTTGAATTTAAATAAACTATTTTGTGTGGATGAATGTTTCTGATGACAATAATGATAATTTCTTTGTATTTTATTAAAAAAAACCTTAACAAACATGAAGATACTTTAGGTCTTTTAAACTTTTTACCCCAATTTTGCTTGAACATTTTTTATTGAGAAAAATAATAAAGTTATGCTTTTGTAAAATTTGTGAGGCATAAAGACCTTTCCAAAAATACCATAGTTCGTTTGCTTTATTTAACGATTAAGTGAAATAACTCGATAAATCGTACAAAAACATCGAATACATCATGCCTTATTTGGCATTTTCTGTAAGATTTATTAAGTTTTTCACTTTATGTTGTTGAATTAAATTTTGTATTCAAATAAAAAAAATTAATACTAACTAACTTACAGGTACGTGGTGATGGTGAGCGGACTGGACCTGGCCAACAACGCGGAACTGCTGAGTCTGCAGCTGCTGGTGGACTGGCTGTCGGGGCTGCTGGGGGAGCCGCGGGACCAGGAGCGGGCGGCGCGGGTGGTCCGAGTCATCCTGGCAGGTCAGTCACGCGGGTGGTCCGAGTCATCCTGGCAGGTCAGTCACGTGGGTGGTCCGAGTCATCCTGGCAGGTCAGTCATGCGGCTAGTCTGAGTCATCCTGGCAGGTCAGTCACGCGGGTGGTCTGAGTCATCCTGGCAGGTCAGTTACGTGGGTGGTCAGAGTCGTCCTGGCAGGTCAGTCACGCGGGTGGTCAGAGTCATCCTGGCAGGTCAGTCACGCGGGTGGTCTGAGTCATCCTGGCAGGTCAGTCACGCGGGTGGTCAGAGTCATCCTGGCAGGTCAGTCACGTGGGTGGCCAGAGTCGTCCTGGCAGGTCGGTCACGCGGGTGGTCAGAGTCATTCTGGCAGGTTAGTCACTCGGGTGGTTAAAGTTATCATGGCAGGTCAGTCACTGGGGTGGTTAGAGTTGTCATGGCAGGTCAGTCAACTCCGGTGGTCAGTGTCATCCTTGCAGGTGAGCAGGCCCGTGCTGGCCCGGGGGGACAGGGGGACTTGTCCTCCTGCGCCCTTAGGTATAACTAGCGCCCTCCATTCAATAAAAAAAAATAAATAACACCACCAAAAATTTAATTTTTGATTTTTTAAAAACCCAAAAACATTCTGGATATTTTTATTTAATGCCGGATAATTCGTATATTAGTCATTTTTATAAAAGAAACCATGATTTCCAACCTTCTTTCTAAACAAATTATTTGATGTTTTAAGGTTGAGACACTTGTCTGCAACGGGTATTTACCCGGTTATTTTGTTGACTGTTTGGGGATTTTGCAGGGATTAGGAAAAACCAGGAAAACCAGGGATTTTAGACTTGGGCTGCGGGGTTTAAACTAACATGTAAAAACTGATTGATATGTAAAAAAACTAGGTAAAGCCGGAGATTTTGGACTATCAACAAAGACATACCGAAATTACGTCTTTGTTTTTTTTAATTAACTAACGTTGTTTTTGGTAAGGTCCTATTGTTCTATTGGACAATTAGGACGTTTTACTAAAAAGGAACCTGGGAAATACGAATTTGCCGGAATGTGACCAGGGGTCAGCCTAGCTTTGTTTGAATTTCTGGAGTTGCACAGTTTGTTTTTATGACTTTGAATTTCCAAAAAAAAAGGCGAGTTTATAGGTCTTATTTTCTTACGATTCCCGGGGGGGGGGGGGGAATTCCAGACCCCCCGGTGGTTAGAGCCCCCCGAGGAAAATACCAAGGTGCGCCACTGCCTGGCGCCCTCGTCATACTTGTCCCCCGCCCTTTCAACGTACCCAGCACGGGCCTGCAGGTGAGTCACTAGGGTGGTCGGAGTCATTGTGGCAGGTCAGTCAACTTGGGTGGTCAGACATCGTGGCAGGTCAGTAACTCAGGTAGTCAGAGTCATTGTGGCTGGTCAGTCAACTCGCTGATGCTGGATTGCAAGGGATTATAGAAATCCCTGTAGGGTTTTTTTTGTTACAGTAGCCAGAGCCAAAAGTGGTTTAAACTCACTGGTTAATTGCTGACCGGGGTTGATGGCAGGACTTCTTCACTACGTTTTTAGTTTTTAATGTGCGTATTAGTTAGGGGTGTGCAAATATTCGAATTTCGAACTTTTTCGAATCGAATATCGTGATATTCGATTCTATTCGAGATTGCAAAGAAGTTCGATATGACCGAATATTTAAGGGACTGGCATAAAATCAAAAGTAGTTGAAAACGTTCCCATTTTCCAAATAAAAGTATGTTTTTTTAGTTGCAAACAACTACAAAACCATTTTTTACATCAGAAACAGTTGCGTCCTTACGTGAACAGACAACAGATGAATAGCTGCTGTAAAATAATACTGACATCGCAGTTTTGCCACCAAATTCCCAATGCCGTGTTGACCAGTCGTGCAGTACTTATTTTAATATACTGCACAATACCCGACGCGACAACGAATTTTTTCGTAAGATAAATTCTAGTATTACAGCATTAAATCATATAACAAATAATAGTCCATCCTTCATCAGTTCTGTCTCGACCAGTATCCGATACCGACGAAACATCAGTTGTGTTGTTGAGTTGGTTAAAGAGAGAATTGCAATCAAGACCAATCAGAGTTCATCGATGACCGACATTCCGACAATGTCCAGAGTCGTCTTCAGTTGCCAAAACGAAATATCCCGTAAATACCCCATAAATAAATAGTCGTGTTGGTGTTTCGTACGACTTTTTCAGGCCGTTAAACGGAATCCGGGATCACCTTCGCTTCCAACTTTGATACGATGAAGTACAATAATTTTGGGCTGGCAAAGAGTTGGCGGACCTGTTTATTATTTGTCTTTTCGTTATCGAATTTCTTCGTCGTTCGAAACTTCGTCTGCTTTTGCTTTTGAAGTTTAGTTAATAATAACTCGAGGACGTCTATCGCGTGTTTGTTTCAATCACTCGGATTTCTTTATTTTTCAGATAAGCAATTACGTAGAAACAGAAACGTTGAATGATCAAAAATTGGTTTGATTTTGTTGAAATCTGACGAATCAGGCAGAGCGTGTTTATTTTGATACGTGATTAAAATGGTCATTTTTAGATAACGGTACAATGTTGGTTTGACAACTTAAGCCTATGATAATAATTAATGAGTTTGCTTGCTGTTTATAATGTAAAACAAATAAACTTTGTTGTAAGTAAATGACAATTGTAAATTATCTTAAAATTTAGGTTAAGTTTACTGGTCTGACTTATTTTATAGCATTAGGCCTACTTTAGGAGAATCAAAATCTTTGTTCTCAGGCAATAATGCACAAATAAAATTGTTAGGCTTTCTTCAAATATGAAGTAGTTGGTGAACCAAGTTTTATATGTAATTCTTTGGTCCATCCCTTAAGCCTAGTCCCTGATCAAATATTTATTGGTTCATTAAAAGGAAAAGGAACAAAGGGATGCAGAGGCCTAAAAGTGAACAAATTCAGGTTGCAGTAGAAAAGGAATTGTTAATTAGCCAAATTCTGAAATTGCTACTATAGGCCTAATTATGCTTATTCAAATGTATATTACCTATCCTTAAGGGGAATCAATAAATTTCTAAATTCTTAACAATTGATTAGTTGTACCTTTGTGTACCTTAGTAATTAATTGATATTTGACCTATATTATTTTGACTTGTTATAATGCTATTAATAATGAAATAAGATAAATACAGGGAGGGGAGGGACAACAGTAAGGACAAGAGTAAAGAAAACACAATGAAATAACACTTTTGTTTTGATAACATTATATTAATTATTGAATAGTTGCTAAAAATGCTTGGTAATTTGCTGAGTATACAGGTTTGCTGCAAAAGAAAATTTATACTTACATGCTGCGATTTAAAATTTGATCTCATTTGAACAAATAACCATTGACATAAATATTTGTTTCGAAAATATTCGATATTCGGATTAGTTATAAACTATTCGATTCAATTCGATCCAAACCAAAAAATCACTATTCGCACACCCCTAGTATTAGTGTTAAATAATGTATGCGTGGAAGCAAGTTTTTACTACAATAACAACATTCAATGAACTGATTTATCAGATTGCTAAGATAATATTAACTCTTTCTCTTAGTAAATTTTGCCAAATGAATGTGATTTAATTGAAATCCATCACAAATTTATTGTTCTACTATTTAAAGGTAATAGCGTAAGAAGCAATGTGGAGAGGAAAGAAGACAAAGTAACCAAAACAACAACTGTGGAAAGTTCATCTTCTTCTCTCTCAGCTGTTAAACTTCTTGATGAGTTCTTGAACCAGCTTGTGGTAAGTATTTAAACAGATTAATATCAAGTACTTTACCATTCTTAAATTAAAATTTTAAAAGATGAATTATCAACATGATATATATTACCTTCATAATATGATTTATTGGGTCAAAATAAGCAAAACAGTTCACATGAATGTATGCCCTAAATTGCATATATACCCAGACTTTCACCATTTTGTATTTTTCATCTCCGAAGTTTTTTAACCGATTATTTTTAAACTCAATATATAGCTGTAACTAGTCAAGTTCAATTTATGAAAAAATAATCACCGTGATTGAATGGGAAGTTCCAATATGGCGGCCGTTCAAAACTTTTATTGAAATAACATAAAACAGTAAGTTTCACAAAAAATGATAAGGAATGAAAATGTTTTGTAAATTTAATTTCCAATTGAATGATACAAATATTATGAAAATTGATAAATAAATGACTGAGTTATGGTCAAAATTAACTAACGAGGCAGTGTAATTGGCAGCATAATTTGAAGAGTAAAATGGCCCATTGTTGCACTGAGGCATGCGCTGAATGGCCTATTATGCTGCCTCATTAGCTAAATTCGACCATAACTCAGTTATATACTAACCGATTTTCATAATTATTTTGGTGTCATAAGATAAGAAATTAAATTCGCAAAAGGTTTTTAATCCTTACATTATTTCTTAAAACCAGGATGAAATACCGTTTTTCCGGTATTTCAATTAAAACTTTTAAACAGTTGCCATTTTGAAATTTACAATTTGATCATAGTGATTATTTTTTCATGAACTGAACTTGACTAGTTACAGGTACATACCAATTTTCTATAAAATTTATAGAAAAACTTCGGAGATAAAAAAATAATTTGGAAAAATACAAAATGGCTGATATCTGGGTAAATATACATTTCATAACATTAAACTTCGCATAAACTCTTAAAGTGTGCATGAATAGCAAGAATACTGTTACTTGAAGATTAGACTTAAATCGTTATTATATGAAAATGTTTTCAAATAAATAAATTCAGCCCACTATTTAATTTAGCCTGGGATATCGGGATGGTTTAAACTTTTATAATTAATCGTGTTCAATGTAAACAGCATATAACACATTGTATGAAATAAGTTGCAACTTACATTGTTGTTTTCCAGCAATTTGTTGATGTGGATTTGATGCCAGGAGAGTTTGACCCCACGAACCACTGCCTTCCTCAGCAGCCGCTGCACTATTGCATGTTCCCCAATGTGAGTGTTACACAATCCAAGTTTCCTTAATTCTTTGGAAAAATAATCACCGTGATTGAATGGAAAATTCCAATATGGCGGCCATTCAAAACTTTTACTGAAATAACGTAAAACAGTAAGTTTCACAAAAAATGATGAAGAATGAAAATGTTTTGTAAATTTAATTTCCAATTGAATGATACCTATATTATGAAAATTGGTAAATAAAGATAAGAGTAACCAAAACAACAACTGTGGAAAGTTCATCCTCTTCTCTCTAAGAAGAGAAGAGATGGTTAAGAAGTAGATGGTGTCCATACTTGTTGAACTGATCTAGGTAAATTTTAATTAATTGTTGTAATTTTTAATTGATTCACAGTACAACTCCTTTTAATAAACACCCACTTGAGATCTGTGTAAGAAGTGTTGAGGAAAGTGAAAATAAAGCTGGTGCACTAAACTTAATAGAACTGACTGACCTGGTATAGGGTTCAAACCATTAGCAGAGGCAAGTTGTTATAATTTTGAAGTTTGTCGTTATATTGTGAGGTAAACATTTTAATGGTCAATATATCTTTAATTTTAAAATATTTTCTTAAAATCTCTTATTATGAGGGAAAATATTTTAAAACTATAGGTTTAATTTACCACGATTCTTGAAATTTTCAGTTGTTATGACAACATTTTAATTGTTTGGCTCCTAAACATGATTTTTAATGAATAATGGCAAATATTTGGTTCTAACTCTAGTATGACCACCAATCTTAATTTTCCCTTTTAACTATTAACACTCAATTTTCTTAATAGCGTTGACCTCAGTTGATTGTATGTATTAAGTGCTTATCTCATAACCTGAGTGTCACCGGTTAGAAGCCGGACCAAAACTCTGGGTCCAGTTGCCATTTGTCATTTGGCTATGAATTAATGATGCTATCTAACAAATCAAATCAAATCAAATCAAATTATCTCTATTCGTAATACAGTATAAACAAGTATACATGAATAGGGTCTTAAAATAATAGATAATATTAAAAAACCATTATACCAAAAAATAAAATGTCTTGTTTCTGAAATAATTTAGAATTTCAATGTTATTTATTTTTTTTAGTCTGAAAGAGATGTGCTTGATATCACAATTCATCGAAAGAGTACATAGCTTTGTTGACAAGGAATTTTTTTAGCTTGCCTTTAAATTTGTTACTCAAAACTTCTGCTTTTATGTCATTTGGTAGTTTATTAAAAAATTTTGAAACTGCATTTTGGTTTCCTTTTGAAAAGCTCTAAATGGTGAGGACTGGTAGCAAGGCTTCCCCGATCCCTTGTGGGATATTGATGATTATCACCAACCAACCCCAACTCCCGCAATCTGTTTTTTACTGATAGGACAGTTTCTAAGACATACATGCCATAAACTGTCATGATACTTTCAGATTTAAAATGCTCTTTTACTGAAATTCGGGGTTGCAAATCACAAATTATTCTTATGGCTTTTTTTGCATTTTTAGTATGGAGTTCAAATTGTTCTTTGAAGTAGCACCATAAAGTGATATTCCAAAGGATATTAGGGAATGGATGTAAGAAAAATAAATTACCTTCAGAGTTTCTTTTTCACAAAAATATTTTAACCGAATCAAAGCGTACAATCCAGAAGAGATTTTTGACTGTAATTTTTCAACATGATAATTCCATTTTAATGATTTATCAATTTCCAATCCTAAAAATTTAATTTTATCCTTCATTTCAATTGTTTGGTGACCAAATGTAATGTTAGGTTGAGGGTGGTTCCTAGCTGGTCGGGTTTGAAAACTAACTATATTAGTTTTGCCCAGGTTCAAACGCAAATTATTGGAATTAAAATAATCATTTAAGAGTGTTATGTCAGAATTTGCCTTAAGCTCTAATTCATCTACACTTGGTGCTGCGATTTTCAAGTTAGCATCATCAGCATACAAGCACAGTTTACTGGAGCTGCTGAGTTGGGGGAAACCTCTTAGGTAGCAGATGAACAGCAAAGGGCCTAAGATGGATCCCTGAGGCACCCCATATTTTACATCCCTAACGGAAGATCGATAAGGAATTTTGTAGTTTTTGTCATTGAGGTGAATGATTTCTACAAACTGCTTCCTCTCAGAAAGGTATGATTGAATCCAATTTAATGAGTTATTTTTTATTTCTAAGTTGTGTTAGATAGTAACAAGACTCGGTTTTGGGCCGTACCAATCAAAACATTAAAAAATGCCACTGTTGTAGAAACACACAAAAAGAAACATATTAAAGGTTAAATTGTTCGGTCTAGACCAAAATACGTCGCACGATACGAGATGTCATGAACTGGCATGAAGGTTCAGGCAGGCCCAAAGACAGAGAGCTAGCAGTCACAAGTCCAGTAAATCCATTGACTGACTGTCCATTGTTGTTGGTTGTACATGTACAAGGGGTGAGTTAGACGGGTGAGTCAAACTAGGCGATTTAGCAGTCGGGTAGGTTATTTACATCACTCGCCAACTTTTCATCGATCCGATTACTTTGTTTGGACCTGGCGAGTCGAACAGACGAGTAGCAACTCCCCCAAATAACTTGTCTACCAACTTGACCCGTGTGAATCCGCCTTAACTCCCTTGCATTTCAGTCGTCCAGGTTCGAGAGTCTGCACGGAGTCACCAACCCGTACAGCTGCCTGGTGAACGGGCGGAGAATGACCGGGTCGTCGGGGCAGCCGGTGGACGACATTGCGCGGTACAGCCGGCTCTCCGACCCCGCGGACACCCTCCTCCACACCCTCGAGTGGGGGCATCTCTCCCCCACCTCGCCGGACACACTGCGTGAGTGAAGATTATGGAAAGGCTATGGGGAAAAGATTACGGGTGTAATTAAATTTCTATTTAGACGAGTTACTAGTTTCATTGTTTCATGAAATCTAATGACTAGACACAATTGTTTCATGAAATCTAATGACTAGGCACAATTGTTTCATGAAATCTAATAACTAGACACAATTGTTTCATGAAATCTAATACCAGATACTAAAAAGAAAAATCTCAATTTAGTTAGTGAACAGAAAATGGTGCGTGTATTTTTACAAATCCTTAAAGATGTCAACAAACAACATGTGTTAAAAATTAAATAAGATTCCACTTTAGACAGACTTGAAGCACCACAGCACCCCCCTGTCAAGTCTGTCTAGACTTGAAGCTCCACAATACAGTTGTTTTGTCCTGCCTAGGCCATAGGTATTTTATGAAATTTTGTGGGTAGGCCCAATGTCACGCAAATGCAGTCTTAATTCCAAACGTTGGAGTAGTAGCGTTACTCTTGAAAGATAGCTGAGTTTGCAAAACGCTGCAAGTTGATAGCTCACTTTATTTTCATTGCTGTTCATGATTCAGTTGGCTAACACTGTAACCCATGAGGACTAAAGTAAAAGTATAAAAATATTTTAAATTGACTCATTTAAGTAATTTGATTTTTACTGGCAATGTGACGTGGGTTTTAGGCAAAACTAAGTTATTTTCAGCATTTAAATGTTATCATCAGAGCAGTTTTTGAGAAAATTGAGCAAAGATGCATTGAGCATTGATTGTATATATAGATTTTGTAACATTTAGGTCTAGTCAAATTGTGAACCCCCTGGACCCAAAAATGTATTATTTCACCTGTTCTTAAAAAGCATGATTAAAATCAAATAATTTTCTGTAGGCCCTAATTTGAAATCTTCTTTAATCTTTGATGTACTAATTTTTTTATTTCTCAAGTTTTAATTTTAATATGTTTATTTTGTTTGTCTAATATTTTTTGGTCTAATATTTTTTTATTTACTGTATGTATTGACAATATGCTTAATTAATTAAGCAAAATAAAAGAAAGTGTCCTCCTCTGTACAAGGATAAAAAGAAGAAGCAAGACAAGTGTCCACTGCAATCCCTATTAAACGTACAAATGCTGTCAGCTTCCACCCAAGCCGGTCACTGTTTATTTTAGGTGGGCCCTCCCACCAACTTTACCACACATTTGCAAGCCTAATAGGGATTGCGCATGGTCAGGAATCGAACCCACGCACTTCTGAACGACTTCAACGCTATACTCATATACTCGTCAGTATAACGCGTTAGCCAACAGAGCTACGGTACTACCGTGAGCCCAGAGAACGATTGGTGCATAAAGCCCACAGTCGACCAAACCAGTGAACTACTAGGCCAAGCCCTCGCTAACAGCACCCGTAGGTCATAGAAATCCTTTGACGGAACTGTTCCATCAAAATATGCCAAAGGGTTAAGGCGGATTTACCTGGGTTGAGTTGGTGGGAGAGTTATGCAGGCAAGTCAAACTGGACGAGTTAGCGGTCAAGTAGATCACTTGCCCACTTTTCAACCGAACCGATAATGATTACTTTGGACGAGTCAAACGGGAAATTATCGACTCGCCCACCAAATCGACCGGTTTAAATCCACCTTAGTTTGAATATTTCATCCTGTCCTCACAATTTTATATTTTATCATAAAAAAAATCATGGATGATTCAAACTTTATCTTCAAAGTTATCTTAGAGGTTTTCAGATAAGAAATTTCCAAGAAAAGACGTAAAGTTCACTGTCTAAAATCACCAATTGTCTGTATACGCATCCTCAAGGTCATTGCCAGGGCCGTACTCAGACCGGTATTCCCGGGACAATTTTACCGGGGCCCGGTGTCAAGGGGGGGGCCCGGGCCGGGTCCAAGGGGGGCCCGGGGGGTCAGAACCCCCCTCCGAAACAGGGAAAAAGGGTCCGTAACGGCAACAAAGGGACCAAAATCGCCACGTGGGAGTTAGACGAGCCGGAAATCAGCTACGGTTTTGCGTGGAACGGGTGCAGTACCAGGACATGAGGGGCCCGGCCTAATGTCTTCACCGGGGCCCGCCAAAGCTGGGTACAGCCCTGGTCATTGCACTCTTACAATTCTCACTCCCAATTCCATTATCCACATTGACTACTGTAGCATGTATCTTAAAGAACAAAGTCTACTTTCAACACTCAAACCAGTCCAGTTTAGTGTGTGTTTTTGCCACATAACTTTCAGTCCCATTTCATCATAGGTTTACATATTTGGTTTCAAGAAACTATGTAATTGCTTCAAAGCTTCTGTGAAAGTACAAGTTATATTTATCGCATCCGTGTTTTTTTGTTCCTTTTTCCTTTCATGATATTTTAAATCGCTATTTCTCTTAAAATGAGTGTAAAATATCAATAATCATAATATCTTCAGTGAATCTCTATGATTGCAATTTTGAATTTTAAGAGTTACCAGTTTCTGATAAACTTGTGTGATTCAAATATGTAGATAGCTCAAATATTTTCCATTGGTTCCTTGAAGTTCGAATCATCCAAGTTCCATTGTGTTAAAATTGTAAGCGAGACTAAATTCTGTTGTGGACCAGTATCCAAAGTAGAAATTTTTTTTTACAAGTAAACAAAACTTCAGGGAATAGTACAATTTTTGCACTATGTTAATGTACCCATCGAATTATAATTAGATTATTATCACTTTGAACAATGATCATGTTTGATTGCTTTAATTGTGAAACATAATGTGTGCATGGATATTGTTATCATTGTCATTTTTGTTCCAACAGCATGTTACCCTTTCTACGAGCGAGATCCCTTCATATTGGCAGCTCGGCCTGACATTTACTTTGCTGGGAACCAGGAAAGTTTCCAAACAAAACTGGTTGAAACTGCTAATGGTAAATATGTTATTTCTGGCAATTGATAAGCACTAACTAAAATTCAGTTGAATGAACTGTAAATTGAATGAATGAAATGATATGCTATCATAAATATATAACATAACTAAAAGCATTGCTCTTCTTAAATTATGTTTTATAAAAATATTAGTAAGCATTAATAATTAATAATAATATGTTTGTTTCATCCATAACAAAATATAATTGTCAGTTAAATTTGTTTATTTCAGGTCAACATTTTTGGTTATATTTAGGGGTGTGCGAATATTCGAACTTCGAACTTTTTCGAATCAAATATCGTGATATTGGATTCAACTCGAGATTTCAAAAGAAGTTCTATGACCGAGCTGAATATTTAAATGACCGACATAAAATCAAAAGTTGGTGAAAACATAACCATTTTCAAAATAAAAGTATGTTTTTTGTAGTTGCAAACAACTACAAATCCATTTTTACCACTTCAGAAATAGGTACATCCTTAGGAGAATTAGTTATGGGTCCTTCAGTGGGCATATGATAGATGAATACCCTAGATTGAGATCGTTGAATACGATCAGAGTTAGTACTGCGCAAAACCTTAAACCTAACCTTAGCCTTAAACCTACCACGTTTGTAAATTATCTTGAAATCTAGGTTAAGTTAACTGCTCTGACTTATTATTATTTTATAGTACATTACTTCAGGAGAATCAAAATATTTGTTGTCAGGCATTAATGCACAACTAAAAATGAAAGGCTTTCTTTAAATATGAAGTAATTGGTGAACCAAGTTTTATATTTATTAATTCTAATTCTTTGGTTTAATCGCCTAAGCCTAGTCCCTGATCAAATAATGTATTGATTCGTTAAAAGGAAAAGAACAAAGGGATCAGAGGCCTAAAAGTGAACAAAGGTAAAGGAATTTTTAAGTAGCCTAATCCTAAAATTGCTATAGGCCTATTAAGCTTATTCAATTGAATATTACCTACGCTTAAGGGGAACCTCTAGTTAATTCGAACGAAGTGAAACAAAGTGAGTTATACTCGACTTGAAAATCACTCTTTGTGAACTAACTCCTCTTTTATTATTTGATGAAAATTTGTGAAATTTGAACTACATCATATTTATACCCCGAAGATTGTTTTAATCTGAAAATGAGTAGTTAATTATACGTTTAAATATTTATTTTTTAGTTAATAGTTAATAGCCTTCCTTTAATTTTACTGCACTTCGTTCGACCTATACGCGACATAGGAGCGTACTCCTAGTAATAAAATGTATGAACTGGGACCTGTTCTGTTCATTTTGTTTACTAACGACTTCCCAGCTCTATTTCAAAATTACAATACCAGCTGCATAATGTATGCAGACGATACAACTCTCCTTTTAACAAATGACTCAACTCAAGAATTGTATGACAACTCTACTGCATCTCTAAAAAAAGCCATAGACTACAGTAAACAAAATGACTTGGCAATAAACCCTGACAAGACAACACAAGTAAATTTTAGCAGGAAAAGAGATCTGCCCACTAGTATCCCCAACATAACAGTAGCCAACCAGATTAAATTTCTAGGATTAACTCTAGACAAAGGTCTTACATGGACAGATCATGTAAATAACATCTGCAGAAAAATTAGCACTGGTGTCTATGTTGTAGACGCGTCAAATGGGTTGGCACGTTGGAAGCAGCAAAAATGGCTTACTATACGCTAATAGGATCTCATATTAGATACGGCCTTACAATCTGGGGAAGCTCAGCGGGAAATCTCAAGAGAATACTTGTACTGCAAAAGAAGGCTATAAGGACCATTGCAAACCGGGAAAGTTGTCGACAAGCCTATCAGACCTTGGGCATACTCACAGTACCTGCACTGTATATCTACGAAGCAATTTTATATGTTGACAAACTAAACCTGCAAACTCACATGGACCTTCATAACTACCCCACACGCCATGCCTCCAGATTCATCCTACCTCAACGTAGAACAGCCCTCTACGAGAAAAAACCATCTTACATAGGTCAAAAGCTGAAAAACCTCCTTCCTGACCACCTACGGAACCTGACTGGCAACAAATTGAAGAGCTCGCTTCAAGAATTCCTGCTAAAGAATCCGGTATACACCATAAAAGAATTCTTGGAATCTATGAACAATATAACTCCTTGAGTTTACTGATTGTGATTTGACAAATTACTGTTCTTAATGTTCATGTAATAAATAAATAAAAAAAAAATAAAAAAAAAATGAACTGGAGTTCTACTAACATTAGTTAAGTTATGAATACAACTACCCTACTGCTTGGGTAAAGTAGCCTACGAAAGCTTTGAGTGATTTTTTACCTCAGTTTTTAATTTTTAGTCATACCAAGATCTCAACAAGTGTTTTAAGATGTTATAATGCTATTAATAATTAAGTAAGATGAATACAGGGAGGAGAGGGAGAAAGTGAGGAAAAGAATAAATAAAATCAAGAACACACAATGAAATAACACTTTGTTTCGATCACATTATATTAATTATTGAATAGTTGCTAAAAAATGCTTGGTAACTTGCTGAGTATGCAGGTTTGCTGCTATGATATTTATACTTACATGCCGCAATTTAAAATTTGATCTTATCTGAACGAATAACCCTTAATGTAAATATTCGCTTGAAAATATTCAATATTTGGAATAGTAATAAACTCTTCGATTCAAACAAGAAAAATCACTATTCGCACACCCCTAATTATATTTAGATTAATGTAAAAGAGAAAGTTTTTTTTCATTTCTTAAATCTTATTATGGTAGTATGTTACTACTGAGTCTTTATTGGGGAAACTTGCTAAAAATGTGTATAATGAATAAACTTTCCGAGTTTTTGCTGTGTTCTACAGTAGTTTTTTAATGTGGATACAGCTCTGCTCTCTATTAAATTTAGAATGTAATAGTTTATCAACATCTCAATTATTTATTATTTGATGGACTGCATTTGGGTATTTGCTTATTACATGTGTTTATTGAGCTAAACCATCGCTGTACTGTTGACAGTCAACGCTTGTGTTTTAGGCTCTGGAAAGGCACACAAGGTTCGCCTTGTCTGCTTGCCAAGTTTCGCCAAGACTTCAACATGTGCTGTAGTCAATTTGGCCAATCTTGAGTGTCATCCCATGACTTTTGGAGTGGTGAAGAAATAGAACCTGTGCTTTTCTAAGAAGCAGGCAAACTGATTGCTGAATTGTAATGCACTAAGTGGTCTTCATTTGTAAAGTTTGTTACAATGAGATTCATAAATGCTGAGTTCATATGTTGTACATTAAGTTAGTTTTATTGTTTTTTTAAATAAAATAAATAAGTTCTAAACTACCCCAGGTGTGTGCATAATTTAAAACAACCTTGATTTAATTTCAAACCATTTAGAACCATCTAGTTCATACATAATTTAAAAAAAAACTGGAACTCTTTGCATAAAACTATTAATTGAAAAAAATAAGCTTAATGCAATTTGTTGGTTATCACAAAATGTTACAGTATTGACCAAAATAACTTATATGGATTCTCTAGACTTTTCATTCAATTTTCATAGTGGCTTTGAAATGAAAATAATCTATTAGTAAATTAGTAATCTATACCTATCATCACTGTATCAACAGGAGGTTGGCACAGAACTTTGTCTAATAGTGTAACTGGTGTCAGACCATGACTCAACATACAACATTCACACCACATAGCAACGTGGCCTGCTCTGAACATGTCACCATACAGAATCTTGATACCAACTGAATTGATTTAAGGAAAATCTTCTTTTGGCCTGTAACGGTTATCTTATCTGCATTGAGCTGAAGGCTACTGGGTTATATGCTATAGTGAGGGAATAAATTAATGGCACCTGTCCTGTGCTAACCATGTACTTGTGTTGCCTTAAACAGTTTAAGATCTACCATTATTTCAAAATGGATATCAATCTTTGAAATTTTAGGGTTTAACAAAAAATAAAACTCATTAAAATTATTAAGAAACATATATTGTAAAGTTTATAGTATAACTTGCATCTTTCTTGAAAATGTCATAGTTCTTTAATTTACAAGAGTTACAAATATATACTTTAACACAGTAAACATTTTTCTTATAATAATCAAGATAATATAAAGATATAACAATACAAAAATGTAATTGAAAAATGTTAATCACACATTTAATTTCGTAGGGCAATCAATATATAAGCTATCTCAGGTTTATATGACATTTATTATTTTAAACATAATGTACCGTATAAATAGTTTAGTAAACTTGCACTCTAAAAAAAACCAGTAGTTTAGAACAATGAACAATGGTAAATAAGAATAAATAAGCATAAAAATTATAAGAGAAGTTAGAGCAATAAGAAATTCCTGTCTGATATCCACCTTCATTTTCAGGGCATTTGCACATTATATAATAACAAGCTTCTTAAAATATAATACTAAAATATACTATTTACAGTTTCATATCAGTTGCTCGTTCTAAACTTAATTCGGAGGCGAAGGCGAAATCATTGAGTTGAGTTGTTCATATTTTGCACAGCCGAGAGAACTGTCTTCTTCTTTGTCTTAACCACATCTGGTATTTTTGTTTTCCCATATCTCTTCGCACTCCTGATTCTGATATTTTCTTTATTCTGAAAAAGACATGTTCTTTGAGTTCATCTACATTCACTAAAGTTTGGTAAATTATAAATGGATATCATTTTGATGAGCTTTGAAAATAAATAAAGATAAAAGATCATTAGATTCCACCTTTCCGTTCCCTTGATAGGTATAATAATAAAGATATAAATAAAAAAACATCTTAAAACACTTGAAAAAATTAACACTTATACTGCATTTACAAACTATAAATATACACAAAGGGTGGAAAATGGTGATTGATTTCTATCGGTCATACTAATCATCATCAGGTCCAATTAGCACTAAATAAGACGTGTCAGTGAGTGTGCTGACATGCAAAATATCATCTATATTTTCATATATTAAAGTATATTACATCAAAAAATTACATGCAAAAGACCCTGAAAAAAACACAAAATTTTGATGGTTCAAAAAACGTTTCAGAAGACAAACAACCAAGCAGACGAACTGAGATTAAGTTTTTTCTGCCTACCTAATTTTTGCTCCCAATCAACAATCAGCTGATGGATTTTCAATGAAATAGATCCTGGAAACAAATAAATGTTCCCTGTAAAGGTAGGGAACAGAAAATAGAATACCATTATCCTATAAGGCCTGTACTGAAAGGTGAATGGGGAGTACTACAACAAGGAGGTGTGGCGTGTTAAGTCATAACCAAATTTGAATAAATAAGATCATGAAGTCTATTTAAAACCAACCTCAACAGGAGAAGGGGCAACAAACACATCGTCCAATAGATTCTTCAAGTCTGGCATCGATGTAGACTTCCGCCTCAGAGCACTGGCCCGGGCCTGGGGCGTGCATTCAGCATCAAAGTTCACACTGCTCACACTGTTTCCAGTCGTGGTCCGAGCACTCTTCACGCTGCTAGGAGAGCTTTCCTGAAATTTTCGTTTGTTGTTCTTATTGATAATAATAAGAAAGAATCACTTTTCTAAAGCCTGGGTGATAAGTATCACAAGTCACAACTAATATATCATCTTTTCAAAACTTTGCTTTGTCATTAGCCAAGGAAGTTTTTGAATAGTCCAGTCAATTTACGTGATGACCTCAAAAAAACTGCAAGAAAACATTTTTTGATGGAATTCCACTTAAAAAAATATGAATTTTAACATATCCAAAGTTTACCAAAATCGGACCAAGGGAACCTCACTAAAATCACGTTTCAAAATGGCGGCTTTTCCCACCATGCAAAAATTTTTGGAAAGACATTCAACTGCATTTTGTATCAATGTTTTTCGAGATATTGACTTTGGACCGCCGCCAATCATCGTTGGGTGATTGGTTCTAAATTTTGACAGAGTTTACATTTTCGGCCGCCATATTGGATCCGCCATATTGGATATAAATATTTTTTTCAAATGTAAAGTTGGTGTTGTGACACATCATTATGGACTAGATTTTTACCCTGAACACAATGCTGAAATCCGTTTTTGAAAATATGCATTCGTTAAAAAGATATGCTTGAATAAAAATTCATACCTATACATTTCTTATGGACGTTTAATTTTTTTTAATATTTTTTAAGAATTATCTCTTATATCTCCAGTTCTAATTAAGGTATGTAGTTCGTTTTGGTCTTGAAATACTCAGTCTTTTAACGGCTTTAATATGAGCTATTGATGATTAAAATCGGACGACTGCTGGACGAACTGTGAGGCTAAAATCGACACGAAAATCAATTTTTTTTAGAAATTTGTTTTTTGTCAAAGTTCCATAGCGCAGGTCCAAAAAGGATTAAAAATCTCGTTCTCCCCTAAAATTAAGATTCTGGGCTTTCATATGAGCTATGGCTCATTAGAATCGGACTTATTTAATTTGAGTTATGAACCTTCATTTACCATAAAATCTGTTCACTTTCGTAAATTGTATATAATTAATGACTCATACATAGAAAACTAACAGAGATTCAAATCAGTTTTATGTTTTAATTAACTCAGTACATTATTGGCTTTCATTTAAGCTCTTAATCATTTAAATCGGTTGAGTTTGAGGTGAGATATAGATCTCAAACCAACATAAAAATCAATTTTTTCAAAATTTCATAATTATTTAAAGATTTGTATCTCAAGGCCCAAACATGGCCTGCAAGTTGGATTGGTTTTGAAACACGCACTGATCTACTAGCTTTCATTTGACATATTGATAATTGAAATCTGACAAAAATATCATATATATCATCATATATATCATGTTTGACAAAAACAAATTTATAAAAAATGGATTTTCGTGTCGATTTTAGCCTTATAGCTCGTCCAGCAGTCGTCCGATTTTAATGATCAATAGCTCGTATAAAAGCCATTAAATGGTTTAGTATTTTAAGACCAAAACAAACTACGTACCTTAATTAGAACTGGAGATGTAAGAGATAATTCTTAAAAAATCTTTTAAAAAATTATTCGTCCATAAGAAATGTATAGGAATGAATTTTTATTTGAGCATATCTTTTTGACAAATGCATATTTTCAAAAACGGATTTCAGCATTGTGTTCAGGGTAAAAATCTAGTCCATAATGATGTGTCACAACACCATCTTTACATTAAAAAATATTTATATCCAATATGGCGGATCCAAGATGGCGGCCGAAAATGTAAACTCTGTCAAAATTATTTAGAACCAATCACCTAACGATGACTGGCGGCGATTCAAAGTCAACATCTCGAAAAACATTGATACAAAATGCAGTTGAATGTCTTTTTTCAAAAATTTTTGTATGGTGGGAAAAGCCGCCATTTTGAAACGTGATTTTAGTGAGGTTCCCATGGTCCGATTTTGGTAAACTTTGGATATGTTAAAATTCATATTTTTTTAAGTAAAATTCCATCAAAAAATCAATTTCTTGCAGTTTTTTTGAGGTTCCCCATGTTAATTTTCGTAGAATGACTGGCCTAGAAACTGGAACAAAATGCAAGCCTAGAAGCTGACTCAGGCCAAATGAAAGATCATGCTAAGTTTAAATAAATAGTAAATGTGAAACATTTTAATTAACACACTGACTGCGTTTCACCAATGGCGGGCGTTCGCGGGTTGCGGCGGCAGTTTCTGCGAACCCAATTGGCATAGAAAAATTCAAATATTTTGGTCTGACAAATCACAAAACACTGTGTGGTGATGTGCTGTGATGTGTGGTGCATGAGTGTGTAGTTCGGAGAAACTCCTACAGATAGCAGCACTGCCTGGATCGTAGCCCGTTCCCTTGAGACGCTACCGACCAGTCGGCGCGCTGTGGCTTGCGAAGTGCCGAACTACCGACCGATCGGTGGCACGCAGGCAACGTGTTAAAATGATTATTCTGCATGGAGGTGACTCATAACTGACTGAGCTTCGTTTCTCACACACTGAAAACTATTATCTACTTTTTAAACATTTTTTATCAGTTGAACAAGGAGGTTGGTGGCCTATTTTCAACCGTGAATTTGCTCCATATATATAGAATAATTTTCTGTGCAGGGTATGTTATCTAGCAATGCAAGCAGAGAGCTGATTGAGTAAAACAATGAATAATATTGCTAAGTTACTAATAGCGAGTGCTTGGACTAGAACTTACAATATCACTATAGTGCCTCTGAAATTCAGTGTGCTAAATCCAAATACACCTTCAACTAACTTTCATTAGAAATAATCTTACGATATCGTCAAATGGTGTGCAACTTTTTTATAAGATGGAGTAGAAGCAACAACAAACTGTTTCAATAAATAATGCATACAATTTTCTAAGGATAAGTCAGTAGTCCCCTCATCAAATGCCTTCAAGTGATTGGAACTAGAATGGGAAAAGTGACAGAAGCTATTAATAATACTAAGATGTTAAAAGTTTATAAGGCGCTAAAAATGTAAAAAATACCAACAAGTTAACTTGTTAAGCATAAGCACAATTTATAAAAAAATTTGACTCAAACTGAGCCCTACATTACTGGATAAAATTACAACTTCTGACCCTACCACGAGAAAAGGTGTCCAGGCTAAACATTTCTCAGAAATAGACTAAATAATTTACTTGGAAAGCAATGGCTCGACCTAAATCAGCTGATCCACTGCTTAACTTAGCAACCCCCGATTACTTAGCCTAGTCTTGCACTTGTAACAGAGGAACATCACACTACATGCCTTAATTTTTAAAATTTGAAATCTTATTTTTACTGTTATTCTTGGATGATGGGCTTATGGGTAGATGATGGGCTTGGATAATCAAGTCTACTGTATAAATATAAGAAGAAAGATTCTTACCGTTGACACATGGATTTCTCCATTGAAAAACGGCCCCGCTGGCAAATGCTTCTTCAGATTGAGGTTGTCATTTGGCACGTTTTCTGTTTCTGGATATTTCTCTCTTAGTTTTTTTACCAATTCCAACCTTGGTGCTGTTGAGTCAAATTTTCTCGGATACTCCAAACTGTCCTTGCAGATTCTCTTTGGTGTTGTCCCTGTAAAAATGTTGACGCTTATAAAAAGTACAATTGGTGGATAACCCACCTTATAGGTTTCTGATATCAGGCCCATATACTGGGCTGGACAATGTTTGCATTGGATTTGACAAGTAACATTTTCTTAAAAGTAGGATTAAGGATAGCAGGCTTACCTGAAAGAAATATATTCAAGGTTCAACCTTATTTATTTACTAGCTGTTGTTAACCTGCTTCGTTGGGTTGAAAAATCTTATGAAGGCAAATAGTAGCCCAAAAGATGTAATTTGGAAGCAAGAATTATAACATCCAATGTAATCTAAAATTCAATATATTATGATGTTTCTCCATACATATTATATTTAATAAAGCCGGGGGTGGCATATTTGGTGGTATCAGTCTTATTTTCCCTTTCAAAGAGCACGTAATATGCGTTTTCTTTTTGAATTAATCTTTGTGCTATGCAATAACTACAAATTTTGTCCATCTTGCAAATTACTACATCCGGGTGTTCAATACAATCTACATTTTATTGGAATAATGTGTACTTTACAGCCAAAATCATAGTTCCTTTTCCTTTTGTAAACAGCTTTTAAACTTTTTAATTTAATTCAGCTTCTTCTGTGTAATCCCTTTTTCGAAAGTTCTCCGTTATATCTCTGTTCTGATTATTTCTTTCATCACCTTGTGCGTCTGTCTCCCTTTCTGTTCCAAATCTGCTACGACAGTGTTTCTTGATGTCGCTGTGAATTTTCCCGTGATACCCTTAGATGTGTTTCTTTCTCTTCGTTGTTTCATTTTTTCTTACAATCGTTCATTTACGTGATAAGATACGGAATTGCAAACATTTTCTCAGGTGCTGCATTCTGTTGGCAACCACTTTAACCACGGTTACCTTTTCAAATTAAACCATGTGTTTTGATATAAACAAATAAAACATAAAGTACTCACAAAATCCTTGACATAGGTCCCTTTTGGACGATCTTGTGCCTACACCCAATAAGATATCGAAACCCAACCACCATAGTGCAGTTCATGAGATTTCAAGCTTTAATTTGATACCAAGATCATGGGTCTACGACGTGTAGTTTTGGCTGTAGCACTAAATATACCAACACACAACTCTTCTTTTATATATATTGATTTATTTTTACAACACAAAAATAAATAAGACACAAGCGCCACTGGCACCATTCTCAACCATTCTCTCTTGGTTGAGAATGGTGCCAGTGCTACTGAAATATTCTACTTGTGTCTTATTTATTTGTGTGCTTTAACTTCACCTTGAATACACTTAATTTAGGTAAGCCTGCTATCCTTCTTAAACACTTAGTCAGTAACAAAGCTACAAGATCGTACCACTATCATCACGATCATCACACTCATCCATCACTCATATTCAGGGTAACGTCCTCCATAAGGTACCTGTCTCACCAAAGAATGATTAAGAAAAGAATGAATCCTAATATTATGACCTAGAGTCCTATACCAGTGATCTAACCTAATTTTCTGAAAAGTGTGTGAACAAATATGGATGTAGTTCCATTTATTTTAATTTTGTTTTGGGTATCTGCTGGTAAAGTCTGAGGTAGGAAGGTTGGTCTTGTAGTGGTACCCTACTCAAACCAAGAGCTGAAGCTGAAATACATCAAAATTTACTCTACCAACCTAAAATTTCTGGTACCGCAAACCCTAAACAGAAACAAGGTAGGTAATTTAACCTTTCTTTATAACTAAAATCTGTGATTCTTAGTCTAAATACCAAAAATTAAACTTTCATAGCTAAAATAAGCATTTCTAAGATGGAAAAGGGACTGCAAGACAGAAAGCAGAATCCAAGGAATGGCGCTGTTGGGATGATGATTTTTGGACTTGGACAATATTCTTCTAAACTTGTATTGGTTCACTTATCTGCCTATACAGTATATGTCGACTAGTTTTGTAATAACACTGATTATTCTGTCGAGTATGGGCTTGCACATTTAGGAAGTAGGATTCGAAGTCAGCAGCCATGTCATTCCCTATTTAAGCTTGAAGAAGCAAAGCATAGGTTAGTAAATTGATTGTTAATAATAGCTTCTGAATTTGTATCGCCAAAATAACAGATCAAACACAGGTATAAATTGAAGAATCGTATTCAACCAAAACCTAAAATCAATATTTTGTTAATGCCCATTCTGAAAATTTACCTCAGCGACAAAAGTTCTTTTTTTACTTCCCACACCACATATTCAATTCGATACAAAATAAAATAAAGCTTAGAGACAAGCCAAGGCCGCACTGAAAAAACAGGCCATGCTGCAGCGATCCCAGCGCTGTGCCACATCACACAAGAAGGCAGGCAACTAACATCCTGTTAACATTTTATTTCTAAATCTCAATTATTCCTTATTTATTTATGGTTTTTATGTTGACATTTCATCACTAATCATAAAATATTGTTTATTTACGTTTTAATTTTTTGTTTAAAAAGTAACTGGTGAGCAGCACAGCTGCGAGTCCTGAGACAGACTTTCAACTTGCCTATTTGTTTGACATCATAAATTCTACAGTATGGTCTGTATTTTCAGTGTAGCCTAGGACAAGCAAAGCAAAAAAAAAAATCTCAGCCAAATCAAAGGGACTTTTTGGCTTTTTGGGATTTTGATACAAGGAAAGTGCCAATTAATACGAACAGCAGTTTGATTGAACACAAGCATATTAAAGAAAAATGCAAAAAAAAACTAATACAAACCAAGAGGGACATATTCTGCATAACCGATAGTTTTCAAATCCTCTTCCAGATTCTGAATCACTTGTGTAAGTTTATTTTCATTTAACTGTTTGAGTTTTTGATGAGTCAGATTGCCTTGATTTCGTAAAATCTTCTCGTGACTTTCAGTTAGATCGTTCAATTTAGACTTCAGTTCCCCAACAAACTGCTTCACTTCATGATCTTGAGCCTGTTAATTTAAATATAAACAATAAATAATAAGTAATCAAGCAAAAAATGAAGCAAACTTTGAAAACGGTTGTTGAATGTTATGTAAACAGGAATACCTATAACTGAATGAAAGTATTTTTATGAGTCTTGATGTAGCCAACATTAACAATACAAATCGTTTACACTGTATGCTAGGAAGCTCATGTTTGTGGGACCAAACAATGCAAACTGCAGAGCAAGCTACTTTCTAGTGCCACAGATGAAGATCCATAAAGATTAGCAACCTAATGTTTTTTTCATTAACGTTTTTTCTAACGGCGTCAAATTTTTTGGACTGCTTTGCCACCCCAAATACACCGATATCAAAGTTATTATTGGCTATCTGTCCTTGGACGATGGCAAAAGCCGCCGCATACTATTACTGAAGGTATATATTGTTTCTAAGATTACTTTTGATCCCTAAATTTTTTAATCTAATTTTTAAAATTAATTGGAATGGGGATATTTTCTATGGGAATTGTAAAATTAAAATTATCAATGGAAACAAATTTGAAAAGTGTTATTCGTCACCTTGGAATTTGTTCTTTTGTTCACATAGTATATTATTTTTTAGCTTATTTGTTTACAGAGGGATAAATAATGAAATTAATGAGATAGTATTTCATGACTCAGTGGAAACTTGAAAATTAAAACATTTATAAAACAGTAACATACAACAGATTGCCTGTAGGTTTGTGGGTACATTATACAGGGTGTTTTTTTTAAAACGCAACCCATTTTTAAGATTAAATAACACGTATGTAAATAACTAAATAAGTAATGAGTATTGTTTTATTGATCTTTACATTTTATACAACCTATTATTTAAGTTTGATCACATTTAGTTTACATTATGTGCTCAAACAGTCCGTCATTGGCATTTGCATAAAGTTATGCTCTCTCCATCAAATTCCCGAACATGTGTTGCAAGATACCTCTTTGAATTTGTTGCATTAAATTTGTTATGTTTGTTTTGAGGTGCTGAATATCTTATGAATTTTTTTTGTAGAATAATACTACTTTACATGTCTGTGGCAAATTTCATTAAGATCGGACCACTTTTATGCGAGTTGTCATGCTTAAAGATACACACATTAAAAACGCAACCCAAAACTTTATTTAATTTTATCGGTGAAGGATTATTTCCCCCAAAGTCCCCGGATTTGACCCCTCTATATTATTTGATTTGGGGATACATAAAAATTAAGGCCTACGAAAACAATTCACAGGATATTCAGCACCTCAAAACAAACAACAAATTTTATGCAACAAATACAAAGAGGTGCCTTGCAACACGTGTTTAGGAATTTTATGGAAAGAACATGACTTTGTACAAACACCAATGGTGGACTGTTTGAGCACGTAATGTAAACTAAATGTAATCAAACTTAAACAATAGGTTGTATAAAATGTAAAGATCAATAAAACAATACTTATTACAATATTTATATACGTATTAATCAATCTTAAAAATGGGTTGCGTTTAAAAAAAAAACACCCTGTATAACACATTATGACAAACACCTGGTACCGATGGTACCTGTATTGAGAACCGAGAACCAATCTTGTCAAGTACCGGTACCGACTTTGAAAAAGTGGTACCAACACATCCCTATAATAAACACATTAACATAAAAATTTTAAAATTTTAATATCAGGATTTAATAATTAGTTTTGGCAAACTTCAGTTTGACCGAAAAACCCGTTATCTGGACAGGCCTTGGTCCTGAGGTGTCTGGATACGAGGGAGTCTACTGTATTTCTATTCTTAAAACCTCTCGGCCTATGGCCCTATGGGCTTTCAAAAGCTCATATAATTTACAGGGATTCAAATTTTTGTAATCTCTTAAATCTAGCCCATGCGCAAAAAGGGAACAGCAGCTAGTTCATCATGTACTGTATTGACAACAATATAACAAAAATAACCGGATAAGGTATTGTCACCCTTACCTGACTGGTGTGTGATAGGTAATCAGTTAACTTGCTTGCACTACCCTCAAGTTTCAAATTGATTTCCTTCTCTCTTTCATTCAGCGCCTCCATTTGACAAACATGGTCATCAACGCTCCCTTTCATGAATGTAAGTTGAGAATCTCCTTTGGCTAACAGATCACTCACATCCTCTCCAATCTAAAACAAAAATTCTTTACCTAAGAATTATATTACAGGTTACTCGGACGACAATCTGAGAAGGATCACATGCTGGAGTATGTTGATTTCCCTCACTCCCTGTCACACATAGGCCAAACTAAATCTGAGTTTAAATGAGAGATAGAACCTGGAGAGAACTTTCCTTTTACCTGAACCTTAGAGCAATTTATATGGCAGAAGCAAACGGAAAAGATCAACAAATTTGAATAAATAACAAATCCACTATTATGAATTTTAGGAACTCAAGGAGACTAGGTTCTATTAATAGCCTAATAGCGTGTTGACACACCCTATTTACTATCCTTTCGTGTGGGGTACTATCCTATTTATAACTTGTTTTAAAACTATTTTATTATTTACTATTGATATTTCCTACAGTTGGCATTAATATAAAAAATAATACTCTCTATAATTCAAATTTAAAAATCTTTTAGTTAGCTAAAACAAAAACATTTAAACATGCAACTTAAAAGTTATTAAATATATTATATCTAATTATGTTACAGAGCGAACTTAACAACAGCCAAGGTAACCTGCTGATTTTCCTATATAATCTTTACCTCATCGATACTCTTTTGAGTTTTAAGATACTCTTTTGAGTTCTAAGATACTCTTTTGAGTTCTAAGATTAAAATTACCTGGCTTGTGAGAGCGTTGTGACATTCTGATCTCTCTTGAGATATCTTATCCACTGCATCTATGAGCTGCGATTGGTTGGATCCATATTGCTCCATGGCTGACTTAACAGTTTCCCCAAGGGCCTCTGCCCTCTCAGATGCCGCCGAAGCACTTTCCACCACTAAACTGCCTTCTTTGTTTATCAAATTGATTTCTTCTTGAACAGTTTTTAGATACTGCATTGCTTTCAATATTTGCTGTGACGAGGAAAAATCCATATTTACAAGTCTGCCATTTATTTGTACATTTAAGCAAAACCAGTGTTAATCTGACCAATGGTGTATCAAAAATAAAATCAATGCCACTTGCTGATTACTGGTGAAGAACTGGGTTGAGAATTTTCTTGAAAACAACAAGAATTCACTGTATTGAAATTTGTTTTAGAGTTAATATTATATATAGTAAATATAGGTGTTATTCAAGGTTTTTCGTTTGTTGCATTATCTACACTAATTTCAGTCAGACAGGATTACTTAAAATGATAGTTATACTGTATTTGAAATTCCACAGAAATTTGAATAAGCAGATAATACTTTTGAATCTATAATTTTTTTCAACAAGAAATATTTTTAATTTATTTTTTATGAAATAAAATGTTTCCAATCATTTATTTTTGTTTGTTTTTTTCTGTCTGTAACGTTTACTAAACCAAGTAATTGTTAATTCCTTTATTCCATTTTATCATAAAATTAATATAAATAGGAAAATTCAAAAAGGGGAAGTAAACTTTCCTATCTTAAGGCAGAATGTTATTTTAAATTGCAATGTATCTGAAGGACAAAAAAATTCAATGTAGGCAATCAAAATGTTTGAAAAAAAATTTGACACACTCTTACCTGAGATACATTACTTGCGGAATTATGAATTGCACCAGCACTGGTGGAAACTTTTGAGTTTTGTTGTTTGATAATGTCAATTTCATTCATTGTTATTTTTATTGTCTCAGTTAATGCCTGGTGGTTTTCTGTGATCTGGGAAATAAGTTCTGCTTGCCTTGCTTCGTACTGAAAAAAAAAACAATTTTCCTTTCTACATAATCAAACTTTTCAAAAGCGCCATTTGACTTTTATTAAAGAAAGGGAATAAGGGCCAGAAAGTCAATAAGGTTCTCAACCAAATTTGATGGTTCACCCATTTTTATTTTTATTTTTATTTCAAAGATGTACAAATACACATGTATAAATTTTTATCTAAATATTTATACCTTTATTTATTTATTTGCTGTTTATTAATAAATGACTTATTCTATTTTAATCTACTCTTCTGCCACGACTATCTTCTTGACGTTGGTGACGTGTGCAGCAAGGGACGCCACGGCTCTTGACTGACGCTAAGAAACCTATTTGCCTATGTCTAATACTATTAAATAAAGAAGTCGGTTATGCATTCACATAAGCAAAGAATATTTATTAATGAAATGAAATATACAATAGATATGGATTCTTATTCTCAGGGAGAGGTTTGTGCTGGAAATAACCTTAGCTCTTTTAATGAAGTGATAATCTAAAGCCAATTTTTTTTGAATTTTGATACAGATATAAAATATGCCAATAGTCTCAGAATTTAAAATAGGCCTAATGAAAATTGAGTCAATTTAAGTTCACAAAGAATACAAGAAAGTTCACTTGAATAGGATCTTCAGATAGTTTAGTTGGAATAAATTAAGTTATTAGGCTTGATCAAAATGATGAATTGGAAGTTATGATAGTCCTTATTGAATCAAAATGGTGGTTACCAAATCTGCTCACAACATTTTCTTCACCTGGTACTTTGAATCTTGATGTTGACAAAAGGGGTTGACTTTAAATGGTACTCAGGAAAATTTCCCTATTTGAAACAGGACTAGGCTATGCAAATATTAGTCCAACTGGGCCTAATTTAAAAGGGAGAATTGTATCTCCAGAATTTATAAATTCATTTTAACACTGTTCTTGCTGGGTGCTGGAGGCTCAATGATGCTCAGGTATGTGTCCAAGTACAACAATAGTATTGTTGTCCAGATGTCTTGTAGGATGCAGAAATACATTTCACTGGTCACTGGAATTTTGTATAAATTATGAGACTTAATTTTGAATTTTATATTATATGAAATTATTTTTAATTACAACTCTCTCACATTATTATTATTACTAAAAGGATATGTTGTTTTTGGGTGGGGCTATTATTAATAAATCATTTCTCAAATTTTAAGAATCTAAATTTTCTAACAATTAATTTTAAAATAATAATTATGATTTTTAATATTCTTAACTTATAATGAATGGATGATCTTCTGAGGGGTGATGGATAAAATGACAAACTAAATAATAACAAGTATTGAACATTAAAACTCATTAATTAATTAACTATTATCTGTATTTATCTTATTTGGTTAAGTATTAAATAAATTATGTGGAAATTGCGATAACTAATCTAAGGAAACAAGAAAATAATAATATTTACAATAACAAATATGGATGAGGCGAATGAAACATTACAATTATCCCCTCAGAAATTTGTATGAGGTGGATTCAGACAAATTTCGACTTAATGTTGAATGAGACACATGATACATTAAATGTGAATGATTCTTAAAGCTATTATGAAATACATTAAATGAATTAAAATTACAATTAACTTAAATTTAATACATTATTTAATATCAATATCAACCTTACCTATTGGTTACTTTGGGTTTCATCAGTTCACATTTTAAATAATTACATAGATACCTGATAATTACATAGATTCACATAAGGGTTTACGCACTCGCGATTATAGTCCTTTGGTTGTTATCCCCTCTAACATTTGGAATGAGTGATTAACAATTATTTTAACAATATTATCGTTTTTATAGTTTCACACAGGCAAATATTAAATATATTAAATTATTAATGGTAAATATTTACATGAGGTTTCACAAAATGATATTTCACTGGGTAAGAGTGTTCTATCATAGTTTATTTGAGGAATTACTTTTACACTGTCATACTCATAACACAACTTCTTCGTTTCGTTCTTCATTTCGTTGATCTAGAGGTTCAATATACTTTTTTAATGCAGTAATATGATATGGTCCAAACACATTTTCTCCTTCTAAGTCACATATATATGTTGATTTTCCCAGGATTGTATGCACTTTAAAAGGGCCATGATAAACTTCAAATAACTTCGCAGTTTCGCCGTAGCTTGCTCTTGAAAGTGGGTGTGTTCGTACTAATACCTTCTCATTTAATTGCAGTATTTGTGGTCTTCTTCCTTCATTTGTTTTATCAGCACGTTTCTTCCTTTTCTCTTCGAGTCTTCTTTTTGCAATTTCTAATTTCTGTTCTAAAGGAGTTTCGATTAATAACTGGTTTGTTATGTATGACTGGTGATGACTGTTAATTTTGCACCTAAAATGATGTACCTGGTCTTTTGTAGACAGTAGACGATTGCTAGCAGCTCCTTTTCGGTGGTGGTGAATCGTTGTTCAGCAGGTTGCAGAGTTCTGGATATGAAGGTGATGGCTGCTTTTTCTCCACTGTCTTTGATCTGGAAGAGGTGACCTCCGATTGCATAGTCAGATGCATCTGTTTGTAGGTAATACTCCTTCGATGGATCAGGATGGTGCAATACATTGGTTGACAGGAACAATTGTTTAATTTTGTTGAACACGATGTCGTCTGCTGGAGTCCATGTAAATTTGTTTTTCTTGGATGTCAGTCGTAATAATGGTTGTACCGTTGATGAAAATTTGTCTAGAAATTTATTATAATAGTTGATACATCCTAAGAATGCTTTTAACATTGTTCTATCCTTCGGTGTGGGAAAATTTAGAATTGGTTCTACCTTACTCTGGTCCATAGTTAATCCTTCATTGGTTAGAGTGTATCCTAAGAATGGGACGAATTTTGACAAAATTGCGACTTGCTAAATTTGATTGTCATGTTGGCTGCTGCTAACTTCTTCAATATATACTCGATGTGTTGAAGGTGCGACTCGAAATCTGGTGAGATTATGCAGATGTCGTCGATATTGCTGTGAAGTCCTCGATCTCTTCATCAAACACTTGATCCAAAGCTCGTACTAATGCTGCTTGAGAAGTTGAAATGCCAAAAGGAGTTACTTTATATTGGTACGTTTTCCCTCTGAATTGGAATGCAGTATACTGTCTGGATTCCGGCGTAAGTGGTATCTGCCAATATGATGCGGTCAAATCGATGCTGCTGATGAATTTTGCATTTCTGCATTTGCTTAAAATTTCGTTAACACTCCTATTACATTCGAAATCAGGGACAATTATCTCGTTTGCTTTCCTGGCATCTAAACAAAGTCGAATTTCTCCAGATTTTTTAATAACAGGTATGATGGGGTTTACAAATGTACTCTTACTGCGTTCAATAATGTTATCTTGTTCCATTTTATTAATTTCTTGTTGTACGGCTTCCTGGTACACTTGGGGTACGGGATATATTGTTGACTTGAAGTTTTGGGGCTTTTCTACACGAAGTTCATGCTGATATTTGTTACAAAGACCTGGCTTTTCTGAGAATACGTGGTTGTATTTAAATACATGATTAATACATTCATGTCGCACATGATGTTATTAATTTCACAATTATACTCTGTGTCAATGAAATGAAGTCCGAGGTGTTGATCGATTATTTGCGCTGCGGTTGCATTATTTGTATGTACAGTAGTTAGTTGGCCTCGGTTCGCAATCACAGCGCGTTGGCATTTCCCGGCTGTGGCGATTGGGAAGTGCCGCTGTCATTGGCTGGAGTGTTCGATATGTTTGGTGGAGGGTGACTCATCACTTCTGCGAATCTATCGCTCTGTCCGATAATTGCGAGCACTTGTGCTTGTTCGCTTGATGGGTAGCGTCGATCTTGTTGCTGTTCCTCGTTTCTTCTTTGGAATTCCCGATCTCTAGGGTATGGTTTATATTCCCTTTGTTGTCTATGGTGGTTGTTTTCTGATTTGTAGTTGTTTTGGTGTCGTTCATGGTAATTGCCTCGGTTTCCGTTATATCCTTGGTTTCGGTTCTGGTGATTATTGTTTGAATTCCATTTTGGCTGGTATGCTTGATGGCTTATCTTTGTTTTGTATGGAGAGTTCCGTCCGTTTTGTGGGCTGTATGGTCTCTGTTGAGGGTTTTCTCTCGAGTGGTCTTGTTGGTTTTAATGTCTTTTCGGTCCTTCTCGAATGTCCTCCTTTTGTAGTAGACGTTCGAATCCTTTTATTGTTACTATGTTTTGAACTGATCTGCTGTCTTGTATTATTTGTTCAAATCTCTCGGATAGAAGTACAACTATTTCTTCTTCACTCATAGTTGGCGTGATAGCTTGCAATAGCAGAACTCTTTCGGTGAAGTATTCTGTTCGGGTAAGATTGCCATTCGGGCAGTATTTTTCAGCTTCTATTTTTGCTCGTATTCCCCGATGTACCTCTCTACTCCAGTATTTTGACGTAAATTCTGCTACGAAGGTCGACTAACTCGTAATATCTGTTTTGATTAATTGTAACCACCTGGACGCAGGACCTTCAAAACTAATCTCTAGCGTATCTCGGAGATGCTCTATAGGATCGAGGGTAGGTTGGCGTTCTAGACATTTTTCATAGTATCGTTTTAATTTCTGTAAATACTCGTTCGGATTGCCAGATCGTCCATTGAATTTTGGTAAATTTCTATCTGTGTTGTCGCTACCATGACAAAGGATTTGTATGGGTCCGTTGAGGTTTCCCAGGTTTTGTGGTGAATTTTTCAATGTTTCAATATCGGAAGAAATTTTGTCCAGTTTCTTTTCCTGTTTGAGAACTGATTTAGTGTTCGCATGAATAGTCGGCATTAAGTCGCCGTGAAGTGAACGAATATATGCCTTGATTTGGTCTTCAGTTTAGTTACGAGTGAATTTAATCTGTTCTTTGATATTTTGTTCTATTTTCTGTTCGGTGGATTCTAATTTTTGTTCGATGATCTCGATCGTGTTTTGTTGGTTTTGCTGTAATTTGTCTTCTAGGTTTGATTTTTGTTCAGTGATTATGTTGTCGATATAGAATTTTGTGTTCTGTTGGGTCTCATTGATGTGATAATTGAATTTTTGTTCAATTTGAGTCATTTCTGCGGTCTGAATTTGTTGTGCAGATTTGAGTTCACTCAATTCATTTTGGAATTTTGATTGGTTTTCACGCATTTCCTGAATTTGGTTTTCTAGTGTGTGACGGCACGCTTTAATTTCTTGATTAGTTTCCTCCAATTTTGAGTTTAAGTTAGCATTAGTTTCTTTTAAGCTGGCATTGGTTTCCTTTATTTCTATTTTGATTTGTTGTAGATAGTTTAAAATGACCTTCAAATCTGTGGTTGGTGTGGTTTCTGTGTTCGTGACATTCGAATTTACCGCCGTAGTTGGCACACTTGCCATCGGGATGCAGGAGTGTCGGCTTTTGGCCGTGCGATCAGCTGACGATTCGTTACCGTCTGATCGGGAACCTTCGGATCCGCTCGGGTCGCTCGTGTGGCTTCGGATTGATACTAACCAGTCAGCGGTCTGTTGTATTTGCGCAATCGAGGCGTTTGTGTCGCTCGGCGTTGCCATGGTGACGGGACTGCGGTGAATACTCGGCTCCCATTGGCTGTTTCTCTCGTCTGCTGTCTGTGTCTCTGATGACGTATTGCTCTGTGGTGATGTTGTTGAGTGTTCTGCGATGCGGGTGTCATGGCCGACTGTGTTTGTGTTTTCAATGTCGTTGTCGGTCGTGTCTATGTTTGACTTAACGGTACTTTCGTTCTTGTTCATGTTTACTGTATATCTTTTAGGTCGTCGTAAATTATATGACATTGATTTTTATGGGGGGATAAATTATGGAATAACTAAATAAATAGTATCTTAAATTATGAGTATCTTATTTGACTAAATAATAGCCTAGATTTACTGAGAGTTGTAATCTTTTGATCAAGAGCTAATATTATTTGCCACAGGTTGGTTGCGCCAAATTACAAATACACATATATAAAAATTTATCTAAATATTTATACCTTCATTTATTTATTTGCTGTTTATTAATAAATGACTTATTCTATTTTAATCTACTCTTCTGCCAAGACTATCTTCTTGACGTTGGTGACGTGTGCAGCAAGGGACGCCACGGCTCTTGACTGACGCTAAGAAACCTATTTGCCTATGTCTAATACTATTAAATAAAGAAGTCGGTTATGCATTCACATAAGCAAAGAATATTTATTAATGAAATGAAATATACAATAGATATGGATTCTTATTCTCAGGGAGAGGTTTGTGCCGGAAATAACCTTAGCTCTTTTAATGAAGTGATAATCTAGAGCCAATTTTGATTGAATTTTGATACAGATATAAAATATGCCAATAGTCTCAGAATTTAAAATAGGCCTAATGAAAATTGAGTCAATTTAAGTTCACAAAGAATACAAGAAAGTTCACTTGAATAGGATCTTCAGATAGTTTAGTTGGAATAAATTAAGTTATTAGGCTTGATCAAAATGATGAATTGGAAGTTATGATAGTCCTTATTGAATCAAAATGGTGGTTACCAAATCTGCTCACAACATTTTCTTCACCTGGTACTTTGAATCTTGATGTTGACAAAAGGGGTTGACTTTAAATGGTACTCAAGCAAATTTTCCTATTTGAAACAGGACTAGGCTATGCAAATATTAGTCCAACTGGGCCTAATTTAAAAGGGAGAATTGTATCTCCAGAATTTATAAATTCATTTTAACACTGTTCTTGCTGGGTGCTGGAGGCTCAATGATGCTCAGGTATGCGTCCAAGTACAACAATAGTATTGTTGTCCAGATGTCTTGTAGGATGCAGAAATACATTTCACTGGTCACTGGAATTTTGTATAAATTATGAGACTTAATTTTGAATTTTATATTATATGAAATTATTTTTAATTACAACTCTCTCACATTATTATTATTACTAAAAGGATATGTTGTTTTTGGGTGGGGCTATTATTAATAAATCATTTCTCAAATTTTAAGAATCTAAATTTTCTAACAATTAATTTTAAAATAATAATTATGATTTTTAATATTCTTAACTTATAATGAATGGATGATCTTCTGAGGGGTGATGGATAAAATGACAAACTAAATAATAACAAGTATTGAACATTAAAACTCATTAATTAATTAACTATTATCTGTATTTATCTTATTTGGTTAAGTATTAAATAAATTATGTGGAACTTGCGATAACTAATCTAAGGAAACGAGAAAATAATAATATTTACAATAACAAATATGGATGAGGCGATTGAAACATTACAGATGACTATACAAACACATTATGGGTCCTTATTAGTTATTTTGTGACTTTTTAAACCCAATCCCCCTTTCAGATCTAAAAACTCATAAAAAAAGCCTATTGAACAATCAAAAGTAACTAAAATTCTGCTTTAAAATTTTTTAAAGTAAGATCACGCATCTTTCATGCTAAATAGGAATAAAAAAATTAAAAGGCTCAGTTTAATCATGTAAGGCAAATAGGCCCAAGATCTAAATCTTAACACTAGGACAGAACCATGTATAAATTGGTTACTTAAAACCACAGGGATGCTTAAAAAAATAGTTAGGGTTTCATACTATTTGTTACAATACAAATAAGGGTTGATTGATAATGCAAAATTTAGCTAAAATATGGATGATTGTTTTTAAAACGCTAACTTTAATAGTAAGAGTACACAATTTAGGGGTGGGCGAGTTGTGGGTTTTGAATTTGAGTCGAGTATCAAGCCAACTACATTAGATTCCTTCTTATCCGGACACCTTTTAACCATATATCGATTTAACCAGACTCCTCTCAGCGGAAGTAAAATCTTTTAACTGGACAATTTTTTTTTTCAAATCATCTGTTTAACCAAACGTGGTGGGCAGGGAATGGACGGTTCTGTATTGACTGGAAGAAAAAAATTTGAAATCAGTAACGACATGTCTAAATTCTTCAATTGAGGGGCGATATCGACGATTCCTGTGGGAAGTATATATAGTAGCAAATTATCGTAAAATATGAAATTTTAATGTTTGGATTTAATAATTATTTTAGGAAACATCGGTTTAACCGAAAATCCGTTATCCCCACAGGCCTTGGTCCCGAGGGTCCGGATAAGAGGGACTCTAATATAGTCGAGTCGAGTAGTTGTTTGTAAACAGTAATTAAATATTCTTATAATATTTTTATTTGGATTTTTGCGGACATTTGCCATCACTGAATAGTAAAAAACAATCAGTGATCAGTGAAAAAAAAACTGTTTTTTACTAATCAGTGATGGCAAATGTCCCCAAAAATCCAAATAAAAATATAGAATCACCATCACCAACAATGAATTTCAAACAAAGAATTCTTCTAATATTAGAGAAGTCTTTGGATTACAATTTGTTCAATTATTTCATCCATTTTACTATTGGTCTCCTTTATTTAGGCAAATCTTTTACGTTTTTTTTCTTTTTCTTGTAATAAAGCTTTTAAGTTCCAAGTATATTTCAAAGTGGGACACCATCAGCTAGTGTAGTGGATAAAAATTTCCAATTTACGAATTCTAAGAGATCGTATTTCTAGATATCTGTCAACATCCTTTGATCTTTGAGTTGATGGAATACTGTCATGAAAAACTCGCAAATGGCCTTGGAAAAACGATAGCTTGTATGTGTCTATTACAAAAATACAGCAGATAGAGCTTAGCAAAACTCACGATCAGCCGCAAAATATGATTACTCATGTTTGCCAATCGCTAATAAACAGCAAATGTGACCCGCCAAGGGAAAAGATACCTTAACTTTCATTTTTTTTTTAATTGAGTTATTGGTATATTATTGATCTACACTGACAACCAACAAATTGGTGAAATAATTTACAAGATATCTTAATTAAAAATGCCTGAGTTATACATATTTTAATTTTAAATTTTAAAAACAGTGATTTTAGGAAATCGCAGTCCAAAGTTTTCAAATTTCTAACTTTAATTTTTTAGTTACTAGGGCCTACATGTATCGTCTCTGTTTCATATATCATTTGTCAGAAATTTAAAGCTGAAGATGAATCAACCATTGAATTTGTGATAATTGTTCACATTTTTTGTTGAAGTTACTTAAACAGATGGGAGTAATAAAAATAACGCAAAATTTTATTAACGTTATTTCGAGTAGTTGTAACTACTTGAATAATTACTCAAAAATCAAGTACTCGCCCACCCTTTGACTCAATTACTTTATTACATTATTATCTAATCACCACACTACAATTTAACGGATGTTTAGAGTGGTTGCCAACCTATGAAACTTTTTTTAAACATATAAAAATAGTTCAATGGTTTCTTAAGGCTGAGCCACACAATATGATCTAATCCAGAGAAACATTTTAGTAGTAAAATTCAATAATATGAAGAAGTATAAATGAGGAAGCTCTAAGGATTTTTTTAAATTTGACACCGAAGGCTTATTTTACCATTTAAATTATACTTTCTGTTATAAAAACGAATAAAAATATTCAATGTAAAAACTATGTTTTACCTTATTTAGATGATTCCTCCTTTCTTCAGCCGCCCTTGTCAGTAGAGTTAACCAGTCTTGATTGTCTTTCATTGACGGCAAGATGTGAGATTCAATGAAATCTCTGTACAAGCTGGTCGATTGCTTTATCATCTTTTCACCAAGTGCTTTACATTCTTCAACGTCAGTTGAAAACTCACTTCGCTAAAACATAACACCAATAATTGATTACCACTTTTTTACACTGAGTACATATCTGGTGCTGAGAGGTTTTTACCGCAGAGGCAATGTTGCCATCGCTGCTTGGAAAAAATCAGCAAGCTCGCTGCAAAAATACTATTACTTTACAAAAATCACCACAGTAGAGATATCTTTGAGAGAACATTTGTTATCATCTTTTTTCTCGTTACCTCCATTTTTTCAGAATTTTTTTCTAGGCTATGAGTGAAGGTTAAGTGTTATTACATTGATTATTACATTTTTTAGTTTACAGATAGGAAATATTGTTAGCCAAATAAATTCAGAAGTCGTGATGTCATTGGCAAAGACAATAAATCTGTGAAATGTGTTAACACCCATTTGATTGTGTTCACCACTGCGAGGGCTAGGTAGCGAAAAACCTCGTCTATCAGTGGCAGTGGACAGCTGCTCAAAGAACGCCATCGGCAACACAAAACAGCCTTGCGTCTTTCCTGCCTCCCTGTGTGTTAGCACTAATTTAAATCTATAAACTACTGCTAAATCGACGGCAACGACGGTTTCAATGCTGCATCAAAACCACCGTTACCCATCATGTAACCATCGTTAAAGTTTATTGCTGATTTAAGAGTCAAATATGGTTTTCACACTAATTGAAAATGTTAATTCATTTTCCATTTTAAGATAAATATAGACAATCATACTCACCATGGTCACTAGTGTGTCATTCGCTGACTGAGTGATGACTGCCATTTGTTGTTCAAACGATGACACTGATTCTATGACTTTTCCTTTCTCCTCCCTCATGATATCATACAAGGTACCTTTAATGAAAATTAATGCTATTCATCCACCAAACTTTTACATGTTAAATCTTTAGTTTACTTAGTACTTTAGAACCCACTGATTAGGCATCCTTGTCGTTTGAAACTTGTACTAATTGAAATTATTCTTATTGTTTTTAAATGCTGGCTTCAGCACTTCTTACACACTTACTGATCGTACTTAGAAGATACCTAGCAGAGCTGTAATAGTCAATTCATTCTGTAGAAATGGAGGCTAAAAAACTTGTTTAATCTTATTTAGCTTTTAGAGTTCAAGTTAACTGTATTTTGATTTGGATTTTTGCGGACATTTGCCATAACTGATTTGTAAAAAACAAGTTACACGACGCGCCATCATTGATTAGTAAAAAACAAGTTTCACGACGTGCCATCACTGATTAGTAAAAAACAAGTTAGCACTAATTTAAATCTATAAACTACTGCTAAATCGACGGCAACGACGGTTTCAATGCTGCATCAAAACCTTTTAACTGCAAATCAGTGATGGCAAATGTCCGCAAAAATCTAAATCAAAATATAAAACCACCATCACCAACAATGAATTTCAAACAAAGAATCAAGTTAACTGGTTAAGAACCAACAATCTTCTATCTATACTATTAAAAAAATACGGTGGTGTCAATCTGTGGTTCCATCACGCCAAAAAGCACTAGACCGGTGTAAAGAAGTGGTGTCTGCCTGCCTGTCAGTTGTTTTGAGTAAACGCAAAAAGTACTGAAACAACTAGACTGAACTTTTACATAAATGTAGGTCATAGACCCGGCCAACACATAGGCCTGTCCATGTCCATAAAATCCTTTTGCATGTATTTGATATTAAAGTTTTGAGTTTTGGTAATTTGTATTTAGTTATTTATGAGCTTTTATTAATTTTCCACCTTCAACTGTGCAAAGAACAGGTACAACACTGTAATGTATAAATTTTTTATATACATTTATGAATATTTTTTTTGTTTTTTCCATATAATTCATGCTAATTTTTCTTCCTATTTTATGGGCCTTAGCCCATTTTTTAGTACATGCTTACTCCAAGCATAATGTATTGGTACATGTATTACTTAACTGTATTTGGTAGTGAAATAAATTTCAATTGTATCCAGAAAATGTTTATAATAGGCTATTTTTAAACATTTACAAATTTATGTGCAAAAAAATCAACTATTAAAAATAGTCTATTTTCTATGACATTCCCTCTACTAGACAGTTTTGATTTGAGAGTTATGTTTTGTCTTTAATATTTAAATACCGGTATTTGTAAGGAAGCACCTGCAGGGAAGCCAATAATTTTCATTTACCCTATACTATAAAGAAAGCGAAACACAAAACTACTTTCATACCGGCATATTTACTAATTTCCTGCACAAGCATTTTTTCTTCATTCAAAAATGCGTCTAATGTGTTCTGAAAATCTGCAACTTTCTTGCTAACGTTTTCCTTATAACTGCTCAATGTTTTGATGTTCTCAGATTCATTAGATCTAAAAAAAAGAATGACACCAAAGTAAATATATAATTGTGTAAATTACATTACGTAGGCTAGATGCTGAAACAACCAAATAAATGGTTTTAATGTACAATTTTCATTTTTGCTTGATTCCTTATGCAAATTTTTAATTTTAAAATGTAATTCTAATATTTTGTTTTTCCAATTGATCAAAGTTGAATTAATTTAGAGGATTGTAGCTCTTATGTTATACATAAGTTTGGAATCTTTAAAACTTCATCAGGCCTTTCTTACCTCTAACCTTCCTTTAAAAAATATTAAGGCCGAAGAAGGATATATGAATTCTGACTTAAACTAAATCAATATGTCAATAGTATAAAAAGACGACAGTTTGAGACTTAGGGAAACTTAAGGAGTGTCAGAGTATTAACATATCAAACTATAGAGAGGAGGCATACATGGAATTTATATCAATAAGAGCATTAAAAACGTAAATCGTACATATAAATTGCCTAAATTTATTAAATGCCACAGAGTTAAATAATTGCATATGCAATTTTTCAACGTTTTACGTTATATGGAGTCCACCAATTAATTTCACAAGTAAAATATTTTATGATCTTCATTGTTGGAATTAAGCATTTTTTAATAATTATGAGCCCATGTCGAAGTGTCTAGTGTGTTAAAGTATCAACTATTGAGATTTTACTGTATTGAACCTGAGTTTTGGAAGTCAAGGGCTAAACAATTAGGTTATAACTTTTATTGGGATGAATTTGTTCTAAATCAAATTCCAAGATTATAATGTACATTTCAATTTTAATTTTAACTCTTCTTTAACCACATAAAGTTATTCTCCAGTTAATATAGCAATCTTTTTATCCGATCAATTTATCTAGTTTGTCAATTCAAACAACTTTCAACAAACACTTCTAGATTTTTTGCCACTTTCCAGCCAGCCCTTACCAGTCTCGTCCAGATTTATTTTGGATGTTTAGAATGTAACTTCACATTTGATTAATGTATGCAAATCAAATTCTAGAAACGTATGATATCTAGTAAAAAATACAAACACAATACTCAACTACACTACTTGTAACTTTCAAAACACTGATTACGGATGTACTTACCGCTTCCTGTCAATTTTATCATGAAGCTGATAACTTTGCTCTAGGAGATTCTCCAAGACAGATTTGCAGGTTTTCGCCTGATCCGTCAAATTGTCTTCTGTTTTTTCATACTCCCTGATGAAATATTCTCTGACATACACTTCTTTTGCGAATTCTGTCAACTTCTCTTGACACCTTTGACTTTCAAGTCTAAATAGATTTTCCAACTCATCGTATTCTGCACATTTGTCTTCATGATCGGAACTGAGTGAACTGAACATTTCCTAGAAACAAAAATATCAGTCAGTTCTGTCTACTTCAATAATCACTATCTACCGATTTCAAACAAATCCCTTTAGTTCTTTATCTCCCAACCTAAATTTTAAGTTTTATACAAACTTGAAAATTTGTGTTTAATCAGGTTTTTATTGATTTAACAATATTTAGTTTATATCTGGACACAAAATTTTTTAACTAAGAAAACTCTGCATCTTCAAACTGGTCAAGGATTTATTTGAACAATCCCTATAAAAACATGTTAAAAGCCAATTATATAATTTATAAGGCTTAACAAAAATTCAACAATTATCATGTAAGGAGAGGCAGAAGATCAGAGATGGGTAGCCAAACTCCTCGCACCAATTCTTGTCCTTATTGTATTGTTAATTATTCTCAACAATTTGAACACAAGATTACTTATTATGGCATTCATAACAGGGACTATGTCTCTAATTTAATTTGCAATCAAAGTGCAAATGTCAAAATTGAAACTAACAAGGTAATCAAAACACTGTTGAACAAATTGAATGATGCTTTGAAACAATATACTAAATTTGCAGCTTTAACCAGATTTGTGAATTAACATAGTGGCGTTGTTGATAACAATCATAACAGGGCTAAATTAACAGCAGTCACAAGAGGTTTCTCTTACCTTGGTCTGTTCATACAACTCGTTGATTCGAGAGTACTTCTCGTGCCAATCCTTCACTTGGTCATCCAACTCTTTCATCCGGGTTATCATCTCATCGTGTGACTCTTTGGAGATGTAAAATCCCTCTCCCTGCCTCACCGCCTCCAAGTCTTTCTTCAGCTTCATAATTTCTTCTGAAGCCACCTATCCAACGGATAGAGATGATAAATACAGGAAACTAATGTTTTATAATTTGAAGAACAATGAGTGATCATTAGAATCAATGTCATATCAAGAATCATGTTTGTTTTGAAAAGAAGGATACACAGCTGACTCACCTGACGATCTGGTGTGAAGTAGCTTGGAACGCATAAAGGAAGACAAAACACATAATATTTCGATGGGGGACTCAGATGAGGGAGTCTTGAGTTACCAATCTGAGGAAGTCCCTAATAGGAATGAAATATTATGTGTTTTCTCTCTATCTGTGTTCTGTGCTACTTCACACCAGATCTTCAGATGAGTTAGCTGTGAATCCTTCCTTTCACAACAAACAAATACTAGCCGTCAGCTTTTCTTTCACCAACATAGTATGGGTCATGTAATACTCATGTTCAGAATAGAGAAATTAATAACATTCACCTTAAAAAGACAAAATGAGGTAACAAAAGGTGAACTACCTGAGGCTGAGGATGAAGCTAAAAAGGAGTTTTCCTGCTTTCCTGCAAGAGTAAACAAGTAACAAGTTCAAGCCAAACATTATGTCTTTTAAAGTTGAGAACCTCAACACTTTTCAAAATGTTATATTAAAGGACCAGTGTATTTGTTATGATTAATGTAGCAGAGAAACAATTCAAATACCTATAAATCCACATAATCTGAAAAAAACGACAGCAAAGATACCAGAAAAAACAATTACCTGCATGAAATCTTTTTTAGAGATGGTTTGATTCTTGACTGGCTTATTTTTTATCGATCTCGCTTTATAAGCATAGTTCAATGTGCTCTCAGTTTCATCGAGGTTAGACTGGGCCGGAGAAATAGTTCCAATGATACAAGTTTTAGTCCTGCCTCCCAGTGAATCTTGAAGGAATCTCGTCAGTTTTGACTCTCTAAAAGTAATTTCAATAAACAATAATTTTAGAATAACAAATGATGACCAAAGCTAAAAATAAATATTTGTTAACTATAAAAAGCAATCTGTAGGTATTCTTTTAGTAGATTGCTAGAGCACTATTTGAAATCAACTGCCATACCTGTTTTTTGATTGGGTTGTATTCTACAGAGGTGACATTTATGTCATTCCCGGTAAAATAGTTTTAAATACAAATAAAAACCAGCAGATAAGTTATAGTAGGATTAAGTTACCAGAGGAATGTCTGCAGCGTTAATGAACTCACCTGTAAGGGATATGCGGATTGTTCTCGGTAAGACAAGTGATAACACGGCCCAGAGTGAGTAGGGACTTATTGATGTTAGAAGCTTCCGCCAGTCTCTTGTTGACGCCTGTAGCAGTCTTGTGAATGGTCTCGCTGGCCCCGGACTTCGACACATTTTCGCTCCCAGCAAGATCAACGAGGTGAAGTTTACCGCAACGCAGCACATCGTCTTTGCCCGCAACTACACTCTCCTTGATATTCACGTTGATGGTGAAAATTGTGTGAGATCGACTGTAAACCGAAACAACATGTCATTCATTGTTCTCGTGAAACATTATGTGTGAAATGCTTCTCTGCAAGAAAAGGATTGTCCAACAAATTTACAGAAGAATACATGTTAGATATGATAAAATTCAATTCTAACTTTACTGAAAACTACTTTGGAAAACAACACCGTCGTAGCAGACCTGCGTACTCAGCGAATTTCCATAGGATTTTTTTTGTATATGTGAAGGAAAGTATTGTTTGAATACGTCAAGTAAATAATATACTAAAAACGTATATTTAATCATTCATGAGTCATCATGAGCTTTAAAAATTAGGAAAATTAACAAGGACATTGGTTTTAAGAATTAACATTGGTTTTCATTTGTAACATATAAAATTTTGTATTTTATATAATTCTTAGTCTTATAATTAAAAAAAAGTAATCTTGTTATAGTATATAAATGTCAACAAACATATAATCAATGAATTCAAAACACTCAAAACAAAACAAATTTAATCTCATGAAAAAATTAAATTCAATCATATGGTCAGTTTTATAATTAAACAATCCTGTTGTAGCAGACCTGCATCTCCAGCCAATTTCAATAAAACTTATTATCTATCCTCGTCATTGTAAACATACCATATATTATGCTACATTTTCAGACAGTTTAGACCAAGACATCCCCCCTCCAAATGCTCGTACTTTCTTTATTAAATTTTAAAATAATTTGTATTTTTTGATATAGTATATATTTTCTGCAAAATCTTGATCAATGAACTCTGACTATTCACAATAAACACAAATAAAATATTCATCACCTGAAAATTTAATCATATGTTCAGAATTGTATTTTTTTTTTAATCAGGGTAACTATACTTTTTGGAGGGTAAAATTAAAAATAATTTTGGACAACGTACTGTGTTTAGCACTTTCAATATCTCAGCAACGGATTGACGTAGAATAATAATTCAAAATGCTAAATTGTTCATTTTTTTAAGCTGAAACCAATTTTGACACTTAAATTTACAAGAAAATAATATAAAGATATTAAATCCTAAAAATAAGTTTTATTTTATCAAAACTCCTCCTTAGAGTTAACTTATCGTGCTGGTTTTCGAATTCAAAGTAATAAATGTCACTCTAGACGTATGTACCAAATTTCATCACGATCGGACATCTTTTTTACGAAAGTTATCGCGCCTACGGACAGATATATATATATGAAAATGAACGAACGGTGTTTTTTTTTGGGTCTGAGGGCATCAAAATGAAAAGTTACGGTGGTCCCGTGCTTAAGCCTTACCACACCGCCTATGGTAATAGCTACTTCCCTATAGGGGGAAATTCGCTAAAATACTTCCCTATAGGGGGAAATTCACTAAAAAAGGCAATAACATTAGTGAACAAATTTATATGTATCATTCAAACTTTATTTAAAGTGAATTACTTAATACTGTATTATATATTCATTATAACACTTAAAGACAGGATTAATGGTTGAGTTTGCTTCTTAGTGGGGAAATTCGCTAAAATACTTCCCTAGAGGGGGAAATTCACTAAAAAAGGCAATAACACTAGTGAATAAATTTATATGTATCATTCAAACTTTATTTAAAGTGAATTACTTAATATTACATATTCATTATAACACTTAAAGACAGGATTAATGGTTGAGTTTGCTTCTTAGTGGTGGGTAAGTTCTTGGAACTTCAAGTAAATTATTCAGGTAATTTACTGTTTTAATTCAAATTCGAAAACACTCAAAGCCGCTTGAGTTGCTTTAAGGCTGAATAAGAATTACTTTCAACTTCATTTCATTTTATTGTCATAAAACATTTACATACAAGGCAGAAATGTTTCTGCACCAAACACATGACATGTCATCCATTAGTTTTAAACCTAAAATAACAATATCCTAAAAAATTAAATAAAATGTTATCACAAAAAATAGATAGATGTTAAATAAAATGTTATATTCAGGTATAATTACAATTTACCCTACCACTTCATTACTGTATAAAAATTCTTTTATGGAATAAAAGGCCTTATCAATAAGAAAGTTTTTTATTTTTGATTTCATAGTACTGAAGGGAAGTTCTACGATTTCTTTAGGAACTTCCCTGCCCCACATCTGCCAGTTTGTTTGTGAAGCAGTAACTGTTTTGTTTTGAGTTACAGTGCATATAATCATAAACTAATTTTAAGTTTATTTTGAAAACCAGCAAATCAATTGGGATTTAGGTTGACTCTAATGAATCACAAAACTCTGTTTGTTGAATATAGTTTTGAGAGAAATTGAGATCAGACGATTGAAAGACATAATCTATTAGTAGGGGTGGGCGAGTACTCGACAGTCGAGTAATTACTCGAGTATTTGCTACTACTCGAGGTCGAGTCGAGTAGTTCCAACTAAACGAGTCAAGTAGTTAGTTACTCCCGCCGTTAACGCGGCGGCCGATTTTACGTGCGATTTACATTTGTGCGATCAAATTTTACAGCAGATCGCGAGTTACGCAAAGCTACATCTGCCGTTTATCCGCAATCAGTAGATTGTTTATCGCGGCCGCTCGCTAGTTTCACAATAAGCAGTATTTTCTTTTCATTTGTGACCGGCAAATACGCGCGACTGTTTTTTACGGCCGATCGCTAGTTTCGCAAAGTTGCATTTCGTCTATTTACGATCGGCAAATACACGCGATCATTTTTCGTGGCTGACTGCGTCTTTTTCAAGGCTACATTTGCCGATTTTCGGCGATCGGCAATACCGCGCTCGTATTTCGCGGCCGACCGCGACTATGGCAACGCTACATTTGCCGATTTTCGGCGATCGGCAAATACGCGCGGTCGTATTTCGCGGCCGACCGCGACTTAAACAATGCTACATTTGCCAATTTTCGGCGATCGGCAGATCGCGAGTTATGAAAAGCTACATCTGCCGCCTATCAGCGACCAACAGATATGCTATCATTTTTCGCAGCCGTCCACGAGTTTTTCATAACAATAACCTCGAGAATATTTCATTACCTAATAGATTTTGAGATTATGATTTTTCCAAGAAAAATATAAAAACATAAGCTTAAATTAAGTAGACAAATTTTATAAGTAAAATTGAAGAAAGATTTTAATTAACTGTAATTCAAAGACATAAATACTTTAAAAAAATGAAGATTTCATTACTTTTCACTACTACTTGACTCGACTCGACTCGATACTCGAGTATTTGGCTTAATACTCAACTCGACATCAAAATCCACTACTCGCCCACCCCTATCTATTAGAATGCTCCAGTTGTTCAAACTCAAATAACGAATAACAGAACATACACTGGAACATGGATAGTTTGAAACTCCAAAAGAACCCAATGGAAAAATTTTATCAATCCAAAAATTTAAACTACATAAATTTGAAAGACTGGTAACACATAACCTTAAACTTTCAATCAAAGATCTTCATAATATGCTTAATTGTTCGAATTATTGACTATTTAATACTCGTTTTTTTAGAAAATTAGGGATTTAAAATATCAAGAGAAGAGAAAATCAAAAAACTGAATTTACGCTTTCACAGAAGCTTTGTTAATTTAATTCAAGAAGTCCTAAACTGCTTAAAAAACAGGACCAAAAATTACACCGCAAAGACATGACTGGTGTTTTAAAATAACACTATGTAGGCATTAGGTAGGAAATTATGGACAGGATAAGCAGGCTTACCTTTGAAAATGTAGGCATCCCAGATAGGACACATAAAGCACACACAGAAATATAAAATATTTCGAGGCCACCGGCTTCTTTGTGCTCCTTTCTCCTTCAAGTTGACAAAGAAGCCAGAGGCCGCGAAATATCCTATATTTTTGTGTGTGCTTTATGTGTTCTATCTGGGATGCCTACATTTCCAAAGGTAAGCCTGCTCATCCTGTCCATAATTTCCCACCTAATTAGGCAAAAAGCCTTTCCAAACAAGACTATGTAGGCGTTGTTGCTTTATATATTTCTTAATTTACCAACTTCAATATCTATGTTGATAATGCAATTGAATGAGAAATGTAAAGTGCAATGACCTTAAAGAAACTTAGGAAAAAACAGTCAACTGAGTTACTTATTGATGGGAACTATTTGTAAGGAAATTTTGAGGAGGTGCGGAATCGATTTATATAACTGAGTTATGAGAATATAAGTACAGTTCATATTGGATTTTAGAACATAAATTTAATGTATTTTCTCGCAACATTCTTATCGGGATGCCACTGATATTTTACAAAATTGGGATAAAAATTTGAATTATCGAAATTTTTATTCAAATTAGCTATGATAAATAGGCATTTTTAACACATAAAATGCTAAAGGCTAAAGTAAACACAATTAAAGATTTTGAGTCATAGAAAGTTGAATTAACAAGGTTCTACAGTATTACTAAAAGGTAAGCGATATGTACTATTAGACAAAACTTGCACCCACCCTAGTTTTAATGAGATCCCCACTTTCCACTATCACTCCAGAAACTGATTCGGACAATTTGAAATTCAGATAACTGGAGTTCAGATAGAATATAACTGTATTGATGTTTTAAAAACTTGTATAATTTTTAGCTTTTACTAATCGATGACACACTATCCGAGATCACAAAATATTTACTGTGGTCGAAAGAAAGAACATAGATTTAAAAAAAAATTAGAGGTTCAACACAAACCTAGAATTCATGTTCATTTGTGTAGCAGCCACTTGTCTCTTTTCCGCTCCCTGCTGCAACAGTCGGAAAGCCTCCTCTTTCCCCTTCACCGGTGTGGGTGTAAGTCCTTTTACAAGGACTCCTCCCTCCAAATCATCAATCAGCCTGAAACATTGACAGGGCAACTCAGCCTTCTCAACCCCACTACTTGAAAAAAAAAACACAATAGTTTACTTTCAACAGATCTTTCATTAGATATAATATTCAATTGCTTCGAATTTCTTTAAAAATGTTCTCTTCTATCAGCAACTCATCTATTATAATATTTTCTCCCAACAACATGACCATTCTATTGTAGTGAATAACAAAATCAAAGCCGCTGAAACCAAGTTCGCAGTGCCCTCTTCTAGAAAGTTAGAACTTGCAACTCATGTTTTAATTAAACTACATTTACAAATATCAGTGAATCTCCAGAAGTCTGAAATAATAAATTCTGACAATGGAATGAGGCAATAAAATACTTTTTTTAGGCACAATAAAAATACGAGAAGAGTTAACAAGTAAGCAGCATTTTGAGAACTCACTTAATGTCTGTGTCATCAGAGTCTTGCAGAAGGCTTCTCAGCTTCTCATTGTAAAGTTCCATGTACGACACTGACACTTGATATTCACCAGCCTGAAGCGCCAGTTCGGAAAACAAATCTTGCATAGCTCGAGGAACTATCCCAGCATGGACATTCTAGAATTTCAAAATAACATGTGATCGAGCAGAGAAAGCTGAAATAAGTTAAATAAATTGTACTAACACGAGTTTAGGATACAGTAATTGTTAAGGAAGGCAATGAACTTATTACTTTCAAAAAACGCCTTAAAACTCATAAACTTCTCAAATAATCCTTCAAAAGTGCCAATAATAATGACAAAAACTTGTAAGGGGTCTTTGGTGCAAGGTAAAGTTACTGTGCACTGCACGGTAAATTTAGCTGCAGTTAACGACAAAGAGTAACTTTCAACCAAGCACATTTCTGAGTAGTATGATGTAAATAATTAGAACAGTTTGTAACTAAGGGACATGTCGGCCTTAGTCAGTAACAAGACTATAAGATCGCGCCACAATCATCCTTCACTCTCTGCACATTATTCAGAGCATGTTGTTGGTGGAATTGTTGAGATTATTTACAGCACAAACAGCCCAAAATTTGATGACATTGTTATTTGGAACTATGTGTCATTCATACTTGGCTTCAAATACCTACATGGGTAGGTCGCCATTTCAAGTAATGTATCTAATGTATACATTAGGTAATGTATGTTGAAAGGAACATGATAATAATAATTTAATAATTTCAACATTTTAATCCTAAACATTTACAATCTTGGGCTATATTTAAATTTGTTTACGTTCAAATCCTTTTAGCCTATCCATAACCAATAAGTAGTTTTAATGCTATTAAGCACTTCGTAAGAAACTCCCTAGCAGAAGCAGTTTAAAATATAATCTAAGGGGCGGTTTGGGAGCTCGGGCCCAGCTAGTACGCGCCTAGCTTTGGGCGCGCCTAACTTTAGTCCACGTAGCAAAAGTCGGGCTTGGGAGCTCGCGACCAAGTTGAAATGGTTCGGTATCATCTTTAGTCGGTACTAAGTGGCAGTGTGGCTAGATGGACAGGGAATCGCGGGGAATTTTGGTTTTGGGGCTTGCGGCGGCAACTGCGAAACACCTGATCGACGACGGCAACAAAAGCGCCCTATGTTGTGCGTGGTGAGGGGAGTTTACAGTCCTCTTTATCATTTTTCTATGAAGTGTTCGGGTAGGTGGATGACACAGTGAGAGTACTCTTAAATTTGTAGTTTTAATTTGTTGTTTTTATGGTTTTTTTTTCAGTTAAATAATTGTGCCTATTAAAAAGTGTTGTTACTTTTTCATTTGTTTTTCAAATTGTTACTGCTACTTAATGAGCATGAAAATGAGTTACAAATAATTTTAATACACTTTTAAAACATTTCAACAAGAATGTTTTAAAACGATTTTAACAAGACTAAAACCAATTTGAACTGTTTTAATACAAGTTATTTGACTTCAAACTTTACAAGTTTTGTTTTCAGTTTTAACACTTTTAAAATTGTTTTGAAATAATTTTAATATGTGTTTTCCAAATTACATTAATACTAGTTTCAATATAAGTTTGAAACATTATAAAAATTGTTCTGATATAAGTTATTTAACTATCGCCATTGATACAAGATCGTAATAATTTTTAAGTTGTTTTAATAAAAGTTCCAAACAATTTTAAAATTATTTAAAAAAGTTTTTAACTCGTATTGATATGAAATCGTTGCCAAGTTTCAATGTATTGATAACAGTATTATATGATTATGAACTTATTTTTAGCTATTTTTTTTGCTCATTGGGATTTGAGTAAGTGTGAGAGAACATGGCTGATAAAGAGAAGAAGCGAACACAAAATTGAATGGATTGTAATTTTGATGACGAGCTGGTTGTATCCGAGGTGGATATATCCTAACATAGTCCCAATAGTCGAGGTACTCCATGTTGATGTCACCGGCACAAACTCACCCTACACTCCGCACAGTGACAACGCGCCTGGCTTTCAGAGTAGTATAAAACGGAACTCAACTGATAACGACTGCTCAGCGCTTCTGCGCAGTTTCGTTGAAATGTTTTTTGCCTCAATATCTTCACTCTTTTGCGTAAGGGGGGAGCGGGTGTACTTTTCTAATAACGTCAGACTTTAAAGTAGAATTGAATCATAAGTTACAGGGTGTTTTTTCAAACGCAACCCAAAACTTAATTTTATCAATGACGGATTATTTCCCCCCCCCAAGATTCCCGGGTTTGTCCCCAATATATAATTTTCTTTGGGGATACATAAAAATTAAGGGTTACGAAAAAATTCAAAGGATATTCAGCACCTCAAAACAAACAAATCAAATTTAATGCAAGAAATTCAAAGACGTACCTAGCAACACGTGTTCAGGAATTTGATGGAGAGAACACAACTTTGTACAAATGCCAATTACGGATTGTTTGAATACATATAATGTAAACTAAATGTGATCAAACTTAAATAATAAGTAGTATAAAATGTAAGGATTAATAAAACAATACTGTTTCATATTTATATGTGCAATATTCAATCTTAAAAATGGGTTGCGTTTAAAAAAAACACCCTGTATTATTTGCTTAGCTTAACGATGTTAAAAGCCGCGATATTTTGTAACCCCGATAAGTATCGTAAAAAGTGTTTACAATCCAAAATATGCTTTGTTGAATAGTAATTTATAATTGGAACGTTGTGAATTTTGTGTGTATTTGCTATTTTTCTCGTAGCTAAATCATACACCATATTTAGTTACAAAATTGTATTAATTCATTTATCAACGGAAAATAAATTACTATACCCGAATTTTTATGGCCAATTCGTTTGATATTACCGTTGATTAGTCAAAATCTTAACTAAAGCAAAGTAATCTACGCGATCTCTAGTACAATGTGAACATCAGGAACCAAAAATTAATTATTTTAAAATATTACTTAAGGGTAATGGAATTGTTCGGAATTTAATGACTAATCCAAATATAACAATCGTTTGGTTAAAGTGAAATTAATAAACAAGATAATTAGATAAAACCAACATGATGTTTACTTAGACCTGCCCCCTAGCAGGTCTAACTTTTGAGCCTAAAATCGACAGTTATGATGACAAAAAAAATTTATTAGGCCCGAACTTGGACTCCCAAACCCAACTAGATTATCTCTTAGGCGTGAGCCCAAGGCTACTTGACTCCCAAACCCAAAAAAGTTAGGCGCGAGATTATCCCTGCGCCAGTTAGGCTCGAGACCAACTAATACCGAGCTCCCAAACCAATTTTTTGGACGCCAGCCTAAATACTGGATATAACCGGTTCTTAGGCTCGGACTAGCGCTAATACCGAGCTCCCAAACCGCCCCTAAGTTTACATAAAAGGCGGAAATTTGTAATTACTAACCACCCAAAAAGAATATGGTAGGCCTATGAAGTTCTTTTGTTTTGCAGTGAAATCCTAGTTACTCAACAGCTAAGTTTTTTTGCTATTTTTTTTATACAGTATTAAAGACTTTGGGTCACAGGTTTTCCAGAACTCATCTTTATGTAAGGAAGACAGTTCTACAATGGAAAGTTCTACAATATTCACATGCACTGCAAGTTGATGTTTTTCGACAATATCTTTTGAGTTTTCAGTACTTGGAAAATGTTAATTTCATAGACTGTATCAAGATTTTCTTAGAGTACACTATTCAGAGGGTGTTGTGAATTGTTGAGATTGTTTACAGCACAAATATCCCAAAATTTGATGACATTGTTATTCGGAACAATGTCTTTAAGTATGATCATGTTATTATTAAAAACTCAACATTCCACAAATTCAAAATGCTCCGAGCTTATTGCTTGTTACCTCTTCCCACGAGGCCTGAGAGTCTTGATCTCCTGTCATGGTGTATGTTTTTCCTGTACCCGTCTGGCCATAAGCGAACACGGTGCAGTTATAGCCTTGTAGAACTTCTTTGATCATAGGCTTCACAACAGTATTGTAGACAACAATCTGGAAATTAACAAATATATACACTGTTGGAAGATTAAAGTAATTTATAGTCGAAACAAATAATTGAATTCAAATGTTGTGATGACAGCTGATGGTGTATGTTTTTGTTTACTTGTTAAGATGTTAAAGATAGTTTTTATATAAAGAGTCTTTTAATTTCATGTAGAATAAAAAGGTTTAATTTAATCGTTTGAGTATCAATCGTTTTAAGTATCAATCAGTAAATTCAATAAACAGAAATATTAAAATGAGAACAACACTTTTTGTATAGTTTTACCAAGTTGTTTTCAGATAATGGCGACCTTAGAGACAGGACTTTACCTAATTTTCTTAGATTGGAATTGAACTGATTGAAACTGAAATAAGATGGAAATGACTAAACGAAAGAAATGTAGAGCGGCAATTCAAAGAATATTCACAAAAACAAAGAATGAAATTGAAGGTTTATTGAAAGATAAAGGAACTATTGATTGGATAAAGATAAAAGCATTATTAAAAGTATTGGATTCTCACAACACATCACTACTGAAGGAAGACACGGCAATATACAATGGCTTGTTAGAGGATGATGGCACACCTGAAAACGAGATCGATGAAGAAATGGAAAGTCAAAGGGAATATCAAATCACCTACCAAATGATCAAGGAAGAAGTCGAACAAATACAAATGGATCAGGAACGGGATGTAGAACGAGCGTCTGTCGTAAGTTTGCGCACACATGGGACAGAGCAGGTAGGCCCGAATCGTTCATATAAACTTCCATTGATTAAATTTAAAGAGTTTGGTGGGGATTTGAAAGATTGGTTACCATTTTGGTCCCAATTTTCCAAAATAGACGGGGATTGCTCAATTAATCCTAATGACAAATTTCAATATCTTCTCATGGCTACAACACCTAATTCAGTCGCAAGGGACGTGGTTGAAAGCTATCCAGCCACAGGTGAAATGTATCCGGAAGCAATTAATGCTTTGAAATCTCGTTTTGGTAGAGATGACCTACTTACAGAATATTACATTAGGGAAATGTTGAAAATTATAATTACTAATGCAACAACCTCAAAGAAAGTTTCTGTATCCGAGTTATATGACAAACTACAATGTCATCTAAGAAACTTAGAAAGTTTAGGTGTGTCTTCCGACACTTGCGCACCCATTTTATTACCATTAGTTTCATCTTGTTTACCGGAAGACGTTTTAAAACTTTGGGAAAGGACAAGTTCAAAATTTTCTAGTAGCCTCTCCATTGGACAAAGCAAAACTTCCAAAGACCTTCTTGAAAACTTACTAGCGTTTTTGAAAGGGGAAATTGAGGGAGAACAAAAAGTTAAGTTAGCTCTTACGGGGTTTGGTCTCTCATCTCAAAAGTACAAAGATAGAGAGAGGTCCCAAAAGATTTCAGATAACCCCATAAATAAGTCTGAAGTATCTACAGCTGTAGATTTAAGTAGAACTACTACAGTTCAAATCAGAAAACCGGTAAACTGTATATTTTGTTACTTACCACACAAAGCTCAAAACTGTATTAAAGCTCAGTCAATGTCCTTAGAAGAAAGAAGATCTGTAGTCAATAGTAAGAGAGCTTGTTTTTGTTGTTTAAAGGTAGGTCATGTAGCTAGTAAATGTAAGAACAGACCTAGATGTATTTTGTGTAAGAAATCTCACTTTGTGATTATGTGCAATTCATGCCTTCCTGATGAAAGTAATAAAAGTAGCTCCAGTGGTAATCCAAGCCAGGATCAGGTAAAAGGGAATCAATCTCTAGCTAATTTTAACTCTTGTAATGTTCTATTACAAACTTTGAGGGTCAATGTGCGAGGACCTAAGGGTGTTCATACAGCAAGAGCTTTGATTGATACGGGTTCCCAACGGTCCTATATATTATCCAAAACAGCGTCTATGGTAGGATATGAGCCCACAAGTCAAGAAACCTTGCAACATTCTCTGTTTGGTGGGAGTTTTTCTGATGTAATTTGTCACAATATTTATAAAATATATGTTGAAACTCTAAATGAGGATTATAGTTGTAATTTTGATGCATTGGACCAAGGTAAGATCTGTGGGAACGTTTAGTCTGTTCCAAGGGGCGTTTGGATAGATGAACTTACTGCTCAAGGTATTGAACTTAGTGATCTGGACACTTGTGGACCTATTGAGATTTTAATAGGGGCTGATATTGCAGGTAAACTTTTGACAGGTGAACACAAACTACTAAATTGTGGGTTGGTTTCCGTACGAACAAAGTTAGGTTGGACCTTAATGGGTAAGATACCGGAGGAAAAACATAGAAGAACAAATTTGACTACTTTAGTGACGACTATGTTTACATCAGAAGCTAAGATAAGTGACTTTTGGAATTTAGATTCATTAGGGATACGGGATCCGAAAGAAATGTGTTCAAAACACGATTTAGAAGTTGAGTGTCAAAAACATTTTTTAGAGACTGTAAAGGTAACAAATGAAGGACGATATGAAGTTTGCCTTCCATGGATTGACAGTCATCTTCCACTTCCAGATAACTATGAAATAGCAAGTAAAAGACTAACTTCAACATTGAAGAAATTGAAGGCTGAAGGGCTGTACGACACGTACCACTCTGTATTTGATAGTTGGTTGGAAGAAAACATAATAGAAGAAGTACCCAATTCAGAAATGGATAAACCTGCTCACTACCTACCTCATCGACACGTTGTAAAACCTGAAAGCACAAATCCTGTTCGACCAGTTTTCGACGCAAGTGCTCATGAGTATAAAAGTCCCTCACTTAATCAATGTCTAGTGAAAGGCCCAAATCTAATTGAGAAAATTCCTTCAGTAATGGCTCGTTTTCGACTGAAAGAAGTGGGCGTCATAGGAGATATACGAAAAGCATTCTTACAAATCAGCTTGAATGAACGTGATAGAGATTTTTTGAGGTTTTTATGGGCAAACAAGAATGACGAGTTAAAAATTTATAGACATTGCTGAGTAGTTTTTGGTCTATATTCGAGTCCATTTTTGTTAGAAGCTTCAATTAAGCTACACCTGGAAGAAACTTTAACTCGATGTAAGTTAGGTGAACTAAATTGGTCAACAGAATTCGTTGAAATTCTTACTTCTAGCTTTTACGTTGACAACTGTTTGCAGCTTAGAAAGTTAAGAACAAGCACAACAGTGTATAAAAGTTGCTACGGAAGTCATGAATGAAAGGAAGTTTGAACTTCGAGGATGGGAAACGACATCTAATTGCTTAACCTCCCCTTCAAAATCAAATGTACTTGGTTTGGTGTGGGATAGGAGCTTAGATACATTGGAAGTAAACTTATCGGGTTTAAAGGAAATTGATACTAGTAAAGTAACTAAACGGATTATACTCAGTGAAGCACACCATATTTTCGACCCCATTGGATTTACTTGCTGTGTGACTTTGTTACCCAAATTGTTACTCCAACACACTTGGGAGAAGGGAGTAGGTTGGGATGAGGAAGTTGATGAAAAGACCAAGAAAGAGTTCTTAAAGTGGTTGAGAGACATTCCCTACTTATCTCAAATTAAAATACCAAGATGGCTTCCTGGTAAAAACTCGATGGAAAATTGGTCTCTTCATATTTTTTCTGATGCTAGTAAAACTTCTTATGGAGCCGTTATTTTCCTAAGGGTTCAATTTGAAGGATACGTTCGTGTTGAATTAGTCGCAGCTAAGTCTAGAGTAACTCCAGCTAATAAATCATCGAAAGTAATGACCATACCGAGACTCGAATTATTGGCCGCTTCCATATCTGCTCGGTTATTCACAACGGTTGTTAACGATTTTGGGTTATCTAGTGTTAACACTTATTTTTGGACTGATTCAACAACAGTTTTAGCGTGGATTAAAAGAAATGATTCTTGGAATGTATTTGTTAACAATAGAGTAACGGAAATCAAAAAGTTAACGTCGGGAAATGAATGGAGGTACATTCCAGGAAACATGAACCCTGCAGATCTTCCCTCTCGTGGTTGTTCTGCTCTGCAACTACTTGAATCTCGTTGGTGGGAGGGTCCCTGTTGGTTAAGACAACCTCCACAAGAATGGCCGAAATTGGATGCTCCTTATAATGAAGAAGACATTAACAGCGAAAGGAAAAGAACAGTTGTCTCAGTGTTATCCAGTGAATCACAAAATGGCTGGTTTCATAGCTGATGTTCATCGTACAAAAAGACAGTGAGAGTGATAGGAGGGATCTATCGATTTGTAAATAATGTTTTAACAAAAAGTAAAAGTAATAAATGTGATCTAACTTGTGAAGAGTTTCCATTTGCGGAGGATAAACTGTTATCTCTTGTACAAAGTGAATCATTTTCCGGAGTCTGTGATTCTAAACTTAGTAGTTTAATGCCTTTTGAGGACAAAAAGGGCTTAATAAGAGTGAAGACAAAAGTATCTCATAGAGATGATACTAATGACTTTTGTTATCCTATTGTGCTTCCATGTTCAACCAACTCTATTGTTTTTAGGTTAATAATGGACATTCACAAGGACAACTGTCATGTAGGTAGTCAGATGATAATGACTATTTTAAGACAACGGTTTTGGATCCTTGGAGGAAGAAAATCGATAAAAAATGTCCTAAAGTCTTGCATAATATGTAAAAGACACTCATCTAAAAAAGTTGAGTCCACTTCAACTCCATTACCTCTAGATCGGGTAAGAAATGCAAAGGTTTTTGAAGTAACAGGTGTTGATCTTGCTGGTCCTATATATTTGAAGAGAGTAAATGGAACATGTAAAGCATGGATATGTTTATTCACTTGTGGTGTATACCGAGCTGTGCACTTAGAGTTGCTCTCATCGTTAACCACGGATTGTTTTCTCATGGGACTGAGAAGATTCATAAGTCGACGAGGACGACCTAGTATAATTTATAGTGATCACGGAACAAACTTTACTGGATCAGATAATGCCTTGAAAAATCTAAATTGGACTTTAATTGAACAATATAGTTCTGTTAGGAAGATCCAATGGAAATATTCACCACCCACTGGTCCATGGTGGGGAGGCTGGTGGGAAAGGTTAATTGGAATACTGAAGAAGTTGCTACGCAGAGTGTCAGGAAGATCATCGGTGAATGAAGAGGAAATGCGAACTATTCTTTGTGATTGTGAAGCTGTCATCAACTCAAGACCTTTGACATATGTGTCTGATGATCCAAAAGACTTGACTCCTCTAACTCCAAGCTTATTTTTGCAAGATGTCGAAGAAGTTGGGATACCAGATTTTGATCTTGTCGAAGCTGCTGATCTTAACCAACGATTGAACTACCGCCAAAACTTGAAGAAAAATCTCATGCAAAGATTTCGTTCTGAATACCTTGGCCAGTTACAACTTCATGCTAATCAACACAAGCCCTATGAGCTGACTATTGGAGAAGTGGTATTAGTTGGGAGTGATGGGTTAAAGAGATTAAATTGGCCTTTGGCACGTATAGAGGAACTAATCAAAAGAAAAGATGGGAATGTGCGACTAGTTAGGCTAAAAACACAAAAGGGTGAAATAATAAGACCTATTCAACGAATATTTCCTCTAGAAATAAAGTGTAGTGTCACAGAAGACAAAAACATCCAAGAATGTCTACGACAATCAGCTAAGCAAGTTTCTGGACAGACATCTGATAGAACAGAGACAATTGAAGATTCAAAACCTCCATCTCAAGAGTCGAGTCCTAGAATAAAATATTCAAGAAGTGGAAGGGCGATACGTACTCCTCTCAAGTTCGAATCACAAATGTAATATTTTATATGTGAATGAAGTTCATTTCTATTTTTGTTTGGTTGGAGGATGTTGGAAGATTAAAGTAATTTATAGTCGAAACAAATAATTGAATTCAAATGTTGTGATGACAGCTGATGGTGTATGTTTTTGTTTACTTGTTATGATGTTAAAGATAGTTTTTATATAAAGAGTCTTTTAATTTCATGTAGAATAAAAAGGTTTAATTTAATCGTTTGAGTATCAATCGTTTTAAGTATCAATCAGTAAATTCAATAAACAGAAATATTAAAATGAGAACAACACTTTTTGTATAGTTTTACCAAGTTGTTTTCAGATACACTATCACTGATCACTATCACTATCACTATCACTCAGGTCCACATTTGCAAATTTTCTGTCGTTTGTCTATTGACAGTATTTCGATTTTCTTCTGACAATATTTCTGGACGAGTTTCTCATTGTTTTGTGTCCACACTTGGTAGCTGTGTTCGTCAACATGGTAACAGAAGTGGACTGAGTAAGCTTCATCTTCCTGTACTACATGGCTTATGTAAAGAGGAAGAGGCGTATGTAATAGTGGACCTGAGAGTTTTTAGAGGAATGTTCCTTCCATGGCCGGAACTTGGTTTTAGCATGGATAAAAAAACACATAATAACTTACACTACTTGGTACTTTTGATCAGATTATATGCTATCGGTTCTCCCAATTTTGATGATGGTGCAGGATTTTTGACATTAACAATCCCTACAGAATTTTAGATTGTGTTAAGCTGAAAAATAGCTTCAATTCCTGCTACTTGCTGGAAGAGTCCACATGGCCACTTCACTTAATTAAAACATGTGTTGATAAAAAAACAAAGATTCTAAAAAGAATCACTTGTTAATGATGTGAAAAACATGTGTTTTGGCTGACAACTGCGACAGAAAGTTGCGGGTTGCATACAAATCCACACATGCAGACTTTAGACTTAAGACAAAATCCTTGTTTCTTTTCTCCGGGTTTTGATACATTTTGAAAACAGAAAACATAAGATTTTGTCTCCAGAAACCTGCAGACACACTTCAGAAACTTGCTTGTTGGCGGACAGTCAGGAACATTGCCAGAGGCATGAGGAAACATGGTGGAGGCAGTTGGCCGACAAAGTTTCCACGATCAAGTTTGCATGTGTGGATGGAGCTTTAGACAATCTAGAAGCACAACAACATACAGTGGACCCCTGAAATTCAAACAAGGCCTAATTGAGGCTGACCTCAGGTAGAATTAAATGTTCTAAATTTCAGGTATTTTCAGAAAAATGCACTCTAAACAATTTAATTTGACATAAACATTGTTTCCATTAGTATCTTAACTAGCCTCCTACTTAAATCACATTATATTATCATGCCTACAGTGCTCGATCAAGAAGATAAATTTTAATATTTTTTCTGAATTACTTATCTTATGATGGATATAAAAGGTTAAATACCTGCATGCCAGTACAGTGTTCTGTAATCTGTGATTGTACAGGGTGTTTTTTTTAACGCAACCCATTTTTAAGATTGAATAATACGTATATAAATATGTAATGAGTATTGTTTTATTGATCTTTGCATTTTATACAGCCTATTATTTGAGTTTGATCACATTTTGTTTACATTATGTGCTCAAACAGTCCGTCATTGGCATTTGTATAGAGTCATGCTCTCTCCATCAAATTCCCCAACATGTGTTTCAAGGTACCTCTTTGAATTTCTTGCATTAAATTTGTTATGTTTGTTTTGGGGTGTTGAATATCTTGTGGGTTGTTTTCGTAGAATAATACTACTTTACCTGCCTGTGGCAAATTTCATTCAGATCGGACTGCTTTAACGAGAGTTATCGTGCTTAAAGACACACACATAAAAAAGGCAACCGAAAACTTTATTTATTTTGTCGGTGAAGGATTATTTCCCCCAAGATCCCCGGATTTCACCCCACTATATTATTTTATTTGGGGATACAATAAAATTAAGGCCTACGAAAATTATTAACAGGATATTCGGCACCTCAAAACAAACAACAAATTAAGTGCAAGAAATTGAAAGAGGTACCTTGCAACACGTGTTTGGGAATTTGATGGAAAGAGCGTAACTTTGTACAAATGCCAATGGCGGACTGTTTGAGCATGCAATGTAAGCTAAACGTGATCAAACTTAAATAACAGGTTGTATAAAATGTAAAGATCAATAAAACAATACTCATTTCATATTTATATGTGCATTATTCTATCTTAAAAATGGGTTGCGTTTTAAAAAAAACACCCTGTATTACCTACACTTTTCGGCATAAATTATGCCATCTTAAAATCATCACAAAAACTTGAGGCTTGACACTCGCCGTGCTACATTTTGTTCAAGTTTTGGTTAAAAAAAAAAATTAATTGTTTAAAGTCGTATTTAAGCTTACATGTGTTTTATTAGTTTGTTTTAAGTTTTAACTTAAATGTTATTATAAGTTTTGTTGATTTAAAATAAATAAACAACATACAATGGCAAGTTTTCGTGATGATCTAAAGATTGCATAATTTATGCCAAATCACTTTAATTTAATCACAGATTACAGATAAATTTTCCTACATTTACAGGTTTACTAATTGTCTAGCATTGCATAAATTTATGTTTTAAAATCTGACTCTCTCATTAAACACATTAACATTCAGTCCTACAGATATTTTACTTATTCCTAGTGCTTGATTAGCGGCAGAAAGGCGTTCCGGGACCTCTGCACGCTCCAAGACCGGCAGAGGCCCCGGAACGCCTTTCTGCCACAAGAATCGATCGCGTGTAATCGGCCAAAGTACTTTTTATATGAGACGATCGCATGTAATCGGACAGATACTTTGCCAAAAAATATAATGGTGAATAATCGGCCAGAGAATTTGCCACAAGAGAGGATAGTGTGTAATCGGCCAGAGTATTTGTCGTAAGAGACGATCACATGTTATCGTACGGAGACTTTGCCACAAAAGACAATCACATTTAATAGGTCAGAGAATTTACCACAAAAGACAATCGCGTATAATCAGTCGGAGAATTCGCCATAAGAGAGGATCATGTGTAACCAGCCAGAGTATTTGTCATTGGAGACGATCAAGTGTAATCGACCCGATTAATTTGACGAAAAGAACAATCACTTAAGATTTATGAAATTCACGCACGGAGTTTCAGCCTAAAATTAGCACTCTTTTGTCTAGTCTTGAGCTCTGAAATTGAACGTTGAAAACGCTAAAGACCCAAATACTTGCACAAGGCGTCATGAAAAATTCAAAAATTTCTATGAACGATTAATTTTTTAGTAAAATACTGCTTCATTAGTTTTTAATTGACTTAGGCCTTATTACAAATTTTTTGTTTTATATACGTGAATAAATCGATCAAACTATTCACATAAACAAAGAATACTTTGTTGAAGAGAAGAATGATTTACGGTGGAGTTACGTATAAGCTGATAAATTACAGTTCCATTACCTCAATTTTTAAAAATCAATCACTGCTAATTTCAACATATATGTATACAATGGGGAAGCAATAGGCTCAAAAAGTTCAAGCACGCATAAAATATTTTTAATCCTAATAAAACGACAAAAACTTACCTGCTTGGATTCTTCATCAAAAACACGGTCATAATGAAGTGTTTTGTGGACTTTAGAACTTTCTGCAGCACTTTTGATGGTGACTTCTTTCTTGCCAAATTCGAGGACATGAGCCTTCTTTTCTTTCGCTGCCAGGGGTCTAAAAATGCAATATGCATATGGTAGTAAATAACACAAAATTTCAAAAAACTTAAGCTTGGTTTTTCCCCCAAATACGATATCGATACAACACAACAATAACCTTTAAACCAAAGATTATTAAAAGAGGGCCTACGGTTCCCAACCTTCAAGAGTTTGTATTTTCCTGCGAGACTATCCTTAGCTGTGAATTTTGGAATCACGGCTCCATAAGGCCTGTTGATAAAGCTCCATGCAAGGGATCTTCAGTAACTCATGATGTTACTTATAAAGCACTTTCGGTCCTCAAAATGAAATTGGGTTCGATGTAGGCCTACAGATATAACTGCCAAGTGTTATTGATTTTTTCAAAATCATTTACTAAGTTTACACTACAAGAAACTAGACTGTGTCAACCTGCCTGTGTGGAACGTTTAAGTTTATTAACTTAAACGTTCCACACAGGTCTTTATGTAGTAAAAATATTAGGAATAGAACTAAATTTCTTCTTCCCATTCATTTCATAAGCACATTAAGTTAGGATTATATTATTTACATTTAATTTCAAATTCTTTGAAAGTCCCAAATTATTATGAGATTCAATTTTCAATTGCTTTGTTCAAATTTATTAGCATAAAAGTTAGGATAAAGACCTCCAATGCCCTGAGGACGAAAAAAATCATTAAACATCAAAGTTAATTTATAATCTCCCTTTTTGGAAAATGAATCATTTAGAGCTCCCGTTTTTTGGAACACCTATTAATTTCAAAATACACTGTGCCTAATTGATTTCACAATCATTAAACTAAGTTCAATTCTCTTAAGTTTTTCCAATCTGTCAAAACTCAATATGGGATAGCCTCTGGATCACTATGTAATAATTAATAAAAGGTTTAAAATACCTGTGCCGTCAAGTTATCCTGTTTGTAGTTTTAAGTTGTAAGGACTACAGCTGTTTCGTGCCTTTTATTAGCACATCATCGGGTCCACAACGTCAAATGAAGTTGTAATCCATCTTCATTGTCGTCAAGTTAATTAAAATTGTCCACAAACACACAAAAAACACATCTGGCCAAAAACAAAAACACAGATGATGGATTACAACTTCGTTTGTCGTTCTGGACCCGATGATGTGCTAAAAAAGACACGAAACAGCTGTACAGTCCTTAAAATTACAAATAGGATCACTTGACGGTACAGGAATTTCAACCCTTGGAATTATAAAAAAATTCATTATACACAGGGCTTAACTTAGGTATCCGAATAAGTAAAAAACTCAATTTGTCTAAGAACTGGGTTAAAAAAAATTAAACTTACCTCACTCTAATGTATGATTGAATGTTGATTGACTGTGCATCTGCTTTCTTCAAATTAACTTTGGAAGCCATACTGCTTTATTATTTCTAGGTAGGCCTACCTAAAAATATTCAAGAATGCATCAAACCCTTCTATTTAGCTATAGGTACATCAGTTATGATTGAAAGAGATAGGTTAAGATAATTACTGATTGAGATAGTTTAAGTAGGCTACGGTACCTTAGTGTAGAGAGCACGAAATTGAAATCGGCAGCAAAAACTGTAAACTCATAAAATTGTCTGCTAACCCTTCACTTACTTATCACTTATCCTTTTCCTCGCCGCAATCCTTGGACTGGGGAGACGTCAAAATTCTTCCTTCTCACAGAAGTGGTTGTGAATGACTGAATGAATTGTGTTTGTTGAACTGTCAAAGCTTTGTTTCTCAGGGGCTTTTATGTGTAAATTTGTGTTTACTTTACCATATGATGATATATTTGATTAACTACCCAAACAAATAATAAAGAATAATTTCGCTAACAGCGCACTCATTCACCCGCCGTATTTGCTGCTCGCGAATGTAGTGTTCAAACTCTTTCCTCAAAATACTTATTGACACACTTAGGCTGATAAAAAATTGTTTCTAGTATTATTAACGTTGTCTATGGTTAGTAGGTAGGCCTTTTATGAATGTTAGGCCTCGGTCAAAACTGGTTTTCACTTCGTAAAATAAGTTAGGTTCAGTTACATAGCCCAAAATAAGAAGCATTCATACAAAATACCCAATAGAGGTAGGAAGTGTTAGAGAAACCTATGAGCCCTAACTATTAATCTACTAAGTAAGTTATAACCCTTTGATTTAGGTAATCAAATGGATCTGATCCCCAAATATAAATCTTAAGAAAGAGGAAGCAGTGCAACAACTGTTTTCAGATTAAAGAAAAAAATATAGCCTACTTGTAAAAGGTTAAACAGGGTTAAATAGGCCTAATCAGTAATGATAAGCTATATGTACTAAAGCTAAATTATGGTAAAATCGTTGTCCACGGACCCACCGAAATGAAGTTACCAATGATTACTGGAAAATATCTTGAACAAATCTATGCTTACCTGCCAAGAAAATAATGAATAATCAAAACTATCTGTTAACACAACGACCAGCTAATATGCAGCTGGTTTCTATATTTTCAGAGACAGTAAATAAAGCATGCAAATTTCAGTTTGAAAGATAGCATTCATCAACAACCATCAAGTAACTGAAATTTTAAACTTCAAACTTCAACCAAACTTTTTTCAGAGCCGCGGATTTTAGCGGTAACGGTGAAGAAGGCAAAGAGTAAGGAAAGTAAAAGTTCATATACTGATTGAGAGGGAAGCAAGACCACACTGAAAAAACGAAGGAAGGGGGCTTGGTGGCTTACGACACGTATATATGCGATATTCTATGACAATTTATGACAAGGAGGGAGGCGAAGAAATTTCCCAGCCTGATGCGTTACTTGTTTAATAACTTAAAACTATACTCCATTAACTATACTCCATATTGGTATATTCTGACAGTGACTTTAGAATGTTACTTGACGAAAGAAAGGGCCATAACGGCGTGACGTAATGTTTTAACGTTACAAATTTCTCTTTCACAAGCCTCTGAAGCTATTTATATTATATTAAATTTTTGCAAAGTGATTATTTTTGTTCCGCTTTAAAACACCCAGGTGTAGAACGTCAAGGAACGTAAGAGGCCGTTCATATATTACGCCATCTGAAAATAGGGGGAGGGTACAAATGTTGGTAGGATGATTTGCAGGAGGGTAAATATTGAGATGACGTAATTTTTCAAAATATATTTCATGTCCAATTTAAATAAGAAATGTTCAGACATTTGATGTAAATTATTTAAATTGAAGGTAATCAGCTTAGAATATTCATCAGAAAGTATGGTTTTTACAAGTTCTAATTTTAATTGTTTATTAAAAATACCCCCGTCGCAGCAGACCTGCGAACTCAGCGAATTTCCATAGGATTTATTTTGTACTAGTGGCTTGTAGGGGCAAAAGCCCCTAAAATGGAATACAAATGCTGAACATTTAATATTTCCTTCACACTCACAACTCGGTGACATTTTGACGGATTTAAATGTTTAAAGTGTAATGTTAAAGATATTTTGACATTTGCCTGCACGTATCAGAATTTTAAGAAAGGGCGTTACTTCAGTATAATAAAGGGCTGAATTTTTTGGAACAGTGGCGCTATTCGTCGATCTCAAAACAAACTCAGTTCACTTTGTTTGCAATTAAACATAAGGACATGGTTTGAAAAAGTTCCTAAGGTTAACCACAGATTGCAGCACTTTACTTATTTCCCAAGGAAAGTCGTGTGACATATGTAACACAAAAAATTCAAACAATTGTCGTGTTTCCACCTGATTCAACAGAACATCGGACATTAAAAGGGTACTTTTTATGGAAACCTCCAATTGAGGCTACATTTTTAAGTACTAGGCACAAAGGTAAGGATGAAATCAGAAAAGGTCTCCCGTTGACGACTCCAAGCTCCACGTTGGAGCCTCTGGCTCCACTTCATATGGGAGTTAGGTTTCTAGACCACGAGCTAGTTAAATATTAATATTGAGTTAATTATTATAGTTAATATTGAGGCTTTTACCCTACGTTCAACACGTTTTTATGGTTGCCCGTGAATAAATACTGCTTTGTCTTGGTAGATTCAAGATTAAATATCTTTTATTGGTCAAATTTAAATTATACATGGTATGTTGTTTTAAATCAAGTATAAGCAACAAATGTTTTAATGTGAACAAAGCAGATGTTTTCAGATACGGAAGCTTTTTTAAATGGCAGATATTTTAGTTATTTCTCATTTTCTGGTAAAATTCAAGCAATTTCAGTATTTTTCCGAGTCCCTGGGATCAATACCTTCAATTTGAGACCTCTCTCATCATCCTGCGACTTGCCGAACACTCACAATCTCGACGCAAAAATTTCCCAGATAAGGTAGATCACTTAGCATTAAATCGGCATCGTCATAACGTAAACGAAACAAACGTACTTAACTCTTAAAAATTTTAAGTTATTTATATGCTTAAATTCATAATTATAAAATCGGAATATATTAAATTCAAAATATGTATTTGTTATAGTACATTGAACGTGCATAGTTAGCTGCCTTTTGAAAAAACCATGTGTCAACTTCTAGCATATGGCTTTGAATCAAGCATCAGCATCACATGTTTTATGTAAACATAGCAGACGTTTTTAGATCCCAATGCTTTTTAAATTGCAAATATTTTATTTACGTCATTTCTCGTTTTCTGACGAATTTCAAGCATTTTCAGTATTTTTCCCGCCATCTAGAAACAGAGACCTTTAATTTGAGCCCTCTACCGTCTTTCTACGGCTTTCCAGACGCCCACAATTTTGACGCAAAGAATCGCCTTACGAAATTAAATATATGATATGTGAGCATTCAACTTGTTTGAAGGAAAGTATCATTTGAATACGTTAAGTAAATGATATACTAAAAACGCATATTTACTCATTCATGAGCTTAAACATGAGGAAAATTAACAAAGAGACCATATTGATTTTCATTAGTAATACATACACTTTTGTATTTTATATAATTCTTAGTCTTTTAATTTTTAATAACTGTAATCTTGTTAGCTACAGAACATAAATGTAAACAAACATATAACCAATGGACTCAAAACTCTCAAAACAAACAAATAATTTAATCTCATGAAAAAATTAAATTCAATCATATGGTCAGTTTTATAGTAATTAAAACATCCCTGTTGCAACAGACCTACATCTCCAGCCAATTTCAATAAAACATATTATCAATTCTCATAATTGTAAACATATCATATATTATTATACATTTTCAGGCAGTTTAGACAAAGACATCCCCCCCTCCAAATGCTCTTACTTTCTTTATTAAATTTAAAAATAATTTGTATTTTTTAATATAGTATATATTTTCTGCAAAATCTTGATCAATGAACTCTATTCAAAATAAACACAAATAAAATATTCAACGCCTGCAAATTTAATCATATGTTCAGAATTATATTTTTTTAAAACATCTCAAATCAGGGTGACTATACTTTTTGGAGGGAAAAATTAAAAACAAAATATTGGACAACGTACTGTGTTTAGCACATCCAATAGTATCCAATATCTAAGCAACGGACTGACGTAGAATAATAATTCAAAATGCTAAATTGTTTGTTTTTTTAAGCTGAATCCAATTTTGACAATTAAGTTTAAAAATAATTAGTATAAAGGTGTTAAATCTTGAAACCTATGAAAATTTTATTTTATTTTATGAAAAAAACCTTCTTAAAGTAAATCAATCTTGCTGGTTTTCGAACTCGAAGTCATGAATGACGCTTTACACGTTTGTTCCAAATTTCATCAACAAGATCGGACCTTTTTTACAAAAGTTATCGCGCCTACGGACAGGTATATATATACATATATATGAAAATGAACGAACGGTGTTTTTGGGGTCTAGGGACCTCAAAATGAAAAAATAACATGGTCCCGGGCTTAAGTCTCACCGTGCCGCCTACGGTAATAGCTACTTCCCTATAGGGGAAATTCGCTAAAATAAATTAGCTCGTCTTGGGGGGGGACCATATATTTTGCTGACCAGCTGACTGAGGAGAAAACTCGACTAACTGGGTACTTCCGGTTTACCGACCGACTTCAAAATTGGTAATTTTATGCTACCAACTATTCCACACAATAATAAAATACCCCTGTTGCAGCAGACCTGCATACTCAGCGAATTTCAAATGCAAAACAACGTATTTCAATCCAACATAGCGAGATTTGACATGTTTTGGTTAGCTCCATAAGAATAACATGGGGAATGAGTATGCAGGTTTGCTGCTACAGGTATATTAAAACTGGGTGGTTTTAATTCAATATTTAGTAGATCTGAACTAGAAGAAGCTATTTACCAAGTTTTATCAAGATATGTTGAGAAATAACCGAGATATAGAATTTTACTTATTTCCCATAAGGTTAACATTGGGACAACGTACTGTGTTTACCACTTTCAATATCTCGGTAACCAATGGACATGGAGCAGTGATTCAAAATACTAAATTGTTTGTTTTTTTGAGCTGAATTCAATAGTGCCAACAAAAATTCGATAAATTTTATTTTTCCATGTAAAAAAATCAAAAAACCTATTTTTGAAGGGTTTATCCCCCTTTACCCCCCCTTCCGATGGCCCGATCGGGCTGGTTCACAAACTCGTCCGAATAATTACTACTTTACACGCCTGTGCCAAATTTCATTCCGATTGGACCATTTTTGCGAGCGCTATCGTGCTTACAGACACATATATATATATATCTAGAAATTTGAACGAATGGTGTTTTTTGCTTCTGGGGGCCCCAAAACGAAAAGTTATCATGGTCTCGGGCTTAGGTCTTACCATGAGACCTACGGTAATAGCTTCTTCCCTATAGGGGAAATTCGCTAAAAGTAACCATCCCCCTAAGTCAACTCTAAGGGGTAGTTCAGAAAACCCCTTGAGAAGATCCAACTGACTGGAGTACTTCCGGTTGACTGACCGACTTCAACATCTGTAATTTTATGCTACCAACTGAGTTATTCCACACAATAATAAATCACAATAAGCCCCCTTAGGTCAAGGGTCGCCGGAATTGTACCCCCCGGATTTGTACCCCCCAGAAAAAACGCTACGTCATTTTGACGTCACAGGACGGGGGGTACAATTCCGGCCGCGAACTTTTAGGACGGATAAATTATTGTGTATTTTAATCAACTGACATTTCACGGTTGGCTGAACAGCTGCATAATTGATATAAAGCCAATTAAACTTCTTAAGTCCGACCCCGGAATTGTACCCCCCGGATTTGTACCCCCTGTGCTCAAATCCAGTTTGATCGACCATGTAAATATACTGGGTTAATATTCGTTGTTGTTGTTTACTTTTTTAATTAGTTCTCGTAAATCAATGGCTGTTCGTTGAATTATTCTACGAATATGTCTTATTATATCGTATAGTCTTATTCATCATTAAATAGGCTAGAAAATCTGTCAACAATACGTGATGAAAGTATTGGATAAAATATCGTTTTGAATATCTAAATTCATAAAAAATTTTTTAGTTTGATTATATATGTTTCAAGTTTATGGTCTCGTATTCCGTTGGACTGTTTGCCATGAAACTTGGTATAAATATGTAAAATTTCACAATCCGTCCTAACTCAATCGGGGGTACAAATCCGGGGGGTATAAATCCAGGGTAGTACTTGAAGATTTGGTGACGGGGGGTACAAATCCGGAATAGTACGTGAAGATTTGGTGACGGGGGGTACAAATCCGGGGGGTACAATTCCGGGGTCTGACTTAAGATTCTGACCATGGGGGGTAAAAATCCGGGGGGTAAAAATCCGGGGGATACAAATCCGGGGTCAGACTTAGGAGAAATAATTTAATTGCAAACCATTTAGGTGTTGATGATTTAATAATGTATCGGGGGGGTACATTTCCAGTCGCGGGCTGTTTCTCGAGTGATTTAGGCCCCGCCTCCCGTGACGTCAAAATGACGTAGCGTTTTTTGTGGGGGGTAAAAATCCGCTACCCCAACTCTAAGGGGTAGTTCAGAGAAAACACCCTACTACTGACTGGGGAGAAAACTCGACTGACTGCGTAATTCCAGTCGACCGGCCGACCTCCAAATTGGTAATTTTATGCTACCTCCTTATTCCACGCAATAATAAAAAGACCCCCGTTGCAGCAGACCTGCATACTCAGCGAATTTCAAATACAAAACAACATATTTAAATCCAACGAAGCGAGATTTTACATGTTTTTGTAAGCTCCATAAGAATAACATGGGGATTGAGTAAGCAGGTTTGCTGCTAAGGGTGTAGCCTATTAAAACTGGGTGGTTTTAATTCAATATTTAGTAGATCTGACCTAGAAGAAGCCACTTACCAAGTTTTAACAAGATGTGTTGAAAAATAAGCGATATATAGAATTTTACTTATTTCCCATAAGGTTAACATTGGGACAACGTACTGTGTTTACCTCTTGCAATATCTCGGTAACCAATGGACATAGAGCAGTGATTCAAGATACTAAATTGTTTGTTTTTTTTGAGCTGAATTCAATGGTGCTAATAAAAATTGGATTATTTTTATTTTTATATGTAAAAAACTCAAAAAACCCATTTTTGGGGGGTTTACCCCCCTTTACCTCCCCTTCCGGTAGTCCGTTCGGGCTGGTTTACGAACTCGTCCGAATAATTACTACTTTACATGTCCGTGCCAAATTTCATTAAGATTGGACCATTTTTACGCGAGTTATCATGCTTAAAGACACACACACACACACACACACACACACATATATATATATATATAATTATATATATCTTTATATATACAATATATATATCTTTATATATATAATATATATATCTTTATATATTTTATATATATATATATTTATGAAAATGAACGAATGGTGTTTTTGGCATCTGGGGACCTCAAAAGGAAAACTTATGATGGTCTCGGGCTTATGTCTTACCATGAGACATACGGTAACAGCTTCTTCCCTATAGGGAGAATTCGCTAAAACAACCATCCCTTAAGTCAACTCTAAGGAGTAGTTCAGAGAAAACACCCTACTGAAGGAGAAAAAAAATGAAAGCATTGAGAAACATTTAGCATTTTTTTATGCATCTTAAAAATAAAATTATGTATAACATTCTTAATGAATAATAATTATTCCACCACTTTAACCATAGAGGGCCAAACTTTTAACAGTTTATTTTTGGGTAAAATTAAAACTCCAAAAGTCTTAGACGCCATATGTCCAAGAACGAGTTGTATTCAAAACTTTGACAAGCTGTAATTTTGATAGAAACACGTTAGAGACTACAACCTCCAACATTCGCCTACTTTATGAAAGCTCTTTAAAATGAGGGGTCATATAAAAGAGGTTTGCATTTGAAAATTTTGAGTTGCCCCTAAAATCCCCCATTTTTGGGGGACACTACAAATGTTTGGTAAAGTAAAAAAAATGGTTAAGTTAGTATCTTTCCCCAATGGTGAATTAATTTTTTGTCTTATCAAACAAACCATTTATAGAGGGAGGGGACTTTTTTACATACTGTATATAGTTGTTAATGTATTCAGGCTCTTGGTGGTTTGTGATTATTATTGATCAATTGCTTGTTGAATGATAAATTTGAATACAATTCATATACTATACATTCTTACTTTCTTGGATACTGTACTTGGAGATTCGCTTTGTTGGCTAGTAGTGTGAGGTGTCGTCATAATGTGGCCAGAGGCCAACATTTAGCAGCTGGAGAAATATTGGGATTTAGGCTTTTCAAGGGGAAAATATAGGTTTGGGGTACAAGTTCAAAAAACTCACTCAAGCTATAAAACTTATTGTATACAATAAAAAAATCTATATTATAAATATTATAATAATAATATAACTATAATAATAATATAATATAATAATATAATAATAACTATAATCTATATTATATTGCTAAATTAGTGGAGGTCGCTTACTGGATCCAAAAAATTTTAGAAACCATTGACTGAATAGTTGGCCCAAAGAAAACTCTTGAAGCTTTTTAATTTTAGGAATAGAATAATAGGCAGCTAGGCAGCTAAGCTAACATGCCTTTAAAAAAGTTCAGACAGGCCAAATAACACATAAAGTAAATCACAATAAATCACAATTTCGTCCCATTAGGGACTTCATCAGGTGAATGGCTGCATTACATTGTTAACTTTTGTTAATGATTCTTTCAAAGGTAAGCTAGCTGCCTAACCTTCTATTCCTAAGATTAAAATACTGGCCCAGAGCCTTTCCTGAAAAAACTAATCTTGAAGTTTTTCGTTTTGATTGTAGAGCACTTATATGTGTAGGATAACCTGATTAATTTCAAGGTTCTTGTTATTTTGTAAAAAAGGCTCCAGTTACTTTACTGGGGTGTGACCTCCAGACTTCAGTCATTTCACTGTGGTACTTTTAATTATATTTTTATCAAAACATTTAAATAATTACTGTAAAATGCTCTTTACATGTGCAGCAAAATACATTAGTTCTGGTTTAGTGAATGCATATATTGATGGAGATCGTACAATGACGTAAGAAGACTAATAACATTCTGAAAGGTTTCATAAAATAAATAAAACAAGCCCTTTAATATTTTATTTTAACAACTTTTTACTTAAGATTAAAGGTCTTCGCAAATTACGTGGTTTGCCTCATCGCACCGACGGTCGTTGAGATAGACCTGATGATATTTTGGATTGTCGGGAAACCAGGCCACAACGCAATGTTCGTTGTTGTTGGCGAAGTCGGGTTGGCCGGGTTGCCAGTTGCCTAGATGTAAATCCACCGGCTTATTGATACCTTTCCACACAAACTGTCTGAAGTTATCTAAATCATTGCCAGCTGTCCAGGAGAATTTCAAGTGTTTACCTGTCGCATAAATGAAAAAATCATACTAATTATGTAGTTTTAAGTTGTATAGGACTAATGTTACGGCCCTGTCAAACATGTTTTTTGTATAAAACCTGCAACTTAATATGTAGTCAAATGTATTTAATATGCAATTAAGATTTGTTTATCCTTATTTCTCAGCTTGTGCACATGAAATGAAATAGAAATTTCAGCTGACATTTCTGTGTTTGATATAACAGTAGACTTTCTCTTATACGGACACCTACTAAACATTGGTTGAATCGGACTACACTCTGCGGACTCTGACATCTTTTTAATGCACGATTTTCTTTGACTCAGCGTTTTAAATGGACGTAATGGAAAGGAAATGGATGGCTACTATACTATATCGAATATTCTCATCGGAGCGATTTGAGACCAGTATAATCACGTGTCCAAACGCTAATTTGGCTTATTCAGTATGAATTAGAGTTATAATTTAACGAGTTTTAAGTAATGTCGGTTTAACCGGAAAACCTGTTGACGAGATGAGCCTCGCAACTGAGGTGTCAGGATAGGAGGGAATCTAATACTGAAATACTTTTCTTTTATCTCATTATTTAATGAATCATAACAAAACAAATATTCTGCACTTTGAATTATTTCTTGGCACCAAGAGGACGCTCTTATCTGAGGGAGGGCACAAATAAGCAACTCACACCCCTGTCCCCTTGGGCGACAGAGCCAATCTCAGGTCTGGGGCCCTTTGTCGGAACTGAAGCAGGTAAAGTTTTTAGGGAATCAAATCTTAAGAAAATTCCAGAAGTAGAGCAACAGCCTTTTTTAACTATAAAAATATTTTACTGAATGTTTGCCAGTTGCCGTTGCTATCAATAAATTTGACATTGGACAGTAGCAAAAAAACATACTGCTATAACTACTGCTAAATTTATAAAGTATATGTTACCTATAAATTCAGCTCTATATTCTTTAGAAGAATTTTCCACCTTTCACAGGTAATCATGTACAACATATGCTGTAGATTTATTCTTTTGTTTTAAGTTGATTTGTTTCATATTGACACAATTCACTGTGCCACCACCAATGTACATGATCCACAAACGTCTTGCCTATTGACTATGTATACCTACTGACTATAGCTTCCAAAAACTTGACTTCATGCAGTAAACTAATATTTTTCTTAATATAGTGAGGCTGCTGTAGATAAAAAATATAATCTTAACTCTTACCACATTTTTCAGCGCACTTATGTATACCATCAGTCAACTGACGGTGGTCGTCCTTATTCAAAGTTGACACCAGATTTTTAACTTTACTTTGACAAAATTTAAAAGCATTAGACCAGTTCAACTGGAACAAATAAAGAAACATCCATAATTTCATTGTTTTTATTCATGAATATCACGTTATTATGATAAAATATGTTCATATTAGGCTATATCTGCTAAAAATTCATGTGAAAAGATTGGCTGCCTAAGAGGCTTATCTTAAAAAAAGTATGATAAGCCTAATTAAAAAAAATTAAAACCTTATTTAAAATCCTAATTAACTAAAAAAAATTTAAAGTATATGATGTTTTTGATGGTATTCCAATAATCTTTAAATACACATTCCAGACTAACAATTTTAAGGATATCTTCAATACTTAAAACATCATAATTTCTGTTTAAACATCCATACCTTTTGCTGATCGCCCGCAAAAACATGCAACTTTTTCCCTTCACAAAGTCCTGAAAATAAAGAAAGAAAAATTAACCATTTTTGTCTTTTTGTTTGATCCTTCAAATTTATACAATAATTTATTTTTCTATTTAATTTACTGGAGAACCCTATACTTTACTTTTTAATGTAATATCTTGTAATATTGTAAGTCTAACATAAAAGTGATGTACACGCCTAATTATATGAATTAAATTTGATTAATATATAAAATATTAAAAATTGAAACACCATTATTGCATAAGAACCGTGTTATTTAAAAGAGGATTATGGTAAAATTAAATTAATTTACTATCCATAAATTTTTAAAAATAAAATTAATAGATAGTATAAATGTGATTAGCATTCTACATACAATGCAAAACAAGAGAATAGTAACATTTTAATGATGTAATGTAAAAGAGGCACATTAGCCTAATAAAATTAAATACTGTGTAATTACGTTGAATTTTTTTATCGTGAGTTAATATTCAAAGAGTTTTCTATATATGAAGCCTCATTTACCCAGGTAAAAAACTTTAACTTATGTTAACTTATGGCCCAGGAAAGTTAACTTATGTTTTACATGAAGAAAGGTTAATCCATTTAGAGATAAGTTAGTATTTCCTATTTTGCTATATTACCATGTGTAAAGTAGGAAGGAAAAAAATCGTTTTTTGACGTTAAGTACTCTAAAATTTTTGATTAGGAGCATAAGCCAAATATCTTGTTGGGTCCCCTTTGCCACACGTTCTTGCTATTTTAATTGCTAACTTAGTTAAATGTTAGTAATTTAGAGATCTATCGCACCCTTGATAATATTTCTAGACTTTACTCATTTCAAGGCAAGAATAACAAAACTTTATTATAATCATTTGAATATCTTCAAGTTTTTTACTAAGAGAGCATTACATTACATTAAGTTATGGTTCAATTAAGTAATCTAATTATTTGGTATTAACATAACTAAAGTCATATTTGTCACTTTGATTATTATCAATAAATACCTGAAATGGCCATCAGTGCAGATATGGTTGAAATTTGTAGGCCAATCATTATTTATTTCATCAAACTACGTACTGTACTTTAAATTATTAAGCAACCACAGCCTACACAAAAACGGATTAAAACACACCTGAAACAACGAAGTGTTTGTCACCGAGTGCTTACCTTATTTGACAGTTGACATCAAGTGATAACATAAAATTGAATCTTGACATACCTTACGATGTGTAGTAGAAACAACATTTGAATATATCAAGGGTTTATAGTAAACAACATAACTGCAAAATAATAAAAATAATAAAAATTACTGTCGTATTTAACAAAAAACCCTGAGCATTACCGTCAGTAATAAAAATAATAACTTAATTGTTATTTTAGCCATAGATTATTTATTTTCATATTTAAAGATCAATATTGTTATCATCTCTGCAGAGTTAAGGTGGTGAAATCCGATGATTATGTTTGTTTTCTTATTTTTTGACATGGCAAAATTATTATGTTTAATGCATTATGGTTTTTAATGCCAGAACAGAGCAATAAAAACTGGCATTAACAACTGGAGAGCATTCGAAGCAATATTGACAAGGATTTCACAGCTAATTTTCTTTGATGTTACTCATGCTGCACACACTGAACTTAAACAGTGTTAACTATTTAGTAGCAATGAATTGCAGTAAAACAAAATATGAATTCCAAAAGAGATTTACTATTCTCATCATATTATTTGTTTAGTCAATTTTATGAGGGTTTGTTTTGGTAAATATCTAATCAACTTTAACGGTTTGAAATAATTTTTTAAAACCAGCCCAAATTGATCCGTCCAAAATTAATTGGGGTTAGAAGAGGTTTGCGAGGAATGCAAAAAAGAGATCTGCCGGTGGTGAAACAAGCAGGCAATTTGTTTATCGCAAAACGAGCGAGTAACTTTTCGACTGCAGGACGAGTGTGAGATTTTCTGGCCATAATACGATCGAGAGATGTGAGGGCCATGAAGAGACATTCTTGAAGGCCATAATGCGATGAAGCAGATTTTCCAAATTTTTTGGCTGCGATGCTACCGAGAGATTTGCTAGCCGCGAAACGAGCGAGCGATTTTCCGGTCGCAATACGACTGAGAGATTTTCCAGCCGCGATGTAAACGAATTACTTCTGACCACGATATTACCGAAATATCTTTTTAGCGATTCGATCGATAGTCTTGGCGGCCGCGATGACGATACCAACGAAAATGTCTTTATTTCGTTTCAACTCAAGTATCGATATTCCTGACCAAACATTTATATTCATTACTCTTTCCCGACTTTTACGGAATTTCTCCTACAGGGAAGAAGTTATTACCGTATGTTTCATGGGAAGACCTAAGCCCGGGACCATCATTCGTTCAAATTTATATAGAATGTATATACTACGTTTAAATTATTTAGTCAAGCATTTGAAATTTGCTGAGTATGCAGGTCTGCTGCAAGGGGGGGTATTCTCGAATTGCTGACTTGTAGACTCTCTGCAAAGGACTTACAGGGGTTTGACGGCCACGATACAACCGAGAGAATCTCGACTACGAAACGGCCGAGATAAAATGAAGGCGAGCGAATTTTAGACCGCAGTAATGCGGCCAAGAGATTTTTGGCTACAAATTAAATAAATCATTCAGTCTTGTTTACGAGTTGTTAATATTGGATATTATCAAGTTTTAACATTGAAAAAAAAAACACAATAGGGTGAGTGTATCGGTGAATGACCGGATAAGGGTGAGATCTCAGAACAGATTAAGATTACTTTTACCCTAAATAGATTTCGATGCGTTCTACATCGTCTAACTCTTGCATAAGATCTATAAATTGACATAATATATTACCTTTTAATCTAAACAAGGAGAAAGTCGATTTTTAAGAAAACCATGCTATGAATGCTAGGGAACGACCGGTCTCTTTTCAGTAAATGACCGGGTTGATTTCGACTAACAAAGATAAAAAATATGCCTAGAAAATGATTATTTTTTCATAAAGTTCCAAAAATTTTTTTAAAATAATAATAAATAACACTTTTGTGAAGTTTGTTTTATATCAAGTAATGAATGCGATATTTATATTTGTTAACAAATCTTTTTAGCCTCACTTTCTTAAATTTTTATCTTATTGTAACCAACACTCAGAACTTTTGATTACTTTTTCTTTCATATTTGCATGTTCCTCTCCTTCTTTCTTCATCCTTGGCTTTTCTTTTAACCACTCCTTCTACTTCCATTTTCATTTTATTTTTGCGTCATTTGACTACTTCTCTTTTTTTAATGCAGTTTTGTATCTGTCATTGCTCCCTTATGAAAATTAAGGGATTGAACATGTCCTGCTAAAAATGTTGTGAGATATTTACTTACACATTACACCACGGTCATTTATTGAATAGGACGAGAAACCCATGGGCTGATTTAGGTCATAATATTCAGGGGTGCCAGCTCACCTAACGTTTGAAGTATTGCATGCTCAAAATTTTAACATTAAACTCCTATTTAAAAGGTCCGTTTTAAAGTCTATTCCAAGTAGTTCTCTATTTTATTTAATAACAAACATTTGTAATTTATGCAAATACCCCAATCAAAGTTACGTTGAAAACATTTTCCCCTGTCACTACCAACAAATCCACCAAATATTAGGGGGTGCCAGGCACCCCCTGGCACCCCCAGGAATCCGCTCATGGAGAAACCCCCCTTAAATGTTAACTATTATGAAGAAACAAAGTACACTATTACTATTTGTAGTTTTTTTTAGATCGATTGAATTAGTCATGTCTTAATTCAGTAAATAACCAAATCGGTCATTCACTAGTTTTGACCAAAATTTTGATTCAGTAAATAACCGGTCTCGAAAACGTTATTAATATTATTTAAAGATCATGAGCAGACAATTCAAACATAATACAAACTATTCATCTGTAATTATAAAGTACTATAAAACTAACACTGTAAGAAGTATTTAGCCGTGATTTTGAAAAAAAAATCGTTTTACATAGAATCACACCCTAGTGATTGAGGTTCTGATAGCCATGTTCAAAACAGTAAAAAGTAAAAACACCTAATGGAAAATAAAAAAATCAACAAATCATTCAAAGATATTATTAAAATAATAAAAATTAATAACAGCTACCTTTTACAGGTGTTTCCATTATTTTGACTCAATTGAAACTCTATTTATGAATTTTTTCTGCAAACCGGTTATTCACTGAAGGTGGTCATTCACTAGTGCACTCGGCACTCACCCTATTTGTATAATATTATTTTGTGAGGCCTTTCGCCAGCTGGCATCAGTAGACATTGTCACATTTGGGAAGAGGGGCGGTGATATTCTTTGGGCCCATGGATGGCAAAATCGTAAATCCAGGGCTTGTAAAGGCCTCCCAAGGGGCGAATACAATCTCTCCCTTGAGCAAAATTTTGCCTACCCTATTTCCTATTTTTAAGCAGTACATTTGGTCCAAAATGTTTTCACGCTTGAAATAGATGATACTAACTGCATGAGAAGACATAAACAACCTACGTTGCTAATCTTCTGCCTGTAAGTAGAACTGGAATGTTTTTTTCATTTCGAAATCAAACAATCTCTGCCCCTCCGTTAGCTTTTTTGTTTATTAGCAGTGTTTTCAAACTGGTTTTAGAGAGTACCGCACTCTCTTCCCTTTACCCATTAATTAGTTTTATTAGCCGTGTGTGCTGAACTGTGAGCCATTTTTAATGGGGTTAAAATAAATTACCTTTGTGTGTGTCGTTCAGGTGGTTTAAATATTGCCTAGTTGTAAAGAAAATAATTCAATCCGCTTCAACCAAAATATTTACAACTTTGAATCAAACCAGAAAAGTTAAAATAATCATCATGTTTTATTTTGTAATGAAAAATTCTTTAATATTTAAAGAATTAAAGTTTAAATGAAATAAAATAAAATAAATTATAATTTATTTTCAGTGTACTATGATTTTGTTCATAATTGTGCTTCGTCTGTAATTATAGTTATTTAAATAGTAAAATTTTGTAAATAAATATCATATATTTAAATTCCTTAATACCTTTCAAACCTGTATAAGGGATTCTTCAGTGGGAATTTAGTATATAATTATAAAGAAGGGGTGGTTTCTGTTTGTTCATTTGTTGTATGGGGTAAATTTAGTAAATAATTGCTAAAAATAAGTACAAAACCTACTCAAAGTGTTAAAAATGAATCCTAGATTTGCTCTAAATGTAAAACAATACAAACGAATGTTCCCAGCAAAATTTGAACACGATTAAAATGTTATCCAGCAAACATTATCAAACTGAATCAAAAGATTGGAACTGAGCTGAAACAATATGAAAACCGTGAATATTTTCCCATGAATAGTGGGGGGTTGTAATCCGCCACCTACCACCAATCATCTGTCACCGTTCACAGGATGATTCTGTGTACACTTCCGATAGAAATACATTAATTTATATTGAATCATAGTTAAGTTGGATGTTGGATGAAATAAATTATTTAAAAAAGTATTAAACAAGTCCCAGACAGGTTTAATATTTTCTTAATTAGATTTCTTAACATAGATAGTAATAACATTTTTTATCTAGATATTTATCATGAAAAACTACCTTAAGCAATTATCAATCACCCGCATTTTTAAGGAGATGGTCTACAAAGGAGTAAGGAGAATATCTTTGACATAAGCATAGGTTGTGACTTGTGGTTTACACCAAATTACTTATTTAGCAGAATATAACACCGCAATCCGCATCTCAAAAGGTTCTATCTAACTGAATGTCACCCATTTAAAGTCAAATTTCTGCTCCGATTTAAAGTCCTGTAATGGTTTAATAACTTTTCAACCAACAGAGGCAGGGTTGTAATTCCTTATATGTAGATATTTATCATGACATTCTTTTTGAGCAATTATCAGTTTCCTACAATCCCTGTAGGACTGGGTGCGGCTTGTAAGGAAAAACGAAAAAATCTTATTGCTTTAAACATACATCAAAGTAAAGGCCTTAATTAGTCACTTGACTTAGGATGAACCTTTTGAGGTTCGGTTTGTGATGTTGTATTCTACTAATTGAGGCCTTTAATTTGATAGACATCAAAACCTATGCTAAAGTTTAAGATTTTCTCATTACTCTTTGTATGAGCCGTCTCTCTGAAACTGAGGAAAATTGATAATCTTTATATTAATAGACAAGCATTTTTTCCATAAGGTTTTTGTGCTCTTTTTTTCTCAGCCTGTGTGCAACGTAGCGAAAATCTAAGCACACCGATAGAATTGTATTTTCCTGTAGATGTGCAGAATCCCATTGAAATTTATATTAGTCTTTTAGAAATGCAGAAAATTAAATTTAAAATTTCAAAAAAATTAACATTAGCCTTATGAGTTGCTGTTTTGGTGATATTATAACAACAAGTGTAAACAAAGTTATTATCATATGTAGCTGTTATCACATGCTATTTTTCGTAGAGTAAAGATTTGATGTAGAAACATTAAGCCACAGTTTATTGGGGCATGGAGTAACAAAATAGAATTTGATTGAAATCAGGACTACTAAGAGAATATTAAGGATATCATACTCAAATGTGTTCCATTTTACAAATAAATGGAAAAAATAAAGTTTACATGCTTAAATAAGATTAAGAGATACAAATTTTCTTATAAAAAGGGAAGAAAAAAGTACATTAAGTTAAGTTCCTACCATCCAATGTACTAAATTATCGACAAGCAACCGGCAGGGCCAGCGACGGGGGGGGGGGGGGGGGTGGGCAAGTGCACAGGGGCCTGGACTCACAGGGGGCACGGATCCACGCGAGATTAGTAAAAATGGTTCTCAGAATCGAGATAAGTAAAAAAGACGGGTTTCTCAATTGCACAGGGGCCTGAAAATCCCGTCACCGGTGCCTGGCAACCGGAGTACAAATGGACATATTATATTCAAATTTTGTTTTTATTGGTGGAATATTAATAGACAAGCATTTTTTCCATAAGGTTTTTGTGCTCCTTTTTTCTCAGCCTGTGTGCAACGTAGCGAAAATCTAAGCACACCGATAGAATTGTATTTTCCTGTAGATGTGCAGAATCCCATTGAAATTTATATTAGTCTTTTAGAAATGTAGAAAATTAAATTTAAAATTTCAAAAAAATTAACATTAGCCTTATGAGTTGCTGTTTTGGTGATATTATAACAACAAATGTAAACAAAGGTATTATCATATGTAGCTGTTATCACATGCTATTTTTCGTAGAGTAAAGATTTGATGTAGAAACATTAAGCCACAGTTTATTGGGGCATGGAGTAACAAAATAGAATTTGATTGAAATCAGGACTACTAAGAGAATATTAAGGATATCATACTCAAATGTGTTCCATTTTACATATAAATGGAAAAAATAAAGTTTAAATGCTTAAATAAGATTAAGAGATACAAATTTTCTAATAAAAAGGGAAGAAAAAAGTACATTAAGTTAAGTTCCTACCATCCAATGTACTAAATTATCGACAAGCAACTGGCAGGGCCAGCGACGGGGGGGGGGGGGGGGGGGGGGCAAGTGCACAGGGGCCTGGACTCACAGGGGGCACGGATCCACGCGAGATTAGTAAAAATGGGGCTCAGAATCGAGATAAGTAAAATAGACGGGTTTCTCAATTGCACAGGGGCCCGAAAATCCTGTCACCGGGCCTGGCAACCGGAGTACAAATGGACATATTATATTCAAATTTTGTTTTTATTGGTGGATAATGGGTAAAGTATAAATTACATTTTAGTGATAGTGATAGGAAGAGAGGGAAGGAGGGAAAAAGTTCCAAATGGTAGGAAATAAGGGAGAAGAGATGGTAAGAAGAGAATGAAGGAGAAAAGGAGGGAAAAGTAGAATGAAGGTCGGAAGGAAGGGAAGTAGAGAGTGAGGGAAGGAATTAATGGTGGGAGGGAGAGAACTGTGGAGGGGGTGTACAGGATAAACTGACTCGATGACTGAAGTTTTACTTTCTTCTGATTCAATAATCATTCTTAAAAAATAAACATGGAATCTTTGTAAAATACTAATTACTAAAAACCATGCCATAAGTGAAGTAAATAATTAGTCACGGATTTAGAATTTCTCTTTTGGTTTTGGCCCCCATTTTGGTTATATTATGTGTTTACATGGAAAAATGTACTATATGAAATGTATTTAGAAACGCATTGGTATATGCGGGGATCATTTACAAAATTAGCTATCCGTTTGTCATTTTGAAAAATGGTCGAATTTTCGACCACTGGCGATCTCTAATTTTGAAGCAATTAACAGTTTCCTACAATCCCTGTAGGACTGTGTGCGGCTTGTAAGGAAAAACGAAAAAATCTTATTGCTTTAAACATACATCAAAGTAAAGGCCTTAATTAGTCACTTGACTTAGGATGAACCTTTTGAGGTTCGGTTTGTGATGTTGTATTCTACTAATTGAGGCCTTTAATTTGATAGACATCAAAACCTATGCTAACGTTTATTTTCTCATTACTCTTTGTATGAGCCGTCTCTCTGAAACTGAGGAAAATTGATAATTGCTTTAAAAAGTAGGTTTTAATGTTAAATATCTAAATACAAATATTTATTCCTGTATCTATGTTGGCTGAGAAAATGTTAAATCATTCTGGAACTTTTTTACACACTGTAAATAACTCATTAAGTATTATAATGGTATTGCCAATTCTTATATTTCATTTCCTCTAAACCAATATTCAAGAGACCACAAGGAATACCAAACACTGATAGAGTTAATTTAGTTTATTATCCAGCTGAGTTGCACAGTGGTTGTCTAGACTACTCCGACTGACAGACGACGTACTGGGTGTCGGTGCGGTCGCAGGGACAGTCGTTGAGGACGACCTGGTCCTCGCGAGGGATGTCGAAGGCCTCGAGGCAGCGCTCGTCGCCCCCGAAGTTGTCCGGGGGATGGTCGGGGGCGAAGAGCTGCAAGTCCACCGGCTCCCCGTTGGTCATCCAGACGAAGCGGAACGTCCCGGTCTGGTCCTGCTGCTGGTCGGAGCCTGCGGTCCAGGCGTGCTCGATCATCGTGTTGTCACCTTGCAGAGCAGTAAAAATGTTGTTACTTTTCTTACGCCGTATACAGGGTGAATCTTCTAAGCCGTCCACAACAGATTTAGACTAACGGCTTGACATACAAAGACGAAACAAAACCTTTCCCGACTAATTCATACCCGAGGAACAAATTAAAAATAATTTTAATCTTTTTTAAATACAGGGTATTCCAAAAACCGGAGGTCATGGGTTCAAATCTCGGAATTTTCAAATATAAACATATGTCATGTTATGCATCATTTTAAATCTGAAAGCAGGACGAACAATTAGGTGAAAACAGAAGATATTTTTCTTTTTTCCGTTTCGAAATGGCGGCCATTTACTTGAAAAATTTTGATATTTATAGAACACCCTGTACCTCGAGAACCACAAAACATATTTTTGTTCTGCTTAAAAATTATTAATCCTCTTACACTCAGCTTTAATTTGATATGTGACATGCCATCATTTAGAAAATAAAAGGTTTTTCACCACACTACGACGAAATCACCTGTTTTACAAACGTCAAACGCGGACCGAAACACACTGTTTGCCGCCACAGGACCGAAAACGTTTGGGGCCCTAGGGCCGAAAGTCAGCTGATCGTTAATTTGCTTGAAACAACGTCAGAACATCACATAATTATACGGCATTCAATAGGTTCCGAAGTCAGGTTAGTTGCGATCATATGATTTTCATAGCTGTGATTGTTTGAATCATGATAAATAAGTTGTATCGTCGCTCATAACCTCGACGACGATCGTCATCGTCGGTTCTCGACTTCGTCTCGAATTTGAAACACGATCTCGAGCCTGTAAAACCTCATTTTCGGCCCTTGTTGCGAAATATACTATTACAATACATCTGATTTTGTTTTAATGTTGGTAGCCCTGAAAGTCAAAAAATTTAAAAGTAGGCACATGTCAAATAGCACATCATTTTACAGGTTTTGCAATACCAACAACTTTTTAACTTAAGCCTACCTCCTGACTTCGTGGTTTTGTAGTTATAAGCAAAAAACTCCATTTTACCATACAGAGTATTATATAGCCTTCAAGGCATTTAAATTTACATCCATTAAACTTAAGTACAGGCCTACTGCACAATTTAACATGGGCTTTATATGGTAAAATGGAGTTTTTTGCTTATAACTACAAAACCAACAAAGATGGGAGCTGTAGGAATAAATTGGAAAGATGTTGGTCTTTGCAAGACCTGTAAAATTATGTGCTATTTGACATATTCTGCCATTTAAATGTTTTGACTTTTAGGGCTACCAACATTAAAACAAAATATAATGCAGTCAAAAACTTTTATTTTATAAATTTTGGCATGTCATATAAATTAAAACTGAGTTTACGAGGACTCATAATTTTTAAACATAACAAAAATATATTTTGTAGTTCTCGAGATACACGGTATTCGGTAAGTATTAAACTTTTTCACAAAAAATCCGCCATTTTGAAATCAATTAAGATAAATGCGTTCTGTTTTCACCAAATTGTTCGTGTTCTTTAGAGCTTAAAAATGATGCATAACATGACACTTGTTTAAAATTGAAAATTCTGAGATTCGAACCTCAGAGCCTCAGGTTTTTGGAAAACCATTCTGTGACCCTGTTTTTTAAAAAGGTTACAACTATTTTTACTTTGTTCTTTGGGTATGAATTAGTGGAGAAAGATTTTGTTTCGTCTTTGTATGTCAAGACGTTCGTCTACAATCTGTTGTGGACGGCTTAGAAGATTCACCCTGTGTATATGTATGTATATCATACACCTATATATAAATACAGCGTGTTTTTTTAAAACGCAACCCATTTTTGAGATTGAATAATGCACATATGAATTTGTAACAAGTATTATTTTATAGATCTTTACATTTTATACAATATATTATTTAAGTATGATCACATTTAGTTTACATTATGTGCTCAAACAGTCCGCCATTGGCATTTGTAAGAAGTTATGCTCTCTCCATGAAATTCCCGAACACGTGTTGCAAGGTACCTTTTTAAATTTCTTGCATTAAATTTGTTATGTTTGTTTTGAGGTGCTGAATATCTTGTGAATTGTTTTCGTAAGATAATTACTACTTTACATATCTGTGGCAAATTTCATTCAGATCGGACCATTTTTAAGGCAAGTTACCGTGCTTAAAGACACACACATTAAAAACGCAACACAAAAATTGATTTATCGGTAAAGGATTATTTCCCCCCAGGATCCCCGGATTTGACACCACTATATTATTTTATTTGGGGATAAAAATTAATGTAAGGCCTACGGAAACAATTCACAAGATATTCAGCACATCAAAACAAACATAACAAATTTAATGCACGAAATTCAAAGACGCCCCTTGCAACACGTGTTCGGGAATTTGATTGAAAGAGCATAACTTTATACAAATGCCAATGGCGGACTGTTTGACCACATAATGTAAACTAAATGTGATCAAGCTTAAAAAAAATATGTTGTATAAAATGTAAAGATCAATAAAACAATACTCATTTCATATTTATATGTGCATTATTCAATCTTAAAAATGGGTTGCGTTTAAAAAAAAAACACCCTGTATACAGGGTGTCTCACCTAAGGTGTCTCAAATGGTTTGCGGACGAACTAGTAGTCCTACATAGATGAAACAAAATCATACCCCACCAAATCGACCGCAAGGAACAACATAAAAATATTTTTGAGCTTTTTAAAATACAGGGTGTTTCAAAAACCGGGGGTCATGGGTTCGAATCTCAGAATTTTCAAATGTAAACATATGTCATGTTATGCATCGTTTTAAAATCTAAATAAGACGAACAATTTGATGAAAACAGAATTCACTTATCTTTATCCATTTCAAAATGGCGGCCATTTTCGAGAAAAATATTGGTATTTACGGAATACCCTGTATCTCGAGAACTACAAATCGTATTTTTGGTCTGTTTAAAAATTATCAATCCTTGTAAACTCAGCTTTAATTTGATATACGACATGCCAACACTAAAAAAATTAAAGTTTTTGACAGTACATTTGATTTTGTTTTAATGTTGGTAGCCCTGAAAGTCAAAAAATTTAAATAGCAGCATATGTCAAATAGCACATTATTTTACAGGTCTTGCAAAGACCAACAAATTTTCAATTTACACCCAGCTGCTATCTTTGGTAGTTTTGTAGTTATAAGCAAAAAACTTCATTTTACCATATAAAACCCATGTTAAATGTGTAATCTTGAAGGCAGTTAAATTTGCACCAGTTAAACTTAAGTACTGCACATTTAACATGGGCTTTATATGGTAAAATAGAGGTTTTTGCTTATAACTACAAAACCACCAAAGATAGCAGTTAATTGTAAATTGAAAAGTTGTTGGTCTTTGCAAGACCTGTAAAATGATGTGATATTTGACACATGCTGCCATTTAAATTTTTTGACTTTCAGGGCTACCAACATTAAAACAAAATCAAATGTACTGTCAAAAACTTTTATTTTTTAAATGTTGGCATGTCGTATATCAAATTAAAGCTGAGTTTACAAGGATTGATAATTTTTAAACAGACCAAAAATACGTTTTGTAGTTCTCGAGATACAGGGTATTCCGTAAATACCAATATTTTTCACAAAAATGGCCGCCATTTTGAAATGGATAAAGATAAGTGAATTCTGTTTTCACCAAATTGTTCGTTTTATTTAGAGCTTTAAAACGATACATAACATGACATATGTTTACATTTGAAAATTCTGAGATTCGAACCCATGACCCCCGGTTTTTGGAACACCCTGTATTTTAAAAAGCTTAAAAATATTTTTATGTTGTTCCTTGCGGTCGATTTGGTGGGGTATGATTTTGTTTCATCTATGTAGGACTACTAGTTCGTCCGCAATCCATTTGAGACACCTTAGGTGAGACACCCTGTATATAGATGTAGATGAATAGATGTGCTTAGGGATAAATAGATGTATGTATGCACATATAAATATATACTAGCTGACAGTGTCCCGCTTTGCTGTGAAAAGTAAACAAATTAAAAGTAAAAAAACAAATGAAAAAGCTTTTCAGCCATTTACTTTGCTAAAATTTGCTCAAAAATTAATAATTTTTTCTGTGATTTTCTCGCCGAGACTTTTCATCCAAGTAAGGGGTTGGTGGGTGTCGGAATTAGGGTTTTCAAAATTTACAGGTAGTTTGGACTTTTAATATAGATAAATTCTCTAAAACAAACAATGATTGTGCAAGCAAAAGTTTTGTTTCGTCCAAAGATTTTTTTCTTTTAAAATAGGGTTTTTGGCTACAATAAGAAATCGATTTGAGTTGGTCACACGACTGGGAAAAGTCCAGTTTCTGTCCTTCAGCCTTCAAAGTGCCCAAGTTATCCTTATTGACATTTTTACCCAAAACAGCTGATAAATATATAAAAGTATAGCACACCGCATCCTCAAGATTGTTAAAAATTACAAGCAAATAACTTCAAAATCAAAATCTTTTGCACAAAACAAATTTTAAAATATATTTACTTATTTTCAAGTTCTGTCTCATGCATTTAGAGTCCATCTCTGAGAGACCAATACAATTCAAGATGGACATAGTAGCATTAATAGTATATAAGCAACAACAGTATGAAAAAGTTAAAACATCGAAATTTATATTGCTTCAAGTAAATTATGACTTTTTTACTTTAATTCAGTGACAAATGTTCATTGATCCATAGATGTCTTATTTTACTGATACGCCATCACTGAAACTCTCTAACATAAATGTTAGTTTAGAAACTTATTTACATTTTTTTTATTCTTTACGTCCATAATATTCAGAATATAATAGGGTGGGTGCACCAGTGAATGACCACCCTCCAGTTAATGAACGTTTTGCTTAAAAAGCCCTGTATTAAGCATTTTCTTTAGGCTAACTAATTATAAATAAGCGTAAAACCAGCCTTGGAATATTATTTAACAATAGTCTTTCATTGGTTAAAATTGTTGGAGTCATAAATACTTTTTAAACATATTTAAAATTGAGTGTCCAACAATCTTTTATTTTCACGTTTCCAGCTAAAGTGACTATCCCTGCAAGGCTTAGCGGGATTTACATTCATTCTGTATTCGGTGTTCATTTCAAAAACGTGTTGCAATCAAATAATATTTAACACACTCTCCTACAATTTAAAATAAATGTTATTGCTTTACAATTAATGTTAGAATTAATTATTACTGAGGGTGGTCATAAATTGGAACGTGACTAGGGCTAAAACCAGTGAATGGCCGGGAAAAAACTTCGCGGTAATTCACAGGGACAAAATCGGTCATTTACTAGCTATGATCTATACTCTTAGCTGAATTATTCTTATTCATTGTTGTAAGTTGATTTTTAAATTTTTTGACAGTTATTCAGCCAAAAGAGACCGGTTATTCACTGTTTCAAGATCGGTCATTCACTGGTGCAGCCCCTATTGGAGCATTGACATAGTTGTCTTTTAATTAATATGACAATCAAAACTCTCACTAAGAAACCAATTTAACTAATATTGCTTATTCCTTAAAGGATAAATGAGCTTTATATTGTAAAATGTATAACTGTGATTATGAAATAAGTGAGTAATGTCAAATTAACACGAGACACCATCCTTAACCGGTCATTCATTGGTGCGCTCACCCTACAAAACCTTTTTATAGGTGAAAATTAAAAAAATGCACTCATTGTAATGTTAAATTAATTTCATAGTGATTTGTTGATAAATCAAAATAAATAAATAGTAAATGCGTCACAATCAAATTAATGAATTTTGATTTTTTTACTACAGGTTTTACATAATTTTAATTCAAGTAAACTCAAACAAAATTCAAAACCTCTCAAATTCAAATTTTCTTGTAAATATTTACATAATTTTAATAGAAATAAATATTTACAATAAATGTGAATTTATTTAAGAAGTTTTGAATTTTAATACTCTTAGAATATGATTGAAAATTTGACATATTAATCATACCTGAACACTTTTCACCACATGTGTGCATAGCCTTTGCCAGCTCTTCGTGTTCCTGCTTATTCATTACAGAAACCAAATCCTTATTCATATTTTTGCAGAATTCAAAAGCTTTGAACCAATTCATCTAAAACATTTACAAACAATTAGAGTAAAACTATTACCATTTAATCCACTTTAAAGTAAAAGTGAAGTCATAGGAACTGTTAAAAAAAGTTCTTGGAACCAGCCATGAATTATTGTAATGTTCATAAGCAATTAGAACGATTAATGTATAGGATGGTCTTTTGATGTTTCGGTCCATTTGAAGTACAAAATTTAATATGTAAATTAAGTTTGGATCACTACATTAACTTCTCAACACAGCAGTAGGTAAAATAAATAAAAAATTCGCTTAGCTTGACCTCAATAAGGTTAAGCTGAGAATATATTAGACAATAATCGTAGGCTATTAACTTTAGAAAAGCAATTGAATAAAAATAAATACTTAACATGTATTGTATGATAAATTAAAATATTGGCTTTAAGAATTAAATTAATGTTACAACATTTACCTGGGTGAAAGCATAAACGTGTAAGTGCTTCCCTTCTCCATTATCTGAAATGAACGGATTGGTTTATTGCAAATGGTGGTTCATTGCTTTATAGTCAAGTTTAGGCTACATATTAGATTGCAAGGGAGCAAATATATTTCAGTGAACTATACATTGTAAACAATAAAAAAATGTTGACATTTTTCAGACTGTAAAAAAACAGTTCCATGTAGAATATTAATTTTTTCAAATTAATATTCTACCGATGATGCCTTCTTAGAAAAGGCGGAACTAGTTGTGTTAGTTACAACACTTGGATTACAAGAAGCAGGTATTTAAACCGATTTATATATTTTAAGTAATCCGGAGGCTTGACCACACGAAAAATTAATTTTTTCAATGTTATTTTTGTTGTTTGGAAGAAAAATGAATAACTACTACTGGAAGAGTTTGATTGGTTAAACAAAATTAATTGATAGTGCCTATGTAAAAAGTATTATACGGCATTGGAAAGTTTAAGTTGGCGCTTTATACAAGAGAAGATGATGGTTTAGCCAAATAACTTTGCCAATGAATAAATACATCAGTGCTCAGTGCTTGACGACTAAAGCCACATTGAATAATTCTTTCAATGTGCTTAACATGCTTAACAATTCTTTAACATGCTCTATTATTCTTACAGTTTATGCAGCTGAGAACTTATTGGAAAATTATTAAATCTACTGGTTTCGAACTTTCTATTCTGATGTCATTGACTACAAATGTATATTAAGTCAATGTTGACGAAAAGGAAAACTTTAGAGGCTATAAGTTACTTGGCTACTCCTATTCATTTAATAATTATACTACAACATTTTGCTTATTGAAAAAAAATATTGAAGAACAGTCATTATAAAATAGTATGTAAACATACAGTGTTTTTACAAGTGAAAACACATCATTTCAGTGAATACAATTAATTATTTTGACTTAAAAATTTGAACTCCTCCTATAGAAACAAATTAAATGGTAATTAAATAATTAGATTTTATAAAACCTGGTAAAGCAGCTAGTATGAAAAGCGCTAAGAGCACCTCAAAAACAGCCATATTGTGTACTCAGTTGCAAATAATGTGTGGTTATAATATTGCAAAGTGCAAACATTGATTGACACTCAAGTGCTGGTTGCTTAGACCAAATAATTCCGATCGAACTGTAGAGTTGGTTAATCTTTAATCATTCCACTATAGGATTAAATATGATAGAATTTAAACATATTTTATCAATTATTATAAGGGAAATATACTGTGAAAAACAATTGTATCAGTATTGATTATCATGTTTTAAATGTAAATTACTCGACTAGCAATGCAATCAAGCTAATATTTTGGCATGCAGTTCAGAATATTATTGTAAACAGAAATACCACCATTACAATACGATACGAGTACAAAACAGATTTCCATAGTAGGATAAGAATTTACATACACATAAATAGTAAATAGTAAGTTGTGTCATTTTATTGAAAGTAACCTGTGTTATATTTCTTGTTTGTTTTAAAATTGAATTTTCCGAACTAATAAAACATGGTAATATAGTGCTAATGTAGGGTGTTTTTTTTAGGCAAACCAAAACTTTATTTTATCAGTGAATGATTATTCCTCCCAAAATCCCAGGATTTGACCACATTATATTATTTTCTTTTGGATACATAAAAAGTAAGGCCTTTATGAAAACAATTCACATGATATTCAGCACCTCAAAAAAAATTAATAAAAGAAATTCAAAGAGGTGCTTTGTAAAACGTGTTCAGGAATTTGAAGGAAAGAACATAACTTTGTATAAATGTCAATGGCGGATTGTTTGAAAACATAATGTAAGCTAAATGTGATCAATCTTAAATAACAGGTTGCATAAAATGCGAAGATAACCAAAACAATACTCATTTCATATTCATATGTGAATCATTCAATCTTAAAAATGAGTTGCGTTAAAAAAAACAGCCTGTATATTTAAATCTAGTTTTAGACAAAGAATGTTGTGCGATCATTTGTTGAAGTTGAAGTGCTCCCTGTATTGAATATTTCTCCACAGTTTGAAGTTGTTGTAATTGCATGTTCCTTTTCTTGAAAGACGATAATTTTCTCATCCATAATGGTATTTTGTACTGTCTATCAATATTCTATATTAATACATGAGTATAATTCTTGTTAAACTTTACTCACAGCTTGTGTGCACTAGGAAAATTTTAGCACTCTAATAGAAATGTATTTTGCTAAAATGTAGATATGCACAATCCTGCCATAATTTACTTTTGTTTTTTAGAGACATTTTAATTAAAAAAATTAATAAATTGAAATTTAATAAATTAATATGGGTTACCTTGCTGGCAGTGTCGGATTTACCTCTAGGCCTACTAGGCCCGGGCCTAGGGCTACACGGCGATTATGGAGCAGCGTATACGGGCCAAGAAAAGGCCACCGAGAGTGATTTGTGAGGTCGATCGGGCTTAAAAACGTTGTTAATAACATTAGCGACTAAAAAAAGTCACCACCTTTTGCGAGGCTGTTGGGACCTCAAGGACAGGGCCGACTGTAAATCCTGCACCGCTTGCTGATTAAGGTATTGCAACAATTTTTTTATAAATCCAGTCATGAGTTTAAAACATTCAGCAAGAAATTAAAACAAAATCTAAAAAGATTCTGCATGAATTTTAGTGAATAGTTGATTTTTTGTATTCTAGTATTTATAGTTTATGAGAAAAATAATATAATAAAAACTCAGTGTGTTGAAACTGAAACCATCATACACTAGTTGTATCTTACGATTCATGTGTAATGTAAATTTGTGTGAAAGACATCCAATTTTACAAGGGACACTATTAGAGCTCGAAAACATTATTCTCACAAATTATAGAAGTGAGACACCATTCAAATAAGTGGACTGATCAAAACTAAGCAGATTCAAAACAATAATCGCAGTCATATGTGGAGCAAGTAGTGAAAAGTACGGTACTGAAAACCATGTCGTATTAGCTAAGTATAACAATAATGTTATTGTAACCTATACGTTAGTGTTGTAGATTTGTATGTTAATTTCTGTGCTCGCTGGTTAATTTACAAAAAGTTGAGTTAAAATAAGTCGTAAAAGCAAAAACAAAAAGATAGTGTTTCTTTTCTTGATAGGAGATCATCAAAAACTTCAATATTTATTTTAAAAGGGTTTTTCTTTAAAACGGATGTTAAATGTTTTGGAAATAATGATTCGTTTGAAATCCGTTTGGCAAGATGAAGTTTTTATTGCTTTGGTGAACAATGTAGATTTTTATCGATAAAAGCTTAAATTTCAAGGATATAGACAAGCTCTCGTGTGCCTTAAAACACTTTTTCCCAAAGCCTGAATGAGCTTAAAGATTTGAGGAGTATTAGAAATTTTAAATATCAAAATTTGTTCACAGTAAAACAAATTTTCTGTCATCTATTTAGTAAATATCCATAACATTCTTTTGGTTGATAAGAATGCTTGTTGAAAGTCCTCCTAGTGTGGATCTACCTAATAAAATATATCAATTCCTCAAAGGGCTTGTTTACAGGAAAAATAAAACCAAAAGTTTCTCTCTTAAGTTTATTGAAAGCCTCCAACAAAATGTTCCCCGTCATAGGTCGACTGGCGTGGACGCCGCCTACGTGCCGAAGGCGTCCTTGGACTCACACACTACGTAGTACTTTTCCCAGTGCTTCCCACAGGACACGTCGTTCAGCACCGTCTTAATCTCCTCGGGTCTGTCCCACAGCTCGACGCAGTGCTCCTCGTTTTGGAAGTTGTCCGGGGGGTGTTGGGCGTCCCAGCGGTCCCGGGCGATCGGCTGCCCCGTGGTGAACCACTGGAAGCGCTCCTGCGGCGGGAGGCTCGGGTTGGTCTGTCCCAGGTCCGACCCCGCCGTCCAGATGTGGGTCAGGTGCTGGCCTGGCGAACCAATAACAACTTAGTAGAATGGTCTGAAGTCATTACTTCCTTTGTAAGATAAGAATCCTTTCAGCAAATTTGAAATAAAATTGGATCAAAATCGTGATCGAGATTAAATTTGTCCTAAGCAGCTATTTTTGGCTCCCATCAAGTGCCTGCTGACCAGTCAAAGAGTTCTCAATCACTTCATTTTGAAGATCGTTCTAGGTTTAAAACACTCATTGTACGCGTATAACTTTTATTATAAGTGTATTCTGCTAGTTAGAAATATACTAAGGTATATTAAAAAAATCTAGACCATTTCCGAAACAAGATCCCTTTTGTATTTTTGCAGTGTGAAGAATTTTAAAGTATACTTATGAAGGTGAATGTAAAACCTCGTAAATATTACTATGTAATAATATAATTAGACCATTATTAATGAATCCATTCGATATTAAATATCGAAATTCGAAATATTTTTTTTCGATATTAAATATCGAATGGATTTTCCATTAATATGAGTATTTCCATTAATATTACATAAATTTTATATAATATTAATGGAAATGCTCATTTGCCATAATAAGCTGCTCCGGCTGGAACGGATTTTCTGGATTTCCTGAGTTAAGGAGAATTTTATTAACTCATTTATCGGGCTGTTGATCTATTGGAAGATCACAGGGGTGGAAGGTAATTTTTCCAGTACGTGCAGACTGCAAGTACTGTAATGCCTGCAGTACCCGGCTGATGTTCGCAGAGTCATTGCCTGTAACTTCATGGCCGAAATATTTAGCGGCTGAGATATGACATTTGGGAATATTTGAATAGCCTCGGCAGACATAATACGACCATACAGCCAAGAGAGTTTCATGCGACGAAGTCACAAAGTCCGTAAATGATAAATGTATGTCCGTGCGGTAAAACCATAATTTAACCCTTCAGTTCAATGTCTGCAAGTAAAACGACTATAAAATACCAGAAACAAATAAAAAACAAGTAGAAATGCAAAATAATATAAATTATTAATTTAGGGTTATGTATTTTAAATTAAAAAGTAGGATATTCTTCGTGTATATTTTCCTTATACCATTCAAACACGTGTTCCCGCATCTCAGGGTCGCCTGCTGGAGGTGCCAGTGATCCTGGTTGTTCATTATGGTCACCAGGTCTTTTCCTTTCCGTCTGCAAAATTCATATGCTTCCCACCAGGACATCTAAAATGTCATGGTCAAAGATGTTTAAGTTATAAAAGTGACATAGACCACAGACTCCTTAAGAATTTAGGTTGAAATTATAATCTCAGTGCATACTGGATCATTAAATACACCCTTGACTTGACTCTTGACTACTAAAAGTTCATTAAATACACTCTTGACTACTTTCTATTATTTTGTCTTATCCTGTTTTAAGGTTGGCGAGTATGCTATAATTTTTTAACTGTGTTGGTAGCAATAAAAATATTTTTACATGCGTACCTTTATCGTAAACATGATTCACAAAAGTTCTCACACGCATCTTCACATTATTTTCTACAATTATACATCAAAATAATCATGAACCGTACATTTATATCTTTTTTATAATTTACTTCATTTTTTCAAATTATTTACTTACATCTTCTTCGTATACATATGCATGTAGGTGTTTCCCTTCCCCATCACCTGAAATAAGATTATTCAATAATGAAAAAGCTCTTGAGTCATGCATGTAGGTGTTTCCCTTCCCCATAACCTGAAATAAGATTATTCAATGATGGAAAAGCTCCTGAGTCACTTGTTTTGTAGGTATGATGAATAACACTGGACTTGCTCAGTCCGAGCATTATTGGAAATACATTAATAATTAAAAACGATCTATTAGCAGATTTTTTTGTGTTAAGACCACCATAAGTACCAGGAAATTGAAATCCGTCAATTAATTTTCAACAAACACAATTAAAAATAAGTAATGCTGTATTTTGACAATTTCGTCATTACAGGGCTATGCACTAATTAAATTATTAAGGGGCAAAGAGGAACAGTGAGTTAATAACATAATATTTTGTTCAATTGTATGACTAGTTAATGAGTTAATGTCCCTTTTTGAAATTTCTCACAATGTGGGCGTTGTGAGTAAAATTTTTCTGCAAGAAACTCGTAATACTTTTGGTAAAACATATTTGGCACAAGGAAAAATAATATTTCGTATGGACAGGCTGTGATGCAAGTAATAAATATTAAATATTTACAATATTTGTTAGTGTAATGCTTTTTAAATAATTTTAAGAACCTGGAATTGTAGCGATGGCGAAAAGAAGGGCGAACCCGAGAGCTGTCATTGTGTTTACGCCAAATGCCAGTAAATAACAAGTCTGCCACCAACTCATGTGACTAGCACACATGTGGGATGTGTTACATGAAGGCAAACAACAATGAAAAATCTAGTAAATGATATTTAATATTTGCTAGGGATTTCATTTTGTCATTGAAAATATTCTCATAAATTACAAAACAAGTTTCAAATGAGTTAACTGATTACTGTATAGCCGAACAGATTCATATATATAATCATAATGATTATAATAATGTTTTGAACAAGTAATGAAAACCATATTGTATTAGATAGCCATTATGTATTGTATGTATTATATCATAATGTATTGTAGTGTATTAGCTAAGTACATTATATGGTCACTGTAGTTTATACATTATTTTATTGTAGACTATTGTAAGACGTCCAAAACGTCCTGAAGGCAGTAACAACAAAACTTATTATAAAATTTTAGGTTCTTTCCTTTATTGAAAAGGGAGATTTACAAAAACTAGATTACCGATTTAAAAAAGATCTTTCTCAAAAACATACGTCAATTGATTTGGAATTGATAATTAATTTAAGATCTGCAACAAATTTTGATTAGGTGGAGTTTCAACTAATTTGGCGCTCAATGAAAAGTCTTATTAACCCTGGGTAGGTCGCCATTTCAACTAATGTATCTAATGTATCAAATGCAAATTTCCAGAATTTAGGCAGACAAATTCATGAAAGGCTCATTCAAACACATAAGTGAGCCCTCATGTGCCTTAAGCCACTTTTTACCCAAGGCCTGCATGCATGTGCCTGGTGGATGTGGGAGGATAAGAGATTTTAATATAAATATTTGCTTGCAGTAAAACCAATTTTTTCATCTATTTACTAGCAGAACCCGTGGCTTCGCTCACGATAAAAATTATCGTCTAACCTTGATATGAAGAATCTAGAGGACTGAATAGAAACTATTTATATCAAGGAATATGTCATGTAGAGATATGTTTGTTTTATGGCGGAATGTAGGATAAAATGTAGATACCACAGTAGATAGTGAAGGTTTTCTTTTCACCGTTATAACTCGAATACGGCCGGACCGATTTTAACACCAAATGTGTCGATTTTAAGGTACTTCTTTGTAGATTTACCAATACGTCCCTGGATTGCCTAGTAAGGCATCAATTAAATACAGTAAAGGGCTGAATGTTCGAAACATTTATGGTGCTATCCGTGGGCAGTATTTCAAACTCGATTCACTTATTTTTTAACTTAAAATATGGGCGGGTAGTAATAATTTAAGATCAACCACTGGTTGCAGCATTTATTTTTCCGTGAAAAGCCGGGACACCGTCGAATTAGATGAAAAAGGAATATTGCCAAATTATTGTAACTGGCATGATTGTAATTAAAAACATAAAGGCCGGCCTAAGGAAATAACTATAGCTCCCGCTGCTTAAAAAGATGGTACCACATAATGAGCTTATGATTGAACGTATAAGGTACGAAACTAAACCAAATGTAACTTTTATATAGTACCAGTACGAATAACCTAACAAAATCATCAAATTAACCATAAAACCATGATAAAAGGAATCGTATCAGTTTGTTAAGCGAATATGCTTGATTTAATAAAATTTGAAATTTAAACAAAAGATCATTCATTACATTAACATGGGGCATTTTCAAAGCTTCAGCTCCACCAAAAACCTCTAAAAACCTCGAATTAAAAAAAAATCCGTTCTTGGTGAATGCCAATAATACTCTGAAAGGAACGTCCATGCAAATTTTCAAGGTTCTAGGTTAAGTGGTTTTGGCTGTACAATGATAGGTAAGTGGTATTTGACAAAAATATAGTGGAAAAGATAGTATAAATGTAACTTACAATCAGGGATTTGAATAATTTATCAATTTTTACAAAAATAGATCAAAGAATCATATAATTTCAGCACATTCTGTTTGATAATGCGCTTTTCTCTTTCCGTCTTACCGGGATTTAGTCTCAAGACTCAGCCACAAAAGGCAGTATGCTCTTTACGTTTAAAACTGCGTACGTCCTATTATACGAAACACCAAATCATCGGACCGGCATAGATGTAATAAAAAAATATTTCTAACGCCTCCAGGAAAAACGATAACTCCCGCTACCGAAATATAGATGGTGCCACTTAACTAATTAATGGTGGATTTTATCTAAACTAAATGTAACCTTTATATAGTACATAATTATGTCCTTGAAACAAATCAACAAAAATCAATGAAGCCATGATCAAAGAAATCAAATCTATTATCATCTGTATCAACGTATACATTTCCGAAGCAAACTACCAGCTGATTGTTTTATGAACATTAAAAATGTAAACAAAAATCGTCCAACATACTTTTAAATGGGAAAATTTGAAAACTTCGGCCTCTCCAAAAACCCCTTTATACTACGAATTTTGTAAAATCCGTTCTTAGCGGATGCCTACGCCCTAAGAGGAACATCCATGCAAAGTTTCAAGGTTCTAGGTCAAGTAGTTTGGGCTGTACGATGTTTCCATCACTGAGCGGTATTTGACAAATATATAGTAGATTCAAGACCATAACAAACTCAAGGTAGATAATAATGCACATTAAAGGTTTCTCTACGTAGTGTTGACGCAGCGGCTTACGGTCCGAGCCAAACTACTTGGCCCAGCACAATGCTGAAACTACCATGAGTCTTACTGGTGCCCTGAGCCGTGTCATTTGACTCACACTGTTCCAAATTAAAGATACTAACTCTTGAAAACACTCATTGACAGGAAAATAAAACTAACATTTTTCCCTCATCAGTTTATTGAAAACCTAACAACCTCTAGGATCTAACAGTCTCCGTTGTAGGTCCACCAGTGTCGACGCCGCCTACGTGCCGAAGGCGTCCTTGGACTCACACACCACGTAGTACTTGTCCCAGTGCTTCCCGCAGGACACGTCGTTCAGCACCGTCTTAATCTCCTCGGGTCTGTCCCACAGCTCGACGCAGTGCTCCTCGTTTTGGAAGTTGTCCGGGGGGTGTTGGGCGTCCCAGCGGTCCCGGGCGATCGGCTGCCCCGTGGTCTTCCAGACGAACCGCTCCTCCCGCGGGAAAGGCGGTTTGCTCCAGTCCTCCACCCCCGCCGTCCAGATGTGGCTCAGGTGCTGGCCTGGACAGTCGGTGAATAGAGCGTTTCAATAAATGAAAAAACTCAAACGATCAATGAACCGAGGCGGTAGCTCGGAGGTAAAGCGCTGTCCCGGTATGTCAAACGTCGCTGGTTCGATCCCAGCAGTGGCGGGGGACTCTATGAACGGTCGCCTCTTGGCCTATATGGCTATTACCTACGGTATAACTGGCGCAAAATCTTAAGGCCCACGCCGTCCATAAGGCTAATGTTAATTTTAGTATTGGGCTTATGGGCGGCGTGGGCCTTATGATTTGGCGCCAGTTATACCTCGCCGCCTTTAGATCGCTTCACAGGCTTATTGGCCCATGGCGACAGGCAGTTGAGGTTTATTTAAACTGATGATACATGAGTCACTTATTTTTATTATTAACTCTAAGTATTGCTAGTACATATCATACCCGCAAGGGCGACACAGAATCGCCTTCAGTCTCCTCTTAATAATAAAGAGAGACAAGGTTGCAGACGATTTCATAAGTTCTTTTAAACGCTTAACTGAGGTCAAATTTAAGAAAAATTCAAATTTATGCTGTTTGGAGACCCATAACTCCTCCTTAATTCGACCCATTGAATATTTCTCCCATTGAATATAAAAGAAGATGAATTGCAAAATCGTGTGGTGTTTACATATGGAAAATTTCTATGGGCTTTGTGATATCAGATAACTATTAAAAAGCGTTTGGAAAATCACATCACTATAAAAAGTATCGTTCATTACCCGTCACAGAAGTCCGTCGAGTTTCGGGGCTTGATAGACTTTTTCAAGTTGGCCATGGCTCGTGCGTAAAACAACATCTTGGCCCGAATGGATCACTTCAGTGACTGGTGGTGAAATATAATTTTTTTAATCTATGAGGGACTTTCAAGCGAAAATTGTTTTTTGCTTATTTTTATTGTAAACTAGAAATTGCCCGTAGCTTTGCTCACAATGGATAGCTTGAAATAGCTGACCTTGCCTCTGCTCAGAACTGTCAAATTAGTACCCACAGCTGTTTTCATTTCTGTATTTGAATGTTTACATCCTTATTAAATGTAAACATTAAAACTGAGGACGTTCACGGAGTTTAGCCCGAGAGGATTTTAAGGAAGTGAATAGGCCTATGTGTTTCCCGGGTTCAAGATCTACCTCTGTGTGAAATATCAACCCAGTTGGTTCAGTATTTTTTGAATTCACTTACTACATACATGCATACAGAAACTACCTCTTCTTTATAATTTAATAAAGTAAAATCAAAAGGAAACATGTTATTTTGATGTATATTACCATTTGGTCCTGGAAGGGATAACAGGGGCGCAATGTTTGACAAACGACACCATTTTACAAACGTAGTGGGAGCATTTGGAAGTAGACGGATCAATAGGAAAAATACGCTTACTTGTACGGATAAAATCGACACTTTGATGACCTAGATGGAACTGAGGTGTTTTACATTGAAAGTAGATCCTGAGAATTTTTTTTCAAATAAATATAATTATATTCACAAAGAAATTAGTGTCACATCTCTTGATACATTTACAAACAGTGCACGACAGTCATTAGATTAATAAAGTGCTATATATAATAATTGGAATAACAGACATATTTTATAGAGTACTAAGGTACGTTGAATTTTCAACGTATGTTTGGGCTGAATAGTCTTAATTCAACCCTTTGATTTAATTTAATTTTGATAAGTTGGACAGCTATAAAAAGGTGCTATGAATCAGAAACAGAAAAATCAGAAAAAATCAGAAGATGAAATCTAAAATAAAGATACAAACTAAATTTTGTTAATTGAATTAAAAAGTAGAATACTAATATTAATACCATTTAAACACGTGTTCCCGCATCTCAGGGTCGCCTGCTGGAGGTGCCAGTGATCTTGATTGTTCATTATGGAGACCAGGTTTTGTCCTTTTCCTTTGCAAAAATCGAATGCTTCCTGCCAGGTTACCTAAAATAACAAAAAATGTAGGTTTTTAGATGTATTAACATAACATTTTCGATCATTAATTCATTAAAAGCAAACTTGTCTTAGCCATTTTTTTGTTTTATGCCATAGCCTAATTTAAGGTTGGTGAGTCGTCTGCCAACACTTAATGATAAATTTTCAACTGAATGTTCAATTTTTTCAGTTTTAAAAATATTTCCATTTGCTTATATTGTCACTTACAATTAACAACATATACAAAAGTTCTTACACATAGTAGCATTTTTTAACTAAACCACTGACTTCAAATATACATAGCCAAAGACAAAGCTTAACAATTTATTGACTGTAAATATTTTTAATAATTTATTGACTGTAAATATTTTCACTTGATTGTTATCTTTTTCGAATTGTTCACTTACATCTTCTTTGTAGACGTAAGCATGTAGGTGTTTTCCTTCCCCGAAATCTGAAATAAAATATTGTGTAACTTTGAGTTACCAGGGAAATTTGATAAGATTCTGACTTATTGTATTTCTCTCAGGATTCTTATTATATCTCAGGATGAGTTCTTTGCCGTAGCACAATTCACTTATAGGCTATTCTGTAATGCCCTAAAATATATGTTAAGGTCGCAGCTTCAGCCAAAGTCCGAGCAACGCTTTCGTATGTTATTGTTTATCCAGCCGCACTATCAATTAAGATGCAACAGTAATTGCTGGACGTGTTCAGTATCAGTCAAGGCAGCAGCATCAGTTAAAATACAAGAGCAAGTGCCTTAGTTTGTGCTTGTATTGTGAGTGCTATTTGATTTGCTTGTACTTGTGTGTTTAATTCGGCCGCAGCATCAATTAAGATACTAAAGATAATTCGGCCGCAGCATCAATAGATAGTAGTAGGAATGTGACTACTATTACGGTCGCTATCGTGTTAATAGACATAATATATATACAAATTCGAACGAATGGTGTTTTTTTGCTTCTGGGGACCCCAAAATGAAAAGTTAACATAGACTCGGACTTAGGTCTTACCATGAGTATAACTGATGCCAATTCTTGGGGCCCAGTGCGGTGGATGCGCGGTAGCAAAAACGGCTAGTGCGCATGCGCGACAACGCCTCGCTAGAGCGCAGCACTGTCATTCTGCTCTCAGCCGTCAACAATAGCGTGTCACTACATGTCGTCCTAAAAACATTGACCGACGGAACATTGACTCTTACTGGCGATTAATGATCTGTTTTAATTCTATTCAATAACATAAAATATTTCATTAGTATTTATTGAAGCGTCTTGTTACCCTGAACAACCATTGACAGAGAAGCAGTAACTATGTGCGAGCTGCCGAACGTACGCAGCCAGGCTAGTACAATGTCGGCCGCCGCTGCCGCTACTACTCCCCTCTCCTCCCAGCCTACCCACTCCCCGCCCGGACTGGGCCCCAAGAATTGGCGCCAGCTATACTACCGTAATAGCTTTAAAACGTAATAAAAACTTTGTTTTCAGTTAGTTATAACATGATCGACTTTATAATTGCTAAGTTTGTCTAAATGGGTTATATTGGTATTAAAAATTCTACAGTTTTTTTCGTGATGTATTCATTTGCTTTTGCAAGAAACGGGTAATAGTTTCTACAAATCTTATTTAGCATCTTAAAAATGATTATGATGTATACAAGCTATAATAAGACTAAAATACTGAATACTTATAGCATTTCATTTTATTTTAAAAAACTAAAAACTATTTATAACAACCTGGAATCGCAGCTATAGCGAAGAGGAGGACGGTACCGAGAGCAGGCATAGCGTTTACTCCAAATGAAAGTAAATACCAGGTCTGTCACAGACTCGTGTGACTGACACTCGCATGTGGGATGTGTACACAAAGAAAACAACATCGAAAAATCTAATGTATGGTTGGAAAATATTATGCTCTAGTAATATATTTTCTTTAAGGCAGCGCTTATTAAAAAATGTGTGCTTAAATTTAGAAGTTATCAAATAAGAGGCTGTTCCAACAGTGCGAGTCTTGCTGGTAATTAGGCTAATCGATGCTATTTAAGAGAAAGACGGGATCGTGGGTATTTAAGTAGAATTTAAAATAAATCGAGAGTTTATTGTGAGGGATGTGCTTCGAGGCGTGTAAAACAAGTCTTTGTTACCACAAAATACCACAGCTCAATCCATTGGCATGCAGGAATAATCAATGATACCAGCAAAAGCTGGGTCCCAAATTCCAAAGTTCATTAAGAGTTTTTTAGCTTTTTGTGTTCGATCAAAAGATTCAAAGTCGATGGTTCGATCGTTCGATCTATCAATTTTGGAGCAATCACCATTCCCAGCTAGTTACAAATTTATTTAGGTGAAAATAACAGAAAAGTAAACTCAGCTTTAATTTAATAATTTTATTTTGAAAGAAAGGACGCTAGGGCTATTACAGTTTCTTTAAGGTATCTATGCTAAATTTCTATTTCACTAAAATTTCTCATTTTAAAGGAGCTGGTTCTATTAGATAGAGCCAACGAGTGAAGCAAATAGCTGCTTCACAGTACCAAAAATACTAAATTTTACAAACGTATACGGTACATTTTGTTTGTGTTTCAGCACACATTACATTGAGATACTTCAAAGGACAAAAGAAATGGAAGTCAGTCAATAAACGGCTCTCGAAATTTAATTAACGTAATTGCTTAGCCAAGAATAAATCGTGTTTAAAGCGAAATATTTTTCTTTGTGCTTTGAAGGACTTTGAATTATAGGGGGAAATGATTCTAAATTATTGACGTTGCACTTTTTTATATCATACTCCATTATCATAAAACCGTTTGCTCCTAAGATTTATCCAATTTTATATAGTTGGATTTCTTTAACACAATTGACATATTATATATTTTTCCAATAATATGTGCATACTGGTAAATGTAACACAAAATATTGACTCATTATTAATAGTGCTTGTTACTTCACTATGTTGGCCTTATCAGTTTTGGATACAGAATTTAAAAATAATACCAATTTTAAATATTTAAAATACCACATAACTATATATGCACATCCCACTAATATTATAATATTATGATTGTGAAAGTTTGTTGAGTTAGTTTGTCATTTTTTTGTTTGACATATTATATAAGTCAGCTGTAACAACGTATCCATTTGTTAGCTAACTACTAGCTGCTTGATTTTAGTAAATCTAAATTATTTATTTATCAAAAATATAAAGAATATTTCACCTGTGCATAAAGACCTAACTAATGTAAATAACGACCAATGTAAGATATCTTATGAAAATATCCTACTAACATTTTGAACGAGGGCCAAGCTTTATATTTGAAAAAGGCCACGACACACTGCTCGAGTACGAGGGCGAGTTAGTCTCGACAGAATGTTTACAGAATAGAATGGGTGTACTATAAGAATGTTTTGGGTCACGTCTATGTGTAACTTTTTCTTTTTTGGAATAAATGAATTCGATTTGATTTGTAATTAATTAATTTATCAAACAATTGTAATGAACAAACTGTAAATAACTTTCGTTCAAAAATTCAAAAATTTCTTCCGGTTTTCAGGGAGTAAAAATCACTTTAATGTTAAAATAGATTATTTCGACATAATAATATACGTGCGTACAATAATAATATGCATATGCGACATATTGCATCGGTCTAATGCAAGCATTTCTTTACACCACGTTGAAGTCTGTATTCTGTATCTAAACTCTTGGAAAAATTTTAGTCTTTTACCGGTTGAAAACGACCGCGTTTTAAGAACGCGGAACAGGCCACACAGCAATTAAAACTTCACACTTTGGAGTAATGTTCAAAACCACGACACACTCCAACAAACGGTGCGCCGACATTCGTCGCTCAAAACTGTCGTCATAAAACTTAGTTTTACTCACAAAAAAAAGCCTTCAATACCTGATTCGATAAGGCGACGACTTGGAATTAAATTGTACATTGTAAACTAAATAGTGAAAAATACCGTTATGGTTTTATTTGTACTTTTCAATTATTTTTCTGAAAATAGTTAATGAATGATGGCCCATAGATCACAGACTTTGGTCAAATTCCGTTATCTGCCCGCACCTGAAAACTTGTTTCTACAGGCTTTTTAAATGGTATGCTTACGTTTTTTAGATACTGGATTGTTGGTTAAGCATATTGGAATCAATTGTTTTGGATTATTTGGTTGGTACTGTTACCGCTCTTATACCTTATGTGTCGAAGGTGGGGTTGGTTTGGGTTACATTAGGTTAATTTATTCTACAAAATAAAATACAGTATTAAAATTTATGTTAAATTTGATTTTAACATAACCTAAACTAACCTAACCTAACCTTACCTAAACTCTCGTGCTCCTGCTACGGCAGGAATGCAGCATCCACGAGACAACGGCTCATATCATTCGGGTGTGAAATCAAGCCGTATGGATAAAATTTGTGTCTATAATTTGTCTTTAACATCTATCACCTCTACATATCCTATTTATTTGTTGTATCAATCCGGGTTGGAAACATACAGTTGTGGGCAAATAACTGAATTTGACCCAGAATTTTTACTTTTTCAATAGGTTTTATGTAATTTAAAATATTCCACAGCTAACCCTAAATTTTAGCGTAAAAATAATGTATTTATAGTTATACGGTAATTGAAAGTTATTAACTCGCTTTTCCGGTTAAACATCCCATCATAATAACTGAAGCGAGAAACATCATTAACAGCCTACTCTAGCAGGCGAATAAAACTGCTCTTTGATGTCGAGAGTTAATGAAATCTAGTGAACCACAAAATTCCTGATACGTTCGTCTTAAATGTATATTTTGATTAGGTCACTTTTAATTAATTATTAAATAAATATATATTAATATATTAACTATATAACCCCTTTAAATCTTTTTACAAAATCAAAACTTTTTTGCATTATTTAGGATCATAAAAAGAGTTAAATTCATTCAGAAGAGATATTTTAAAATATAATGTTGAAACCAACTCCTTTTTCATTTAGCACTTAATTTATTTTTTTATACTCGACGATAACTTGATATTTCGTAATTTGAAGCTTGAAGAGCTTTTGTTTTGGGCGTATACAGTGCTTTAATTTAGAACAATATTTTATCTTATGGAATCAAGGATTATTAAGAATTCTGTTTATAGGTAAAACAGTGTTAAGGTGTCCCTCTTGCCAAGCTGTTGATAATCTGAGGCAAGGCTTTTAGGTTTGTGGCTGTGAAAGTCGACTCTAGCCCTTTGATAAAATATTAATGTAGCCATAATCTTATTGTTTGTTTATAACTAGGGGATACTGTTCATACTAATAATTCAACACTGTACGATATTACATCATAGTAACCATTAGATGGCAAGGTTCTTAAGACATTTTATTAACAAAACCTGAAAAACGTCTACAGTTATAAATATTGATTGAAGCAGTTGAGTTTTCACCGTAGGAATTTATCACCCCCAAAGGCTCGAGAGTTCATTGATTCGTAACTCCATAGTTTTCCTTAGTATATTATTTCAAACAATTTGGCAGGAGAAATTTGTGAATTTGTGCAGTAAGTTATAGACCCGTGCAAACATTGTACAACCAGCTGTTTCTAACATTAGGGTTGTCTAACAATATTCTAAAACATTAGATTAATTTCATCATTGCATTAATTTTTCATTTGATGTAACTATATCGTACTTACATCCAGCACACAATAAACGTTATACAATGGAAATTTAAGTATTGTTGTGTTTCTGAAGCATGAGTTGTTGCCCCGAACCGAGAATAATTTAAGTTTTGCTTTTTAATGCTGTATGATTTAATTGTAATAAAAAGTATTTTTTTATTTACTCTAATAATATTTTGATTTTATTCAACAACTCTTAGGTATACAGGAGATAGGGACCGTCTATAAATTACGTCATCGCTTTTTGGGCGCTGGTGATGGACGCCGATGCTGCCTGAAAATTTAAAAACATATTGATCATTAAAATCTGCATTTACTGTAGCTTTGTTTTGACCTGAAGCTAAAATGACCATTTTAACGGATTTTGTCAAATCGAGGATATAGGTTTTAAGCTGTTTAACTTTGACTTAATGAATTTACGTAGAATGTTAACAACTCTCCTGTCTAATTAATTTAAGAAAATGTGAAACATTGCGTCATATCAGCGTCTTCCCCCTCCCCCTTGCACATCATCCTACCGTCATTTTCACTCTAGACCCCTCCCCTCTTTTTTCAGATGATGTTAATTATGGACGGCCCCTAAAATTCATATCTCCAACTCATTAAATTCCGAACTTTTGAGTGAGGACCTAAATATACTTAAGTGTAGATACGCCAGAGCATCCATTTAGTCTAGAGTGCACTTTGATTGTTTTAAATCGAATTAGTAAGTTTGTTTTTACCCCTTTTACATAATTGTATCGCCGCTATTCAATCACGGAAGCTAATCCTGTTAGCGTGACGGGGATTGATTGCAGGGAGTGACTCAGCGGAGGTGCGGAAGAAGTAACGACCTTAAAACGTCTTTGGATCCTCCCTTTCCTTTTCTAGGTAAGGAAAAAAGTAATTGAATAAAAAACTTCTTTTTTTAATAAAGCCTTTCTATATCATCGAAACCCAAAATAGTGTGTCATATAAGAACAGCCCTCTCTTTCAAACTCAAATATTTAATTAATTTTTAATTTTTTTCAGATGCGCCCTGTTGATGGCGGTCAGTTTTCAAAAAACCCTAGTCTCTTGGCTCATTCAGAATCAAGCACCCTAATCTATATATATATAAAAGGCAAAACGGTTGACTGATTGACTGACACACTAATCACAGTTTCTCAAAAACTAAAAGGCTTAGGGCCTTGAAACTTGGCAAAATTAATCATTATAGGCTCTAGATGCGTATACTAAGAACGGATTTTAAAATATACAGAGTGTTTATAAAAGAATCATCCGGTTTTAATTGCTTATAACTCACTTGCTTGTCAAAATGAATCAGTGATTTAAACATGGGATTAAAGAGTATACTTTCAAGTTTGATAACCAGCCATTTAATACTCAGTTTCCCTGGGTTCAGTTCCATTAGCAATGAAATTAATTTTTTTTAGTGTACAATCTTAATTAAATGGCCAACTCGATCTCCTGTTCATGTTGGATTTATTTTCTAAGGCTTTGTGAAAGGCCAAGCTTATTTTCGACTAGTGCTTAAAACGCTTCTTAAGCTTTGGTTAAATGTAAGCTTTGTCTTTCACAAAGCCCTAGAAAATAATCCCACATAGACAGGAGAACGAGTTGGCCATTTAATTAAGAGTATAATTTTTTAATTTTAATTAGATTACTAATGAAAATGAACCCGAGATAACTATGGATCTGGGTATTGAACAGATGTTTCTAAAACTTGAAAGTGTGCTCTTAAATCCGATGTTTGAATCACTGATTAATTTTGAGAAACAAGTGAGTAATAAGCAGTTGAAACCTGATGATTCTTTTATAAACGCCCTGTATTCTCTCAAAAGGCTAAAAAAGGGTATTTTATAAAATAAAAAATAGCGGCCATTTTCAGTTTTCAAAGCTTATTTTCTGAAACAATGTAGGCTTTGAGCCAAACAAACAGCCCAAAGCCCTACATATATAACCCCCCCCCCCCCCGATAAATACCAAAAGTAGCCCCCCGACTCGACACAGCGGAGCCGCGGGGGGGGGGGGGGGGGTAGTAGCGGGCCCGATTTTGCTTTGGGGCCGGTTGATATTTCAATCTTGGCTCAAAAAAATATTTTTAACATGACCTAGATGCATACAAATGAAGGATTTTAAGATATTTCTTCTGGAAAGCCTAAAATAAGGTAAATTCACAAATTCAAAATGGCAGCCTTTTCATTTTATGACCTGCGATTACAAAATATCAATAGAAGATCTCTTGAATGTTTTAGAGACAAAAAAAGATAGAAATTCCAATTACTCAAAGAATAAATTGTACAAACTACCATGGATATGTTATATATTTTTTTTAGATACCATAGGCCCAATACATAGACTACTCGCTTTTTGCGGATCACCCTAAGGCCTGGTTTGCACGCGACGACCAGACTGTAGGACAGTAGAAAAAATTCTATTTTTCTATTTTGTTTAAAGGTGTTACTGTCCACTGTACTGGTCGTCGTGCAAACCAGGCCTGAGTAATCGAACTAGAATCTTGAAACTCAGCATGGACATATAATTCCGTTATTTTTATAGAATCGGGTTTTTTCTGAATTGAAAAAATAGGAGGGTTTGCGTGCTGGCCGAAAGCGATTTAGGCTAAATTCAAACAAATATACTATTTCTACTATAGATTGTTGCCTCAAGCTGGTAAACGAGTAATCCAATCTCCAATATAACTGAAAAAGTAGTATGTGTTAGCACATGGCAGCCAATTCATATCATTGGAGGGAAAAAGGAAAATTCATCAAGGAATCGTTTCAACTTCTCATGTCAATCTGAGATGGAGATTACAAACCATAGTTTGTAATTAAGCTCTTAAAAACGTATAGTTCAGATAAATTATTGAAATCGTCAGTCTATTTAATTGGAAATTTATAACAATTTTACAATACAAACAACGTATAATTGAACCAAATATTAGCTATCCTTTCAGCGAGCGAAGCCGCGGGTATATCTATAATAGTGAAATATGTGTGGAATTAGATACTAAATTTCAAAGGGTTTTTAAACTTGGTCACCTGTACAAACAATGAAAAACGAAAGGTTAAGTTCCTATTTATTTAAGTCATAGCGTATTTTCAATAACTACAGGTACAGCAACAACCGCATTTCAAGGATGCAGAACGTATTGCAGAGTAATTAAAACTTCAGACTGCGGAATGATATTTGGATCTGGGGCACACTTCAACAAACGACCGCTGAACACTGTCGTTAAAAAACCCAATTAAAATTTTTAATAAGCAAACCTTTCCGGGAAAATAAAGTGGGAAACCGTAGAATAGAAAATAAATTGTTATCTTAAGTCATACTATTAAAAATTACTGAGTTAGTTGATGTTAATAGGATTTTATAGATCTGCTTAAAAGTAATAAATTAAATAAAAATAATCAGTTATCCTCTATTAACATAGAACTGTAGATTTACTAAGTTAAAGAACATAAAAATAGCTTCAAAATGCATTTAATTATGAATGATACTATTAAATTACTCACTATAATATACTGGTGTCACAATCTTGCGGAAATAAAAAATTCTTAAAGATGAAGCACAAAGATATTTTCCTTTGGCTTTGACTACTACCTTGATATCTACAGTCAAAGGTATTATGAACGAATATTTAACACATATTACCTTGCTGTATGTTACGGGTGGAATAATGTACTTGAACTTTTGTCTATAAATTACTACCGTAAAAGACTGTAAACATACACAAAAGATCAAAAGAAATCATAAGTTTTCATCTTTAATGTATATTTACATCCATCTTCAATTCAAATTCATTTTTCATGAAATAATGTTTGATGGAAATAAATAAAAAATGTGATATAATATATGTTGCTTGGTAACTAACTTAACAATGCCGAAAAGGATAATCCATTTCTTAACTGAACTTATTTTACTGTTGGAGACAGGCTTCCTCTACATGTGCTTAAGAAAATTATGCAGTTGAAAAAGATTTCTTTCTCTTACAGATGTATTTCTTGTAAATGTGCATGTACTGTTCACGAACTGAGTAAAGAAAACTCTACATATTCATGACATTCGTTTTTTGTATGTTTTATAGCAGTTTTATAATTTTTTACATTTTAGGCTACAGAAAAACATGCAAATAAAAGTTAGTTTGCTTCAGAGTTCAAATAAATACGCACCGCACTTCCAGGAGGCCTAAAACTCTTAAACACCAAGAGTATTGTATTCTTTATTCTTCGCCTTGTTTGATATTAAACAAGAGCTTATTTCTGATCTACTTAACACGTTTTATCAGATAAACTATAATAATAAGGAACTCGTGTGACTAAACATTTACCTCAATAATAATTTATTAACCTTCATACGTATCAAACGCTTGAGATCAAAACCCCTCGATTTACGTTCACGTCGCCGTCACGAATGCCACGTCACGATGAACTTTCGTTCATGGTGGGATTAGCACGCGTCAAGTTACCGTTAGCGTGCACGTGCCTAGCGCAGCTCAAGTGATCGAAGTTAAATAATGGATAAAGTTTGATTGTTTTGAGCCACCCAGTAGCGCCTGTAACCTTCACTCCTCGCTGGGAGTTTGGCAGTAGGCTGAAATATCTACCGGTATTAAATACTCCTTTACGCATCACTTCGTGATGAAAAAGTGAAAAACACTATGGACTGCTGAAACTGTACAGATTTAGACAGGTAAAAGGATAACGTAACGCGATATGATTGTTAAATTTAGATTGGTTAAGGATTAAAATGAGCTGCACAGTAACGTTCATACTATAAATTTATAAAATATTCAGGAAAATTAAGACATAAAATTATGTTTTTGTGATAGTGACGTCAGACATGAAAATAAAGCTGCAAACAATTACGATCAGGTTAATAGTTTTAATAAAGATTTCTTTGATTTTTGGGATCAAAAGATATTTTTGAAGCATGGCATCTTAAACACACTGTGCGTTTGTATACATTTCTACATGGTTAGTTTACATTGTCATAATCTAAATGTTTCATTATAAAAGGATTACTTTTACGGAAATTAAAATTGCAAACATAAAAGGGAAAACTGTTAAAAACCTGCAGATAATACCAAAAATAGTTTTTTTTTTATCACAACCTCAGTTTAGATTAACTATAACTGCTGCAAAATTGACCTCTTCTTCTAATTGTTTTCTACTGCGAGAGTAAATGTGCGAGTTTTATATGAAAGGTAAACATTTTTATTTATAATTAATATAATTTTCTGAATTAATGATTTTTAATCTGAATTAGTTTTGCAATACTTTAAATCATCTGCCACAGGGCTGTCCTCCAACGATCTCAAAGTTCAGAATGTAATTACTTCATCTGAACTTGCGTTTAAAGGATAATTAGCATTGAGATTTCTCAAGATTATTACAATCAGATTATACTCTATTCTTGAATAAACGATAAATAAAATTTTTTTTTGTAAAAAACGGTCAATCTCCGATTATAAATTACAATAATCACAATCCTTCAATAACAATTTAGCTCATTCCAAGTATCTGGGACAGTAGGAGTAAAATAAGATTCAGTCAGTATATTGGATCCAATGTTTTTACGATTTAATATGAATCATATTTACATTACCATAAAACCTTAAGCTCTGTCATATATTTGAAAATGTTTAGTGTGTATTTAAAAATCTGTTTATAACGATTTAAAGCTTACATCAAGAAACGGTATGGTGAAGATCGTCTTTTAATAGGATTGGATTAAAATAGATAAATGTATCACTTTTAGGAATTTAATCGAAGTAATGAATCGAAGGAAAAATTTGTAATGCAATTCAAGTAAAAAGCTATGCGCTGCTTTTAACGTAAACCTTAGTAAAAACATAGTATCACCTAAAGTTTCCAAGGCTTTAAATTAAATGTATGTGACCTAAGATCAAACACAGAGATTATATTAAAACCCTTCTTCAATGGAATAACATGTTTCCAACTTTGCCCTTTTCACAAAGTCTCTTAATTAGTACCGGGGTGTCTTTCTAGACCTGCCGTTTTGCATTTGACTTCAATCCCCAACATCAACTTTTAATGAGATTTAATAACGAGATCCAAAAAACATATTATCTTCATATCATATACTGCAAGAAATATAGTCAATGAGATTACATGGCAAGAAATGTTTAACAATCATTAACGATTATAAAAAAATACAACTTTAAGTAAAGGACTGGTTATGAGGGATTAAATAATATTGATAAGATAGGTAAAAGAAACACACAGTTTCATTATTTTCAATTTTTAAGATTAATTCAAATCCTATAATCCACTAGATTTCTAATTTACTTTTAAGTGATTTTTGTAATATAATTTATTTTGATGTATAGAAGATAAAACACCTAAATTCCTGGAAAATTCTAATAAATATAAAACAAAAACCTCTCAGTTTTGAAATATTCTTCGATATTTTTAGATGGATTTGATATATATGAAAACATTTCTGGAGCAAAATGTGAAAAAAGGATTTAGCGTTAGTGAAGAGCTAATATATACTAAATAAATATAGAGAATAATATAGATAATGGGAGCTAATATACAGAATGGTTTAACGGATCCACGAACCGGCCTCACTGTGTGGCCAGGAGGGATCAGCATATTTCCTACTTGATGCATTTAACTCTACAGACATAATGCATATAACATGACTGGCTTCTGCACTTACTCAAATATTAAGAAAACTCCATGATAGATTTCTACTTACACTATAACCTCGATAAGAAGACACTCGATAACACAAAAACCTCGATAATAAGTGCACTTTTCAAGTCTTCTTGAAATTTTAATTGCACTTAATGTCTATAAAACGAACCTCAATAAGAAGAGTCCCTTGATAACAAGACTGTTTTCATTATCTCCTTGAGAGACTTCTTATCAAGGTTCTACTGTATCATCATTATTAATGAAAGGCCTCAAAAAGACGTTCTTTCTTAGACTGAATCCTAACTAAACCAAATAATCGAGTCTAAATAGATAAATAAGAAATCGAAACAACACTGAAGCTCAAAGAACTCCTTTGAGATGAGGTCTGAGGGAATGACCTTTTCAGTGTTGTACGATTTATCCTATAAGTTTATCACTGTTGATTTAGTTTAGAGTTTTGAGACAACCTTTAATGGAAGTGGTTTATGCCCATCTGTAGTTTAAGTTCAACATGTATAGCATTTTAAAAGTATTATAAAGCATCCACTTTGTATAAAAAGCATCCAATTAATGAATTAATAAGTACCTAATATAAGGACGATTAATTTACTTGCTGATTCAACACAAATAATCTAGAACTATTAATCTATCCATAAAATTATAAGGATTAGGTGGTTTCTGTCTGATTTTTGTGCGGGGCAAATGCATAAACTACCTAAATTACCGGTCTTAAATTACACGCAAAGTTAAACAACATCACATAGGCCGAATGTCATCCTTTTGATTTCCTTGGAGTTCATCCCGTAGGTTTTTAGTATGTATTGTGTTTTTTTTTAAGATGAGGGCCAGGCTTAGAAGCTTTCATGGACATGCACTGCAGCTTAATTAGCTTATTGTGCACTCTCAAGGTTACGGCACTATCACATAGCAAACTGTCATTGGTGATTGGCGGGATTCGAACGCGGAGCCCTGGGAGCCGAAGTCCCGCGTTCTACCACTACACCAGGCCGCCCTCCTATGTATTGTGTAGTGCATTTTGAGATTTTGGTAGTTTTTACTTAATTTCCATCGGAACTATATAGTTATTCTCACTTAAAACATGCGAAGAACGGGTAAAACAGCTGGTATTTTATGAGAAGAGAAAAAACAGTGAATCTTAATAAGTTTAGTGATATCTTGGAGTGATTTTATTCAACGATCATTTGCAGTTATAAAATATTTTACTGTCTGACCGTTTTTATTAATTCAAAAATGTAGACCTATACTGAATACTTTGATGGCGGGCAACATACTGCGGAGCAATTATAACTCTGAGTGACACTTACAGCTTGGGAAAACTTCCAGTTACGATCGATGCCCATTACTGCAACGTTTCCTGCAACGATCGATAAAAAAGTACTTGAATAAATCTGGAGGCTGAATTGTAAAAATGATATTGGAGGAACTTATTTAGGAGCTTCAGTATTTAGAAGTTTAATGAGCACTGTGTAAAGTTGCAAAATATCAAAACTTATATCAGATTTGATATATTACATCAAAATATAAAAAATAAAAATTAACAATATCATATACAAGTTTATTATTAAATGAAATTCCAATAAATATGTGTCTATACGAAAAATTCTTAAAATATTAACATTATTGGACAAATGGAAATTCGTTGAGTACGCAGGTCAGCTGCGACGGTTTTATTTATTTTTTAAACTTTCTTCTTGAGATCAACATGAATAAGTAGGTTAATGGTAAATAATTGGTATTGACATTGACCTATAATACACTGATAAAGCGAGTTGTGAGTATCGGAGAGTGGTTTGGTGTAAAATGCATCATGTGGTAAATAGTGGTTATTCCTCCAGGCCTTACAGTAAGGAAGGTTTATGGATCCATTATACCATCCTCTATAAACCTCGCCTGGACTGGATCCCCCACTTTGTATTATTTTGAATGTTTATTTCGTGTAGCTAAAACTTTCATAATTTTGTTTTAAATTTAATACTGATTCATTTTAAACGTAGGAAGTTTACCAATTAATGTACCTCAAACCCACAGTTTTTGACTAAGCTGAATTTTCGTGAGTGGATCAGCCTATAGAGTTATCCTGGTAAATTCACCCCATATTGTAATTTTCCGTCCAACCAATGTTAAACTAGTTTTATGACAACATATTTCTTTTATTAATTGTTCAATTTAAAAAACCGTGTCATCTATTAGCTTTTAATTTGCTTAATATATTATAATATCCATCACAACTGCAATTTTTTTTTTATTTCGAATCAAGAACCAGATTGTAACATCATAGATATAATATAATTTAAGGTATTGTTTGGAGGTACAGTTAACATAAGTTGTTCATTGTAATTGACCTCAATATATACATTCGCTAGATATATATTATGTTTGTTGTTGTTGTATCATATAATTTAAAGACAAGATACAATGTATGAATTTCGAAATATTTCATAGTCAGATTCCTACAAATTCCGATGCTTAAATGTCTTGACGCAACACTACATGAAATAAAAAGTTGTAATGAAACAGAAGTGGGAAACATGAATAGTGTAAGTGACTTTGGGAAATGTTTTACGTTATTGCAGGAATTCTGCGACATCTGGTGCAGGGAAACAAAGCTGGCTCTCTCTAGAGCATAAGTTTGGAAAGTTTGGAAGTTTCATCTATGTTCACTTATGACTGGATCCTAAAATAATTGATACTTGAAAAATTAAAATAAAACATTAATTTGTGTACAACTATAACTGTTTTGTAAATTGGATTTTACTATAGTAATACGTTTCGAACTACATAGCCCATTAGGTACTCTATATAAGAAAGGATTACCAAGCTCAAGTGTAGATAATTGTATTTTATTAGCACTACATCTGAGATGTGCGGGCTAAGGGGTACCCTTTAATCACCTTATGTAATACAAAAAGTATTAGGGGTTTTGGACATTTTTAATTTACGATTTAAAAGTTATGCTATCAAGATGTCGTGATAAAGGTTTGAAGGTTATACTCGTTCTTTAGGTCCACAATTCAAAAATAAGGGGATAATATGTTTTCCCTAAATTCCCCACGTGTGGTAAATGGCAAACGTTAAGAAAGAAAACCTATCTTATGTAATTAAACTGACTTACATATTCAAGCACTGGACTAATCTAATAAGAATATTCATTATTATTTTGAAAAATTAAATTTAGATAATAATACAATTGGTTATTTAGTGACCAAAATTATTGAGACTAACACAGGTTTAAAAACTAAATTATTTTTTTATTTGTATAGTTTAGACACACATTGAGGAGTGTCACCTTCAACAGTTGTATATAAAATCTTGATAGTATTACCCTCTGTAATAAAAAGTATCCCAAAATCTCTACTTATTTTCCTATTATAATTATTTACTTTAAGGTTAATTATAGCTCGGACACTTCGCGTAATGAAACACTATTATTTACAAAAAAAATTACCGTTTGTTTTCGCCAGTACATGTGATTTCACGCAGTCCGTCACTGGTGACGAAAATTTAATAATTACTGAAGTTTATTACAACTTAATGATATTCAAGTTACACTGATCTGGTTCCTGTGTGAGAGAAGCAGTTCATATCTAATTAAAGGAGACCGAGCTATACAAACCAAATAGAACTATCGAAAAAGGCCTTAAAAACTGAAATAATCATCTGATTAATAAAAGAATTATAATTTTTTACCATACGGTCTTTTTCCAAAGGTCGATGGCCATTAAAGATTGCATATAATAAATTTTCAGTCTTCATTTTTCGAATGATAACGAACTCTCTCACAGATTATACCCGTCGAGACAGTGGCTATAAAGGCGACAGCACCATCAATATACATCTTTATAAAGCTTATCCATTGTGAAGGTGAAAGTACTCTATAAACTTTTATCGAACCTGATCCTCAGAGAAGGGTCGTGTTTTGACAATGGAGCTTTTTTTATTGAACCTTAAATCAGAATTTAACAATGATCTAGATTATTATGAAGAAGATGTGGTTTCTGTCTGTCTCAGTGGTTGTTTGTTTTACAACTACAACGCAAGATCTAGTTTCTTGGGGTAAACAAAAGAACTACCGAATTGCCCGAGCTCAAATTTTGCCAAAAGGTAGTTCATGAAAACATCATGTCTTTACATGTCTTTAAAATCTCTTGATATTTACCCATGCTACACTCTGTAGACTTTTATGTATATATTTTGGACTAAAGTTTTAGGATTCTGGTACTTTATATTTCGTTTCAATGTGAACTATTGTTATTTTCCAGTGTAACCGTGCGAAGAACGGGATTAGAGCTATTTGAACAGGAACACTGAAACGCCAGAAAAATCGATAACAGTAACGAGTTAAAAATTGACGAGTTATTGTCTCTGACTAATTTGATGCCTTTTGGGAACCTCTTTAGCCCAATACTGCTTTCTGAATTTAAAATCATGAGCTACTCGTTGACGGGATTTACTATTTAGAATATATAGTAAAAACCTTTTTTTGTAAATCTAAATGTTGGATAAAGTTATTGTAGGTAGTAACCCAGCTATTGCCTAGATATTGACATTTTACGTAATTATCTTTATTTATTCGTGATAGACGTTTCTGGGGATTATTTATTTTTAACACGCGGCATAAGTTTTGCTCTTGATAGAATTTCAATATTATGCATCCAACGATTGTACAGTATCACAATTTGACTGAATGAAATAAAAAGAGACACATAGGCCTGAAACAAAATCTCGTTAACAGTTTGCATTACTACCTTAAATTCGCTGTAGAGTGATTAACTGTTGTTTTTTTTTGCTAACGCTCTGAATTCCCGATAAAGCAACTCACATACGAACTTTGGGTATTTTTCCAGGAATTAGTTAATACAATCGTGACAACATTGTTTGCAATCAGAAACTCGATCTAACTTCACGTTCCGGAATTGTCCATTTTAATTAGGCGCTTACAAACCAAACTATATTCAGTAACTAAACAACTTTTATTTGGAATGATGTTGGTACAATTATAAACATTAAATTAAAACAACAATATGTAAATTGTATTGAGTTATAGCTGAAAAAATAGCTAGTGGGATTTGGAAAAACATTCAAAATAGATGGAATGTCGTTAAGCACTCAACATATAAACATTGTATCTGAACCTGGATGAAATCAAATGTTATAAAATAATTTATACACTCATGGCACATGTTTACCTATCCACTATAACCTTGAATTAAATTAGTGCTATTCATCACCTCTGCAACAATCATCAAAAACATACGTCTGTAGAACCCCATTTCTGACAACATTTTCAACCAATTTGTCTATAAATACTCTCAAGTTAATTAGAATGATGTTTACTATCTCATGCAAATCGGATTGTACGTATGGTATTCTCTAGTGGGCGATGAAGATGCTTGACATGATTTCAAGCAGGGATCTCACATGTGCGTAGTAAACACCGTGCAACATTGTTTTCCACCGCATTAGTGTTCACCGGACCAGCGGGTGTCCCGAGAGTGACCTTTTCACACGTCTCCTTTATAAAAAACATTTCCATTCTCAACTATAAAATGCAAGAGAACTTGAAACTTTGAAATACGTTTCATAGTAAATCAAGCTGAATATTTCAGATTAGTTTTTTTGTCACGTTGTAATATTGTGTACCAGTAACATTGTATGTAATTATAAATTTTTGATTCACGTTAAAAACACCCTTGTATGAACTTGAACAGTTTGTTTTTATGCTTTAGTAAAAACATTTGGTTTCTATAAAGCAAACGCGTCTTAAGTGTAGAAGCATTTATTTTCTATAGAGAATCGGGCACCAAATATGGCAGTACTGTATATATTATTTTTTATTATTTGTTTGGGTAGTTAATTAAATATATGATCTTATGTTAAAGTAAACACATGTAAGAGATATTTTGATTAGGATTTTTGCGGACATTTGCCATCACTGATTAGTAAAAAACAAACAAGTTTCACGACGTTTCGGGATCTGGAATCTGATCCCGTCTTCAGGTGGAAGAAAACCTAGAACATAACAAGATTAGTAACACAAGCCAGGAAAACCTGGAGAAAAACACAGCTAAAACAGAGAACTGTAAAAGCAGTCACGAAAACAATAAGCTGAAAATAAAAACAATACACAAAATAACACAGGAATCACAAGTATCAAGAATCACCAGGCAGGAGAGAGCACGTCCACACCCAATCAGAGCTGAGCTGAGACTGGTGGGAGGAAAGCAAATGGCGGCGGCAACGGAAATGGCGGCGCCCACAGCCAACCAAATCACGGCGCGCTACCGGTGGCGAAAACCTGAAACAGAGACATGTGATATGCAAATTCCGTGCTGACACTTTATTTTCCCTGTCTTTCAATTCTTTGTTTAATATTGGTAGCCATACTGGCCTAATTTCAAGTGAAGATTGACTGATTGGTTGGTCTGCTAGTTTTATGTATGAAGCTTCAATTAGTTTTCTTTTGAAAAAATGAGGTTCGCGGTGTACTATTTTTGCTTCGTCAAAATTCATCTGGTGATTTTCAGACCAGCAGTGTTGAGCAATTTTTGATTTATCCACTAAGCCCTTCCTCGTGTTATCTTTGTGTTCTTTGATTCTAACATTTAAAGGTCTTTTTTTCTCGCCATAATACGGCCTAAGGATAGGGATAGGGAAAAGGATACGGCCTAATACGGAAAAGGATAGGGACACGCTTAGGACAACTGTTTTCAGAAAAAAGACACACACAGGGCAGTACTTAAATTTTCAATCAAACCATCAAAAATCTGTCAAAGAAGGGGTAGCTTACTCACTATTTGACAGAGCAAAGAGCATTTGCTCAAATCAAGATGGATTAAATCAGGAAATCAAAAAAGTAGAGCAAGATTTGGCTAAGAATGGATACCCTCAATCCGTAATAAGAAAGTGCAAAACCCGTAGGGCTAAACAGAATGAGTCAGAAAACACTGAAAAATTCGTTCCTATGTCAATCCCTTATGTGCCGGGATTATCGGAAAAAATTAGAAGAGTCGCTAGGAAGTTCAAAGTTAGAACCGCGTTTAGGCAAGGCCACACTACACTACAGGCCGGAGTCCTTTTGTGGTGACGTCACATTATCAGACGGAATCGCAGACGCTTTTATAATGTACTCTTATGGCGATTCACTGTCGCACTCTTAAAACTATCGTGCCCTAAGTAATTCGTTTCAGTTTTCGTTTAGAAACCATTATTTTTTCGAATCTGCATTAATTAATGAATAACCAAATGCGGTCGAAAACATTTTTAAAGAAAACATGACTTTATTTTATAATCTTAAAAACCGGTAAGCATTACACGCAAGTAATTTGATTACTTTTCATCAGATGATTTATTGGAAATTTGACAGTTTTGTTTCTTATTGTTTACATTTCAATGTTCTAATGTCATAATTTGTTGGTAAATGTTTACGTTTTTCGTATAATTTTAGTTGTTATTTCCAACACAGCGCTAGTAGTTCGGCCGGTGTAGTGACGTGGCATCAGGGAGGAGGGGGGGAGACTCCGGCCTGTAGTGTAGTGTGGCCTTGGTTTAGGACACAAAACACTCTTAGGCAATGTCTCGTAAAAACCAAACCAAAAAATGGCAATCAGGGATCAAAAAACTGTGTTTACAGAATAAACTGCAATAGTTGCTCTAGGCCGTATTATGGCGAGACAAAAAGACCTTTAAATGTTAGAATCAAAGAACACAAAGATAACACGAGGAAGGGCTTAGTGGATAAATAAAAAATTGCTCAACACTGCTGGTCTGAAAATCACCAGATGAATTTTGACGAAGCAAAAATAGTACACCGCGAACCTCATTTTTTCAAAAGAAAACTAATTGAAGCTTCATACATAAAACTAGCAGACCAACCAATCAGTCAATCTTCACTTGAAATTAGGCCAGTATGGCTACCAATATTAAACAAAGAATTGAAAGACAGGGAAAATAAAGTGTCAGCACGGAATTTGCATATCACATGTCTCTGTTTCAGGATTTCGCCACCGGTAGCGCGCCGTGATTTGGTTGGCTGTGGGCACCGCCATTTCCGTTGCCGCCGCCATTTGCTTTCCTCCCACCAGTCTCAGCTCAGCTCTGATTGGGTGTGGACGTGCTCTCTCCTGCCTGGTGATTCTTGATACTTGTGATTCCTGTGTTAATTTGTGTATTGTTTTTATTTTCAGCTTATTGTTTTCGTGACTGCTTTTACAGTTCTCTGTTTTAGCTGTGTTTTTCTCCAGGTTTTCCTGGCTTGTGTTACTAATCTTGTTATGTTCTAGGTTTTCTTCCACCTGAAGACGGGATCAGATTCCAGATCCCGAAACGTCGTGAAACTTGTTTTTTACTAATCAGTGATGACAAATGTCCGCAAAAATCCTAATCAAAATATAAAATCACCATCACCAACAATGAATTTCAAACAAAGAAATGTAAGAGATCCTGAAAAACGTTATCAAGGTTTTGACAGTTCAACAAAAACATTTCATTTGGTCATATCAGCTGACTCAGCTGAGGTTTAGCAGACGGTTTGGGGAGTTCCCAGTAATTGCCGTCGTTCGTTTTGATACCCGCGACTTCTAGACAGCAAACTCTGAAGATGCATTTGATTCATCATGGCAAGTAACGAAAACATAGACAGTTATGTATTGTAATTAATACGGTTTAAATAGTTAAATTATGTAGCAGACGCTAGTAAGTTTACACTACAGTTTTGTCACTATGCCTCCGGAAAGGTTTTGATCCATAGGCCTGATGAGTTGAACCCAGTTTTTACGTAAAGTCAAAGTCAAAGTCAAAGTCAAATTCTTTATTGTCGTAAGACTATAACAACTATAGCATTGACAATATGTCATAATATTTGCAAGTGACTGCAATTGCAAAAAACACAAAGTAAAACAATGAATTAAAAATAAAATTAGGCAGAACTTATGTCATTATAATACGATTGAACACTGTAATATTCTTTTTTGATCAAGAGCAGTTTCAATCTTTCTTTAAATTTGCCAACATTGGTCTCTGATTTCAGATTGTTAGGAAGGGAGTTGTACAGTTTTATTGATGAGAAAAAGGTTTGTTTTTCATAGAGTGTCGTATTGTGACGTGGGATGGAAAGAGAAGATTGGTTGCGGAGATGATAATGACTATTATTTTGAAAATCATAAAGTTGTCTGTTTTTTATCAAAAAGGTCAAACATTCTAAAATATACAAGGAGGGAAAAGTCAAAAGATTGTTGGAAGAAAATATTCCCCTACATGAATCCAGCCTTTTCATCCCGCAGATTACTCTCAAGGCCTTCTTCTGCCAACGGAATACCTGCTTATGATTTTCTGTTTCAGAACCCCAAATTGCCAATCCGTATGTAACATGTGGAAGAAAACATCCATAGTACACCGCCATCAAAATTTCCTTATTTGCAAAAAAAGATAGACGACGGAGAAGAAAGACGCAACTACTTAACCTATTACAAACCTTATCAATGTGTGATGAATAGTTTAATCTAGAATCAATGATAAGCCCTAAGAAATTAGTCTGCTGGCTAGATTCTATCAAACAATCCCCAATCATAAAAGTTGACTCTAAAGATGAACTATTAGGGGTTTTCATCCTAAAATCAACAAACTGTGTCTTCTCCGTGTTAACAAGAAGATTATTCTCACTGAACCACTGCAAGAGCTGACTAGTTATGATGAAAGAGTTAATTTCAAGAGACTCTCTACATTTATTAGAAACACTCAGGGAGGTATCGTCTGCAAATAAACAGAGGTCAATACCAGGGACACTGCTAGCAATATCATTTATAAACAACAAGAAGAGAATCGGTCCGAGGACCGATCCTTGAGGTACTCCAGAACAAACATTGATTTCCTTAGACATACGATTCGAAAGATATCCACGCTCATCAACGTGAGAAATTTGAACAAACTGTGAACGCCCATTCAAGTAAGAAGACACCCAGTCTAATGATTTTCCCCTAATGCCAAATGTGTTTAGTTTCTCAACGAGCAGTTTGTGATTTACCATGTCGAAAGCTTTACTAAGATCCAGGAAGAATCCAAAAACACCCTCTCTACGATCTAGAGCTCCTGAAACGTTACTTACAAAATTAAACATAGCATCAGTGGTTGAGCAGTTTTTTCTGAAACCAAATTGTTTAGTAAAGATTGAGTTGTTATTTTCTAAGAATGGAAGTAGGCGGTTCAAAAAAAGCTTTTCAAGAATTTTTGAAAAGGTCGAGGTCAATGAAATGGGTCTATAGTTGTTAAGAATAGTGGGATCTCCTTTCTTATGAACAGGTTTCACAATAGCTGATTTTAAAGATGATGGAAAGAAACCTTCTTGAAATGTGATATTTGCAAGATAAGATAGTGGATAAGCAATAGTTTCGACTACCTGTTTCAACAACTTTGAGGAAATACCATCACTACCTGCAGAAGGACTCGGTTTAAGGGACTTAATAACATTGGCAACTTCCTCTGGTGTGGTGGGATGTAAATATAGAGAGGATAGAGAATTTGACAGCCTATTACAATTTGATAACGCAACTGGATCAATTGAAGCGTTTATACTACCAACGTTTGCAAAGAATGTATTGAAAGAGTTAGCAACAATATCAGGGCTTGTTGTAAGACTTCCTTCATGCACTACCTGAAGATTTCTATGGGAGAAAGACGATTTCTTTGGGTTCATTTCATTTACAATGCTCCACACTGCTTTTGACCTATTGTCAGATTTATTAAGATGAGAAAGAACATTGTTTGCCTTAGCCAGCTTAACTGCAGCCGTGTACCTTTTTTTTAAGTCAAGATAGGATCTCCTAAGTGGATGATCAGAACAAAGATCTTTAGTGGATGAATACAGACTGAGGAGGTGTTCCTTCATATCAGACAGTTCCAAATCAAATTTAATTTTCGTAAAAGACTTCTTCTGTTTGAGCCTGGTCTTTCTACAAGGAAAAGCAAATTCGAAGTAGTATTTAACTACAGATAGAAAAGCGTCAAATTTATTATCCAAGCCTTGAGCAGAAAAAATTGAGTCCCAATTTTCCCCTTGGAGAATCGACTTAAAAATACGAACATTATCGTCATTGAAGGATCTTTTCACCATGTATTTGGGTAAACAAGAAGAAGGAGGTGAGGATAATTGTATGTCCATTAATTGCGCATGATGGTCAGAAATTCCAGAGACTATTACTTCAGTGTGTGACAAGGTTGAAGGAATATTACAAAACACAAGGTCAATAAGCGATCTAGAACCATTAAACTCTCGCGTATATGACAAGACCGTATTCTTCAACCCAAAACTAAGCATCAGATTGACAAGCTGTTTTGAAGAGCCATCATTCACAGACAAGTCTGTGAATGATCACAAAGCAGCTGCTTTGTCCCATCATTCACAAAGCAGCTGATAATTTCTGTAAAAAATTACAGGTCAGTTTAAAATGTTATTTTAACCTTTTTATATTTTAAAGAGGTTGCCGGCCTCTTATTCACCTTGCATTTTCCCCGACCACATAGATTATTGATCCGTGTGTGAACGTTATCAAGCAAAGTAAGGAGTGAGCCGGTACAATACAAGAATGAACAGTGCTGTTAAAAGTTATTGGCGGTGTACTGGCTCGAAACCGCGACATCGCTGCCGAGCTCTTGACAGCGCCACCACTCACTAAACTCACTGTACTCACCAAACTCACTATACTCACTATACTCACTATACTCACTATATGCTTTGAAAACCCTGCAGGTTGAGTGAAATAACTTGGTCCAGTCCTTCCATAATACTAATGTTAATTGTACATTGAATTTACGGACGGACAAGGCCATGTTATTTGATTCGGGCTATAACGATTTGTGTGTCTGATTTTTTGTTCGAAAGGAAATAACAGGAATATCCAGGAGTTAAATTATTTGTTTACATTATACTACACAGAAACATCTGTTTTGTGTGCCTTGCTTCTGACTAGAAAGTTACACTTTGCTGATCACTGCACGGTAAATTTACTGTGGACTAGGAAACGGAAATAACGGATTCATCTATAAAAACAATCAGCTGATTGCAGTAAACCGACGATTAACGCTTGTTTATTGGTTACTTCAGAGGAATGTAGTGGCAGCACTGGCGGCAGTAGTAAATATTTGCTTGTTTATTATAGGCTAGGTTTGAAGAATTGTAAACGTAATAGTTTTTTACAAGGAATACGTTATGAATGAACGATTTGTTCTTTTCTGAATAGTATGATTTAAAGTATCGTACATCACGCGCCCGGTAAGTTTTAACGTACTCGCATGAAAATCCCGCACTCGCCTAGCGGCTTACGCGGGAACTATCATTCTCGCACCGTAAAACGGTACTTACCGGATTAATAACGTAATATACTTTTACTATTTCAGCTGAATTAGGCCTACTTTAGTTGGCCTGTGTTGTCCAGTTTATTCCAAGTACTAAAGAGACATGAAGTGGTGGGATAACGAGTAACCCGCTTCGACCTGATGCGAGACAGATAACTAAAAACGGTGCTGTCTTTGTTTTCTTTGCCTGCGATGAGCTTCATGTTCTTATGCAATTTCGGTTGACAGTTGAGATTGATGTGTATTATTTTATTGACCGGTCTAGAACTTTAAGGGCACAGATAGTTAAGCACTCGTGGTGACTGGTGACTTAATCTTCAACATGCTCTATTTAGTCGTTTAAATGTACTATTATTACATTATTATTACATAATATGATGACATACAATTTACTTAGATTTGAAATCCCAATTCAGTATTACTTCTTTGATATTTGACATGTACTAATTCATTGATAGAACTGTTAAGCACCGTTTTACATAAAAGAATCCCGTAGGCCTAAAAGTTAACTATCAATATTGCAACGAAGTAACACCAAAATTATGAAAAAATGGTGAATAAAGTTTGACTTACTGCAGATTGGGGCTTTACCACAAACTGGAGTCTATCGGTCGGCCTCGACCACAGACCCGTATTCGAGTGGCTGTGTCGGTCGCGCCTCACGATATTTCTTTTACTTTATTCTTTATACACAATATTTTTATTCTTTTACTTTATTATTAAGTAATATGGTCAATTAAGGGTGACAAGGCAAGTGATTTTAAACTGAAAAACTACAGTTTGATTGTAAATACGTATTTAGTAATATATTTTACATTTAATTTAATTAATCTAATGAAAACATGCATTGTTATTTAATTTGCTATCTTTATTATAACTAGAAGATAATTTTTATTATACTGAAAGTTAATTAATGATCAGTCGCACATTCGAGCAGACTTGCAACGCCGCCGAGAGGGGACTTCAAAAGGAGGCGTCACTCACTAATTAATAGGTACCTGCAAAGAGAACAGTTTAAAACGTGCTTAAAGGTTGGATAACAATAACAAGAGAGTTATTTTCAAATTGAAAACTTACATTTTTAAACGTTTTTAATTCACGATGTTGATGTTTTATTTTACGATGTTGGTATTTTAAGTTCGTTCCTTCACATCAATAATAATGAAATGTGAAATTTATTTTGGAATTTAATCTCTCATTTGATGCATAAATACGTATTTACAACTCATCATAAAATTAAAACTTTTAAAAATTCGTTTTCAATTCTCATCCGTTGAAACCATGCGGTTCGTCGCATAAGGGGTGACATAGAAAGCGGTACTAGCCTCTTTGTTCTCCATTAGTTTACGCACAACCCAAAATAATATATATTCTTGTTGGCACTAACAACGTTGTGCATGGTTATAATGGTGGGCCTCGGTACAATGGTGGGTGGGGAAGCGTGCGGTGCTTCACTCTATGGCAGACCTGTTGAGTACTGCAAAACTAAAGTTCCCAAACTCTATCATCATTGTAAATAGTGTTCTGTCAAGGAAGGATAAAGTCAGAAAGCCCTCTTCTACTTTAATGAACAGTTGATGTTGATGTGTAATAATTTCAATGTTGAGTACCTTGACACTAGTGCTGTGGTTCAATATCATCATCTAGCGCGTGACGGGACTCACTTGATGAATAGTAAGGGGAATTCCTGTTTTGATGGACTCATTTTTCATTCACTGAAAATAATTCATGAAGCCGTTTCTGCTGAGCCAAAACGTGAGTGTCCCACTCCTCAAGTATCACACACTGATGATTCCCCTGCTTTGAGTAGTGACCTGTCGGGAAACGACAACGTGGATCTATCAATAGCTGTAGAGTAGCGCATGTAACTGTTAGATCACTAAATACAGGTTTTGAAGAGCTATGTTCCGTAGTGGATGACTTCCAGTTTGACTTGTTGGGAATCACGGAGCCATGGTTATCTCCGGAGACCCCCTCTCATGTTTGTGATGTGCCTTGCTATTCTCTTCATCGTAGCGATAGACCCATTGATTTGGGAGATGGAGGTGGAGGTGTAGCTCTGTATGTAAAAGAAGGAATTAAGTTTGCTCGTGTTTGTCTTCAAAATGTTGACAACCGTATTGAATATATCAGTGGAGTTGTTAATCTCAAAGGTTTGAAGCTCCTCGTCTGCATTGCATACAAACCTCTAGACGTTCCTTATTCAAATTTAAGTTCCTTAATCCACGCTCTGGACATCGATGAGTCGCCGGATGTTGATTCGGTGATTTTGCTGGGTGATTTGAATGTGAATCTTCTAGACAAAACAAGGGCAGATGTAAAATATCTTGAGAGAATTCTTCAATCAATGGGTCTTGCTTAGATCATTAAAGAGCCCACACGTGTTACAGAAAGCTCATCCTCTCTGATTGATTTGATAATTGTTGATAAAGCCCACAATATTGAAGTAGGAATGGTTGATACTTCCAACATGTTTACTCACAGTGGAAAACGAATCACTGACCACAAGCTGACTTACTGTGACGTGCCATGTAATAAGCCCAAAACCAGAGCAAAGTTTATTTCATATCGAAATTTCATATATTTTGATGGCGATGAGTTTATTCACGTTGCTTCCAATTTACAATAGGATGACGTAAAGACACAGCACAACGTAAGTGATATCGCTAATGTAATAACTACAAATATAATTCAAGTGTTTGACGAATGTGCCCCAATGGTGAGAAAAAGAATAACAAGAATGAAATCACCTTGGAGAGACTCAAATGTAAAAGATCTTACAAGGAAAAAGAATAAATGTAAAAAGACTACCTGACTCTGAAAACGCAGGCTTCAAGAAACGCTTACTGCAGAGCTCGCAACCCACTAAATGTGGCCATACGATTGGCGAAGAGAAAGTATTTTACTGAGAACCTGAATAAAAAACCCAAAGACCTTCTGGGCTACTTTACAAGCTGGATGTGTAATGAGTTCAGTTGAAACAAAAGATCATTCTATTGGACTAGAACATTTAAACCATTACTTCTAAACTATGGGTTGCAGCAAGACTGAGCATAGAAAAACTGAAATCCTTTAACAGCAATAAATGTGCAGGGATAAAATCGCCATTTACTTTCTATCCTGTCTCAGCAAGTAAGGCCTTGTTTGCACGACGACCAGACAGTAGGACAGTACAAAAAAATTCTTTTGTTCTCTTTTGTTTAAAGGTGTTACTGTCCTATTGTCTGGTCGCCGTGCAAACAGGCCCTAAGGTAAAGGAGTTGATGAACAGTCTCACAAGTACTGCATTTGGTGTGGATGGAATATCCATAAAAATGGTGTGATATTTGAGCCCTTTCTGTATTGGATCAGTTACTAACTTGAGCAATGTATCACTGGGCACTGGCAATTTTTCCTTCTAGTTGGAAGCAGAGCGTGGGAAGTTGCTCTCCCAAAAGCCCTAAAACCCTTGTTTCCGACCTATTTAAATCCTTCCTCTCATATCCAAAACACTAGAAAAGGTTGTGGCAGAGCAATTAGTCTTTCATTTAGAATCCGAAGGATTGCTTCCTGAAACACAGTCAGGATTAAGGCAGGGGTTTAGCACTTGCTCAGCACTTCTCAATGTTATTGACGAAATGGTCACAGCATAAGGGCCTAAAGAGTGTGATGACTTCTCTCGACTTCTCCCAGGCTTTTGACACGGTAAATATCGATTTGCTGCTTGCAAAGCTGAGGGTTTATCAGTTTGACGATATCTCAGTAATGTGGTTTTCATCATGACCCCGGGCGTACACAACGTACAAAGGTTAACGGACAGCTCTCGTCAGCACTTTCTAGGTTTGTTGGTGTTCCTCAAGGCAGTTTCTTGGGACCGATTTTTTCCTTATATACACAGCAGATTTGAAAGATCATTTTAGTCACTGTTCTTTGCACTCTTATGCGGATGATTCCCAACTGTTAATTTCTTTTAAGCCCTCAGAAACAGCTGAAGCTATTCGTTGTATCAACACTAATTTAGAGAGTGTAAATAGAAGGTCAGACTATCATGGTTTTCTATTGAACTCTAGTAAATGTTCTGTCTTGATTGTAGATAGGCCATCTTCTGGTGCCCAATCAACGAATAGTTGTGTTGAACAGTGTATCTTTATTGATGGCAAACCATTGACTTCAAGTAATATTCTTAAGATTCTCGGTGTCACTCTCGATTCCCAACTTGATCTTTCTCACCATGTCAAAGCTATTTGTAAAACAGTAACAATACGTTTGAAACCCCTTCGCAGATTAAGCTCAATTTGTACAGAACATTCTAAGCTGGAAATCGCTCACTCAACCATTTTTACCGTAATTTACTATGCTCTTCCTGCTTTTGCCTGTTGTCTTACTCAAGAAAATTGGTTGATCCTTACCCGGCTGCAGAACAGAGTTCTTAGATTCGTCTACAAGCTGAAAAAAATTGATCACACCAGCGACTACAGATTTAATTCCAATGTGTTGTCAATTATGGGCTCCTCCAACATGCAAAATATCAATCTGATCCATAAAGTTCTGCAGACGGGAAAGCCTGAGTACCTTAGGAAAATGTTGGTGTTTAGACATGAAATCAATGAGCACAGTACCCAACAGGAGAGTCTGTACACTTTCCAAAGACTAAACTGGAAACGGGGAAGAAGGGGTTAGCTACTTTGGCCCAAAAAGTACAATACTTGCCACCTTCTTTAAAATATTCAGCTATATAGGCTTAAGAAATGTGTAAGTGTTTATCTGAGCTGCATATACACTTTTACTTTTTGTTTTTATGTATATTATTAAATTGTTTTATTTACTTATTTGACAAAAGTTCTCATAAAAAACAGAGTTTGTACTTTGATGAACGCTTGCTAAATAAAGACCTTAAAAAAATTAAGTCCTAAGAATTTTCACTGTTATTTCAAGCTATTAATTTAAAATGTTTTAAGTAGAATATAATTCACCTTTTAAATAACGACGTTCAATGAGACTGTACATTTCATTCACTCCAAAAACTAATTGCATATCAATTTTGTGAATCTCGTGTAACCCTCCTCTAAATTACAGAAACTCTCTTTCTGTATTTACATTGCGTAACACGGTATCGATATGTAAACATTGTAACTGATATATCTCCAACAAGCTCTTCCCTCTCATCGAAACTTCATATTTGCGAATCTAATGGATTTATATTGTTATTCAACGACAACTTTGAATATTATTTAAGCAATCAAACAATATGTTTTAAATGAAAGAGAACAAATCTTATTCGAAAGAATATCTATAATTATTTAAAATGCTAGGGTTTTTTGTGATTATTACTTCTCCTAAAATACTGGGTCGATTTTAGTAATTAAGGTGTCATTTTTTTAAGGTAGTTTTGCAGGAAATAAAATTTACTAAGATTAGACTATAGGGAACGGACCTAGACGCCCTTAAAGTTTGGTATTTGTTCATAAGATTTAACAAGGTAATAGCAATTTAAAACAAAGCAGCTGAACGGAGAAAACAATGTTTTCTAGCAAAGCCATGTGTTATTATTGGAATTTAAACCATTGATTAAATATACTAAAGCAGACTTTAAGCGTTCATTTAAGAGTTAATGTCGTATGACGTATTTATGTAGAGAGCCATTTTAGTTCAGGTTAATATTAAGAAAGGTTATAATTTAGTAAGAGAAACTGAATTACAGAAATTTTTGTAAAAATTATAACGTAAAATCCACAAAATTAACTGTAATTTCTTCAAAATATAGTTTACTTCTTCATTATCTATTTAAAAGCAATACCTTTAAAGTCGATTTTCAAATAACTGTTTGATGTTTGTATTATTGTTGCCTGTAATAATTATTTTAACAAATAATTTAATTATAAGTAAGGCGCCTTGGTGAATTCGATTGAGTATACATTTCTCTTAGAGTTTATGGTGATAGTTAATATGAAGTTTGTTTGTGAACAATGATCTATGAATGAAAATTTATTAGCCGTACATAGGCGTTCGATCAAGTTAATTAAATATTATAATTTGTAATGTTCTCATTAACTATTTGACTTTTTTCAACATTATTATGTTAGTTATAGTTGTGTAAAAAATCTAGATTATTACAAAAATAATTTTAACAATTATTTTGGTATTAAGTGATGTTCTTTGATTGTAGCAAGGATGTACCACAAGTGAACAAAAAATCTTGAACCACTTGAATCAACTTTAACTTTAACCTAAATCAAATCGTTTCCTGAAAGATGATAGAGTATTCACAAGCAATATTGTTTGTAAGGAACTTTTGTGAATAATCTCACTTATACCGAAAGTGACTTCGAAATTTAACCATATCGTCAATAAAGTAGTTCTATAGAATTCTGTACCATAATTATTTTTATTTACAAGTCAATACATGACAATTGCTTGATTCCGAGCAACGGGTTTACTAGTAAATATAAAACAGGACAAAACTGGAATACCCAATCATATGTGGCTTAAATAAGCAGCTTCAAACGAAAGCATCATGAAAAGGCAGCAAAATCGTTCCGTAAATCCTATCACGCGGTTTGTGGTGGATCGGCGCGTGCGATGGTAACGATGTGTCAAAGTCAAGCAATCCACTCGGCTTGGACAGCGATAGCAAAATAAAATATAACAAATCCGTATGTATTGTGCCTGTTCCCACCGTGCGAAGTGCACCTAATCATAATTCCTTTGATATTTGAATTTTTTAATTAGCAGCTAGTTGCATAAGCGGGCTAAGTTGTCGACGATAAGTTACTTACGCTGAATAAAATTCCAATGATAAGAATTAAACATTTGTATCCCTTATAATGCAGTTTTTCTTAACTTTTCTTAATCTGCAGTTCGGAAATCTAACATAATGTTTTAAATTTTGTATAACTTTATTAGAAAATTGAATTACTCTCAATATTTCAATCTTTCCTAAATATTAAATTAGGTATTTTAGGTTTAAAATTCATCAAAGTAATAACTTTGAGTTAAGATAGATTTAATATTATAATAATTCATTACGATTATTAAATAGTTAATATGTCTCTACTTTGATTTATTTCAACCTGAAAACTTTAGACGATAAACATGTGGTTCGTATGATGAAAATTTTAACCTTATGTTTTTATTAATTATAATCAAAACGTCACGATTAAAAAAGTTACATATATTTGTTGGTAAATGCAAAGCAACTGAATAAGTACCAAAAAAGCTATATAACAATATATAATCTATAATATCTAACAACAAACTAAATATTATTATATTCAATAACTTACGATTCTTGAACCTCAAATGACTTCCCGATGATTAAATCCTGATGGGTATTGATCAGATTCAGCATAGGCCTATTATTTAAATAACTTCTTGATTAGCGTGTTACGTGTTGTTCCATATACTGGATATAAATAAAGGTCGTCTTACAACACTTAAAATATCTTTACACTTATACTGTACTCATATACATTACGGTAAATATTTATAAAAGCCTGATGATGAAAGGTGTGACCAATCGAAATCGATCGCCATATTCCATTTTTATGTTTATTTACCGTCTTGTATATGAGTACAGTATAATTGTAAATATATTTTAAGTGTTGAAAGACGTCTTTTATTTATATCCATCAGCATGTTATTTTTGCTTAATCTATATGACCGTGAGTGGACATTTTCAAAAAAAAAAAAAAAAAAAAAAGAACTGGATATACGTTGCGGAGCAACGTAAGAAATAATAATAAGAAAATAATAATAAGTTTATTCTCACAAAAGTAATACATTTAATTTAAACAACATAATTCAGACAGAGAAGGTCCCCACATAGGCAAAGCCTGTGCGTGGGGGCTGCAGGTTCAGCTGTTACCTTGCTGAACAATCACTCACACATTAATTATCTTCTTCTTATAGACTGTAACGGAATAGGGGCCAATATTCCTTAATTCGACAGGCAAATTCAAATGGACATTGTGAGCAAGATAAAGACAACATGTATAGTTTATGGACTTTTCGATTTTCGGAGTTTGTATACCAAAGTTTGTTCGTAGCCGAGTGGAATATGGATGAGAAATTTTACCTAAGAACGCATTTTCCCTTTTGAAACTGTAAAGAAGCAATAATTCTATAAACTGTGAAAAAACTAATTAACTAATTCTATAAACTAATTAAACAGTAGCCAAAAAGTAATTATATTTTAGCTAAAAGAATTGTTTATCTGAAAAACAAAAAAAATTAATTTTTTTTGCAACAAATTCCAACTTCAATTCTCTAAAAACTTTAACTCAATTTTTGACCAACAACCCTGTTGCGGCTTATTATTATAAAGGGATAACCTATAGAAAAACTGTTGCAGTGAAAATTTTAATGTTATTCACTACCATTAATTGAAATTAACCTTTTATTCTTTTTTATCTTGTAAGATTAAAACTAGGACCCTAATATAAAAGGCATACGAAATACTCCTGTTGCAGCAGACCTGCATACTTAGAGAATTTTTAATTAAATACATCTTCCAACCCATCATAAGGAATTATTTTGAATCCTCTATAAGAACAACTTCGTGAAATGAATATACAGGTTTGCTGTTGCAGTTATATCAAAATTATATTTTCAAGCCAATTTCAGGTAATCTCATATATCTTGGCAAAGCTTTTTCAAGATAGGTTAAAGTTTTGAAGAGTTTATTTGCCCTCAACCACCTTTCGATAATTCGATCGGACTGGTTTTCAAACTCGTTCAAACAATTACTATTTTACACGACTGTACCAAATTTCGTTAGGATCGGACTATTATTACGGGAGTTATCCTGTTAACAGACACACGCCGGTGTCGGCATTTGGGGCCCATTTAACAGAAAGTCATGTCGGTCCCGGTTTTAAGGTTTTACCATAACACTTATTATAATTATAAGCCTTATTGTAAATATTTAAGTCAAGTAAAACTTGCTAACTAAAGTGTAGACTTTTATTCATTAAACGTATGCTCAAGCAAGTTAACCGAAAGAAAATTGATTTCACTTAATATATGAAAAAGAAAATATTTTAATCATAAATCATAATAAACCTAAATAATATTCGCTTAGTTCTCTCGCGTATCATAGGATATTCCTAATTTTAGGATATTTTTCGAACGTTACAAAATCAAGTATCTTAGCTTTTTTTACAGTTTACTGCTATGCTGAAATAAGTGCTTCAGTACATAAACCTGATTAAGGAAAGTTAAGCAGCCCATTTAAATAGCTCTAGGATCCCGTGTTTTGAAACCATTAGTCAAACTATGGTCAAACTAGTTTTGAAGTATTAGTCAAACTTAAGATTAGTAGCCCCTACTGCTAAAGAAGGACCCAAATAAAACTTGTAATGAAAAATCCCATTTTTGTTGGTTGTTCCGTTCTATTAACTAATAAGAAAAAATATAATGGAATATTCAGCCATGATTAACGAGATATGTTACTGTTGAATTAACAGAACTGCAGAAAACCATAAATGTTGTAACTAAGTTGTTGAGGGGCTTGAAACGCTTCCTCTTGAAAGCATTTAAGTAATTTTTGTAAAATGCCACTGGCGTAGACACAAAAAAATCAATTTTATTTCAGTTTACATAGTGGCTACCTAACAACAGCAAATTAATCTAAAAGGTTAAGAATTAGGAAACACTATTTCATTTATTTTCTTATGAGCGAGAACCCGTTAATGTCTTCTTTTTCACTATTTATTCGTGTATAAATGTCAGCCCAGCGTACACCCGCGGCGACGACGTGACGCGACATTGGCTATAAACCGCGACACCCCTGATATACATCTTCATAAAGCTTATCCATTGTGCACTTGAAATTACACCGTAAACCTTTACTGAGCCTGATCCTCAGTAAAGGGTCATGCTTCAACGATAAAGAGCTCATTTTGTTATATTTTTATCAATGAAACCGTGAAAAATAAATATTTTAGGTTTCACAAAATATTGCACTCATGTATGAATTTTAACGTTATAATACATTGTATGGATTCGGAGTTATAAATACAACATTAAACTATACTGTATCAGTATCACAATCGAAATTTCACCTTAGTAAAATTTCACCATGAAAAAATCTAAACACTTTTTCTCACTGTGGAGAAAACCAGGTAAAATATGACAAAGAAAGATTTTATTAAACACTAAAAAATTACGGGTTTGCTCGTGATATTCTATTCTTCTTGTTGTTCTCTCCCGAAAACTTTATTGAAAGCTGCATAAGCTCCCGACACTTTTTGTTGGCCAACACTTCGCGAACGTTTCCATTAAACATTTCACTTAAACAATAGTTACCTCAGCTAGGAGGTAACTAGCTTACCTCGCTTTCTAGCTTACCTAGCTTCTCTTTAGATTTAAAGGAACCAAATGGTTTCAGGTTATACTCGGCCAAGCATCGTTGTAGGCATGTCAACAAAATGTTATTAACACATGCTTAAACTTAAATCACATTCTGTGCGTGTTGGCGAATCTATTTTTTTGTATGAGAGCTCACTTCCGTTCTATAAAATAATACTTCTAATTGAATTTGAAAAACTGAACATACATGTCAGGACCAAATGCTTTACTACCAAATCAAATAAAGCTTTCCTTCACGGCAAAACCGACTTAATTAAATTATCATTTGTGGGACTGCAAAACGGACACACTTTATGAAATCTCGTTACAGTTTGTATTTTTATTTTAACCTCAGATTAGTTAAACGGACAAGTTAGAGCGAGCACCTGTTGTTGACGCTCAATTTTTGCTAAAACCACTATACTATTACATTTGAGTTTAGAGTTTTGTTTTCTGGGAAAGTTTGCAACAGTTACAAAATTGGAGCAGATAATGTTGAATGGAAACGGGCCTTTAGTAATTTATGCTGCATTATGTTGGTAACCATTAGAACTATTACAAACAATTCATTACCACATGTTTTGATACAAACGAATCAAACCTATATAGAGCTATTCGGATGCTAAAGCCTGGGTCCTTTTAGAACCATCCTCCTCCAGCACGGCGCCGGCGGGGCACTGATCATTATCACAGCCCAACCAATATATAGTGCACATCATGAGATTACAAGCTTTAGTCAGGCACCAAGATCGAGGGTCTATGACATGCAGTTCAGATGTCATAGACCCTTTGTAGTTTTGGCTGTATCACCTGATATGCCAGTACAGCTTATATTGATGACAATAATTTACTTTAGATTTAAAGGAACCAAATGGTTTCAGGTTATACTCGGCCAAGCATCGTTGTAGGCATGTCAACAAAATGTTATTAACACATGCTTAAACTTAAATCACATTCTGTGCGTGTTGGCGAATCTATTTTTTGTATGAGAGCTCACTTCCGTTCTATAAAATAATACTTCTAATTGAATTTGAAAAACTGAACATACATGTCAGGACCAAATGCTTTACTACCAAATCAAATAAAGCTTTCCTTCACAGTAAAACTGACTTATTTAAATTATCATTTGTTGGACTGTAAAATGGACACAATTTAAGAAATCTCGTTGCAGTTTGTATTTTTATTTTAACCTCAGATTAGTTTGGACATCTGTTGTTGACGCTCAATTTTTGCTAAAACCAAAATACAATTACATTCTAGTTTAGAGTTTTGTTTTCTGGGAAAGTTTGCAACCGTAACAAAATTCTATCAGGTATTCAATTTAACTTGACATTAGACTCAAAATAAATTGTCCATTGTAATAAGAGACCCACAATTAAAACTTCATATAAACAGAAACTAATCCCAAGGTATATTTGGCAGTAAACAGTGATTTAAAAAAGTTATATCATCATTCTATACGTAAGCTGGGCTAGTTCGCAAACTTGTTACTGTAATTTATACCTGTTATACTCGTATAAGTTACACCTTATATCAATAAACCCTATTTAAAAACCAAATAAAACTGAAAAATAATTGACGCATTCGTTTTTTTAAGAACCTACAGTGCAGTCTTTAATCGACATAGGCTACTCATTGAAAACGGCCAAAGGTTAAAAACTGACGGTAAGCAAACTAACCATTGCGTTATGTTATTTTACTTACTTACTTACGTTATGTTATCAGTAATCGTTAGAGAGTGATGTTCAGTGTTTCAGAAAAGACCTTTTCACACGTCTCCTTTATAGGGAACTTTCCATTGTCAACTCCTTGCAAGAGAAACTTTGAATTACTTTCCATAATGAATAAACTTCTTATACACTCCAGTACTTTGACCTTTTGGTGTTACAATATAAAAAAATGTTATCAATAAGAATCAATTAACAATTTTATAAAACATTAGATCACATGTTAGTAATTTGTGGCACTACATTATTCTAACCCTTTCAACCCTGTTTTTGATTTGCTAATAAGTATAGTATAGCATTTAAATTTTATTGGAAAATCGGTATTTAATAGAGTAAGTTATTAAATTTATTGTGATCTAGACTCCTCCTATAGATCTGAAGTTATTTTAACTATTCGACTGCCGTTGGAAGGAAAGGGCTTGGCATGAAGTTTAGTCGGAAATAAAGATTATGAAGGTAAGGTTTGAGAGAAAAGTCCTAGATGCCCTTAAAATTCGATTTTGTACATAGGATTTACCACGGGAAAAGACATTTATACAGTATTAAAATCAAATGGCTGAGAGCAGAATAGAGTAATGTATACTCTATTTTGTCATCAACGCTATTATATTACTATTGAAATTGAGACCACTGAATTGTACATACACTAAGGCAGGCTTCCTAAATCCATTCAACGGTGAAAATTCAAAAAATTAGTGGCTTTTCTCCCTGCAGGCCACTGATAATTATTAAAAAGTATATTATCTGGTACATTTCGACAACTATATGATTTATTTTACGTTCCAATCTGGTGCTAATACTGCTAATTGAATCACAACTACTATTATAATAATAGGGGTATGATTTACAAGGAGGTTATCAAAGGAACATTGAAGGTGATGATTATAAAACATTAACAAAAACAGCTTATGAGGCCCAAACATTAAAAAAAGTCTTTGTTATTTTGAATTAGTAGTTACAATTTATGAAGGATCGCATATAAATTGTATTTTTTATTTTATGTATAAACTTACGTGTAATCCTAGTTAGCCATCAGGATTAGTATCACCATCCTTGAGGTTTTTAAGAGGGTGCTAAACAGTTCATTACTAAAAATTATTCTAAAGCTACTTTGCCTAAAATAATACGTTAGAAGCTTTAAAGTTTTATGTTATTACGAATCTCCCGAAAATTGTTATAATAAACCTTTTAAGCATTTCCTCTGGTTTTTGTAATTTTGCTAACAATCGATACGTGTAAGATTTAGCTTTTTTCCTATGAATCTATGTAAAATCTAATGTACCGTTTTTCTTGAATGGATTTGAAATTTACCTTGATCAAATGTAAGTAAGGTCTGTAAGAAAAAAACGTTCAAAAAATATAAAGGATATAATAAAATATTTACGTAGAAATAACAGTCGCCGCCTAACGATGGCAGGAGTTGTAAAACCCAGACTACTCCAGTGGAGCATAAATCTTTATAGCCAACCCTTTGTTCAAGTAATCGTATAACTACAATTTACCCCAAGATCTTTAGTTTTCAAAATCCTCCGCTCAACTAACGTGGTAGGTATATGGCAATATAAATTATCAAGATTTTAAATATCATTAATGTATGTATGCTCAATACTGTGAGAAATAACTAATTCAATACAGAAATACCTCATTAAGCAGGCATAAGAATACCATTAAATGTACAAAAATATGCAACCCTTTCATGCACGGTTCAAGCATTTGGTTTTACAAACAGAACCCAGCCCGACCGATGGAATTTCGGTTGGCACTGACTTCGGTTATTGTCGCTTAGTAGTAACACTAGAGAGAAGCTATATAGACGAATATATATAAACAAATGTAGTCCTTAAAAGGGCAAATAAACTTTGACTTATTGCAAATTGGGGCTTTACCACAAACTGGATTCCGCCACAAGCGATCCGAGGGCACAAAAACATCACGTAGATGCGTGTTATTTAAACTTAATTTTTCATTTCGCGTTTTCGTTTGAGTTTGTATTGTAGTTTGATTACGGCTGTTCTTTGTTAACATAGACATACAAATCCTTCCACTCTCATTTTTTTAAATTAATTTTTACTTCATACTTTTTAGTCACTTAGGCCTATTTCAACAATGTCCTTTTGTGAAGGTTTAAGTAATTGTAGAATGGTAAATAGATATAGGTATGGTAACTTAACAATGGAAATATATATCATATACCATTGAATACGCTGATTTTTAAGCTATAAACAACGATATTGGCGATTTGTATTATAAAAAATTTATTGAATAATCATCCCAATTTAAATTCCTATTTAATTAAAAGATAGTTTGAAAAAATATACAATGATATTAACATTATTTTAAAAGGTGCGGCGAGGTGACAACGGTGCTGACTTTAAAGTATAATGAGTTAAGCTTAATGACTTTAAAGCTTAATTACCGAGTTAAGAATATTTTTACGGTCGGGGTTTGTGTGTAAAATTAATTACTAAACAGTTTTATATTAAAACTAATGAAAACCCCAGTCGCACATTCAAGCAGACTGGCAACGTGGCAACTACAAGCGAGGACTTCACAAAGGAGGCGACTCACTAATTAATCGAGATCTGCAAAGGGAACAGCTTACAACGTGCAAACTGCGAACTGGAAAGGGGCAGACTAGAATAAGAAGAGAGCTTCGGAGAGGATTTCGGCGATGGTGTTTCACTTTAATAAATTTAATTGGTTTATTTACATAAAATATTTATATTTCGAACCTGTCTATGGTATTATATTCAAGGTCCATTCTTAATCATTCATTCTTTTTGAGACAGGTACCTCATGGAGGACTTACCCTGAATATGAGTGAAGGATGAGTATGATGATCGTGATGATAGTGGCGCGATCTTGTAACCTTGTTACTGACTAAGGTTGGCGCGTTCCTTGGACAGGACTGTTAAATAGCCAAACAACCAATGGCAGCTGGCCCCAGAAACAACCCTTCAAAAAGCTCCTAACTTTTCTCGGGATCGATCCGGCTACCTATAAGTTTGTAGGCGGGCACTATAACCACTACACCAACCAGCTCCCCATTGACGCAAGGATAATATTCACCACTCCTTTTAAAATAAAATTAGCATTTTACATATTTAAGTTAAAATAGATTTCTTAAAAAATTCTAAACTCGACTGAGTAATATAGCTGCTTCTTTTAATTACAAGAACTGCATTACCTTATTACCTTTGTTTCGCTTCGCTTCATGTTTAATTACCTACTCAAACAATACAAACTTTGTAAACATGTCCAGCTTTTTAAACATCTTAATTTAAAAATTACCGCTTAGGATTCATAAATATTTAATTCGAAACATCATGAGCACAGAAGAAATAATTCGAGAGCATAGAAAACTAAGACGGCCACACGAAGAACGACGAATTTTTTAAACAAACAAAACTTGCCCAAGCACGGACCCCTGGGGAACCCGGAAAGTTACATGATATCCGGAGCAACGGACATCGACATGTCAGATAATCATAGAACTTGTAATTTTTTATATGGCTCAATCGAAATAGGAATATTGTTAAGAAATAACGGCATAAACATAAAATTATGATATTCTAATTATATTCTACTATTCTTATACTTTTACATGCCCTTTTTGTTACTTGTTATAAGTATAGGCATATTACTGACTGATCCTCTTTCTTAATACAGTAAATTAGCTATAAATAATTAAGTGAATGAGAAACACAAATATTTTGTTCCTCTTTTCCTTGGGTGAGGCGATCGAATAAACGTTACTGAGCTTTGAACTTTCGAAAGGTATACCAAATTGTCTCAAGAAGTATTATAAAGTTTTTATTATAAAACTTCGAACTGCGGACTAAGAAATTAAGTTTCATTGTATTAAAAACCGTAGGGAAGCAAAAGTTCTTTTCATGCTGTTTATATTTTCACAAAAATCTTTAATATATCCTAATCCTAATGACACTGTTTATCATATTTAGACTTTGACATGATTTTTGAACTTCGATCCTTACAGTAAAACACAATATTTCATTAGTGTTGTTAACGTTTTTTGCAGACACTGAAAACTGTTTAGGTACCGAGCAATTTGATGTTTCGCTTATACAGGCTTATCTACTATATATTCGTCAAATACCACTCACCTCGTACAGCGTCGTACGAGCCCATACAACTGGACCTAAAACCTTGAAAATTTGCACGGACGTTTCTGTTAGGGCGTAGGCATCCGCTAAGAAAGGATTTTAAAATAATTCCTCAGGGCTATGCCCTATGGCATCTCAAAGTTTCAATGTTATACCATAGGAGGGAACCTTATGAAGTTGTCATGACAATCTATAATTAAGTATGATACATTAAATCACGAATCCAAGGAAGTTTTTCTGTTCTTCCAAGGGTGAAACCGGGTTGATCAGCTAGTACGATCATACAGAGTATAAGTTTCATTAGAAAACCATGCAATAGATTTACGTAGGCCTAGCACCGATCCAAATATCAAATTATTTGGTTTCTTAAAAATTGTAAAAATAAAGTCCTTTCTGATTACTTCCCTTATTTTATCCTCTAAATTTACATATGTAAAATGTGAAAAAGTACACTCAACAATTAATCCACCAGGTATGGTTCAAGTTAGATTAGTTCCGCCAGTGTTGAATGGCAGCGGCGGGGGGCTGATTGTTGTGGTGGGTCGGTACGACGGGGTGATTGAAGCAATTCTATCTCGGCTGCAGGATGTTGTAGATTTAGAAGGAACTGAGGAGGAATGATAACATATCGCTTAAATACTGGTATTTAGACACAGACACAGAATTTCTATAAAAAGTCAAAGAAATTGATTTAAAGATAGGAAAATTACAATACAAAGTCTAACACATGTCTAACTAAATTTTAGTGTAATAGTATTTATCAAAATAAGAGTTGTTAAACAAACTCTTATTTTTAGGTTTACTGTTAGGTTGAACTGACAGTTAACCTAAACTGTTAGGTTTAAAAAAAATGTTAGGTTTAACTGAATATTCTTGAATACTTCTTAGAAAATAGTAAAGTATAACATGGGTCAACGGGTCAACATGTGTTTTGTTTTGAAAACATAATTACAGTAATAAAAATAAAAAGCAAATATGAAATGAAGTACAGGCCTACATTATTACCAAATACAATAATAATACAATATATGATTCTAAACAAACAAAGATGGATAGAGTCTGAGTGGGCGTGTAGCCTGTGTGTAGACCCATATCCACATCCACCCTAAAACTCAAGGAGGGAAAACAGCGTGGAAAGTGGAAACGCTCGCCACTGCTACATGGAAACGGACGGTGACAGGGTTGGAGTGGGGTAGCCGGTGCGACGGCGCGGCGGCGGCGGCGTTGTGAGCGCGCGTGCGAGAGAGCGACCAGAGCGACACGCCCGTTAGGAGCTTACAAGCTTCCCGCCATTCTCACCACCCCCCCCCCCTCCCACCACTGCCGCCATATTGTGAACCCCCTCCATCTCCCGCTCACTGCTTTACAGTTTGCAGTTTCAAGAACAGCCAAGATATTTCCTTGCCAATTTAAAACAGCGCTCCAAGCGGCGGTAAGCGGCATCGTCTTTGCTGAGCCAAAGTTAAATTGAAACTGCCAAGGCCAGCAAGAACTGGCTAGGCTAGGCCTGTACTGGGCTTTTTGTTAGCTCACTTTTTAAGATTTTTTAACCTAATTATCAACAGACAACAGATTTTTGTTGTCTGTTGATTATCAATTAATTAGTCTTGGGTACTCTGGAATCTGCATTCTAGACTAACTGAGAGTGAGGCATCTGCAGTACAGTCGAAGATATCTACACTAACAAATACAATGTTAAAACTGTCTTAAAATATTTTTAAGCAAATAATATTTATTCGAATATTTATTCCATTGCATTAGTCATGAAAAGTTATAACTTGATAAAGGCAAAAACTAATTAAAATAATTTTAAAAATATGTTGGTTAGAGTGTCTTGTCGATAAATACAATTTATTATCCTTATCATCAACCATACACAATATGAAACCAATTTATTTATAAAACCAATTTATTATCAACTTAAATCAACATATTATACAATATCTGAATAAAACATTATCAGCTGTCGTTTTATGAGTAATTAGGAATAAAAAGTCTTTTGAACATAACGTCTGACTGGTCCCATTGATATCGTAACCCTATAAATAAACGTGATATTATTCCTCAATAAGTCGGTGAGCACTGTTTGTGTGTGGTTGTATATGTAAATGTGAATGACAAGAGAACAAAAAACATAAACCGTCGTTGGGAAGGCAACTCAACAAAATATCTAAGGGCAAAGCACAATTAAATGAAAGAATAGTTTTCTTACCCTACCTAACAGTAGTTTATGTCTTTTTTTTACTTAAAGAAATGTCTATGAACTATCAATTAAATTTATTTAATTACTTTTACTTTGCTACTACAGCTAAATTCTACTCGCCGAGGTCCGAATATTGTCGGTGCTCTGCAAAAGTGAGTTAATTGCAGCGGCTCGTGCCAAAGCCCTGCCAAAACTGTAATAAAAGCGTGACGCCATCGGTCGGTCCTTTGTCGGCGTGCCACAAACAAAACACCTCAAAGACCAAGTATATTAATTGAGTTGGGGAAAACTGTTTTTAATAACATAGTTTTAAATGTTCATTATGTTTTGACATGACGAATTTAGTAGCAATCGACTTTTTTTAAATTAATCTTGTTAGCTCTTTACTGCGATAATTACTCTATTTATGGATACAATACCTGAGGGGCCGAGCCTTACGGAATGATTTTATGTTTACAAGTTCATCCAATTACTGTAAAACATTGTGGTGTCATAATATTTAAAAATACACCTTTATTTATTACTCAGTCTTCATCCCGCACGCTGATTTTTTTCTGGATGGCTTCAGTTTGCAAACAGCTCTCACGATTACTACATTTTTGTGCATGACCGTTTTTTATTTTGTTGCCAGCATGGGAACTCATAAAACCCGATTGATTTTTTTCAACTTTGAATAAAATTAATTTTATTACAATAGATCTTTTCTGGCCAAGTAATCTCCATAGAACACTTCGTTGAGTCAGAAATTAGTTACTTCCAGACATTGAAAGAAATCCTCGATACCATTTCAAGGTAATTGAGCAATCAAACAATCAAGCAATCAAGGAAAATTTAAAACTAAGGCAGCAGGAGAGAAGTTCGTTGGGCTGCGGCCAATAGAAGAAAGCGTGGTGTTGACAAGTTTACATGTGCAGTAGCCTCGTGCGTTCCTGGCACCTTGCTAAAAGCCGCTCGAGGCTTCACACACTACTGTGGTGCGGCGTGAACTTTATAAATACTATGAGAGAGATTTGATTTATTCTCTTCAAATGATTATTGAGAAAGCGTACAAAAGGATGAAACAATTCCTTATGATTTATAAATACTTTTTTACAATAATAACATTTACGAGTTATAGGCTATTACTTTTATTGATTTAAAAGGTTCTCACGCTGCTAGCAAGGTCTACCAATTCGCATATTAGGACTCTTTTCCTTTCAATCTATTGAACTAATATTATTAAAAATAGTAGAGTTAATCGTAAAAAATCAATATTGAGCTACAGTCACAGTTCCGCCTAAAGCCAAAAATAAACACACGACCCGTGACATGAACTATCAACTGACTTATTATTCCCGTGACGATCGGCAGATTTCTTGCTCAGATTTTCTAACTGGAGTATTCACTCTCTTTGTAATTTTTTATACAGTGTTTTAATCTATTTACATACTGGTCATAGTTCCGAAATCGTCACAAGTTACGCTTACTCAAAACAAGTTAGCGTTTTTTATGCATTTTACCTTAAACTCGTATTACTTTTAAGACCAATTGAGAGATCATTCAACAAATTGTGGTTCTAAGATTGAAAGATTTTGTTATTAAGTAGTTACTTTTCAAGAAAATATACAATTATCAAGCTTATAGAATTTAAATACACATTAAAATTGAAGCTTCAGGGAATTATATATGTGATTTTCATTTTACGTGTATTTTCATTGCTTTATTCTATAATGATAACCTTGAAAGTATTAAAAACGTGATTTTGTTTGTAGTCGTATTGTTTATAGGATTGACCTTAACTGAAAATAAAAAATATATATTGCAGATATTTTAGACTTAAAAAGTTTATCGAACAAAATCAGTATAGCAACCACAATTCAAGAACTATTATTTTCTCTATCATTAACTCTATTTGGCCATACTACCAAATAATCAAATCAAATGGGTTTTTAATATTGAAGGAAATAAGCTATCGACCTAGTTTTTTTATGAAAATGTTCGTAATTTATTGTCCTTTAACATAGTGTTGCACGATTTTTTGCAGTTTTTCTTTTTTTACCCGAGCGCCTTGATTTAATGTGACAAGTACAATGATTCGGCATCAAGCGCTGTTTCAGTTTCAGCGGGGAAACAGTTTGGCAACCGCGCGGGGTGCGTATTGGTTTATTCAAATTCAAGGTCACGGCGACTGCAGGCCCCGCCTCCAACGGACTCCTCTGCTGCCGCCCAGTGTAAACTAAAATCATTCTTACTAAACCATCCACACTATTCATTTGCTGAGGTTTTTCTTGAATCTAAAATTATTTAATTTCTCTTGACTTTAAATTAATTTACAACTGCTGCATTTAGAATAAGCCTAATTCTAAAATGTAGAATTCGTTTTTGGAAGTATATTTTGATTGTTTGTTTAGTTATTTAAGTTAAATATATCAACCATTCATGACGTGCAGGTTAGTACTTTTAAAACAAAGAAATAAAGAAACCATAGCTCAAATAAGAGTATAATTACAGGCTTAAAACAAAAGCAATACAACAGAATTTTCGTTTAGTAAAAGGTGCTTATATCAGCAAATTGGTAGTCAAACTGGAGTAAAAGTACAGTAGCTATGTAACGGTTTTTAGGGTTAAAATAAAATAAATACTGAAATATTCTTAAAATACTTTACTACATAAAAAAGGGCGAAATTGTGTGGAATGACTTATTACATTTAACAAACGTTTAGTGGAGGCCCCCAGCTCAGCTCTCAGGGAACACAGAGAGAGAGCTACCGCCTGGCCCGCTCCTCAGTCTTGCCGTTCACAATATTGCTTTGCGTGTATCCATTTTGCCTAACTGCGCCGTTCTACCGACCGCCTCATCTCAAAGGCCGTGATCTTAAGACATAACACATTATATACGCATGTCTTGTAGAGGGAATCCGTAATTAGATTAGGTGTAGTCTTTTCATTTTAATACTATTTAAATATATATTTAATCAAATCAATATTAATATCAATTTCTATTACTTCATTTTTAATATACTATTTTAGCTTTATTTTATTTGAGCATGTATCAATCCTGATCATGAACAAGGTAACATAATCTCAGATTTTATAACCTAAAATATCGCTTTTCACAGTCAGTAAAATATCGTACTATCGCGTGTGATCAACCGAATAATTTTGACGTGAAAAAAACGAACGCGCGTGATCGGGAAATGTAATTTAACCGTGTTATGTACCAAAAGAAGCGAGATGAACCCTCGCCATCACAATAAATACATAAACTTAATTTTAATATTTTAATCTCACCTATATTCTCATTTGGGAAGTTGATTTTTTTCGTTTAATTGAAGTACCGTATGCGAAAATGGTGTCCTGTGGAAACATTTGTTTACGTGAATTTCAATCTTAAATATAACATAACCTACGAGATTCAGCAGACCTGCAGGGCCTTTGGTCATGAAGAGAGCATTCCTCCTCGTTAAACCATTAGGTATGTAATGATACATACTATTATATGTACATCTAACTTTAACGTTTACGAAGGCACATTTAATTTTTCACTACGCAACCTAGGTATTTTATACCCGAATTTAAAATGCCAAACCTAAAGTGCATTGTATGAATTAATAATTTTAACGTAAAACATTAAACTAATCAAACAATTCCCAAACTCAATGCATAACGCTTAGATAAAAAGAGCGTACTGTCTGTGATAACCATAAATTTTGTAGACATTATTACCTATTTTAATGTAGATTACACTGTTTTGTTGAACATTAGAATAACAAGACAATGAATTGTATTAGATTTCCTTATTTGGTTGGAGGAGGAGGTTGTAAAAATGTTCTTTTACTTTTTAAATGATCGCAGGTTTGACTTTCTTACAAGGATCCCAGAGAAAAGGGATATTCAGTTGGAAGTTAAATATTTTAATGACGTTATTAAAAGTTTGTAGGTAGAGTGGAATCTTTTTATGAAACTATTCAGAAAGTTTCTTTGAGCAACTTCCTTTATAAATAGACAGGTCTTCGAATTAATTAGCCAGATAAAATCACCCAAAAATAGTATATTTCACTACTAGTCACGAAAGTAGCCCATTTCGGGGCAAGATAGTGTTTTACTTGCGAGGAGTAAGCCGAGCAAGTAAAACACTGTCACGAAATGGTACTTTTGTGACGAGTTGTGGACAGTACCTTTCATCACGATGCAAATAAGTGACCAAACTTATAAAAAATGATCCAATATTTCATAATTTAGTGATTTTTCTGTAAGTAAACACAATACGGCTGAACTGTCTATTTTACTTTATAAAAAAGTCAGCTGGTTGAACTGTCAAATTAAGGAATTCGTTTGTTTGGGTACGGCAAAATTTTGTTTTGGTACGGAAATGGTTTGTTTGGGTACGGGAATGAAATGTTTGGGTACGGGAATGAAATGTTTGGGTACCGAAAAAGCAGCTGATCATCACTTGACTTGTTTTGACGTATAGTCCAGTCATTTTAGAAGAAAAACCCCGGTTTAAAAAAAAAATCGGGTAACCAAGTGGGACTTTTTACCACATGTTCCTTGATATGTTACCTTTGAAACCCCATCATTTTTTCAAAATTAAAACTTGTGCTCAAGCCGCCATCTTGGAAAATGGCGGCCAAAATATAGTTTTTGAGCTATATCATGATTACTATTAAGTTTAGAAAACAACTTCTTATACAAAAGTTGCTTGGTTTGAACAACCAAGCAACCTACAACTTTTATGCTTAGCATATTGTTGTACAACAATTCATAAAGCCGCCATATTGGAAAATGGCTGCCAAAAAGTATTTTTTGGCTGGTGCAGCTTAACTATTAATCCTACTACAAAGGTCACTGAAGAAAAGTTACTGAGATTTGATGATCTACAACTTTTATATTTACTTTGTTATTGTAAATTCAATAATATAGGCGCCATCTTGGTAAAATGGCCGCTAATAATATTTTTTGACTGGGACTTTTTTAGTATTGTATTTACATCAGCAAACTAAATACAAAAGTAGTTTGTTTTGAAAAGGCCTATAACTTTTGTATTTAACATATTCTTGTACAGCAATTAATAAAGCCGCTATCTTAGAAAATGGTGGCCAAATATGTTTTCTTGGAATTTTCACCTTGAAAATTTAAAAAAAAACTAGTTTTTGTTGGCATTATTAAAATCAACTTGAAAAATCAAACAATTTAGTTTTTTTGAATTACTGATTTATGTCCACTGGTTACCAAAATATTGAAAATAGTAATCAAAGGGCGTCGTCCCCATGTTATCCTTATGGGGAAAAGTAAAATTCGATGTCTTGCTTATTTTTTATTTAAATTAATACAACTTTGTATGCGGCTTATTTTAGTTGAGATTTACAGGTTTATGGCTTTAAATAATCCATTTTTACACTTCCGTGGCAGCAAACCTGCGTGCTCATATACCATGTTATTCTTGTGGAGAATATTTTACCATACTTAATTATGAGTTTATGTTTATATTATTTAATACTAGGCTTAATCTTATGTTGGAATTTGTATTTACACACGTTGAAGCATCATTTGAAGTACTTATCGTCAGTAGAAGACGTTAAGTAAATTTGCTAAAATATTCTCCATAAGAATAACCTGGTATATGAGCACGTAGGTTTGCTGCCACGGAAATGTAAAAATAGTTTATTTTAAGCCATAAACCAGTATATCTCAACTAAAAGAAGCTGCATACAAAGTTTTATTAATTTAATTCAAGAAATAAGCAAGATATTGAATTTTACTTATTCCCATAATGATAACATTGGGACGACGCCCTCTGTTTAATATTTTCATATCTTGGTAACCAGTGGACATAAATCAGTGATTAAAAAAACTAAATCGTTTGATTTTTCAAGCTGATTTTAATGATGCCAACAAAAACTTGTTTTTTTTTAATTTTCAAGGTGAAAATTCCAAGAAAAACATATTTGGCCACCATTTTCTAGGATGGCGGTTTTTTTAAATTGTTGTACAAGAATATGTTAAATACAAAAGTTATAGGTCTTTTCAAACCAAACTACTTTTGTATTTAGTTTGCTGATGTAAATTCAATACTAAAAAAGTCCCAGTCAAAAACCTATTATTAGTGGCCATTTTTCCAAGATGGCGCCTATATTATTGAATTTACAATAACAAAGTAAATATAAAAGTTGTAGATCATCAAATCTCAGTAACTTTTCTTCAGTGACCTTTGTAGTAGTTAAGCTGCACCAGCCAAAAAATACTTTTTGACAGCCATTTTCCAATATGGCGGCTTTATGAATTGTTGTACAACAATATGCTAAATATAAAAGTTGTAGGCCTTTTCAAACCAAGCAACTTTTGTATAAGAAGTTGTTTTCTAAACTTAATAGTAATCATGATATAGCTCAAACACTATTTTTTGGCCGCCATTTTCCAAGATGGCGGCTTGAGCACAAGTTTTATTTTCGAAAAAGTGATGGGGTTTCAAAGGTAACAAGTCAAGGAATATGGTAAAAAGTCCCACTTGGTTACCCAAATTTTTGAAAAATATTAAAAATGACTGGTCTAGTAAGGTAATCGAGAGTTTTCGTAAATCTCAGCTGTACGGTAACGGGCAATTTTCGTATACAGAGTGATGAAAAACTAAATGTTTAAATGTTTAGTTGTTGCCGATACGGTGTGTCAAAACCCCTGGCGCTTTCAAAATTATGAAATGAAATGTAAATGTAATGAAATGAAAAATTCTTTATTTAGCCAGGCAAAGTTAGGGCCACATGGCCCTTTCTTACACTTAACCTGGGGCCCTAACGCCCCAGACACGATCATTGACACATTCACACACTCATGCACACATAAATTTAATTCAACAAACTGTTCATAATCTATATATTCAACAAAGCAGGATAAAATATACTATATTTCACTCATTCACTCAAACATTCATCTGTCAACAACCCCCCCTCCGGGCGCCCGAGACAAACCGCCTTAGGACACAACAGCCAAGGAAAACCGCGCTCAAAGAATAATTTTTTCAGCGCCCCCACAAACCGACAACGATCTTAAAATTTCCCTCACTTCATCAATATGACCTCGCAAAGACTGAGCATTCATGTGCGTTGCCTTCCTTTATTTGCTATGGGAATGGTGATAAGGAGCGAGTGAGACAGTCCGCTGTGGAGAGTAGAGCAGTAGCGGCCGGAGGAGGTGAGGGGGGAGTGATAAGCCGGTCGGTGTGGCGGGCACTGTGAGTGAGTTGACTCTATCCCGGGTCCAAGTAGCGCGGCGCCGTGGCAGGCACGGCCCAGGCGCACGCCCCAGACACGATCATGACACATTCACACACTCATGCACACATTCATACACTTCAAAATAAAAATACATCTTTAAAAAAATTAATTCAAAGTTGCACATTACAGTTCAGCTCCAATTTATTAGATACACTTTGCTGAAAAAGCTGAAACCGTTATTTTATCACCTTAGTCGATACTGGAAATCACAGGCCTAATTTCTGTACTTTTACTACCCCGCCCGTACAGTTTTAGGAACAACAAAAATAAACATTATTGAGGCAGGCTTCTTTTTAAAGGTTGATCAATCCTTTAATCAGTCAATTTTTAATTTAATTTATTTATAGAAGTTAAAACACAACCACCAAACTGTTGAGCCTCAAGCAACGTATCGACGGTGACGCGACGCTGCGTTAGTAATTTGGGGAGTAATTAGAGCGCTACAGGCTTCACCACAGTGAATCAACGATACGTCTGTGATTGTACGGATCTCTCTACAAGAGACTTTCACATGCAATTTTTTATATCAACCATTTATATTCACTGAAGACTTTGGAGTTTGGATGGATTTGACTTTGCCGGAGTTAGGGCACTGTCGGCTTTTAGCTGGGATCAAAGGACTGGCGCAGCCCTTTTGTTCTGTAGTCTTGCCGGAACCATCCTAGATGAGTAAAGATGGGGGGCCCGGAAGTACACAAGAGTAGTAAAAGAAAAAAAGAAAAGAAAGGTCGTCAGGGTAGGGGCCCAAAAATCATCACTGGGCCCACTCGTTTTATCATTGACGCAGGGAATTTTCCCTGATATGTTAAAGATTTCTAGAACAGTACTAGTGTACAAAAAGGGGCATAAGGAAGATGTTTCGAGCTACAGGTCCATATCTCTCATCCCTTTTTTTTCAAAAATTCTGGAATCTGCAATGTTGGAGCAGTTGTGTGAGGACTTCGAGATTTGACGATTCTTTGTTCGGGAACAGTTTGACTTCAGGAGGGGTATGTACACAGTCTGCAGCCACAATCAAACAGTCTGCAGAAACAATCAAGATATTCTACGCAACCCTGATCTGTTATGTTGTATAAAGGATGATCTAATAAAAAATATTATATTAGCAGAACGCGCATACTCTTTTTAGAAATGATTTTCGAAATCATCGTTATTAAATTTATTTCCTCAATGACTTATAGCCGCTTCTATATTTTATTTTTGTTTACACCAAAAACAAATCAAGACTAATATTAAAGACAACTGAATTTATTTTTCATGTCTACCATTGTTATTTAGTTTGATGTATAAAATAACTATAACGGTGAAAGGAAAGGTCAAACGAAGGAACCAGATTTTCTAAAAGTTCATGAACGAAGTTTTCTTGAAAAAGCTGCTTATATACCTTCAGTTAATTTAGCCTCAGAAGCTTAACAAGTGCGTCTAAGGAAACTGAGAAAAGCTCTACTTTAATCAGTGACTAGAACTTTTTTTTATTTATTTATTCTTTCGTCCTAATACAATTTGTGTTGCTGAGAGACATTAAATTGTGAAAAATGATTTGATACTAAAGGCATTGCGATCATTGATGAACGACATTTCATCAATGCCAGATCATCTTTTAATTTTTACTACATACTACTTAGAAGAGGCTTAACATAACAGCAAATACAAAAAAACATTTTCCTAACGTCAAGACGGGTCATTAATTTCTGTTCCGTGAGTTTCGCAAAGCAAACTCCTCTTGTAAGTCATCAGTTACCGGTATTCGAAAGAGAAAACTGTTCAGAAGTTTGTTAGATAGTATAGGCCTAGCAACGAAAATCTTGAAAAAATATTGAATTGTTTTCAGCATATAGAAAGTTTGATGTATACGAAAACTAATGACAAATATAAAAAAAATAACCAAAGCCTTACTCATGACAGTAATAAGCATATTAAGTTTAATTCAATTTTATCAACAAAAAACTATGTTTTGAGATTTTTTACATTATTCTGCTATTTATCGATCAAACTTTTTTTTACTCTTAACTCTAACTGAAAAAGTTCACACTCGCTTTTGATTGTTGGAATGTTCAACAATAAAATAAGAGAAGAAACAATTTACCAATATAAGGACCTTGATGAAAATGAATAAAGATATGATTAAGACTATTTAAAACATACATTTTAAATAGAAATAAACTGTTCAAGACATTTTAATATGTAAGAATAAGTATTAAACTTGAGCTATTTGTGTAACTTTGACTCCTCTAAGTCTATTTAATCTTATCAAGTCTACATTAACCCTGCGTCAAAGTAACTTCCTCAAAGAAACTTTGTTCGCGAACTTGTCACAAATCTCTTTCTTCTTTCACCTTTGGTGGTTAATTTTAGCCTCTTCTCACAATAGATGTTGGAATAATCATGTTTATATTCAGTGCGGTGTCAGATAGACCGTTGAACTGGATTTGTTTATCTTATTTACTTTGCTATTTTTTTATACACAAGCCTTGACATTTAATTAAATTAATTTTTATTATGTAGTCATTCAGCTGAATTTGTTGAACTCGCGGCCAAAATCATAAGAACTAATTTTTGATGGCATAAGATAAGCAGCAAGAGACCATGTTTCACAGCTGACTATAGAAGCATTTGTTCATTAACTCAGTCTCAGAATCAAGATTTAATCAAATCATCTACTTTAAAGTCAATATAGGATATGTATGAAGTGAATCTTTACAAAATAAATACTACCTATAAAGCAAAATAAACATATATCATGAAACACTAAAAATGTTTTACTATAAAAATAATTGTCTATGAATTATTTTGTTTCCGTGAATTTAATTTGATATATAAAAAATAACCTAAAAGAACATTACTTTTTTAGTTAAACATTATTATTGTACTGGTTTAAATGTTAAAATGAGTTTAGAAAGCGTTGGACTTGAAGAGGGTTTGAAGGAAAAAGAATGGAAACACTAAAATAGGAATTGTTATTTCATAGCGACATATTTTATAGATTCTTATTTAAATAATTTATTTAATTATTTAAGTAAATATCTGGGTAAAACACCAAAAAATTAATGGTAAATTATTAGGTAGGCTAACTAAGTAATTGAAATGCCTTGTATAAAAACCAGATCAAACCGGAAACCATTAATTACATTTCATGCTTCACTCATTTCATTTCACAGTTCCACATTCACTTTCCACCATGTCAGTACCCAGTACGACAAATAATGAGCTTTAGCTAACTTCATTTCTGCATGTCATCGTCATAAAAACATCTCTCAAATAACATAAGTGAGCACCGAGTTCTACTAATTTGGAAGATATTTCAAAATATTTCTGTTATAAGAGCTGTTAGCTCATAGTTTGGTTTGTGTATTTTGATTTTCTCTCAAGTGACTATCACAATATTATTGTGTTTTGTCTTTCCCATCCATAATAGCCTACCCCCTTAAACTCCGAAAAAAACTATCTATTAGCAGACCCCTTGAAAAACATTTCTGCGGGCACCCTTGCTGACTGATTTCATCTCAAATTTCCTAGTTATGAGTCTTGCTTTTAAGGGTACCAAAGACAACTGTTGATTCTTATACGCAAGGATTACAGTGCTATATTTCAATGTACTTATACAAAGTTTTATAGTTAGATGTTAACCGCAGATCATTTGGAACTATTTCTATTTACTGTACCAACAACTTTAGTATGAGACGTATTTAATGTCCATAATACCGTAAAAACTAATAAAACTAGTCCAGACTTCTAACAATTATGCAAATTTTTTACACATTTACAGTTCGTATGAGGTAACCTTAAAGTACATCCTACAGAAAAAAGTTAAAATTTAAAACTTGATTAATGACTTGGTTATAACATTATTTGAGGATCTTTGTCGTCATTGTTAGTAATCGAATTTTAAGGTATAGAGGTTAATAATGAAAAACGTTTTCTCCAAAACCCTTACCCTCATATATATTATTAAATTTTATAAAAAATTAATGATTCAGAGATTCATCTTTTTTGTTGAGACAAAGCCATCTGATGGCATATAAATGTTTAGGCAGCGGCAGTTGCGGAACTAGTGTCCTCTCTGAGTGATAGATCGTCTGTTTGGGCAAACATTAAGTTAGGCTGCAGCCGGCCCAGCATACATCCACGTGGTTTCAATCACACAAATAAATATGCATAGGCAGAAGCCCAATGTCCCAATCCCTCAGGAGAGGCTTTTAGGATCGACAGATAGCGTCCGAACACTTTATTTAACCGTTGAGATATTTATATTTAGTAAACTTTAAAATTAAGATTCTGTGTATGTTCCTGACCAGCCTCAATTTGTACGTATGATGAATCATTTCATATTTTTTATTCATTTAACAAAATGCATAAGTGTAAAGCCTTAAGAATTCGGAGCCCATGTAATTTTCACATTTAAATACCACACGTTAATTTACGAATATAGGTTTATTTATTTACATAGGCATGATAAAATACTAAAATAGGTCATACCCTACAATAATAAAGCTCACTAATAATTACTGAAGAGGTTGTATTCTAACAATCCGGTTTATTACTGTCTCTATGATCGAGAAACTAATGAATGGGTAATAAAAACAATTTTTCATTAGAAGACACCATAAAACTAACGTTGGATCCCATCACCGATTAAGTTTTGCCTTTTAAAAAGTTTAATATTCCGAGGAGATGTTTATGAAATGTTTCTGCTTTACTTGACGTAATACGTCATAAAACACGCTTTTAGCGTAAAATACGACAGGAAATAAAAATCTGATTACAGAACTTGAAAGGTGTCAGCCCCGGAATGAAATTCTTTACAGCTTTACATAAAGTTGAAATGTTCAAAATTTCTTAACGCTACGGCTCTTTCACTTTTGATTACAGAAGTGGAAATGGAGACATCAGATTTTTATTTCTCAAACAAATACGTGATATGATGTTTATTATAGCATTTTAATTTGGCATCATAGCTTAAGATATTATAATTAATAGGCCTACTAATGCAATATTGATTAAAAAAATATTCGTGGTCCAGTCAAAACAAGGTTTAACGAAAAAATCCGTTAATCTTTAAACTTGCCACATTTATTTAGAAGTACCTAAGGATGAATACAGTTTACCAAACGTCCTCGTAAATATGAGGTAAGCTCTAGTGGCAATTAGCGGATATTTCTTTTAGTTTTTCGTAATCATCCTCGAGAAACGGTGGTTGCAGGTAAAAAGTTCCATTTATTACATTTGCTAAAAAATGGTAGCATACATTTTTTGTCTTCCTAACGGTTACCGAGTTATAGGGCGCTAAAAATTAGAGTATTTTAGCGATTTCCCGCTAAAAAGTATAAAAACATATGTTTTTAAAGTTATATTTGGTTATATTTGGTTTTTATTTTGGTGGGCATTATTAAATTCCGCTCTTTTTATCGTTATGATTCAAGCTTTTCCTTAGGTGCTTCCATTGATATTTCTAAATAAGTATGCAAAGTTTAAAATTAACGAAATTTAGAGTTGGGTAATTTTATATATCTTTTACTGGACTATCAGTAAAAATACTAAAGAAATAAAACGGAACGAATTATTTCATGAGTTGAGAATTTAGCATTTCGGTCTTCTCTTGACTTGGCATATTTATCAAGATAATTTACATTCGATTTGTAAGCCTAATTAGACTAATGTCGAATTCGATAATAAGGCAATTTGAACAGATGTATCACCTGTTTAATGAATGCTAAAAGTTGAATAAGTTTTTTCAAATATAATCGGAGTAAAAGAGGTGGATAATAAACTGTTTTTAATAACGAAACTTTGGATCGTATCATGACAATCTTTTTGCAGAAACGTTCAAAAGTACACAGTAAATATAACAAGAGTTATGTTCGTGCATATTAGCGTACATTTTTACTCCGACTGACTTGACTGCATGAAAGTAACCTGACCACTAGGTTAGCCCTCTCTGTAGTTGCTCTCTAATTCAGATTATATTTTGATTTGGATTTTTGCGGACATTTGCCATCATTGATTGGTAAAAAACAATTTGTTTTTTACTAATCAGTGATAAAATCACCATCACCAACAATGAATTTCAAACAAAGAATTCAGATTAATTGAATTTAGGAACTGGGAAGCGATATTTTTTAGAACTAATAGGACGCGTTGCAATGAGATCAAAGTTCTACGATATTTTTGTTTTATGCTTCCACATTTCTGAGTTAATCAGTTCACTCAAAGAAGCAAATTGGGAAGAATTGTATCTACTGCCTGCCACTTCAGAGAAGCGTTCTGAAGCAACTTGGGTTATTTTAATTTTCCGTCGCTTCCATGTAAAACTACAACCGTTCTCAATAATAAATTTTATTTGAATAGCGAAGAATTACATGAATAACATATAAAATATCTTTTATAATTCAATTCTAATTGGGAAGAATGAAGATGAGGCTAAACGCAATCTGGTGTCGACTGGTGGAGAGAGGCGGCCATATTGCTGAATGCCGGCCTGGCGCTCTACGCCGGAAGTTACTCCGCGCTGGTGCTCGCAGAAAAGTAGTGCGGCCTACTTACAACAATCCGCATTGACAGTATTTACCCGTTATAGTTTTAGAGAGTATTTAAATACTATTTTCCTCTTTTATTGTCTAATATATAACTCTAAAGGCTAATAAAGTGTCGCTGAACCTACTAAAGTCGTAACCACGAATTGAGGAACGCATTAATATTCTTCCGCGGGGTCTAAATCCCTAATGTTTGGAAACGATGAAACATCTCACGAAACTGAGTAAAAATTGAGAATAAATTACCTCCGAATCACGAACATGATCATGTGAATAAATTGGCGTTTCGAATACAAATTTGAACAACTCATTGAGTGAATAAAATGAATCATGATTCATTTTTCAAAATAAGCTATTCGTCGAGTGAATGGAAATCTTTATGTTTCCAATTACTTCATCATTCATCTAATTTGCTAAACAAACCAAGCTGCAAACGTCATGTTTAAGTAGCAAATCTAAAAATAATTCAATTTTTAATTTAGCTTGAATATTCTATATTTTTCTACCCCTAATTTTTTTTAAGAACAACTCCAATTTGAGGTATTTGTATAAGAGCGGTAATGAAAATTACCAATAAAACCGGAAAAAAACACTTAAAATATGTTTTAAAAGTCAAACAAACGCATCACTAGTGCACAGTTCTCGCACCAGCACGTATTTATTTAATAGCCGTTGCCCTACATGTATTAAATAAATATCTATAAATATAAATAACTGTAACAAAATATTCTGTTGCTTGTTGAAGAGAAGAAAACTTACACTCGGATTACTGAATATACTTTTGGGGGTTTTTAGATTCCAAGATTGTGCATCTCAGTCCAATATAAAATTTAAAAGATGATAAAACCCAATTTTGAGCTCGGACGCAGATTACTCTTGTGATTTTTTGAAATAAAATTAATTGTATATTGAGGTGAATTTTTTTCATAAGTAGTCTTTTGATGTACGTTGCATAAACATCAGGACATGCATGTTACCTGTTGACTTTTCTTTTCTGAGGAGGCATATACTCTCAGCTGACAAACGACTAGGCACTGTTGTTTGAAAAATGTCAAAGGCATTTCCCTCAATTGATATATAGTGAAAAATAAAATATATACATCTATAATCTATGTATCGTCGGTAAAAAGGGGCCTGCCAGTTCAGAGATTTGGCCCAGCTAGATCCATGGTTAATTTACGCACGGTAATGGTTTTTATTGGATCAGGTAAAATAGTATGAGTTGATGAGACAGAAATGTAAACAAGGCAGAATTAACTGGAGGCAAGAAGACTCTCTGACATTTAACTAGGACTGATGGACTGAAGATTTATTTAGAAATAATTTACACTCCATGTTGGTACTGTATAGTAGCTATTTGATTTGTCCGAGTTACACAGTGATTAAAACGAAAATCCATCAAAACTTGCGTTTACATCAATTTCATTTGTTCTCTTAAATATTTACTAAGAAGATTATTTTTATTTTTATTTCCACAAATCAATGATATTTTTCTATCAAGGGTTTCGAATCCATAAATTAATTGTGAACCTTACCATAATAATTATGGTGATTGCGCTGTTATAGATTCGATACTCTTGATAATAAAATATCGTTGATTTATGAATTTATGAAATATAAAATTAAAATAGTCTTCTTGGTAAATATTTAAAAGAACGAATGAAACTGATGTAAACGTGCGTTTTGGATTTTTGCATTGCTCACTGTGTAACTTGGGTGAATCAAATAACGTATTAATTATTAATACGTTAATTAATAAGTTTAACAAAATTCTTGTCACTGGTTGTAACTTAAATTGGCAAAGTACATCACTAGGCTTAAATACAGAAAGTACTATGCGTGAGTTCGAAATAAAACCATAGATGAAATTACATTAGTATCCTATCTATGATAAAACTATGTAATTGAACACAAAACCTTTATTTTTTCATATATTTGAGAATTGCATGCGTTTTGAGTACTCTGAACTTTTCTTTTATACTTTAAACGTCTGACCCATACTCAGGGCCGGCGACAGGGGGGGGGGGCAGGGGGGGCAAATGCATAGGGGCCCGGGCTCGCAGGGGGCCCGGAAACACCAAATACCCCCGTCGCAGCAAACCTGCGTACTCAGCGAATTTCCAATAAAAATATAATTAATCAATTATTAGAAAAACCATATAAAAAGTGATAAATTCATGTATTAAAATAAAATGCAGTAGTTTGTTTTGCATTGTCATAGTCAAAAATACTGATAAATAAGTTTAATTAAAAAAATATATAGCCTATTTCTTTTGAATAAATAGTCAACATTGTTATTTTTTTCATAAAAATACAAAATCCTATTAAAAGTACTTTTGATAAACTCGTGAAAAACTCCGCAGGTTTCGTTGGACAACTTTCTGCTGCCCTGATACTAAAAAGATGGCAAAATAACGTGAAGCGGAAACCTTGAAGACCAATGGACTTAAAGCAACGACTCATGATACCGAATTGTAGGTTTTTTCAAGCTAAATCCAATGGTGACAACAATTTGATTACTTTGATTTTTCAATTTGAAAAAGCCAAACAAAACCATTTTGGGGGGATGAAAGTAGCCTTTACCCCACTTTGGATATGTCGATCTAGCCGGTTTACGAACTCATCCAAGAGAACCTAGTTTTACATGTGTGTACAAAACGCTGTCACCATCGGACGATTTTTACGAGAGTTATCGTGTTAACAGACACTCAAAAAATGAAACTTCTATTCTCCATATAAGCCCATGTTAAATTTTGAAACAAATTGTGATTTTTGGAGGTAAAAATACATTTCCGCGATAAACTCCCTTGATATCCAGAAAGTAGACATAAAAAGTTATCAATTGATATAAAAAATATGATTGTTGAGGTTACCCAGAACGGATATTTTTTGTCCATTCTGTAAAAACGACGGTAATAGCTAATTTTTAAGGAAATTCGCTAAAATGGGCCCGAAACGGCTAAAAAGGGGCCCAAAAGCATTCAAAACAGGTAAAAAAAGGTCGCCAGGTCTCAGGGCCCGGGGTTGTAGATTGCACAGGGGCCCGAAAATCCTGTCGCCGGGCCTGCCCATACTGCAGTATTCCCAATTCCCATACAATTAAAATTGCCACTAAGTCGCTGACTTATTGGATGAAACATTAAAAAATAGTCTTGTATAAGGCCTGAAAAGCTGAATCAATATATAATTTTTTAATTTATTTTCTCTTTATTTTACGTGTTGTTGTTTCTGATGCTGTTTTCCGTCATATAGTCATATATGGGTTTTACTAGTTACTCAAATCTATAGCGGTATTATTTTTTAATCTTTGTAATCACATTCACTCCAACGGTGTATTAATTCAAATACACCTAGTGGCGTCACAGTCATTATTATTATTATTATTATTATTATTTGATTAATGCAAATAAAAGTGATATTTGCTATATGTATATTTTGAAAAATATATTTGGTAAATAAAACAAACATTTTTTGAGTTGGAACGCCGCGCTCATGGCGCGGGAGCCGGCGCGGCGCCGGCGTCTGGCTGTGGCCTTGGGAAAGGAGGGGACTTGAGACTTGAGCGCCAGAGCGCGCGGCGCGGCGCGGCGGCGGTTTTGACGCGGGCAGCGGCAGCGGCGGTGGTGGGGGGCGGCGCGGAGAATTTCAGCCAATCAGACGTTGGCCAAGCCCAGCTAAAGGATCGAGTTACCCTGGGGTGTGGCAGTTGTAGTTTCGATACAGTGGTGGTTGTATCGTAGCAGTGAAGTTGAACGTGGTTTTGTGACGCTACCGGTGGATGACTTATACAATTTGTAAGTAAATCGTTTTTTATTTTATTAGTTATGTTTTACACCTTTCTTGTTTGAATATAGGCACTGAGGCTTGTTTTATGATTCATGAGTAGCTTTGTTTTCTGCTAAAAAAATTGAGTGAAGGGGGTTTAACGGTTTTTTGTGTTTGTTTAAATGTTGCTGAGATATCGTACAATATACGTAAGATGTTTGTAGTTATTTTAGAAAATTAAATTTTTAAAAACTGTTTCAAAATGACAGACAGTTACCGTATCCTAACCAAGTTCGTTACCCGTGGTGGTGTAGTTTTATGAGGGGCGCGCTCCCGCGGCGTGGGGGAACGGCGATCCAGCGAGAACTACTGTATGCTCGTTGGGCGCCCCCATTGGTGATTAATTTATTGTTGGTTTTATTCCTTTTGTGTCAAATACGTTAAGCGTTGCCCTCCTGGAAAATTTGCTACTGCGCCACAAAGTTATTTAATTGTTTAAGTTTTGGTCTGTTTTAAGGTACGGTACTCTTAATAGAAACTTTAAATAAATGTGTTATTTATCTAAACCCCTTTCTATTACATTCTAGAAAGCTTAATTAAATGTTAAGTAAGTTGATTAAGTTAGCGTGTAATTTTCAAAATAGTTGCTATTTATAGACTAACAACAGTAATTATTTGAAAATTTTACCGAAAAAGTAAAACATCTTATAGTTGAATGAATGAATGAAATAAAACTTTATTCATCACAAAACATATACAGTTTTTTTTTACAATTTTAAACAATTTTTACAACTACAGTAATTACCATAAAAATACATAGATAAACACAAAATAAACAAATAATATTACAACTTAATAACAATTTGCAAATTAAATTACCGAGTTTTGGAAATTGTTTAAAAATGTCCTTCTACGTGTAAGATTTTACTCTAGGGGTTCCTTGTAGGTGTAAGATGAACTTAAGCTTATCAAAAAGCCTCAAAGATTGGTGGTCGGCAAGTGGACGGCAATGACGCCATCTTGGATTTTAGGTAGGGGGCCTTATATTTTTAGTATTTTTCTAAATATCTCGAAAACTAACAAATTTTGGTGTCCTATTTTAAATTTAAAAATGAAAGTACACTAAATTTTCTGCAATAAAATTATATTACATATGTTAACTTGGTCCAATCAACAAGATAACCACTAATTTTATTAGTATCTCAACAAATAAGTTAGTATTCCAGAATTGCAGAGTCGTGAAGGCATACTAGACACCGTAGACAAGGCATACTACAGTATCCATGACATCCTTGAGAATAGGTATTAATTTAATCTTTAGATTTTTCTATGCAGTAATGTTGACCATGCTAGCCTATTTATTTGTTTTTGGAAAATAAATTCTTGAATATCGAATATTCCTTCCATTAGAAATACATGTAAATTTCAATGTGAAAAAATGCTCGTCGGGCTGTGGGACTGATGCCGCGGGAACACCTTCACGCACCTACTGTGAGCAGTGAGCTAGCTCACGAGTGTGGGACTGAAACGATGCAACCCGCAGAGCGCCCCCGAGACGACAGCATGGGCTGCTTGCTAGCGCCTTCAAATTCACTCCCACACTCGTGAGCCCACTACTGTTAAAGGAAAATAAACTATATTCTAGAATTAATTCTGGATAAAATGTCCAGCAATTAGACACTTCAGTCATAACATTTGGTTTAAAATTACGGCCTTGGTGAGCTCATAAAAAAGTAAGTTTTTAAGTTATTAATACAATAATGACGTGTTTACTGCAACTTTTTTGTGAACAAAAATTTATTATATGACGAACCTATAATTCATTCATGATCATGAACTACCTCATCATTAGGAATTAAGTTAGACATATCATCATTACGAATCAATCAAAGAGCACTAATACCACAACTTTATTTTGGACCAATCTTTATGACTGAGGTGGGAAATAACTGTAAATTTTGCTAGGTTTCACTAACACCTATAAAATTTCCTTTAGGTGAATAGACTTTGCCCCGTTGGGAATTTATTTTACAAACTAACAATTTGTATGTTTTTTATGGAAGGAATGTCTGTTAATGTTATAAAAAAACTAGTAGTTTTCTTGTTAAGAACCAAATTAAACGTTATTTAATTTTCTCGCAGGAAATTCATTCCACTTTCATTTTTTTATTTAATGTAGGGCCTAGTATATACTAAAACCATTGACTTCATGCAAAAACTTGATAGTTTTCGAGATACCTATAAAAAATCTGAAAAACGACACCTAAAATCCGAGATGGTGTACGTACACTTGTCGATTACCCACCGTTAGTGCTTTTTGATATGTTAAAATATATATTTGGGTAGGAGGACGTTTTAAAGCAATTTCCCGAACTAGAAGGTTCTTCACTTTTCAAGATAATAAATTAGGACTATGCTAAGTATATTCTGTAGTGAGCTCACGAGTATAAAACTGAAGGCGATACAACTCGCAGAACAGCCTTCCCCTGACACTCTTATATAATACATTACCAAAAACATCTCTTTTATTCTCTTGGCCATAAGTAAACTGTCAGTTAATTTAATGAACACGCCGCAACTGGATAAGGTTAATTATGCATTTTTCTGTAAAATATAGACCGCTAGATGCCAGATGCTTAATAGCAGTCGGTACTTTTAAAAAGCCAAGAAGGAGTCAAGGAGTGAGAGGGCATTTTCCGCGAAACAGGTTTTTTTGTAGAATGGCCGCGCTCTCGGCGGCGCGGCGGCAACAAAGCCTCATAGGGCTAGCGATTATTCTTGATTCCCACGCACTGAATTCTCTGTACTCGCCGCGGTTTTTTGAATCGGCTTAAGATTCTTCAAGGTTGTGAGGAAATTATTTTGTTTCTTTGACTTATTTTTTATGTCGATTATTTAAATTTCAAACTAGTGTATTTTAAAAAAAGTGTTGTTTTATAACGTTCATTTTGACCTCTAAAGTGCTCATTATACCGGTTAGGCCAATAGTTACTCTGCCATACCTAAGCATGATCAGATTTTGGAAAAGCCAAAACGGAACGTTACCCCCCAGTGGGTGTCGGGGTTTTGTGGACGAGAGGGGAGTTAGAGGGTCCTTCCCCAGAAAATTAGAAAAATTAGAGGCATTTTGCTGGGGTTTTACACACTTTTAGAGTGTATATTTATGCGATATTCCTGTTAATCCTTACCATCTAATTTCTTACTTGACTGTTTTAAAACATGCAGTAGATGAATATGTTGGTAATGTACTACAGATCTACATATATTAAGATGTGAAGCTATTTCAAAAAGTTCATTTCAAAAATTATAACCAATGTAATAATTGTAAAATTAATTCCACTATAATAATATTTTACTTATCAAATTAATTTACAAAAAATTTATTAGGAAAATCAATTTAAAAATACATAAAGAACCGAAAAAGTTTAATATAGTTTTTGAAAGTAAAAAGTAGTTTTATAGTGTATTTTTACTAATAACGCCAAAACGGAAGAAATGGGTGTCCCGAGAAATTTCGTCTGGACAAAGGGACACGTCACGATCAAAACGAGACAACTCCGACTCCTATTTAAAATAAATCTCCTCATTTGAATAAAAAATTGTTTCTAATAAAACATATTAAATACTGTAGGTTTCTTAAGAGTGCCTCTGCGTACGTGATTTTTGCCACATATTTTGTCATTTAACTTTTTGTAAAATGCATGTTTTGTTCTATCTGAAGTTAAAATAGTGTGACCAACATAAGTAGCAAACCTTCGCAAAGAATATACAATTCAGAAAATCACAATTGGAGTTGATTGAAAAATAATGTGCGCGGGCGATAAGCAGTAACGATCAACCCGTAGAGCGTACCTTTACGTACTTTTCTTCTCAAGTACGTATTTTTTATTTATTTTTTTAATCAAATGTATATGAAGTTAAATAAGTATGCTGCAACTGAGTTATTTCAAACCTTTCTCCTTTTTAAATCGTTATAAATATAGTGCTCAGAGATGGATTTGTTATCAAACAATCATGTGTATGCCAGTAGCAGTGCTGGCTCCACCATATTATAGGTGAACTGAGCCAACCGCCTAGGGCACCGGGGCCTGAGGGGCGCCATAGGAATCATAGGATACCCCCGTTTGTCAAAAAAGCAAGGCGGAAATAAAACACTCTTTTTAAAGGAAAACTATGAAAGCATCCTAAACGCCAATTTATATCTAGGCTACATTTTATAAGTTTATTATTTTGGAATAGCCCAGAAAAATGCTCTGTTTGCTACCTTTTAAAAACTTTAAAACTATAAACTTATCTATCTCCAATGGTGGAAACCCCTACCCTTCTAAACTTGAGACTGTCTGGGATAATCAATATTAACAATCAAAAACAAAAATAATTAACAAATACAACATTGATAATAGCATTTCAACTAGCCTTAAACCCAACCAAATTGAGCTGTTAATGGTTAATCTGAAAGCTAAAGATTTCTCCGGTAAAATAGGTCTAAAACTGTTTCATTATAGACATTAGAACCGGAAATATAAGAGACATTGACATATCGTAGGTTTTTCCCATTTAAATAACATAGGAAATGAGTATGCGTAGGTTTGCTGACAAGGGGGTGAAGAAAAGTGGGACTTATGAGCCATAATCCATTAAAACTCAACTATAAGAAGCCAAATACAAAATATCGTTGATAAATGATAAAAAATAAGCGGGATTTATAAGTTTCTGTTTATTTTGAGGTTATATTGGACAACGTACTGTGTTTACCAATTTCAATATCTCGGCAACCAATGGTCTTAGAGTTTAGAGTAATAATTAAAAATACTAAATTATTTGATTTTTTTAGCTGAATTCAAAAAATAAAACAAAATTTTCATAATTTTAATTTTTGGGGACCAACAAATTAAAAAACCCCATTTTTCAGATGTTAAATCCCCCCGTTGGACCCCTTATGATGACACGATCGAATTTATTTTTTATGTAGTGTTAAAATATACTATTTTAAAAGCCCACACCAAATTTTAAATGGATCGGACCTTTTTCACCGGAGTTATTGCATTTACAAAAAAATACAACCTTCCCCCCCTTCCCCACTCGAAAAAGGGTCCTTCCACCCCCTGAATTTTTATGGACTCATCGGATTCTTCGACTAGAGCCTAAAGATGACCTATATACCAAGTTTCAAGGTGGGGCTAATTTTTTCCAGACATAGTTAGTTTTTACTGTACTAGAAATAGACAATTAATTTTAACAGTGATTCTATTTATTTTATTTTATTTTTGTAAACAACATGGAAACCCATGAGGTCCCTCCTATTTAACTTTTCCTCACCAATTCTTTTCACAACTTATGCCATCAGATTTTTTTTCTTGCGATGTGATTTGCACAAATCACGTTTTGGTCAAAAATGAAATAAGTTATAGCATTTTCGGAATTTTAAGGAAATACTCAAAGCCGTTTTTGAGATATAATTGTGCAATCAATCAAGCATAAAAAGTAAAATATCACACAAAAGAGTGTAAACACATATGTGACACTGATAGTGTATGCCATGTGTGATTTTTCTTCAAATTCCCTGGTTGTTGGCTACCAGGAATTCCTACGTTTTACGTAATTAACAAAAAACATTACTTTTAACCAAATTTTCATAGTGCTGATGATGTCCTTAAATAAATAGGGGCTAAACAATTGTTCACATTTAAATAAATTGGATTGCTTAAGATATACCCTGATTATCGAAAGAAGGTGAGCGGCGCGGAGGCGCCGGCGCCGACGCGGCGGCGGAGCGAGCGCGCGGCACTAAAAACATTCTTATTTAAAACGCTGTAGAAACGTAACAAACGCTGTTAAAAATTTGCAGTCGACTTCATTCCAATGGCCAGTTAATTACGTTACCAGCACTGTTTTCAAATAATTGTTAACGTACATAGTTTAGTTTATACTGTGAGTTATATTATTAAAAACACGATTTGCGAATTAAAAAAGTCAATTCTTTGTGTTTGAATTATGATAACTCTGCTTAGAAACATCGGGGATAAAATTCCTTTAGAGAAGAACCTTTAGTCGACTTTCTTGGGAACAATATATCAAAATTTGAGAGTCTTGTGATTAATATTTACGTCGTTATTAATTTATTTATAAAGTACTGTTATCTCAGCTATTAAACTACTTTGATGAATGAAATTCAGTAAACAATGTCTTTGAATGAAATACAGGTTGATTCCGTCGCAGTTTTATGTTTTTATTGGAATGGTTTCTCATAATCGATTAATATATAAACGATTGTATCACTGCGAGGCAGAGCGCAACAACGACTGTTGAAGTACAGTCTGGACCTAGTGGACCCATTTTATTTGCGCGCCTCTGCATGTCTCAGTTTTTCTCCTATAAACAAAGCCTGCTTCCAGATGTAGAATTCATTGTAAAAACAATGCCGATTTACCAACATTGAACAATAAGGAACATTTCAGTTCCTCCGAACTGCATGTGCAGTGTGTGTTGGAAGCAGCGACAAAAGAATAATATAGACTGGCCTTCCCTATACTCAATACACAGTGGCCCTTGTCACCACTTCTTCACTAAACATAGGTCCCACCGGCCAAACTGCCGTGCGCCACTAGCGCAAATTTTAATTCACAGCGTTTCTATAACACCGCCGGAATAAATAGGTAGAGTTAAGATAAAATTCTGAAACTTTGTAGTAATGTAGAAAACAATATAAACTTGCCGACGACACTAAACTTGTGTGAGAAAGTTAATTATAAGTAGATTTAAAAAATCAAAATCAAAGAAAACAAAATTTTATTTTTTTACTTTGACATGAAAAAGTTGACCTGCGAGGAAGTTTTTTATTATTTGGTCGGGCAATTTTCGTCTGTGAAGAAGTTGTCTAGAAGGACATAAATAAACTTTTTACATTTAAAATACTCTCGTAAAACGCTTCGTTTAGCCTACAGGTAGCCTCAAAGGTGAGCGGTTCGATTTTTCAATTCCCGCCCGCCCACGGGACGAGCTGGCGCGGATCTATTGACGCTATTGCTCAATAGATTTGTTTTTAAACTTTGACTTCATGTTTCATTATTTTAATCTAACTAATGTTCATTCATTCAACTAGCTTTTTGTAGATTAATAACATTAATTTGATTGCTTAATTAATTATTACGAAGATAAAAGTCAGTTAACAAAGTGAAATGTAACAAATTGTAAAATGTGCAATTTTGGTTTTTGCTGTTACTGCCCTAAAAAGTTACTTTTCAGTTATTAACATGTAAATAGATCTAATATTCTTTACAACTAACTTTAGATTATGCAATTAGTTAAAATAATGAAACTAAAATTAAAAATAGTTGTACATTTTCTATTACAAAAACCAACAACTTTTGTTGTGGGTTCGTCTACAAATGTAATTTTCTCTTTAAATCCTCAATTACTAATACTTAGTTTTTCATTAAAAATTCTATATCAATGGTTGTGATTGTGAGTGACTGGGTGCCGCGGCGGTAGCGTTGCAGTGGCCGCGCGGCGCCGGCATGGCCAATGCAGTCGCGGCTCACCAGCCGCTCCCCCCACCACTCATAGGTCCCGTCAGCGCGGCCGGCCGGCTTCAACTGAGGCGCGGAAGGCCAGTCTATATTATTCTTTGGTCGCTGGTTGGAAGCGTGTGCTCCGTTGTTGTTGGCCAGTTACTGTACCTCGGTCTGGACCGCGCTCACCCTAGCAATGTTGATAATTAATTTCAATTATCAACTGATTACGGATTTATCTAGAAGTATTGAAGTATTTTATTAACTGAATATTAATAGTGGAAACTATCTAATGTCATTAAAGGAAAAATGAAATGAAAATCTCAATTAACAAAAGAGTTAACAGTTCTATAGAAATAAATTAATAACGACGTAAATATTAATCACAACACTCTCAAATTTTGATATATTGTTCCCAAGAAAGTCGACTAAAGGTTCTCTATAGAAATTTTTCCCCGATGCTTCTAAGCAGAGTTATCATAAATCAAACACAAAGAATTGACTTTTTAAATTCGTCAATCGTGTTTTTAGTAATATAACTCACAGTATAAATTAAACGATATACATTAAAAATTATTTGAAAACAGTGCTGATAAGGTAATAAACTGGTCATTGGAATAAAGTGGACTGCAAATTTTTAACAGTGTTTTTTACGTTTCTACAGCGTTACGAATAAGAATGTTTTTAGTGCCGCGCTCTCGCTCCGCCGGCGCCGCCGCCGCGCCGCTCACCTTCTTTCAAAAATCAGGGTATAGTGAGGTTTTTCATTAATCATTTGGTTTTATACCCTAAAGAAAAATTCTGTTACAAAGTTTGGGGGTTTCAAATTTTGCATTGGGGCGCAGATTGGGGATGCCGGGATACCAAAATTACGCAAATTCAGTTTCTGTAATTACTATTAATATTTAAGTTAAAACAAGAAACTTCGTGAAAAAGGAAATACCCCCGTTGCAGCAGACCTGCATACTCAGCGAATTTCATATATATCTATATATCTATATATGTGTCTGTTAGCACGATAGCGGCCGTAAAAAATGGTCCAGTCTTAATGAAAATTGGTACAGACGTGTAAAGTGAACGAGTAATCACTTGGACGAGTTCGTGAACCAGCCCGATCGGACCACCAGAAGGGGTGGTAAAGGGGGAAAAACACCCTTAAAAATGGGTTTTTTGAGTTTTTCACATAGAAAAAAAAATTATCGAATTTTTGTTGGCAACATTGGATTCAGCTCAAAAAAATAAAGAATTTAGTATCTTGTCTGCTCTATGTCCATTGGTTACCGAGATTTTGAAAGCAGTGGCGTAACTAGTCAGACTGCGCCCCAATGCAATTATTCCCCGTGCGCCCCTATTCGTAGACTCATTCTCCCCCCCCCTTCATAACCTCCAACGAAACTAACAACGATATTTCTCCGTACTTCCACACTTCCTGGATACTATTTCACTACACATGACATTGAAAAAGCTCTATCCAAACAGAGAAAGATTATTCAAAAAAAGTATAATTTATTATGTACAGTAATTTTAAAGTTAATTATTTTAAAAAATTATTATTAAAAAATAATTGAAAGTAAAATTAAGTTACTGAACATTCCCTAACACCATTAACATAACTGAAGTTAGGATCACATTGCATACTTACAATTAATTAATGTACTTTTTAGGACGATAAAATATAGACTACTTCTTACTTTACTTAACATTTACATGATATCGCAAGCTACAATACATGTTCCATTTCTCAAAATGTGATTAATTTTACTTGATGATGCATTCTTACAGTCAGAGAGCTGCCTACAGCTCATAGTGACAACACTGTTCGTTAATTCCTATTCCCTGACAAAGTCCCTACGGCTCTTTGATTCTAGGAACCGTCTTGCTAACTTTTCTACATCTAAAGACCGATTTCTTTCATGTTCAATACTAATTAAACTAAGATCACACAGTATAGTATTGGACATCGAATTCCTAAAGAAGTTCTTTATTTTTTTTTTAGTTTAGAAAAAGACCTTTCACTACTTGCTACATTTACGGGTAATGTAAGAAACATTATGAATGCAATGATCACATAACTTATGAATGACATACGTGCATTATGAATGACATACGTTTGGCACACTTGATGCAATAAACTTATTCCTAATCAATAGAATCAGCTAACTGGCTGATTTTGCTTATTTTATTACTTTTGATATAGTCTTTGACTACATTTATAAAGCAAATTACTTCATTGACCAAAGCACGAGTCACATCAGATTCATGTTTTTTACAAAACTCAGAGGCTGACTTTACAAGTTGTTTGTCAGAAAACCGTATTAAATTATCTGGGTTTAAAAAACTCAACGTGTCAGTTATACATAACATAGATTTAAACCTTTCGTTTAACTGTGAAATACAATTATCAACAGCTCTCAAAAATACCTTAAATTTAAAGCAATGCACAGGATCACGAAACTCACAGCGCAGATGTGCACTGTCGCGCATTCTGTTGTGACTGTAACGGAATAAAGTACAACGAATATTTTTTACATTTATTTTTGGTAAGCTACAGGGAGTTTTGGTTCTACATTTTTTTATGCTAAAAATTTTCCAGAATATCAGTTTTTTGCACCCCCCTAAAGCCTGCGCCCCCTGAAGACCTGCGCCCCAATGCACTGCATTGGTTGCATTGACGTTAGTTACGCCACTGTTTGAAAGTGGTAAACACAGTACGTTGTCCCAATGTTAACCTTATGGGAAGTAAAATTCTATATCTTGCTTATTACTCAACATATCTCGATAAAACTTGGTGAATGGCTTCTTCTAGTTCAGATCTACTAAATATTGAATTAAAACCACCCAGTTCTTATATACCTGTAGCGGCAAACCTGCATACTCATTCCCCATGTTATTCTTATGGGGCTTACCAAAACATGTGAAATCTCGCTGTGTTGGATTGAAATATGTTGCTTTGCATTTGAAATTCGCTGAGTATGCAGGTCTGCTGCAACGGGGGTATTAATTAATAAAATGGCTGATACAAATCCTTCAAGTGTCACAATAAGACAAATCTAATTTATATCTTATTCGTTTAAACTTAAAACAACAATATGCCTTTATCTCCTGAGAAACTTGGCAAAAAATTAGACAAACAATTTTAATTTATATAACTTACAATACTACAGGTTTTTTCTCGTTTCGTTTGACCAAAAAAAAGTACTTATCAAAAATTAACCATGTAAGGAACTAAAAATAACTGTTGAGATTATTATTACTTAAATAAAAGCATTAGGCCTAAACACTTTTTAAACGTTTTAATAATTTGATTTGTTTTATAGTATTTTAAGTTTTTTCTCTAGGCCTGATAGTGGGCATAATATTCCTTTTTACTAAACTGTTTGTTGGTAGGGAGGGGGGAAAACAAGCAGTACTTTTACCTAGGGCACCAGAAAACTCTTGAGCTGGCCCTGCCCAGTAGTGTTGCATACGATAAGCTAATTAATAATTGAAACTTGTTTCTGTTTTTGTAGGTAAGAGGTGTCATTGCATACATAGTAATGAGCCTAAAAACTAAAAAAAAATTTAAAATAATAAATTTTTTGTTTAGGTTCAACTGAGAGAGAAGAAGTCTGCAAAAATGAGTCAAAATTTGAACAAACTTGCACAAGCAACAGGATTCCGATTCTTCCATGAGTCGGCCCAACGAATCTTTGCTCCTGCGAGCGGTCCGATTTGGCATTGGCCTCACGAAACTGAGGTGCATGTCAACAATATGCCATCCAATATGAGGGAAGACCTCATATATGCTCATTTCAGCATCTACGGAAAGATTCGGCAAATCAGGATTCCGCTGACTTCAGCCGGCAACAAAAAGCAGTACGCGTACATCCTGTACGAGACGAGGGAGGAGGCGTGGAGCGCCGTGGATGGGTGCAATGGACGAGAACTCAAGTTCCTGAAGGGCCAGTACATCCTGCAGGTCTCCATCTCGCTGGACAACCGCCGGCTCTTCGTGGGACGGATCCCGACGCACATGACTCAGGAAGAGGTGGGGTTAATGTAAATGTAAAAGTCCAAGAGAGTATCTTTTTCACAAAAATACGATCAAATTTCTACTAGTGAAAAGATTATGTCCCCAAGAAAATTTACTTTCTTTCAGGTGTCCCAATTTGATTTATAAAATACTCAAAAAGATGAAAAAAATTTCTTAATGAATTTGGGAAGATTCTCAATATTTTTAGGACGCAATAAGATATCTATATCATGATTAATTGGGAATTATAACAGCACAAAAAATCAGTTGGAAATAATGGGTAACATCACCTTCATATTTTCATTCAATATGGCAGACCCAAGACGGCTGCCAAAAAATATACGGTAATTTAAAATTGGAGAAACATGATTCAATAAATATAAGTAAAATTAAGGCAATTGGGACTTTATTTATCATAACGTTGTGAAGTGTGAAAACTGCATGTGAAAATTCAAACTTTTAAGTTGCCCTAAATCTGCTTGGGATCACATAGAAACCTCTATTTTGTACCAAATTATTTTTCTTTGGGTAAGACCTGTAAAATGGTGTGGCTTAAGATGAAGGGTGAGAATTAATACACAAAAAATAACTATTACGTTAGTAATAAGATAAACATTTCTAGACGTTGATATTTTGAACTTCATAAGGGCTGGGACTTTAAAAGACATCTGGTATGCTGTAGGCTAAAACATCTATATCATAATCTGCATGGTTTTGTCGATACAAAATTACATCAAGTAAAAGAACAAATTTTATTCTTCCATATGGTATTTTAAAATATTGTAGTTATATGTATTTCAGGAATTCCCAAAGAATTAAAATAGTTGTAAAACCAAGCAACTATATTTTAACTTCAGTTGCTGTTATTGCTATAAAAAAAAACTAATATTCATCCAAGAGAGTAAAGAGTGTTTATTGTTTTTAACTCCTTTAATGTAATTTGGGTTTTGTATCTTGCATTCAAGCAAGGAAATAATATAAAACTTTGACTATACTTCAATGTAATTTAGGCTTTGAAACTTGTATCTAAGCAAGAGAATAATACAAAACTTCCTTTTAAAAATAAGCTTATAAATTAAAAAAAAAATAAAAATTTCAGTTGCTTACTTAATTAATTATAGGATTATGAAGCCTTTTTAATCCATTTAAGCCCAAAGGGTCAATATTTTATATCAACTCATACATTTATGTTGATAGCCTTGTAGTATAGTTGTAAAATTATTGTAATTTTTTAGGTTTTTGCCCATTTGTCGCCCATGACCCCGGGACTTGTCAAAGTCATCATGTACAAAGACTTGAGCGATCCCAGGAAGAACCGAGGATTCTGCTTCCTCGAGTATGGCAGCCATCGGGAGGCGGCTGAAGCCAAGTACAGGCTGAACAGACTCCTCACTTACCAGGGCTTCAGCAACAAAGTGAACTGGGCAACCCCAGAGCCCTTCATTCACCCAGCTATCATGGACCGGGTAAGTAAGCTCTGCGAGTAACCTCTAGTTATCAGGGCTTCAGCAACAAAGTGAACTGTGCTACCTCGGAGCCCTTCATCCACCCAGCTATCATGGACCGGGTAAGTAAGCTCTGCGAGTAACCTCTAGTTATCAGGGCTTCAGCAACAAAGTGAACTGTGCTACCTCGGAGCCCTTCATCCACCCAGCTATCATGGACCGGGTAAGTAAGCTCTGCGAGTAACCTCTAGTTATCAGGGCTTCAGCAACAAAGTGAACTGTGCTACCTCGGAGCCCTTCATCCACCCAGCTATCATGGACCGGGTAAGTAAGCTCTGCGAGTAACCTCTAGTTATCAGGGCTTCAGCAACAAAGTGAACTGTGCTACCTCGGAGCCCTTCATCCACCCAGCTATCATGGACCGGGTAAGTAAGCTCTGCGAGTAACCTCTAGTTATCAGGGCTTCAGCAACAAAGTGAACTGTGCTACCTCGGAGTCCTTTATCCACCCAGCCATCATGGACTTGGACCTGGTAACCCCTAGCTATGAACATGAATTGAAAGTGTCAATCTAGCTTAGAAAAAATTCTTGTCACCAAGGATTTTTATGTATTTTTAAACACATCCTAATTTGGAGTTTTTTAGTCTGTTCCCAAGTTTGTCTCATCGGCGTCTAAACTAGAGGGAGTATGTTGTGCCATAAACAGAGTAAACTTTAAAGGGAATTAATGTACCTATTCACAAAAATACAGCAAACATGCCTCACTCATGTTGCGATCAACATAGGACCTTCTTACATGACAAAGCATTTGCTGTGACTGCCTTTTGCTTATAACCCTCCCTATTCCATTGGTAGTCATTGTCGGTTTGTGCTGATATAAAGTTTGCTCTTGGAACTGTCCTTGGCTGTGGTTAAGGTGGTTTTATTGGGACAGGGATACTGACAAAGAGGAGAGTTTAAAATAAGTGAATACAGCTTTTGTTGTTTAAATGAAAAGTTTATGTTTACTTAAATAGAATTTTGTGTTGCATCATTTTGAACTATATCTAATTGTCAGGCAGGTTAAGAAAGGGCCCTGTGGCACTAACCCTACTACACTATTTCAAATTGAAAGTTTTTCAAACAATAGTTTGCAAATGAAAATCCCGAACCTTAAAAAAAAATTGTGAGAGAGATGAATAATGAATGTTTAGAATGAGATATACGATCCTAAATATGCTTATGTTATTGGCTGCAGCCAACTTGTTTTTGTGCCTGTTTGACTTCCTATCGGATGACCATTTTTGGTTTCTTTTGTTGGTTTTCTAAAATTGTTGTTGATGTATTTTTATTGTTAGCTACATAGTGACTCTTAGACCTGAAAGTCACAAAACTGTCTTGTCAGCTGTCATCGGTCAAGGGAAATAAACATACCCTGTTTACTTTTGAGAATAGTATATTTCGCAACAAGGGCCGAAAATGAGGTTTTGCAGGCTCGAGATCGTGTTTCAAATTCGAGACGAAGTCGAGAATTTGAAACGATCGAGAGCTGTAAAACCCTTTCGGCCGAGGTGCAAACGCTATTTTTCACCACACTACACAATGAAATATACCCTAAATAATTAAACAAAACTGATTATTATTTGACTCACTTGAAAACAAAACACAGCTATGAAAATCATATGATCGCAACTATCCTGTCTTGAATGCCGTATCATTTTGTGATGTTCTGACGTTGTTTCAAGGAAATAAACGATCAGCTGACTTTCGGCCCTAGGGCCCCTTCTTGAGTTTACTTTTTTATAGCTTTTATAGCTACTTAAGCTACTCATCTTTATAGCTACTTAACAACAGGGAAGGGGGCAAACACTTCTCCTTCTTCCCCACCCCCAATAATGTGTCAAAATTATTGTGCTGGTTGGGATTTTTGTGCTAAAACATTATTAAATTCTTAATTTTATTTCAAAACAAGTGGCAAAACAATTAGCAAATGCATTACAATATCATCTTCACTGTGATTATTAAAACATTGAATTACAAAGTCATTTATTTAGTCTCAAGTCCGCTTATGTTCATTTTTTTTCTTCGTTAAAATAGAGTGTAAAAATACTTTTGTTAGACTGGGTGCACCAGTAAATTCTTGTTGACCTTACTCCCTTATTTCATAGTCACAGTAGTTATACATTTTACTGTACAAAGCTCATTTATTTTTTAAGGATTAAGATAGTTGAATTCATTACTTAATGAGAACACTGACCATAATAATATTAATTAAAAGACAACTAGGTCAACGCTCCAATGGATGACCTGGACTGCACAAGTGAATGACTGATCTTGTACGAGTGAATGTCTCTATTGGCTGAATAACTGTCAAAAAAGTGAGAATAACAGCTGACAACAATGAAAAAGAATTAACACAGCTGAGAGTGCAGATCAAAGCTAGAAAATGACCGATCTTGTTCCTATGAACAACCGCGAAGGTTTTCTGAGGTCATTCACTGATTTTTGCCCAAGTTAAGTTCCAATTTATGACCATCCTCAGCAATAATTTATTATAACACGAAGATCAATAAATTGATTTTAATTAGTAGAATAGTATATTAACCATTATTTAATTGTAAAATATTTTTTAAACATTCATTAAGTACAGAAAGAATGTAAATCCAGCTAAACCTTGCTGAGATAGTCGTTACAGCGGAAAACATCAAAATGGAATATAGTTGGACACTCGATATTAGATATGTTTAAAAAGTATTTTCTCCACCAATTTTAAACCAATAAAATTTAAATGTTCAAAAATAATCCAAGGCTGGTTTTACGCTGATTTATAACTAGGTAGCCTAAATGAATTGCTCAGTACAAGTTCTTTCTAGCGAAACGGGCATTCACTGGTGCACCCACCATATACAAGATCGTTATTATCTTGTAAAAGAGTGCAGGCCTAAGCTAAAGCTCACTTGAAATAAAGGTATTAATTATTTATTATTGAGTATCTAGCTATAGTATTGTCTAATGTCTCAAAACCATATGCAGTCTCACACCCTGAGTTTTTTTTACCATTCCTTCAGTTATGCAAGAAAACTTTTTGTTACAGATTAAAACCATCTTCATGAGAGGATTGAAAAACACAACAAGTCAGGGAGAAGTCCTAAGAGTTGTGTATCAGACACTTGGCATTTCGGAGGCTAACATTGTGGAGATCAGACGCAATGCCGGCTATGCTTTTGTTACATTTACAAAAAGGAACATTGCCTTGCTAGCAGTAAATCTTCTTCAAGGTTTGTAATGCAGTTTTATTTCCGTAATATGCCAAAAAAATCAATAGTCAAACTACATATAAATACATATAAATATTAATATTCAATATCATTTGCTTAAATGAGAATACATTATCAATTTAACGGTTTCCAAGCTTGCTTTACCAATGTTTATTTATTAAAACTTATGAGGATTCCCTATACTTACACCAAACCTACTGAAATTAAATCACAATTGCTGTGCCCCCATTTAGTTGCTAAATCAATTCAAAGATTAATAAAAAGCTGGGAAGTGTCTTTTTGTTTTCAAAATAAATTTTGTGTTTGCATTTAAAGTTGAGTTGAACTGCGTTATTTTGAACACAATATTTCTTCTGTATGCGTAAACATTAATAAAGATTTTGAAGAAAAAAAACAATAAATACTCTGCGAGTCCATATTTACATTAGCATGTTAAACAAAATTGAAAATTTTATTTTGAGGATTAGAAATGCTAAATTACACCGTTTTAACCCTTGCACAATGAAAATTGTAAGAATTTATGGGGCACAAGGGCATTTATAGCGTTAAACTCCAAAAGCCACTGCTACAGTGTTACAGGAAATCTAAAACTGCTGGCCATTAGTCGGGAACCCCCTTAAGGTCATATTTCGGGTCGGGCCTTTCATATTTTTCAATAATGTAAATATAAATTTCCCCAATTTTTAAAGTTAAAATAAACGTGTTTTTTAATGTAACACAAATTCATAATATTTTATTGCAGCTGCATATTATTATCATTATTATTATTATTATTATTATTATTATTACTTATTTTACTCAACTTCTCAATAATATTTTTAGTTCAAATTAAAGTGGCTTTGGTTGTTTTATCCTTTTCAAAAGTTAAACCTTTTAATGGATATTGGAGAATGATTATGAAATCGCAAAAATGAACTACTTATATCGAGTATATTAAAATACTGAATTAATCAAGACTCTTATCCATTTAGCTTTTTAATATCTTGTATTCCAGCCACCTTTTGATTTCCCACTGCCTCAACCAGTTTACATACTGTGGAAATTATTTCTTTTTAACCGGTTGTTTTCAGTTAGTTCGTTGGTTTAACTGGCAGGAGGTGGACAATGTCAACTATTACCATGGGGAATATTAGAGATCAATTATCATAAAAATGTGTTATTCTTATTTTTTTACATAATAATCAGAAGTTAAAGTTACAAGTTTCATGACAAAAATTTGAAATAACATCCAAATAGGGAGATTCAAATGTGAAATCTTTTATACCAAATTGTGGTACAAAGTGTATCACATTTTGTACTTTTACGACCCCCTCTCAGCCCACAGCCTTAGGCGTGGGTCTAGCCTAATAGTAAATCAGACACTGACTCCTGTTCATATATCCTTGTAATGCTAATAATTATACCATCCAAATTTTTGGACTAGGTTATTATATTAGGTAGTTTTTCAAAAATTTTCAGAAAAAAATTAAAGACTATGGTTATTGCTTTTTGTGGTGTTGGTTTAAGTTATGCCTGTCTGTAAATAAGTGGTTTCTGTTTCAGGTATTGCTGTAGATGGAGCTCACATTGAAGTTCATATTGCTAGACCAAACTTCTTGAACTTAAAATTCCTTCCTGCTAACCATCCAAATGTGTTTTTTGTCCCACAAGATGCGTACTTAGTGAGTATGACATTATTAAATCCAATGATAAATTATACCAAATATACTGTTATATTTATACTTTTAGCAAAGTGAAGTGTTAATAATCCAAAACTTTGGCAACCCGAAAGAAAGCTTAGCCCTAATTACTTTTGGAACAGGAAATTTTCCTTGGTAGTTGGTAAAAAACGAGCGGAACTTTGCAAAAGACATGAACGGTTTTTTCGATGACACGTGAACAGTGGGAGCAATTTCACAAAAAACGATTGAGCATGTTTACCAACCACGAGCAGGTAGTTGTAACATACCCAACTTTGGTAATGGTAGGAATGCAAAAAATGAACCATATCATTTACGCAATGTGTAAAAAGCTTATTTAACCGATCGCAGAGCTGTTTAATTTGACTGCACATATTTGCTGCAGTAGCGCATAAACATAAAGAATAATTTGAAGGATATAAACATTTTATATAGTAATAATTTTTAGCGGAAATAATTCCGCTTAATCCAAAATATTCGCTAATTTGGTCTGGTCCCAATTATTTCACATTATCGGGACTCCACTGTAACATTAACATAGATCCATCCTGGTTGGTGTTTTAATTAAGGTGAGTTTATTAATGAAGGGTAAAATAATAACCCCCATACACTCTGGCCCGAAAAGAGATTGATCGGTGCCGTGATAATGAGTTCAACCGTCTCTTTGAAATGAAATGGAAATTTGTAACAATATATATAGAAACAAGAAATATTTTTACTTTTTTCAAGTTAACTCATATAATAAACAATTTTTAAAGAATCCTGATTTTGTATTTCCAAAACCATTTATCTTTTATGTTTCAACACTCGCAGCATTTTTTATTTATTACATTTCATAATAATTTTTTATATAAAAAATTATTATGAAATGTAATAAATAAATTGAATGTAATGAATGACCATTTATGAATGTAATGAATTGACTTTGGAAAATGGTTGTTCCTTTGTTTACAACAAATGCTGATGTGTTTGTGCAGGCAAAGGAGTATACATTCAAGGTGCAGAAAAATGAGCTCAAATCTTATGAGCTGTTTCCAAAAACACCACAAGGACCTTTGGAACATGTAAGGAGTTTGTAGAATAGCTAAAGAAAATTCTAGTGAATTGTAGTGAAGTAATTTATACTTCATATTGTTTTAAATACACAATAAACACTTGGTTAAAAGTGTTATTTCATATAAAAAAATGTCAGACAACATTAGTTACAGAATCTAAACATAAATTGTTCATCTATTGGGACCGCTATATTCCCAGTTTATAAAGTTATGCAGATACTTTGTGAATCTTAGTGTGTCTTGTTGGTTTTCACCTGCTGAATCCAATCACAAACTTTTTGCATTTGCAGGAATTTCTTACTTAGTTTTTGATAAGATTAATTTAAAAATGGAATAAAAAAATAATAATCAAGGAATAACATTTTATGTATGACTTCATTAACTTTGACCTTTGATATTCAAAGTTCCCTGAGGATGTTACTCGACAACCTGCTATATTCTTGTTCGCTACATCAGATATTACTAGAATCAATCATAAAATTTGAGTCCCACCCTACTTCAAGGTCTCATGGCTTGGTGACCGGACTAATGTTAAAGGATAGGTCGTACATATTGAGATGATATTCTTGATTTGTGGTATTGACTTTGAAACTGAAACAGACCTTCCATCGCATTAGAAAATGTGTACAAGGTTTTGAGTGACCCAGGAAAAAAAGAGCTCCTAGTTCCAGTGAATCCCCATCAGAGTGTACTGTTGTCACCTACTAATTTTGGTATCAGGAGCAGGTAATAAATCATTTAGTGACACATAAAACAAGCAATTGTCAATTAATTATTGATTTATGCAATATAGAATACAAATTGTTTACATAAATAGCTAAAATAAGGGGTTGATAGAAACACCCTCTGTTGGTAAATAATAAAAATAGGTCAACTTTAAATTCTGGGTTACCCAAAACTAGCTACAGATGAGCCATAAGAATGGGAGGTCTATTAATTATTCATAGTCAGAGTTTGGTAAAATTGAGATAGTAAGCTCAAACTAAATATTTCACAGAATGAATTTAATTTTACATCTATAACAGAGATCTTTTTATAGCATTCTAGAAAATTGTGATTGTTTTGTTTCAGATGGTGGCTTAAATCGTAAATGTGGAGATCTAAGTCTATATTCACTCTTATGGTGACTGTTTTACTATTTATACAATTTTTTCATACTAACTCATTAAGAAAATCATTGATAAAAGGTGGAAAAACGAATCATATTTGATTAATGCAGTAATATGTTTCCATAAGGCTGGTATGTCATGTCTGATGTTTTAAGTGTAAGTGTTTAATTTATGCATTATTGCTTGACATTGTGTATTATCATTCAATTTAATCTCCGTTTCATATAAATAATCATCTCTTTGATGAATGCATATGCATAAAATAATAGATGTAATATTTTGATTGATGTTTTTCTTTCGATTTGACGAAACTTTAAATGTAGGTTAAAGCGTGATATGACATTGGGCGCGTTCAGCCGCATTCCACCGGTGGGTAATATACTAACCTATAATAAGTGAACGGCAGTGGTGGACGTACCATCTACCGATCATTGTTGTGCATCCACCGATGTTGTGTTTACGGTGGATTCGGTAAGTAACCGGACATTGTTGATTGTCAAGATGCGGTGGATTTGCCTATTAGTGATTATGGTAATCGGTTACCCACCGGTGGAATGCGGCTGAACGCGCCCATTGAGATAAAATATGTTATAGCCAAAGATTAGGATGTTTCCATTAGGCTGGTATGTCATGTCTAATGTTTTAAGTGTAAGTGTTTAATTTTTGCATTATTGCTTGACATTATTATCATTCAATTTAATCTGCATTTCAGATAAATAATCATCTCTTTGATGAATGCATATGCATAAAATAATAGTTAGATGTAATATTTTGATTGATTTTTTTTTATAAATTTGACGAAACTTTAAAAAATATTGGTTTAGGTGTGCTATGACATGAGATAAAATATTTTATATATTTTTAATAATATACATATACACTGATTGAAAGTCAATAAATGTTTGAAAGCAGAATTTAATTCAGAATTTACCATGTATTATAAAACATAAATTGCTGAAATATATATTATTTGTTTTCTATTTACATTATTTTCACAAATATATTGTCTTTTCTTGAAGGAATTTAAGGTCGATGTCATATTAATTTTATTTTAACTATCATTATTATTATTATTGTTATTGGTCGATAATGTTCTTGAAAGTTATATTTAAATAAACTATTTATTACATTAAGGCACTACTAAACACATTCTAAGAATTATATTTTTACATCTCTGTCTTCACTGTATACATATTTAAAGTAAATGAAAACCAATTTAGGAGAAATGAAATTAATTTCACAAGTTCAGTTGTATCTTAAGCATCAGATATAAGTTGTTTTCGTAAATCTAAGATCATTTTAGTGTATAATTATTATCTTTTGTGTGATCAATAAAATATTTTTAAAGTAATTATTCATGCCTTTTATTTAACCACACAAACTAACTGAAAAGGAAATGATTTTATGTGGTCTTAATTTACAAATTAACAAAGTCTTGTTTCAGGAATCCTTTAATTTATATAGGTAGTGCTTATCATTTCTTACTAATTTTGCCAAAGTCACCTGTGGCCCAATATATCAAAATAATACTAGTTGATTATGACTACAGATAATGGACCTTAAAGGTGATGCAGTAGTGAGCTCTATAGTAACTAATTCTGTGCAGAGCGCAGCATCATTGCACACTATGGCAAAGGATAAGAATATTCAGATTTTATCAGCATCAGTTTCTGTGGATTAATTATTCATTCAAGCTATTCTGCAAGGATTAATTAGTATTTGTCTTTTAAATAAAAACTAAATTTTATTTTGGAGATAGCCACAGGGGCTAATGTATGTTGAATTTTGGTTATCTCACTATTAATATTTTTAAAGTTACAATACTAAAAGTATTTTCACATTTTCAAATAAATTACATTTTTTTCAAATTATTAAATATGTTATTTCCTGCATATGTTACACTCCTGCAATATGTTACACTAGTTATATAATCAATGGTTACACTAGTAAACCCATTCGTATCTGCCTATTAATTTATTCAATTTTTTATTATTGAAATACTTTTACCCCAAAAAGTTAGACAAATTTATCTCATCATTAATTTTGTTAATGCTATGTCAAAAAAGGCAAAAAAAATACCAGTACATCAACTGGGATCCTTAATCATTTTACGTACTCATAGTCATGTGGAGCAAAATTTGCTATTTAATAGGTTAACTCTCCAAATTCCACAGCCTAATCTTTAGCGCTTTCAAGTTAACAACTTTAGTATAAAAATGTCAAAATGCTATTTTGAATGCTCATGAACAATAAAATATCTGAAAAAGGATTTTAGAATATGTTTTTTCACATTGGCATTGCACCGAGAACTTTATGGCAGGTCACCTGATTTCCAACTCTTGACCTTGAAGAATTTAATTTTAATATGAATTTTCCAACTGAAATAATTCAATATAAACACACATATTTATTGGAAAAATAAATTTTTGATCACATGCCCTTAAAGAGTTGAATGCCTTGCTTAAAATTACTGGATGCATAGTGTCATGAACCTACATAGTTAATTACCTAGATGCATAGTGTCTGTACATGATCTTCATCCTTTGAATCGAAGCTTTACCAAAAATTTATCAGTACACAATATTACAGTGCTTTAATGTTATTAAACGCTAAAATTAGATTTAATCTGACCAGTTGTACTGTAGGTTGATTTACCAAAAAATAGTTATGAATTAAGAGCTAAGAGTAGAAAGAGAAGGGAAATGTTATTATTTTTTAAGTTGATCTAGAGAATTACAGTAATTTAAATTTTTTTATATATTTAATGCAAAATATACAAAGAAAGTTTTAGTTTAAACTGATCAAGTTCTTGCAATTTTTCTAGTGCGATTTTTTTAACTAGCTGGCTGGAAATTCTGAACTTTTAGGTTTTCAAATTCAAGGGCAGGAGGCTCTCCCTCACTCCTCCCAGAATGATGCCCTAGTTTTTCACCCTGGATAAACCCAAAAAATGTTTTGCATTGGAAAAATAAAAAATACATAGAATGTATCCACTGCACCAACATAAGCGAAAACTATATATTTTGTGGCAAGAAATTGTAATTGCCCTTTTTTATAAGCAGCAAGGTACCTTAGCTGCATTTGCCATACAGGCTAGCAAGAAGGCAACCAGGACTGGAAGAGACCATAATATTGTGATATTTTTTTTAAGAGGTTGGTGGCCTCTTTTTACCTTGCATTTGCCCCCCCACATAGGCCTCAGGCCTATGCGTGGAAGTTATCAAGCAAACCAAGGAGTGAGCCGGTACAGTACGAGGATGAACAGTACTGCTAAAAGTATGCGGCATCATCGGGACTCGATCCTGCGACGCTGCCGCCACAGAACCGGGGCCGAGTGCGCTACCAACTGCGCCACCGACTCGCGATCTATCCAGTGATGTTTGACTTAAATTGTGTGCCTGCACTTTACCACTGAACTGCCTTGGTATGAAAGTTCCCAGTAGGCTAGTATACTAGTTACAATCTTCTTCTTTCTTATTAAGGAGGTTCATAAAAATGGTGTTGTTTTTGTACTGCATCATACTAAGAAAATAAATTTATTGGTTAAATGAAAAAGTGGTTGAAATTTTTTATATACAATTTTTAAGATCTGATTTTTGGTGATCTACAAAACCTGATCTACAAAACAATTTTCATACCAAAAACTTTATAAGTTATTCATTTGAAGTATATTATCACTAATATATATATATATATATATATATATATATATTAGTTTTGATTTTAGTCTAAATTAGTTTGACATTCAAAGTTTTTGATTGCAATGTTCTTAAATATGTAACAAAGAAGAATGAAGAGAGTCAGTCTTGTTTCTAAAATATCAAAGCTCCAGATGAATATGATGAACACCAAAATATTTCATTTTCAGAGAGACCTTTAAAAGGAGGAAATGTAATCTTCCCATCGCTGTGGTATTTGTTATGAGATTTAACTCTCTGACATCATCTAGGCCAAAATATGCAACTTCTCTACAAATGAAGCGTTGTCATTGAGTCCAACTAGATTGATCCATTTTAGCTTAGGACTACCACGCAATGTTATTCTTGAATCATCCAGCACTTGAAGGTATTCATGTGTTTATGTTTACTTCAAAACAGTGGCCTATATAAAATTAATTTTTTTGTGGGGGTCACCCAAAAAGGTACCTTTCTTTAGTGATTGGGGAGGATATTGTTTACCGGGAGGTATAAAAAATAACCACCCCCTTCACTTTAGGGGGCTGTCTCCGGGTCTCCCCCAGAAAATGGAGAAATTTTGTAGGTCTAATGGTTAGTTTCAGATATAATTTAGTGGTGTAATTTTAACTTCAAGCAAACGTCTGATCTGCCCATAATTTTGAGTCAAACTATATATATTTTTTGAGTTGTACAAGTTCGTAAACTAGCACAACCGGACCAACGGAAGGGGTAGTCAGGGGAAATAAACTCCCAACAATGGGTTTTTGAGTTTTCTTTACATAGAGAAACAAAAATTATTTAATTTTATTTGGGACCATTGAATTTAGCTAAAATAACATCCAATTTAGTTTTTTGAATAATTTCTCCATGTCAATTGGTTACCCAGATATTGAAAGTGGTAAAATATACATTGTCCTTGTGCTCGCGATATGGAGAATAATTAAAATTCAATAACTCGCTTATTTCTCTACAAATCTTAATAAAATAAAACTTGGTTTGTTGCTTTATCTAGGTGAGTTTAAATGTATATTCCTCCGAAATCCCTGATATTTCCATTTTTGTGGCAGCAAACCTGTATACTCATTCCCCATGTTATTCTTATATAGCCTTATGATGGATTGAAATATGTTCTTTTGCATTTGAAATTGCTGAGAATGCAGGTCTGCTGCAAAAGGGGTATTTGTATTGTCCTTTTAATTTCTGGGGAAAGGGGGGGCTAGACCCTCCTCTATGCAAATCACTGCTTCAAAATATATCTTCTCAGCTTTAGACCAATATTGTAGGGAAACCTGTCATTAAAAACATTATTTTTTAAAACTAACTTCAAATAAATACTGCAATGGAACCAGGGAAAAAGAAGATAAGAGCCTTACAAAGTAAAGTGTGTTTAGACAATACATTCAGGATATTGTCTGAGGTAGGATATAGGATATTGATGTCAAAACCAACATCCGTAACTGAGGAGGTTGGGGGCTGCTTACCCTGAGCTGTTAGTTATGATAGTTCGCAAATCCATAAGATTCAAAACTGATAAGCAAACTGATAACCACCATTTTATTTTGTAATGACACACATAATTATTACAAAATAAATTATTATTACATGAAAATATTTGTATAATTCTCATATTATATGAAAGCGAGTGAAACTAGTTGGAATAAATAAGTAGCCTATCAAAAAGTTGGGGAAAATATTAACTGAAGCTTAAAAATGTCTCGATGTTTGTTTAAGGGCAAAGTTTATTTTAAATTTTTATCAGAGGGAGTGGCAACAGATGAAATGCATTCTTGACTCTTATGCAATGTTTTAGTGTGTACAGTGTACAATTAGTTATTGAAATTCCCTTGGAAGTTCTCTATTTTTGAAATTTTACAATAAATAAATTTCCTACAAAAATCAGAATTAATAACAATATCCAACTATTTATTAGATTACCGCGGGGGTTCTAAATGTGTTTAAATTAATATTTAAATCAGTAAATAAATTTACAAATTTTGTTTTGTTAAAATTTAAAATCAGCTTTATTTATTTTATTTTTTGAAAATACTAGCTAAAAGAAGTCAGTGTTACACTGAAACACAATTAGATTATCAAAAAGAATATGCTGAATTTAAAAAGATACCTCACTCCTCAAACAAAGTAGATAATCACATTTCACAATATCTTTAAACACTGAATTGGAAAAATTATTTGAATAGATAAACAAAACAAGAATTATTGGGGGAAAAAACATTGAATTATGGTTGAGTTCTTTTCCAAATGCCTTGATTGTTTCAAAATCATTTTACGAATTGCTCCAATGAAAATAAAACAATCCTAACATTTTACTGACCTATCAATAAGTTTATATTATTAAATTTGTTTTTGAGACAAAAAATGTTTTCCTGAAATATTTAAGAATTTTTTTTCATCATATTATAATTCAAGAGGATTATTACCACTGTAACGTTGCTAACAAATCCTCACGTTGATAAATTATGTTATTTGGAGGACCTGTATTTTTATTTAACTTGAAATGTTAGTGGGAAAAATACATTATTTGGCCTCAGAAAATTTACTGAAGTGTTTGGTACATTTACTCAATTTGATTGTTTAAGCTTGTTTGCTATTTAATAATTAACGAGTTTATCAACAGTAAAGATGTACAAAATAGATATATATAAATAGTTATGTAATTTGAATTCGGATTTAGAAAGTTTTATAATGTTGCAATTATTACAGCATGGTAATGTTTTTAACATTAAAAATGTTTCAAGATGGACACATCTGAACCTTCTGTTCTGTACCTTGTTTTGCCTGAAGGTCCTGTAGTATTTTGTTGTAGCCAATGTACAGTGCCGCTCAGTGCGGAATCTTCGATGGGGCTATCTACATAATGATATATGCACTACTTACACTGAACAATTTGAGATTAAACATTGTTTCTTGTCTCCAATAATGCGAACAACTAAGCAACCCGTCGCTCGCTGGCGCCGTCCCCGCACAACTACGACTGCGATCGCGACCGCGCTGTGTATGGAACAATGAGTAAACTCTGAGTGATCGGTTTAAATAGTGTATACATAATTATGTAGGCAATAAAAAGATAGCCCCATCGAAGTTGACGCACTGAGCGGTGAAATGTACATCGGGCACAACAATATACTACAAGTCCTTTAGGCAAAACAAGGTAAAAATCTGTTTAATACAGGTCTTGTCATTGGGTTTGAAGAACATTATAATTTTTCAAGATAATTTTTAAAGGTCTAACCAGAAGCAATTTTTGTTGTGATATAAGGAAACAAATTAATCCGCTTTAAAAATTATTTAGCCTAATAAATTAATGTTATTCGATAATTAAAATACCATAAAAGTTTATGATTAATTTTGTTGTTTTTTAACCCAAATAGAATCTCTTATTCTGTAAAAAAACTTTGAAACATGCGGATTCTGTGTAATTATTCTACAACATTACCTTAATGTGATAGTAGATATTATTTAGTTTAACTACCGATTTAATCACACAAAACTATACAGTAGATACACAAAAATATACAGTAGATAGTTTTGTGATAGTATTATTTATTGACAATTTTCAAGTTATTGTAATGTAATTGTTACAGAACTGGGTAAAAAGGGAAGGTTTTCAAGAATATAGATTTATTATTCTTAGTGAATGACGAGTTATTTTAATTTAGTGATTGTTTTGGTTAAATCAATGTTTCATTCCTAATACCTTCGCATCATTCTATTTCTAAAGAACTTGCGGCGTCTAAACAAAACTAATTGCCGACGTCATAACATTCTACACAATAGCTGAAAACCATGGCATCGGAAAGTAAATCAGGGTTATACGAGTAGCATGACCTCAGGTCGTTTGCTATCTTCAGTCCGAATCTCGGGTTGAGTACCCTAATAAAGATTTTTGCATATTTTAAATGCAAAAATTCATTTTGATTGTAATTATAAGAATCAAATAATTATTTATACATATGTAATAATATATTTTTACTTATATAATATAGTATTTTTAAGTGTTAAATAACTTTGAATGTACCTGTACACAATGTTAGTACTAAATCTAAGCCTACTGCTTAGTGATGTTGTGAAAGCCAACTTCAATTTCAGCGGTACATAAATTTTATTAGAGCTTTTGAAAATGGAAAAGTCGCCGAATGCAATATTTTTTTAATGAAAAACTTTCCCTTTTATAAAAATTTACAATTGGATTAACAATCTTTGAACAATTTAACATGCAGCAAACATACAAGTGTCATACAGTACTCTTATTGACATCGTTGCCTCATGAAAATTTCCCCTTAGATTCCAAATCCCAGTGAATGTTTCCTCAACAAGTGCCAAACTTGGCCACCTGTCCTGCTGTCCAACACGTTAAGTTTGGTTGAAATGGGACTATAAGAATTGTTTTTACGAAATATTTTATCACTTTAATTATGTCATCAAATTCACAATCAACCTTTGCTTTGTTTTTTGTTATAAAGTAATTAAAACAGTGTTCTTATATTTACTCCTCTTAGCGTAGGCTCATTAAGAATCCATTATGACCCATTAAGAGGGAATTTTTTCGGCATTCCTAGGGTCCGTCTTATAAAACGCAAAGTTTGTGTCTTATATTTATGGATAATGTTTGTTTTGATTTTTTGTTTGTTTTGGCAGTCGTCCGGTATTTAATGTTTTGGAAAAACCCTGCGAAGCAGATTTGTCATAAATATAAAAATGTCTTTTGTGACAAAAGAAGTCATTTTGGTCCTTAGTTTATTACTGCATGCAATCAAATTTAAAATCAACAATGGTGTAAAAGTGATAAATTATAGAATGTATAAACAATTAACCTCCACAAATGTTGATTCAAATTATCGTAGTGTTCTACCTTTGATTAGTAATGGAATTAGTTTACGATAGTTACGATTTATTTTATTACGATATTTGACTGTTAAAACCAGAGTGTCGAGGCCATACACTATAGGTACAGTGACGACAGACACTGACGATACAACAAAGCACACGACACTGACGACACAACACCGACGACCTCAAAGCACTATATTGTATAGTCTACACAGCAAACGTCTCTCATCTCCTTGTGCCATTAACTTAGATCGTTACTGCTTAAAGGAGCAACTGACAGTTAATTAATTGTTTACTTTACCTTGTTAAAGCAGGTGAAATAATATCGTAAAGTGAAACTAAGCTTAGAGTAATTAGAACAATCAGTTTTAAAAATGTAAATTCACTTTGCCATATTTTTTAAAGATGACATGACAGACTCTCTTAATATTAAAAGAAAACTTTTCAATTACTGTACCATTGGATCTCATTTTACTTACGACCACAATAATTAACCCTAATCATTAATTTTAGTACACATGCTCCCTTTCACATCACCAGTTCGTTCAGTTGATACGTATTCCGCCTAACTACACCCAGTCTGAAATGAGGATCTGGGAACAGCTGGATCGGCCCACGTACCTTAAAGAAAATTCAAGCAAAGACTGCTGAGATGGAAGAATCATGGGATTAGTGAAATTAAATACTGGCATTATTTCCATGTATGTACTGGTGTATTACATGAAAATATGAAATCGAACAATACCGTCTTATAACCTGTACAAAAACCTGTCCAGTTCTTCTACCCCAAATTTACTATCAATTACTAGGCCAACTTCAATTTCAAACTCTATTTACTATTGCTATCCTTGTTTTAAAAATAGTGTTTTTTTGTGATTACGGAGTAAATCACCGTGAATTGAAAACGTTTTGGCATATAAAGAAAGCCCTATAAGAACATGAGAATGTACACATCACTAGCTGACAGTTCCTGAAGAAGCTCCTCAAAGGCCTATGGTCCAGGTTTAGTCTATTAATCTAGTGTCCATTCAACCGTCCATTAATCTAGTGTTGTTTCCGCAGTTGCAATTACAGAACCAATAATAGACTAATGAACTAGCCATCGAAGCTTGATTGGACTTGTAAATCATGAAAAACTTTGAAGTTTCATTAAATTGAAAATTAAGCACCGTATATAATATAAAGAGAGTAATCCTCCAAGATTACAGTAAGTTTTAATACTTTATACATGCAATCTGCATAATTATTTCAATTAGGTCTAGGTTTCAACCAGTTACTTTTGTTGTGGCTTAAATTCTTTGAAAAATATAAAACACATTAAAACAATTGAATCAAGAGTAAGAAGGTAAATATTAATTATATTTGAAACACTATATACAACTGAAAATAACAAAATCAACACAATGTAGTAAATATCATGCATCACAAAAAAAACGAGAAAATAAAATTTTGTATTAATATTACATTTCGTTGTGGACTGTTACCTCCATTCGTCGGTGCAACTTCATTGTTGTCTAGTTTAGACTAATCGTAGTAATAATTAAAACGATAGATCGTTAATTTAATCTCACAAATTTCTTATACGTACGACAAAGCGTATAATTTTAAGCCCTGTTTTAATTGGCACTGAGAAAATTTCGGAAGGTTCAATGTAAATAAACCACAATCAATGTAATTTTTTGAAAAATACCGCGGGGAATATTCATCATTGAGTAAGGGACAGAGTGCTGTACCTAGGATATAATCAAGCTCAGCGTCTGTCTCTATGACAGCTGCCCCCTTTTGTGTCTAAGATACGGCTATTGTCTTAACCTCACACCCATATTGCAGCAGTAACTATGTTAAATGTTTGCAATTAATGGGGCAAAACCATAAAAAGGCTAGATACTGAATTCAATGACATGGGCAAAAATAATCTGAATCAGAAATAATTCTGTAGTATCAATCAACATACAGGTGATTGATTCATCTATTAATCGTATTTTGGGAGTTATTGAATTTTCTGTATTAAATATAAGTGTAATATTACTAAATATTAACTTCAAGTATAATAGGATTCTAAACACTAATCAGCATTTGGTTATTTTTGGGCTTTTGTAAAGTTGTAAATTAATGTATGCTAGGTATGTTTGTGTTAAAGTATTAAATTGAATTTAATAAATTGAAATTTAATGGCTGAATATATCCTGTACATGTATTCGTTTAGATTCCAGTTCATGTACTGAAAGGTAAACACGTAGGAAGAGGTCTATTACGAGAATTAAGACTAATCACACCATGGATTTATGAACCTGCCATCTTTCCCAAGTTTGAATGAAATATGCACGTAACAACATAATGCACCATATCCCCTTGGGTCACTACCTAATAATCTCCTAAACTAAGAACAACGAGGTTATTGCAATATTATTGTTGCAACGTGATAGTTCCCGCAACAACATACATTCTGTGCAGTCCGGCAATCATGGTGCCGTATTTTGAGGCCACCTCTCCCCTGGAGTCAGAACTTGACAACGGCGCAGTATAACATTTAATTTGATAAATTTATTCATGTTGTTATGGTATGAAGTTCTAGATTGTGACTATGATATTAATTTTTGATACATTACATTGTTAAATAAAATTAATAGTATTTTGTTGCACAACAAAAGAATAATTTTTAGATATTATCTTTCGCGTTTTAGCCGGTTTAACCTAATAAAACTGTTTATTGCTATATAAAAAACATAGTCTCGAGATTGTTCTAATGTGTGTTTTATGCTTATTTATATTAACTCTGTAAACGTAATCATTTCTGAAAGTCCTGCTAAACTTGCTCTTCCTGTTCACAAAACTATGGTATAACACCCGATCACGTATTTATTTTCACGGTAAAACACGTTCACATCGAATTTAAGAAGAAACATGAGCTATGACCACCATTCCTTATTTACACAGTGAAATCAGTAATTGTATCTTTAAATGGAAGTTAATTTATGAACCTTCAAATCAATCATATGTAAATTATAAGCACATTTATAACGTTAACTGCTATATTATGTGATGTCTTTTCCTTTTTTATTTATCACTTAAACTGCATTATTCTGTGATGTATTTGCTTTTATAAACTAATTAAAGCCAGAACGTCAAGTCCATCTTAAGGTATATTTCAACAGAGGGCCACAAACTGAACGGTGTACACTACAAACGTCTCTCATATCCTTGTCACACCAACTTGGGCGGTTACTGCTTGGCGCTGTGGCTTATTGTTAACTGTTAACTTTACCTTGTTTGAAGGGGGCTTAATCTTGCCCGTGTTATTCAATAACTTTGTTTAATGTAGGTCATTGCTGTTCGTAAAAAATAAATGGTCAAAAGCTCAAGATACATTATTTAAAGAATAATAATCAAGCATAGTTCTTTATTTTATAGTTCGCATGCTGTTATAATTAGCCTTAATGGTTAGGTTTCATTTTGCTTTTATTATTTATTATTATTGAACGCGGATAATGAAATAAAATATTTTAAAAACTATTCAAGCCTAAAAAAGAAGATTAAAATGATAATAGTTTATAACCAAAGTTATTATAGGATTCGACCAATGTCCTCGAGATCAGTTAAAAACTTTCTTCTCTAGCCTGGTAACAGAAAACTGTAATACAGATCATTCCCGCAAAGCTTTAAATAGCCATTAAATAAATTTACCAACTGAACCAAGCTGAGCAGAGTTTTATCGAGTATCGCTCCAGTCACGCCTGGCTTGTTGTACAATAGTTTAATCTACTTTTGAATGTGCTTCAATGAGCCAAACTTTTATTAACTTCACCAATAAACCGGTACTTGAGAAATTTATTCATCTTTGTTCGGAGGAACTGTGTGCTTCGTAAAAATGTACATATCAATTAATAAAAATGTACATATATTTTTTCTTGTGGCTGTTTATAGGAAACTGACTATAAATTATTATCCATGTAACTTGCATTAGGGTAATTCTGTAAATTTACAAATAAGCCTTCCTCCTTCAATTGTTTTGTGAAAACACTATTTACCCTTATTTCACAAAACAGTTTTATTTATCTCAAATTAAACTTTGTAATTTGTTGAAAAAATTGCAATAAAACATAGGGGGAGTTGTTCGGTCAAAAATCGATGAGATGTCATTGTAAGAGCCTTGCATATGATAAAATGAAAAATAGAAGAGGGTTTTTTTTCATAAAACTAGGCTCAGTGTGTCAAGTTACTTATAATAAATTAAATTTTGAATTCAAATAATTTTGTGACTGAATACAATTAATTGTAACACTATTAAATACTATTGTGATACCTACCAGTTATGTTTTCAGCCAATTTGTTGTTTTGTAAGCTCTATGATCATTATTCAATTACTTTTAAAATACTTGCTTGTAACGTTTTACTAATTTTTATCTGTACACACAACATCGCCATCATACTTTCATTCCCTAAACTCGTTATTTTCAAAAGGGCCAATTTCACAAAAATGCTTTCCATCAAGCTTATTATTTGCAGCTATAACAATCAGAATGATGAAATACACCTCAATACAGACGGCGTTGATACGCATAAAAACCGTTTCACCTAGTGCGCCGAGCCTACAGTAGCTGGGGCGTGAACTGGGGATTGAGAAGCATGCTTTGTCCTAATAGTTATACGTTCGAAAACCCGCGTCGAACGCCCATCCAAGCATTTAGGTTGTTTATCTCACCATTTCTATTATTTAGACGCATTTTCAATACATCTCCAACGCGGGATCCAGGATATAGCTTTTTGTCAACTGTTGTGAATTAATTACATTGTAATAGTATGCGTAGCATGTAAATCTGTTATTGCAAAAAATTGTTAGAATGAAATATATGTTTTCATTTATTTCGTATGACGTTTTTGGTATTTAATATAAAGCAGCTTTAATGAAACACTTTGCAAAGCAGGTTATGCAATGACAAGAGAAGTCCTTTTTGGTACTTAGTCTATTATTGCATCTAACCAAACCTAGATTAATAATGGTGTTTAAGTGACCTAAAAATGGTAGAAACAATTAACCATCACAAGTGATGTAGATTCAAGTTAAATAGTGCTTTACCTTTGATTACTACTGTTTAATTGCTAAGCCAGAGCGCTGAGCCCATCCATTATACTGCGACGACAGACGCTCCATGCAACACTGACGACCTCAAAGCTCTATATTGTAGGCTACACAACAAACATCTCTCCTTGTACCATTAACTTGGACGGTTACTGCTTGAACAGCAACTGACAGTTAATTGTTTGCTTTACCTAGTTAGAGCATGCTAAATAATATTGTCGTGTGAAACTTTGTTTAAAGTCGCTGTTATATGTAGTCCGGTACAAATTTATAATTGTTAGGCAACAAACCCTACTTCGTGTCAAAGAGAACTAAATAAAAAAAGTATGAAACCTTTGTTATTTTGATATAGCATTTGTTTGGGTTAGGGTCTGATAATTGCTTGACAGTTAATCGAGATACCTTAAATTTTAAGTAACCAGAGGAGATAAAATTTGCATTTTTTGTTTTACTTAACATAAATTTAGTCTTTTTACAACAATGAAACCTTACGGCATAAGTAAATTGAAGGATATATTAATAATTATTGTAATAAATCCATATAACTTATAAAATAATACATCAGTACTTCAGATGTTTATAGTTGTCTTACTTACATTTTATTGCACTAAAAGCTACCCAAAAAAGTTGCATATTTTCAACTCTGTAATCGTGAGCAGGATATTGGTTCTATGACGTCAAAAACAACATCCGCATCTCAGACATGTTCACTTATAGAGCGACTTTAACAAGCCACGCTTATTTCGTAGTTTGTCAATACTGTATATACGAACAAATATTTAGAATATATTTTTTATATATATATATATTTTTTAATTACTTAACACAACAGGTAACATAATCTTTTATTTTTATAATAGTAACTCTGAGAGTACACAAAAATGAAAATATCTAGAGAAAAAAGATTGCTGTATATATCAAAAGGATTTCACCTTTAAGTATTGCATCGTTTTTTTGGTAAGGATATTTTTAAAGGGTCATCGGTGAAAATAAATTATAAATAAGACTACAATAATTTAAGCAGTAAGGATCTGATTTTTCATTTGGGATCTTTTTCCAATTTGTGGGAAAATAACATAGTGGCCTTATTCTTATTTTCATTTTTTTAAAGAGGATGGTGGCCTCTTTTTCACCTTGCTTTTGCCCCACCTACACAGACTATTGTTATGTGCGAAGGCAAGGAGTGAGCCGGTTCAATACACGGGTGAACAGTACTGCTAAAAGTATGCGACAAGCTCGAGTCTCGACCCTGCGACGCTTCGAGGCCTCAGTTCCGAGGCTGAGTGCGCCACCGATTCACTCCATATTACAATGAACAGAACCAAGTACAATGAACAAAATATCATGTTAAAAATATAAATTAATCAGTTTTTGAATAGGAGTAAAAATTAATTTTGTGATTCAATTTTGTACTTAATGACAGAAATAATTTAATGTGAAATATTTATCTTTGTTACGTAAGAGTTGTAGCGGAACGTCCGTCGTTGCTGTATAATCGACGGACTGATGCTCTGGCTTTAATTAGTTTACACAATTAAACAAATTAGGGATTGCTGTAGTAGGGGTGATAGATAAGCCAGGGTTATAATTTAATTTGTAGTTGTTGCTTAGTAGACCTCCATATTTTACAAAGGTGATATATTTTTGAGTTTTAACTGATGACAAATATCTGGTGAACGATTCTTTATGAAATTAAATTACTGTCTGATTTTGAACTAACACAGAATTTGCTCATTTGCCTTAAAATCTACAACACATTTGGAATTGTGTCTTAGGTTACGCCTGAAATGTATTAAAATGTTGAAGCATGAGAAGATAATATACAAGGATATTAATAACCTTCAATTTTTTTACCAAACTACAAACCTGAAATCAAGGTCAGGCAATGCAAGTATATGTGAAGAAACAACGTATTTAAAATACCCCTAAATTAATAACTAGGCGCAATGCCTACAATAACATATTACAATTGATTACATTCTTCAATTTTAAATAATTCTTCAAGCTCCACATCAGGGATATGTTGCAAACAGGGTGGTATTAGTCAGGATATTCAGTTTAGAGTTTTGAGTATGCAATGCAGAGCGTTGCCGTAGTAACGATGAAGCGGTAACAGTACCAGAACAACAATGATGTCGCAGGGTCTGTTCTGAGTATAGTGGTTATGGCAACATCATAGCGACCCGCTGGGGTTTGGGGCACGATCGTGTTAACCCAAGAAAATCTTATAACAAACTTTTTTTTGGGTGAGCATAAGCTAAATTTAATTTAGCTTATGTAAGGAATGTTATGTTTTTACAAATAAATGGAAATTTTCAGAAGGGCTGAATGGAAATAATGTTCTCAGCCCTAATACGTTTTTTGAATGTGGAAAATCAAGATATTTCTCATCAAAGTTGAATAAACATTTTTGGTAGTTTCACTCCAATCAAATTCAGATTTTTGAATACACCCGGATGCCTCGTAAGAGGAGATTATTTTTCAATGTGATTTAAACACGTCCAAACAGTCAAACCTCCTTTGGTTTCCTCAGTTCTATTATACATACTGTATACACCACATGATCAAACGGTGCTCCCTTCTGATGAGACGGCACCAACAGTCGATCCACCATTAGTGTAGGCACAGAAAACTAAATAAATGTAGGGTTCCTGTTTCCGCAGATGCAATTACATAACCACTAAAGGACAAATAAACTAGCCTTCGAGGCATGACTGGAGTTAATGAGAAACTTTGAAGTTTTATGAAATTAAAATTGAAGTATTGTTAAAAATATAACATGTTTAATACCTTATCTTTAAAGTAAGCTGTAGTACTTTATAAGACATGTAGTCCGAATAATTATATTTCAATTAGGTTCAGGGTTTAACCTAATCATATCACGGAGCGGATTAAACTATTTTAAACATCATGAAATACATAAATATTGGAATTAAGCCTAATTATCGAGTATTGCCCATCGACTACGGTCGATTGTATTACCCTAAAAAAACGAGGATTTGAAAAAAAAAATTAAAATCAGCCTTTGGTGACTCGTAGGATTTTGTTGTTGAAAAGTAATGTATAGGCTACTCATGTTTGCCTTAGCAACGTATTTAATGAAATTTGATAAATTGAAATGTAGTTGTTCAAAATTACCCTTTAAATGTATTCATTTGGATTTAAGTACATGCACTGAAATGTAAACATGTAGAAAGAGTTCAATTACTAGTTCTTTTTAGGAAGTTTCATGAACATGACATGAACGTCTCTTTGAGTAATTCCCAGCTGGCTCCCTTTATGTTTAAGATACGGCTATTGTCTTATCCTCGCACCCATATTGCAGCAATGTAATTGGGGTAAACCGTCAAAAGGCCTTTGAATGAATTTAATTATTTGGGCAAAAGTGATCCAGATTTGTAATGACATCCTTATAATATTAAGTGTGAAAGTATGTGAGTTTGTCATCATTTATGTAGATAAACGATGTTTATCATATTATGGAAGGCAGCTAAAACAACGTATTCATACAGGCAGTCGAATGTAAAGAAATAAACCCAAATCCAATCGGTAGATACAAAAAACAGTGCAGGATCGATACCAGCTGTTTCAAGTTATTTTAAACTTGAGGGAGGCCAAGGTAAACATTTATTAGTAATAGGAATCAGCGTTAAATGTGCTTATTAGTAGTATTTCTGGAGGTAGTGAGGAATTATTTTGGAAAAATATAAGCTTGATTCTAATTAATTACTGAATATTGTCTTAAAGAGTTAAGGATTTTGTAATAAAATAGTAATCAGCCTTTGGTTATTCATAGGAGTTTGTTAAGTTAAAAAGTAATGTAGACTACCTCTATGATTGCTCTGTCTCGGTATTTATTTAAATTTAATAATTTTGTAATTGAGTTGTTTAAGATAACCATGTAAATATATTCATTGGGATTCCAATCTCCTCAAGACCTGAAAGGTAAACATCTAGGAAACGGTTAGTCAGTTAGTGATTAGGCAAAAAAACTCTTCAAAGAGAACTAAGTGCAAAGATTGTAGAAATCTTATGTTATTTTAATGTAACATTAGTTTGTGTTAGACTGACTCAAGCTAAGATACCTTAATTTTAACCAAGAAAGGCAGATGAAATATTACGGTATTACGGCAACTTAAATTATCATCACTTTTTACTATGATTTAATCTCAAAATCACTGATTGTGAAACAGTTCGTAGGAGTCGAACGGAAGAAGCGTTTCAGCGCTATTAAACAAACAATGGGGTTTGAAACGTCTTGATTTGATTACTGTAAAGATGGATGTGGAGTCAACTAAGTCGTATAATAGCACCTTCAAGCTTCGAATCATTAATGAACGCTAAAATTATGAAGCTGGCGGAACATTTTTCATCCTCTCACCTCACTTGCAATAAATCAACCCAGGAAAACCTTCCATTATAGATTTAAGCATCTGGGAGCGTCGTTTCCCTCAGCTCCATGATTGAAGATCCCATATGTAAAAAAACATTCACAATTGGTTTGGGAGTTTGTCATGACTTGCCAAATATTTCTCAGAATAAAATTAAATATGGTAATTTAACTTCCGTCACTTTTATATTTTCCAGATAGTTTTTCAGAAAGTTTCACTTACCATTTTTTTAAAGGAGACAGCAACTCTCTTAATAGTAAGATAATTTTTTTCAATCTATATTATCTAATTTTACTAGCAATCAAAAAATAAATCGCATTAACTAGTTCCAACCGTTTATATTCGTGTACAACCTCCCTTTAATTTTACCACTTTGTTCTGTAATGATTTATTCCTAAATCATAATATCAAGAAAGTTAATGATTTATTAATACTTATTGTTATAAATTGCATTAAACTTTTAAAACCTATATTTCAGTTCTTCTTCGTTGTTTTAACTAAATTCTTACAAGAACTTGTAATTTCTTACAAGAAAGTCGTTCCAAAAATAACATGTGAAATATTTTATACTCTACGCTCGGAAACAGGATATTGGTTCTACGATGTCAAAATCAACATCCGCATCTCAGACAGGCTCACTTACCGAGCGACAGTAACATTCCACGCTTACTTTGAAGTTTGTTTCAATTTGAAAATATATTTAGAGTGAAAGAATCGCTGCGTATTTTACAAGAATTATGCAGTTAAATATCATTGTTTTGTAATAGGGAGATTTTTATAGGTTTATTGGCAAAAAGAGTTCAAAATAATAAAAAGACAATGATTTAATTATTAATTGTCTGATATTTCATTTGGGACATATTTATTTTCAATTACAGTATTTAAATAATAGGACATGAAATTTCCATTAATGAGGCATGTACTGTAGTGCCTATGCACACAAAGCTTTCACACATAACCAAGATGAAGTGGTAAACATTTTATTACAATAGGTGAAGAATCTACTGAGATATTCAAAAGTTCGGTTGAAAATTAGGCTGAAACACAAATTTGGGAAAACGGTTTGCAAAGTTTAAAAAAAATTAGATTTACTTTTATATTAAAAAATATAATCATTGTCAGAATATAATGAAGTTGCATGATATATATTACTTACTACTAATATTATAAATGTGAAAGTATGGATGTTTGTGTGAATATCTGTCCTTCAACCTCGTGAAAAATACTGGACCACCTGAGCTGAAAGTTTGCAGGAATAGAGCCACTATATCAGAAAATGACATAGGCCTATTCACTTCCTTAATCCCCTTGGGATACGCCCCGTGAACGTCCTTAGCTTCGATTTTTACATTTTATAAGGATGTAAACATTCAAATACTGAATTGTAAACAGCTGTGAATACTAAAATTTGACAGTTTAAAGAGCAGAAGTAAGATCAGCTGTAATTTTTATCGTGAGCGAAGCCACGGGCAACTGCTAGTGTTAGAATAAATGGTGAATCTAAAAATGTAACATTTAAAAAAGTCATTATAAAAAATGTATAGATGGTGGTGGTTACCCTAAATAACATAAGTTTATTTGTTGACAGATAAGGAGCCCACCACCATTTATTTCTATACAGATCCTGACAGAACGGTAAAGACTAAAGCATTTTTTTACTCATAAAGTCCCTTCTCATAAAAACCCAGAGTTTGTAGGCATTTAGCAATAATTATGTAGGGCATAATGGAAGCCTCTTAGGTATATCTTAGGTATATACCTTTCACGAAAGAATATATGCCATAAGCCTCCTTGACACCAGGTAAAGTGACCACTCGCCTGGGAGCAGCAGTTACAGGCCAAGTTAATGGCACAAGGAGACTGGACGTTTGTAGTGTGCAATGTACAATGTAGAGCCTTGTGACGTCAGAGTTGTGGTGGAACGTCCTCGCTGCATAATGGATGGACTGACGCCTCTGGCTGTAATTAGTTTACACAATTAAACACATTGGCGGATGCTGGAGAAGGGATGATAGATGGACCGGAGTTATTATTAATTATTTATAGTTGTTGCTTAGGTAGATTTTACCCTTTTACAATGATGCTTTATTTTTTAGTATTAACCGATGACAAACTTTCATAATTAATTATTGGCTCATCCTAAACTTACACCGTGATCTTGGAGCATACGTCTTTAAAGCTAACTAAATTCGCAAAGGCGCCATACGTTTTATCAAAAATGAGCCTGAAAAAGAGTAAAATGAAGTATGAGAATTTACAATGGCAAAAAATTAACACACCTTCAGATTTTCTCTTAGCTACAAAGCTGGATTTGGGGACTAACAATGCAAGAACATCGATGGCTTAAGTCTAATACCACGTATCTAAAATAACCCAACTTTTCAGGAGTCGATAAAAACTTTATCCCATCAATAGCAATATTCGTTAAGGGACAATAACACTTACTTCATCAGTCGACTTTGCAGCTACTAGTTCTAATAATACGTATACAAACAGGTATGTTAATACGCACATCATAATTACTAAAATGCAATTCCAAACTCTGGAATAGACCAAGTTTTAAGAACTTATACATTCTATAGTTTATATTAAATCAAATTAACAAACCTTTAATTACAATAATAAGTTCAAAACTTACCTTAAATAAACAAAAGGACCTAGCCTCCATTCTTTATGATACAAATACGACATGTGACTGCTGAGATCCGTGTTATTAGAATATGAAGTGCTGGGTAAAAAAAACATGAGTAAAAAAAAACAAATTTCCTTTTTAAATCAAAAACTTGTTTTTAGAATTTACGGGCTATTAGAAATAGATAGAGGACAACCTGTAGTCTAACATTCCATAAATATCTCAATATGGCCAAAAATTTAGTTACGTGGTATGAAACCTAGGCCATTGACATGTAAAATATATACGTATTCAAAATTTTCTCTAAATTATAAACACGGCTCAATGCGTAAATTACCTCATAACAATTTATTACATTGTTCAAGTCTAGATAATTCAATACCAGGGATGTATTTGTAAACAGTACTATATCTACCAGGCTGTTCAGTTTAGAGTTTAGAGTATGCACTGCACAACAGCGTTGTAACGATGAAGCGGTGACAACAGTCCCAGAACAACAATGACGTTGCAGGGTCTGTTCTGAGTGTAGTGGTTATGGCGACATCATAGCGACCCGCTGGGGTCTGGAGCACGATTGAGTTAAGCCAAGCAAATCATAGATCAAACTTGTAGTATGGTTGACGTATAAGCCAAACGTCATAATTATGAAAGAATTTTTTTTTAATAAGTAAACTTTCTTAGAAGAGCTATTATAGATTATTGTTTAATGCACTATTATGTTTCTAAAGGTGGAAAATGAAATATTTAAATCCTAAACTAAATGAAAAATTGTGCTTATTTCACCAAAAACAACCTTGAAGTTTTAGAAACATACAAAGTGGACGCCTGGTGTTATATGGGGAAATTATTTTTCAATGTAATTTATACACTAAATCACTGTCAAACCTCTATTGGTTTCCTTAGCTCTATTACGCTACACCTACTGATGAGATGGCACCAACAGTCAATCCTCCATTAATCTAGTGTTCCTGTTTCCGTAGTTGCAATTACATTACCTAATGAACTAGCCATTGAAGGTTGATTGGATTTCTACATAATGAGAAACGTTGAAGTTTCATTATATTAAAACTGATTTACATAAATATAAAGAGATGTAATAGTATGCTATATTACGTTGATTATGATAGATTTTCATGCGTGTTCGGTAAAACTTACGGGGCGTGTGACGTACGATAATTTACATTATACTACTCAGAAAAAACACAATTTTTAGTTATAACGTACTCCTCGTATAAACAATTACGTTTCTCAATTCAAAACTAATCTGTAAAAAACAAATATTTGCTACTGCCACCAGTACTACCACTACAGTCTTCTGAAGTAACCAATGAACATGCATTTAAACTTCGGTTTAGCTGTTTGTTTTGATTGTTGACTTTTTCCGTTTCCTAGTGCACGGTAAATTTACCAAGCAGTGATCGGCAAAGAGTAACTTTCCAACCAAAAGTAAGGCACAGGAAACATGTTTTCATCATACTAACACAGAAACATATGTTTTCAGTTCCTTTTTGTTGGCTCGAAAGTTACCCATAGCCGGCCTAGGCCGCATAATCTCTTATCCGACCTAGGCCGGAAAGAACGGAAATAAACAATCAGCTGATTGCAGCAAACCGACGTTTAATGCTTCTTTATTGGTGGTTTATTGGTTTTTTTAGAAGAATGTAGTGGCAGCACTGCATCCGTAGCAAATGTTCCTCTGTTTGTTATATAGGTTAGGTTTGAAGGTTTGATAAACGTATGTTTACGCAAGGACTACGTTATGATTGAAGGTATGTTTTTCTGCGTAGTATGATGAAAAATATCGTACGTTACACGGCCGGGAAATTTTGCCGTACTTGCATGAAAATCCCGCACTCGCTTTCGCTCGCGCGGGAACTATCATGCTCGTCCGGCAAAACAGTACTTCCCGGCCTAGTAACGTATGGTACTATTCTGTGCAGTATGATGTAAAGAAATATAAATATTATAATCGTGCTCGATTGCAGTAAGTTGTAATACTTTATACATGCAATCCGCTTATTTATTTTGACTAAGTTCAGCCTTTCAACCTATTACGATGCAGATTTAAATGTTTAAAATCATTCTAAGTTATTATGTTAAATGATCAAACGGTGATCTCTGCTGATGAGATGGCACCAACAACAGTCAAACCACCATAAATGTATTGTTCCTGTTTCCGCAGTTGCAATTACATGACAACTAATGGACTAATGAACTAGCCATCTATGCAAGAGTCAGCTGGTATCGAGTACATCAGCTTTTAATTCCTAGGAATAAAAAGAGTGTATTTAGGTCCGGAAAACATGCATTAAAAATATCTGTTTTTGAAGCAGTATAACGAAAAATAATTTTTACAGTTAATTATTCAATAGTGTGAATTAAGTGTGAAAAAGTAAATGAAAATAATGTTGAAACTGTTAAAAATATATAGAAAGAGCAAAATCAACGCAGATTATATATTATTTTGAATTACAAAGGAAAAATAAATGTTTAATTAATATCACATTCCGTTATGACAGGCTCCTTAAGTAGCTTGATTTCCGCAATTTCTCAGCAAACTTTATCGTCGTAATGTTCAAATCATCAGATCGTTAATTTAATACCCGCGTCAATTTCATCATTGTTGTGAGATTGTAGACGTAAATGCGAGGAACCTGTATATTTCGAAACTCTTTTTGACGGCCTCGTCGTGGGTAAACCACGTACGATATGATTGTTTGCATAATATTGAGGCGACTTTACGTCACTGAGTAGGGCCAGAGTGTAGGATGTAACCCAGCTTAGCGTCTGTCTGGGAGTGATGGCCAGCTGCTCCCTTTGTGTCTAAGATACGGCTATTGTCTTAACCTCACACCAATATTGCAGCAGTACTATGGTAAATGTTGGCACTAAAGGGGGTAAATTGTAGTAGGACTTGTTTCATAATTTAATGATTTGGGTAAATATAATTAGAATTTGAAAGGACACATTAGTATAAATCCACTTAAAGTGCACTGATTAATTTATTTAACTTGTTTTAGGAGGTGGTCAAAAAATGTTTGTATTAAATATAAGTGTAATTATAATTGCTGAATATTCCCCTCAAGAATAATAGGATCGAAGAAATAATAATCAGTGTTCGGTTATTATTGGGATTTCGTTAAGGTGAAAACTGATGTAGACGACGCCGACATATGTTTAATGAAATTTAAAATTTAATTGTTAAAGATACCCTGTAGATGTTGTCGTTTGGATTTGTCTCATGTACATAAAGGTAAAACTTTAGGAAGAGGTTATTTATTAGTTTATTAGTTTATTAGTACCTTTTTATTAGGTAATCTGTCTGTTAGGACACATCGTCACTGCTGTACTTACTCATAGACTTTAATTGTGCAAAAAATCAAATTCTAAGTGATTTGTTTCATTTTGAAGCCTTCCAAAATCGGTATGAACTATAACAGGTTACTTTGTCATCCGCAATGTAATGACGAAATTGGTGCAATTAAAGTAACGTTATTCTATTGAATAAATCTGATTAGATCGTTAATTTTTACACATGCCAACTTCCTCAAGTTTGAATAAAATCTGCACTTAACATAATGCGCACCAAATCCCCGCGGGACGCTACACAGTATTCTCCTGAACTACGGACAACACTGTTATTGCAATATTGTTGTTGTAACGTGATAGTTTCCACAACAGCATACACTCCCAGAACTATGCACAGATGGTACAATGTTCTGAGGCCAGCTCCTCCCTGGTGTCTTAACTTGACAACAGTGTAGTACGACATTTTTTTGTATGCTCTGCTTATGCATTTATTCATGTTGCTATGATATAAAGTTTCGGTTTAATATGATATACTATGAAATTAATATGATATATGCATTGTTACTAACACGATAGTATTAAAGACGAACGAACAATAATATTTGGGTATTCTTTTCTCATCTGTTTTATCGTAGCATGTTAGCTCATCACTGTAAAAAAGTAGTCTCGAGGTCATCACAATGTTATTTTTATGTACTTATATTCTTAGTTACTTTGTAAACATTATGATTTTATAATATCCTGCTTAACTTGTTCTTATTGATCACAATACTGTAGTATGGCACCGAAACACGTTTTTATTTTTTGACTAAAACCCGTTCACATCGCTTCTAAGAATGAACAATGAACTATATCTATTATTCCTTATCCCATTAATGAAATCAGTAACTATATTTTTGGATGAAAGTTAATTTATAAACTTTCAAATTAATCAACTTTGAATTTATGATCACCTTTTTTATCTATCACTTAAAGTGCAGCTTTTCTGTGATGTATTTCTTAATTAAAGCCAGAACGTCAAGTCCATCTTAAGGTATATTTCAACAGAGGGTCACAAAGCTGAACGGTGTACATTACAAATGTCTCTCATATCCTTGTCACATCAACTTGGACAGTTACTGCTTGGCGCTGTGGCTTATTGTTAATTGTTCACTTTACTTTGTTTCAAGTGGACTTAATATTGTACGTGAATTTAATAACTTTGTTTAATGTAGGTCATTGCTGTTTGTAACAGATTCGTTTTAGACGACGAACTACACATGACGAGTTAGATATGATATCAATGTTTTACACTAAAATCTCAAAACTTTATTAACGTTTGTTCTTGCATGAATATAGTCCATCATATTTAAATATATTTTTCTGCTTCAAAAAGTGGAGCTTTTAACCAACAAGTAGCATGAACTCTTTGAATAAAAAACGTTCTTGTATAAACAAAATGGACTTAAAAAAGTTGAAAAAATTTAAATTACATAATAAGTTAAATTATATGCAGAAAAGAAACATGGAAAAACAGAAAACATTGAATTAAAAGGGAATGACTAGTTTTAATTTTGTTCAATACAAATACCAAGAAATGCAACTGTAAAATAATTACAGTTTACTATTCTTTGTATTTGCATATTAAAACTAATTTAACATGACTTAAAGTATTGATTCCAAACTAAGTTTTGGGAGTAAAATGCTTTTAAGAAAGTTATAATAAACCTTCAGATTCACAACCTGGCTTTTCACAACATTCAAAACAAACGCTAGTGTTTTTGACTTGCTCTCAACTTTTTCTTTTAACCACTTGATGGAGGATTATTATAATCCGTTATGCTGTGAATGAACTTATTATGCTTGTTCATAAGAATTGTATCTTATTTTCAATTTATTATAAATGTATTTTTAAATAAAATATTACTAAGCAGCAAATAAAAACGAAAAATGAAAATTTAGAAACACTAAGCAGGAGATCGGGGGAACGTATACCCCATCCAGACATCCTCAATCACGGCCTAAAAATTCTCTCTTGGATTCAATATGTCAAGTTTTAGCGGCTACATAACCCCCACACATAATTCCACAATCAATCACTAGCTGAAAGTCAAATACCCCTCCTAATGCATGGCATTTAACATCTTTTAAACCATTTTATAGTATTATTGGTGTTGATAATTTTATTTTCAGTGTTCCCGATCAAGTGTGACTGAATAAAATACTAAGTATAAGGCTGACTATCTTGTAGATTTCAATTTTTTGCATTTGAGTGATTTTTAGTGATTGATAAGTTACATGATTTCTAAATCAACTCAGTGCCAAAAAGTAATTCATAATTTTACATATATTTTTATATTAATCGCTATTTTACATTTGAATTTAATTATTTAGCCATGGAAGTGGCCGATTCAAAAATAATGTCAATTATGTGAATGTTAACGTACTGTCTACATTAGGTTTTGTTTTAGAGCCATATATTTTTACAGTTAAAGTAGAACATTTAGTGACCATCATGAAAAGTCTATTGTTAAATGTAGTTCATCTAACCATGATTACTTTTATGGTATTAACACTATTATCTTTTATAAAGGGAAACAAATATAACTGATTTAGTTTACAAGATATGTCAATCGAAGAATTATAATCAAAAATAGTTCATTATTATTTCGTTACCATGCTGTTTTTATTAGCCTTGATGGTTAGCTTTAATTTTGATTTTATCATTTATTATTATTGAACATGGAATTTAATACACTATCAAGCATAGAACAAAAGGAATTAATAAAAATTATTATTTTTTTAACGAAAATATAATAGGATTCGCACAATATTCGTGACACACGCATCGTTATACCCTTTAGATTAGGTAATAATTTTCATCCTTAGGTTTGAAAAGAGCTTACTTAGCCACGTAACATGCATTGAGATCAAGCCTTGCAGCCTTGCAAAACATTGGCATAACGAAAATAGGATTTAAGCTATTTTATTTTTTTTCATTAGTGCGCCGGGCATCGGAACCATGGTAGTGATATCATGGGCTCAAAACTCTACGTCTTTACGTTGTCGTTTATACTGCACCAGCTCACTACTTAATAACTTCCACGCAAAGGAATGTCGGTGCATCCATGTTAATCACAATCAAAGAATACACTTGTATTTATTCTGTTAGTAATCAAAAGGCATTTTGTTTGAAATAGAAAACTGTAAAACAGATTATTTCCTTAAAGCTGTAAATAGCTATTAAATAAATTTACCAACTGAACCAAGCTGAGCAGAGTTTTATCGAGTATCGCTCCAGTCACGCTTGGCTTGTTGTACAATAGTTTAATCTACTTTTGAATGTGCTTCAATGAGTACTTGAGAAATTTATTCATCTTGGTTCGGAGGAACTGTGTGCTTCGTAAAAATGTACATATCAATTAATAAAAATATACACATATTTTGTGTGTGACTATTTATAGGAAACTAACTATGAATTATTATCCATGTAACTTGTATTAGGGTAATTCTGTAAATGTACAAGTAAGCCTTCCTCCTTCAATTGTTTTGTAAAAACACTATTTGCCCTTATTTCACAAAACAGCTTTTATTTATCTTTATAGACTTCATAATTTGTTAAATAAATTGCAATAAAACATAGGGGGAGTTGTTCGGTCAAAAAACGATGAGATGTCATTGAAAGAGCCTTGCATATAATAAAATGGAAAATAATTAGAAGAGTGCCTGTTTCATAAAACAAGGCTCAGTGTTAGTCAAATTACTTTTAATGAAATAAATTTTGAATTAAAATAAATGTTTGAATGAATACAATTAATTGTAACACAATTAAATACTATTGTTTTACCTACCAGTTATGTTTTCAGCCAATTTATTGTTTGTTAGCTCTACGATCATTATTCAATTAGTTTTAAAATACTTGCTTGTAACGATTTACTAATTTATATCTGTACACTCAACATCGCCAACATGCTTTCACTCTCTAAACTCGTTATTTTCAACAGGGCCAATTTCTCAAAAATGCTTTCCATCAAGCATATTATTTGCAGCTATAACAATCAGAATGATGAAATACACCTCAGTACAGACGGCGTTGATACGCATAAAAACCGTTTCACCTAGTGCGCCGAGCCTAGCTGGGGCGTGAACTGGGAATTGAGAAGCATGCTTTGTCCTAATTGTTATACGTTCGAAAACCTGCCTCGAACGTCCATCCAAACATTTAGGTTTATCTCACCATTTCTATAATCCTGGATCAAAATTTAGCTCTTTGATAATGTGTGAATTAAATGTCAATGGTATATTGATGGTAATGTATGCTCGTAATCATCCAAGAAAGTAAAAATTCCTTGGGATTTAAACATTTTTTGTGTTGTGCTCATTAATTAGATCACTATATTATTTTTACATCTGTTATAATCTTAAGCACACTTTTAATCACTGCTAACTTGAAGATACTTTTTCATATATTTTAAATGTGTTTGGAAAATAATTGTTAACTCACTTTCTGCCTAAAGTAGAGCTTTCGTAACAACAACAATTTACTAAAGAAGGTATAAGTTAATCAATTATTTAGATTACAAGTTCTGGTAAGATTGAGAAGGCAATATTTTTATAGATGTTTATCATAGTAGTAAAAATATTCTGATGTATTCAATCAATATATTTACTATTGCTTAATTTATAAAATCAAGGTCTTTTATTATATTTTATTGTTTGACTGTAATGTTTATAAATTATTGTTGATAATTAATAGTGACGAAACAGTAGCTTTGATTGTCTTGTAGTGTTAATATTGTAAATTTAGTTTTGGTTTCTTCTTGATATTTCAACAAATTTTTTGGTTTTAGCGAATTTCCCCTATAGGGAAGAAGCTGTTACCGTAGGTCTCATGGTAAGACCTAAGCCTAAAACCATCATAACTTTTCTTTTTGAGGTCCTCAGATGCCAAAAACACCATTCGTTCACTTTCATAAATATATATATATATATCTATATATCTATATATCTATATATATATCTATATATATATGTGTCTTTAAGCACGATAACTTGCGCAAAAATGGTCCAATCGGAATGAAATTTGGCATAGACGTGTAAAGTAGTAATTATTCGGACGAGTTCGTAAACCAGCCCGATCGGACCACCGGAAGGGGGGGTAAAGGGGGGTAAACCCCCCCAAAAATGGGTTTTTTGAGATTTTTACATAGAAAAATAAAATTTTTCGAATTTTTATTGGCACCATTGAATTCAGCCCAAAAAAAACAAACAATTTAGTGTTTTGAATCATGGCTCTATGTCCATTGGTTGCCGAGATATTGAAAGTGGTAAACACAGTACGTTGTCCCAATGTTAACCTTATGGGAAATAAGTAAAATTCTATATCTCGCTTATTTCTCAACATATCTTTAAAAAACTTGGTAAATGGCTTCTTCTAGTTCAGATCTACTAAATATTGAATTAAAACCACCCAGTTTTAATATACCTGTAGCAGCAAACCTCCATACTCATTCCCCATGTTATTCTTATGGAGCTTACAAAAACATGTCAAATCTCGCTGGTTGGATCGAAATATGTTGTTTTGCACTTGAAATTCGCTGAGTATGCAGGTCTGCTGCAACGGGGGTATTTATTTAGTCATCTTGGTTTGTTAGTACCTATTGAATGCTGTTAACATTTATACTTTCTGTGATCTTTTGTATATTAGTACAAGCCGTTATTAATAAATAAATAAATAGATCAATACAAACAGTTTTATCAACCAAAATAAACACCGTCAACTTGTCTTTTTGTGCTTTGATTTTCAACTTCAATGCACAGGCAAAATTATGAATTCAACTTATCACGATCAAAGAATGATTTGAAACTTCTAAAACCTGTCGCAAATTGATGCTTGTAGTTGTATTGTCAGTGCACTGCTAAATGTTTCAAAGCAATTTAACTCTTTTATTAAACAGAAACTTGATATTCTGTCACACGTGAAAAGATCCCTTTAAACTATTTATTATACCCTTTAATTATATTATAGAAAATGTTTAACTTTCCTGCATTTTATTTTGGGATAGTGTTGATTTAAGGTTAAGGTTGGACTTATTAAGCAACTTTACAATGATATTTCGAATCTTTTTTTATTTCCTCATAGTTTCCTCCTTTCTGGGTAGGAAAACCCTATTTTTATAATTAACAACAATTAAATCGAAATCGAACATTTTCTTACTCCAACTAAAAATAAAATTAAAATAATCATAAAATAAAAGCAAAATATTTTAAGTCCTGATTTGCTAAAACTGAAGGTAGTACAACAGTGAATAAAATAATAATCTATTTAAAGTAAATAAGACACAAAAGTTCAATTCATCTAAATTTTTCATATAATTTTCAAAAGTATGCTGGAAAACAAATTTATCAAACAAAACTCAAGCCACTCCCGCCACAATGTAAAACAACACAAGGGGCTTGGTAATTAATTAAGGCATTGTTTTTCTAATTAGTATAACTAACAAAGCGCTGAAAAGGACACGTGTTCCGCATTGTTATACAGTTTTTAGTTTCTTACGTTTTTAAAACTTATGTTTGTTATGTTTCTTGCATAAAGGGTATTAAAATTAATGAAATAAAATTAATTTGATCTACTTTCTAGTTTAAAAATGTTGGTATAAAATCTTTTACATTCTTTGGATATAGGGTAGTTCAAACAGTATTTCAGTATAATAAACCTTCGCAGCGTTTTTATATAACACTTGTGTATTTAGGTAGTTGTGTAATTTGTGTAAAAAAAGGTATTTGTGTAAAAAAGGTACTTGTGTAATTTTTAAAATTTAGGTGAATTTAATATTTAATAAAACATTCATCATATACAAAAATAATAAAATACGCAATGAGTGCAGTCCCGGTCTCAAATCAGATTATTGGCGCAAAGCTAAAAATGTAATTGATCAGGCCTCTGTCGCATGATTTAAGACTCTGACGTGGGGTTGATTGTGTTTTAAACTGCAGGATTTTGAGGTGGAGGGTTTGAATCACAACAAAATTGTGAGAAATTAAATAAAAAGGTCAAGCCTTTTACTATGTTTCAGGAGGTAATCTGCAAAAATACATCAATGGACTTAATTCTTTAAAAGAAAGCTAAAACTGTTTTACCGGTCACTTTTTTATTGCATTATTTACCATTTGAATGATTCTTTGATGGAATATTTTACATGTTAGTAAAGATTGGCTAGTTAGATTGTTTTTAAAAATCTCAAAATCATCTGTTTGTCTAAATATTTTTTGTGTCTGAAAGTATAATTAACTAAACATACAAATATAAACAGTATTCTATATTATTATAACATTAAAAGCAAAATATGTTCTTTCGTCTAATAAACTATCTTTTAATTAATAAGGAATAATAATCTCAACACAGGCTTGAAGTTTTGTATGATTTTATTTATTTCATGCATAAGAGCACGTATAGTTCTAAAAATTCAACAAAATGTTTAGCCACGAGATTTATTTGGTAGGCAGTGTAGTAAATGTGTCGTTTTTAACACATCAAAACATTGAAAATGTACAAAAATGTGTTATCTTATTGATCGAAGCTAAAGCACTTGCACCAAAGTAATTCCTTACTTTTACGTGATTTTTGAATACTTAAAGACATGAACTTTGGCACTGCTTGGCACGTGTATGAACAAAGTCTTGGATTAGGACCTAAGCCTAATCGATTTTCGAAGTTTGTAGTGGTTTTGAATTGAAATAATAGTCTCACAGCATGTTGCTATTTAGGTTGAGTCCATTATTTGAAAATACTCCCTAATGAAGTTTTTTTTTACTGAAATGACTCAAATTGTAATGCAAAAGCCCATTACAAAAGGCTAATGCCGACACAATGAAATAATAAACATTTAAATAGAAAGTAAATAATAATAATTATTACTAATAATTTGGAAATTACTGCAAAGACTTATGAAAATGATTGCCTAATGGTCAAAACAGATAGCATTTTTGCTTTTTTGATCGATTGCTTAATAAACGTTAGAGCTGTCAATCAAGCGATAAATTTCAGAAGTTCAAAGTTAGAGATAATGTAGATTGCCGCAGGAGTTGGATAATTGGTCTGAGGTGTGAGCAGGTGGGGGTGGTAGTAGGAGGGAGGAGGGGGTGGCAGGCGGTGTGGAGGGGGAAGCGCCACCCTGTCTTCTATCAGTATGACGCGCGTTGTTGTCGGAGCTAGACGTGTTTTTGAAAGAGCTCTAGCAGATCGTGTGGTGCTTTTGTTAGTGTTGTTTCAGTATTTGGCTGCCTCTTGTCACTAGAGGTGAGAGCACTTACGTCAAGATTGATGGCGAGAATAAATTAATATATCGCAGAGCATCTGGATTTTTTTTATTTCAGGAAGTTGGTAAAGTTGAATAATTATTTCTTGGTCAAATAGTTTTTAAATCCTGTAGTTTTTAACTAATAGACTTGTTAAAAAATGTTCGATGTTTTGTAAATAGAGAAATGTTTTGTCTTTGTAATTTGAGTTACAAATTTAATTGGTTTTTATCATCATGCTGAATCTAATATTATTAACAGATAAAAAATTAATAAACTCAATAATTCCATATACTTATCATTTCTTTAAAAAAGACTTAAAATATAAAGAACACCATCAAACTACAATCGTATTAGGATGGAATAGCAAGTAATACATTTTGGGCGAGGGTGACATTTTGTTTACTGTGATTGATTTGATACTAGGCGTGGTCTTATTTTTAGGTTAAGAAATCAGATTCCTATGGATTGTATTCGATTATAGTTGTACTATGTTTAGTGTCACGAATTGGAAAGACGATAAATTTTTAATCTGTTGTAAAACTGATCGTTGTTTGAAGGTTTATGGTAATGTATGAGGAATAGTATGGCAATTCGTTGTATTCCAAAGCTTATACTCATTAATAACACTGCATCCCACGCAGTACGTCCAACAAAATTTACAACGTTCAGTAATTTTTACTTCAGTAAACAACATTATGTCAACTACTATGAAAGTATATATTTAGTATTTACAAGCAATAATTCTCACTCTAATCTCTGCACTATCATTTATTGGTCACTCGTTAAACTCGATAAAGAAATTTCACTATTGTAATGTGTATATTATGCTAGCCGAAGTTTAGTGATTCAAGGAGTAAAATGACTTGGACACATTTTGTAAACATTCAACTCGGTGCCTTTTACCTTTTACCTTCGGCGTCGTCCCGTTGACCGTGGTTACTCAGCATGAGACCAGTCAATGTTTATATGCTGTTAGCCCAGGTTAGGATAGGGTTAAATACAGGTTAAAAGTAGGTTAGGTTTGGAAAGTTGTTAATGTGGTACCAAAAACTCATCTATAGTGTAAAAACACTGTGAGACAAAATATTGCTTGAGGGTCATTTTGAACTTAGAGAAAGGTTGGCTAGATTTAATGCTGGCCGGAAGTATTTGGAAAAGTTAGGCCCAATAATATTAGGTTTTTTCTTAAACATTGACAAATTATGTGAGATAGCTGTTCTGTCATTCTAGTTCTAGTATTGTAATTAAGGACAGTAGTACTTACTAACTGATTGGTTTTCTTGAAAATTGTTTCTTAAATGAAAAGGCAAGGTACAGTTAAGATGTTAAGTTGTTTGAAAATATTAGAACAATGGTCTCTAGCTCTAAAAATATAGAGTCAAGTCTAAAAATATACCTAATACCTCTTTTCTGTAGTTTCAATTTGGTTTCTAAATTGCGTTTTGGGGTATGTGATTCTATTAAGCTATGATGCACAAGTTTAAAAGACTTAAATAATTTACAAAATTGGAGAGATGTGTCTCAGGACGAAGAGGCCCGCCGAGAACTTTACACTTAGCTTGTCACGCTCATTCCAGTCTAGGCTTCTTCCAGGATCACTCCAAAGAATTTAGTTGATCTCAAGAATAACAGCTGGGTGTCCCCAACTTCTTCATACATCATAAATATTAAAAAAAAACTCACAGAATAATCAAAATTTCCACCGTGTACGGGTATAATTTTACAGTCCCCATTATTTGCGGGATAATAAACGGAATATTCCTTTTTTTAACAAAGTGTATTAAAATATATATTGATCACAACCGTTAAGCCAGAATTATATGTTTTAATTTGCACTTAATATGATTTTCCTACGTTTGTTGTGTACCCTGAGATAAACCAAGTGACTCTCAGGTGGGTGAAAGTGTCAGTTGCAAGTGTCGCTGCGACCGCATGTGGCGGCCCGGAGCCGCCTGTGTCTGGGGTAATTAATTCATGAAGCAGACACATACAGAGCACCATGAACCAGTTTGACCAGTTTGGTATACATATACACACCCATATATGTATAAAATGTAAAATAAGTAAAAAAATAACAATTCAATCTTGATTATCGTTGATCAATTTTATTTCATGATGTGGTCATACTAATTGACCGTAACAAAAATACGGTTTATGTCTTTTCTATTACGCCCCACCATTTCTGAGTTTATTTTCTATTACCTCTATTACCGTTACGATAATTATGGTATTTTCTGGAGCTTATAAAGTTAATACCCTCGTTACAGCAGACCTGCATACTCAGCGAATTTCAAATGCTTAAATAAATCATTTAGACGGAACCTCAAATCAAGTTAAATCAACTTAAATCCTAAAATAAACATACAAAACTTTTCTTTATAAGAATAACATGAGAAATGATTATGCAGGTTTTCTGCCATGGAAGTGTGAAATTTAAAAGTTTTTTTTGCAATAATCCAGTAGATATTTACTAGATGAAGCCGTATACCAAGTTTCATTCGAATATGTTGAGAAATTAGCGAGATATAACATTTTATTAATTTCCCATAAGCCTGACATTGGGACAACGCACAGTGTTTACCACTAGCGATAACTCGGTAACGAATGGTTATACAACATCAATTCAAAATACTAAGTTATTTGTTGTTGTTTTTAAAGTTGAATTCAATGGTCCAAACAAGAATTTTATAATTTTTATTTTTATATGTAAAACTCATTTTTGGGGGGTTTATCCCCCTTTAGCCCCCCTTCCGGCAACCCGATTGGGCTGGTTTACGAACTTGTCCGAATAATTACTACTTTAAATGTCTGTGTCAAATTTCATTGTGATCGGAATTTTTACGCGAGTTATCGTGCTTAAAGAACATATCGCGCCATATATATATTTTTTAATTTATGAAATTTAACTAATGGTGTTTTTGTTGTCTGGGGACCTCAAAACAAAAGTTAGATGGTCTCGGGCTTAGGTCTTACCTTGAGGCCTAAGGTAACAGCTTCTTCCCTATAGGGGAAATTCGCAAAAAATTAAGATTTTAGTATTTTGATTAGGATTTTTGCGGACATTTGCCATCACTGATTAGTAAAAAACAAGTTTCACGACGTTTCGGGATCTGGAATCTGATCCCGTCTTCAGGTGGAAGAAAACCTAGAACATAACAAGATTAGTAACACATAGCCAGGGAAACCTGGACAAAAACACAGCTAAAACAGAGAACTGTAAAATCAGTCACGAAAACAATAAGCTGAAAAGAAAAACAATACACAAAATAACACAGGAATCACAAGTATCATCATCACAAGTATCAGTCTCAGCTCAGCTCTGATTGGGTGTGGACGTGCTCTCTCCTGTCTGGTGATTCTTGATACTTGTGATTCCTGTGTTATTTTGTGTATTGTTTTTCTTTTCAGCTTATTGTTTTCGTGACTGCTTTTACAGTTCTCTGTTTTAGCTGTGTTTTTGTCCAGGTTTCCCTGGCTATGTGTTACTAATCTTGTTATGTTCTAGGTTTTCTTCCACCTGAAGACGGGATCAGATTCCAGATCCCGAAACGTCGTGAAACTTGTTTTTTAATAATCAGTGATGGCAAATGTCCGCAAAAATCCTAATCAAAATATAAAATCACCATCACCAACAATGAATTTCAAACAAAGAGAAGATTTTAGTAGTCATCCATTAGGAAATCGCTAAAAGTATAAACTCTTGGATTTTATAGGCTAACCAAGTAGAGTCCGTAGTCAAATCTGTGTTGAAATTAGTTAATGTAACGTAAAAATCTTTTCCTCGCATCATCTTAGAAAAATAAATAACTAGAATGAACCAGAATGAATCAGTTATCCTAAAACAACTAATGTAAATAGTTGAATTCTGTAAGAAAATATGATTAGATCCATTTTATGATAATCAATGATCAGTTAAATACCAATTCTCATCTTATTTCCAAGCTTTTTTTACATTACCCCTTCACAGATATAGAGACCCAGTCACTTATGTACAACTAAGGCAGCATTATCACGAATGAAATAACATTATATGTCTCACATCAGTTAGGTATTCAGGTATCAGAATGAAAACTGACGAACAAATGAAGTTAGATTCAAACTCTCCTGTTGAATATGTTAGTTGGGTCATAGTTTGATGAAAGGTTTTACTATGATACTTTTTACATTGCATTACGTTGGGTATTAAAATGAATTCAGTGGTGTTTGGTAAACCCCTAATCCCCATCTTAATATATTTTATTTCAGTTATTATTGTCTGGTGTAATTACAAAATTTGAAGATATACAAATAATTAAACCACATATTTATTTGTCTGTACTTTCTCATTTTAATTTAACAAGCTAAAGAAGTAGAGGATTTTGAGATTTATCTTACTATTTTGTACAAATTATTTGAAGCAGATTAATTTTAGAGAATGATAAACAAAGTTTAATTTTACATCAAAGAGGTACTCTTAAAAGTAATTACTTTTCCACTTTTATAGCTACAGGCATATATTGCTGTAGAGAGGTTTCACTCAGAACTTTTCTAAGGGAAGCAGTCATAATACTTAAGCCGATTTGTTGAGATAGAATTTCTAGTAGATTCTTATGTAAAGAAACTATTTCGGACAGCAAAAACCCCATTGCATTTACTTTTTGCCTAAAACAAGTTTGACTAAATCATAGACAGATTTTAAATATGAATGCATGTGTTTGTCAAATATTACTCGATATTAAATTTGTTAACTTTCTTATTTGTTTCCAACATAGTGTAACCATTTAAGTTGAGCTATTTAAACAAAGTGAATTACACTTCCAAAATAAGCCATTTTAATGCAGTTTTACGTCATAAAACAATATTAAGCTAATAATACTATCCTCTGATGTACTTTTAAATGTAATAAACATGTACTGCTACCAAACTATGCAGTTAGGATTAAAATATCTTGGTCATCTTGAGTATCTGTCTTGCGGTTTGATTTGAAGAGTATTTATTTATTTTCTAATGTAAGTAATTCAATTATTTATCTTTAAATTATTTTTAAGCGGATGAAATGATAAGTCCAGTGGAAAAATTCGCGATGGTCCTTGTGTTATTTTTTGATATGTGCCTGAACCAACAAGATAAAAATACAGAAATGCAGAGGTACGGATTAGAACTTACGTTCCTGTGTTTTAGCGATATAACCTTACAATCAGCCATCATATAAGAAGAAAGTCGTTTAAGAGTTCGTTAAAAAACACAAACTTACTAATACACATTAATAAATACTATGATGTATAATACATTTGAGGATGGCTTCGTAAGCATTACTGTCGACATTAAAAACTCTTTACCCTGTTCTAAATAACTGAAAAAAATATTTGCTCCTTACTTCCCTAGTCATTTAACACAAAAACACTACTCATAATAAAAATTGGTTTACTCTTAACATATTTTAAGTTTAAGGGCCAAGAAGAGCTGAGAGATTTTCCGTATACAAATATTTAATAAATATCAAGCATAATAATGCAGAAGATTACTTGAAGATTAAATTTAGCCCCTTTCAGGAATCTAGAAGCAGGAAAACTTCGTTATTGAGCATTCCTCGGTAATTTGTTGTAATAACTTCGTGTATGTAATATGAAATACCAGGAACATTTCACCCAATAAGTGAAACCAACCCACTTTAGATTGGGTCTTTATACTTAGTTAAAGCAAAACAAAAATTAGCTTCGAATGATTATATGATTATGTTTATTTATATTTGTCAAGTACATTTAAACAATTAGTTGTAACAAAGGTTATAATTTAAATTTTGATTTTAATAGTTTTTAGACGTTTTTTATCATAAAAAATATCAGAAATAAAAATGTGAAATCATAGTGTGAGATGGCATCAGTGCTGCTCACTTTTTATTTAATGGAAATTAGTTAATCAAAAGTTTTTTTTAACTAATATAGCATTTAATGGGGTTTGCAGTGTTGTCAGTTTCCTCTTTCTTATAATAAATTTAATTCCAAAGATGTGCGCCGGATAAATTCTATTCAAACTTTTAGGTAAGTGAAAAACATGAAACCTATTCTAGGACATGTTATTAGAATTAATAACACAATAAAGAAAGGCTCATAAATAATGAACAGGTTTGCAAATAAAATTGTTATGCAATGTATCTTGCTACACTGACTTGAAGATCGTGCTATGTCTTTTAACCAGTGATTATTTTGGTATGATTGTTCACCAGTGTTTAGTTAAGACCATCATCTTAACCTGAATCCTGGTCCCAACCTATGGGTCAGCAATGACTCGGATATAGACTGCAACCTAAGACAAGCATTTTGGGTAGTTTTGAAAGCATTTGCTGAAACTTAATCGATAGCTTAGGTAAACTAAAACTCACTCGGTGATCTAGAAAACAGTCAGTATACCTAATTGTACAACGCAATAAGAGATAAACGGTTTTATACTAAAAGTCTTATTATGTTAATGAGCTTGTGAAATATTCTCTTATATATTATTGTGTTGGTTTTTTTGCTATTTATCTAATTTACTGTTTTTGAATCTGTCAGCCATCATATGAATATTGATAAAAATTGCAATTAAAATGTAAACAGAAATGTATGTTAGATAGAAAAATATACTTTGAGACAATTCATTTTGACATGTGATTTACAATTTTAAATTTAATTTAGGTTCAGATTTTTACATTTTACTTTTGGATTAGAAATTCATATTTATTTGACAGAGCTAAAGGGAATGTTGATGTTTCTCTATAAATGCTAGAATTAATAGTCTTAATAAATACTGTCGTTACTAGTTGATAGTGTACATTTATCAGGAGCCTTGATAAAGCAGCATTTTTTAATAATGTAAGCAATGTCTTATAGCATTATAAGCATGTGGTCGATGATTATAAGTAAGTTTGGTTTGAAGTTGAGCAGTGGCGGTTTACAACAGTTTGGTTCAAAGAACCGTGCATTGAAGTGGTTAAAGCTGGCCGCCGTCATTGGTTTATATGTTACTGGCAAGCTCTCCTACATGATGCTTTGATGTAATTTATGAAAGGAATTAGAATTGTGAATTGTAACGTACTATTGTTACTTTTATTTTGTTAAAATTTGGATGAAAATTAATAAGGATTAAATTGAAAAAAGAAGTTTTTTCGAATTGAGTTGCATTTTTATATCGAGGAGCAACTTTTCAATATTTTTATTAGTTGAATAACATTATTAGTTTAGTTTGTCTTTGATGGTTCGTTCGTAGTCGGAAGGCTTGCTTTAAGGAATTTCTGATTTGAGAAACACGAAATTCCGTCTTAGAACATTAACATAACGTCAGTAATGAGATATTTTATTTTCAAATATAGATCTTTTAAGGAAGTTTGTTTTGAGTACACTATTAAAAATAGTACATTGAAGCAAAAAACCTTAATGTTCCCATAAATACAATATGATTACTCTCACGATTCCATTAGATAAGGTGAATCAAATAGTTAGCAGTGTTTTTCTTTACTTTCGAAAGCTTTGAAAAGAGGGAAAGAACTCCAGTTAATGGTTGACCCAAATCCAATCGACCTGAGTTTATACTCTTCTGTTCCTCTCTGGCAGCTTCACACGAGTAACTGCATTTCAAACTTAACTGCGTAGGATTCTTATTTATTTTTACGTACTATTTTCTATATTAATGATGTTATCCATAGGAACCTAATATGTAATAAAGTATTTGAAACCGTTTGTTAGATCCAAATTCTGCGACAAAGGATCAATGATTTCGCTATGTTTAAAAAACATACAGCAAAACTTTAATATACGTGATTTAAAGATTCTCCAATATATCCACACATTGAAAAATTGAAAAAATCTTTTTTTACAAATCATATTAATACTGTGTTTTTAATGCAACTTTCTTGTGTTTTGTGTCTTGGTTTGAACTATAGTTCTATGTAACTATTACAGTACAGAAACGTGCAAGTATTACACTAACACATTTATTTTTGAAAACAGCAATATTTTTCCTCCGTCAAACTTTATCCTATCATTCAAAATATTACTTAAATAGGCACGTTGGAATAAATTAAATACGTTACTAATATTTGTGAATTAAAGATCAAAACATAGATTCAACTTCTTCTTGATGAACTGATAATATTTTATATTATATAATTTTACATTGAAAACAAACCAATATTTTAAAAACTTATTTTTTTTAATTGGCTTGTTTTCAATGTAAAATTATATAGATTCAACTGCTATTTCCCTGCGGAAGTTTACTTCACCGCTGAATTCAAACTTGATCTATTGCATTATTGTTACTGAACAAATGTTCTGTCAGATTGATTTCTTCAGACTAGTCGATTAGAAGAGTTCAACAGCTGCCCTACTTTCATTCAAGAGGCGATTCTATTGCCTTTTTTCACTGTATTGCCTTCAATGTGTGAAACCTCGTGAGACTTACTGAAGTATATTTTTATAAAGCAAAGTTACAAATAATCCTGCTTAAAATTAAATTTGATTTGTTATCACCACCCTGAAAGATTGCCATGAAAAACAAATAGATAAACAATAAAATACCCCCGTTGCAGCAGACCTGCATACTCAGCGAATTTCAAATGCAAAACAACATATTTTAATCCAACTTGCGAGATTTGACATGTTTTTGTAAGCTCCATAAGAATAACATGGGGAATGAGTATGAAGGTTTGCTGCTACAGGTGTGTTTAAACTGGTTGGTTTTAATTCAATATTTAGTAGATCTGAACTAGAAGAAGCCATTTACCAAGTTTTATCAAGATATGTAGAGAAATAAGCGAGATATAGAATTTTACTTATTTCCCATAAGGTTAACATTGAGACAACGTACTGTGTTTACCACTTTCAATATCTCGGTAACCAATGGACATAGAGCAGTAATTCAAAATACTAAATTGTTTGTTGTTTTGAGCTGAATTCAATGGTGCCAACAAAAATTAGATAAATTTTATTTTTCTATGTGAAAAACTCAAAAAACCCATTTTTGGGGGGGGGGTTTATCCCCCTTTACCCCCCCTTCCGGTGGTCCGATTGGGCTGGTTCACGAACTCGCCCGAGTGATTACCACTTTACACGTCTGTACCAAATTTCATTAAGATTGGACCACATTTACGACCGCTATCGTGTTAACAGACACACACACACACACACACACACACACACACACACACACACACACACATATATATATATATAAATTCGAACGAATGGTGTTTTTTGCTTCTGGGGACCCCAAAATGAAAATTTTACATGGTCTCGGACTTGGGTCTTACCATGAGTACTACCGTAATAGCTTATTCCTTTAAGGAAATTCGCTAAAACAATTAAAAACAGCAAACGCTACAATAAGCGAAAGAAATCCAGTGATTGTTCGTTTTGATTTTCCTGTACAATTAAAAAATCTCAGCATATTAATTTCATTTTAAAATATATACTATTGGGGTTGGCCTGCAAAGTTGAGAAAGTAAAACAAGAGTTACCTATTTACTTGCATAAAATTTACTTATATCTAAGAAGACGAAAATACTAAATCTTTTCTGGTTACAATATTTGATGTTCTGAACTAGTTTTAAATCATATATCACTATATTTTTAACAAAGCGAAGGGGCTCAATATTATAGATGATTTTGTGTTACGACCTTCAGGTGTAGGTTTCATCTGGGTTTTGTATTTCCGGTAAAGTGAAGTGGTTTATTATTGACCCAGCAGAGACCCTGCTGAATGTTCGAACGGTCTGCAAAAACGTTATAAAAGTGAAGAACCTTTTTATAACGTACCCTTGCTGTTTTATTTCTTTGTTTTTGCGATTAATCAATCCACAATACGAAATGAATGTAAATGCAGTTAGTGAATCTAATCCATATTAATGAGAAAAAAAAACTATCTGTGTATGTTAAGTGTAACCTTATTAAATCCCTGAACTTACACAGTAGACTATTGATTTTGACGTCTAATTGTAGCTTTGAGTCTTACGATATGTACTGTAATGTTTGTGTTCCTAAATCTCCTCAAAGTTCGCTAAAGGATCAATTAAAATGGAACCGTGTCACGTTTTTCTGATAGCTTAGACAATTATGAATTACAGACAGCCTCGAATCTCGTTATGTTCTATTAAACAAGTAAATGAATATGAATAAATGACTAAAAACCACCCCGCAGCGAATGGTCCCATAGTCCAGTGGTGTGTCCGGTGGCGGCTCGTGAGTTTATGCACCAGGGGTTTATAGATGATACCATTGAGTTATGTTAGAGCTATTTGTCTTAAAACAATCAGTATTTAAACACATTGTACGCTTAAAATTCCGTAGCGCGTGCAGTTATTGAGATACCTGTTTTTATACGCAAGTGTAATGCTTACAGTATTAATCATAATTAGACACCGCCGAACTTTGACTAAAACGAACTGTATTTTGCTACTGCTATACATTTTTAAGTGTAATAATCCTACGATGTTAGTAATAAAAATTTATGATTAAATTGTTAATAATAAATATCCAGTCCCACGAATAAAAACTATACCCTAATTACCGAAAGAAAACGCGGTCGCGGCCACGCAGAATTCCTATTTCATAACATTGAGCGTAAAATACGTTGCTACAAGTTTTTAGTAAATTTTCATCGTGTAAACAATAATATAAGTTTTTAAGCAAGTTTCAAATAATTTTACAAGTTAGTAGCAAATTTTATTCGTGTAAAAAAGTAACATAAGTTTCTAAACAAGTTTCAGTTATTAATTTCTACCACAGAAAGTATGATTTTATACAGCCAGTTATGTTTTAACACAAATAAGAGTACATTTGCAATAAATCAATAACCATTAATACCATTAATTAATAGTATAATAAATTTTCTTGCAGAAGTTCAGCTATCACACGACCGCTAAGCCAATAGTTTTCTTTCGATACCGTAATCAGAGTGTATGGTAAAACACAAAACTACACCGCTGAAACATAAATAACAATCGCTAAAAACAACATAAAAAACACGCAATATTTATATAAATGAACTTGAACATCAACGGACATAAAAACAAGTGTCAAGCCTCACGGCGCGGAGATGGCTCGCGGGATCACAGTAGGGAGCAGCGTCCAAGCCCAGGAAAGTGCCCGCAATGCAATGGTTCCTCCCCCGCCGCTGGTCACAAATGGACTCGTTCTGCACCTGTATAGCAACGGTCAATAAAATGTCCAACAGCTCATTATTCAAAAAAAGTTCCTTGCAAATTCCCGATTCAATTCTGTTCGATACTTGTGGAAATCCCCTACAAATTAAGGGTGAATTCCAATGGAACCTTGCATACAAAAATAACGCTTCATTAAAATGCATCGATGTGCTCAGAAAATTGAAAGAACCACTTGTGGGTAAACCCGCTATAGAAAATCTGAATATTACAATTGAATGTAGAAAGTGGAAAACCCAAGTCAATTTAGCGGGAAGAGGAAAGTGTGGGTTACAATAAATAAAATGGACTCATTATATGGAAAATGCAATTCGTAAATGGACTTTTTTCTTACTTTTATTTCCCTTCAAGTGAGGGAAGACGCGGCAGTATGAGGCTTATGAGATTATTGTTTACATATAGTATTGTATTAGAAACAACACTACAAATACGGATTGGTTTAAAATACACTGTACAATGAATTACTGTTTTTTCATTATTTAATTTCTTTACAATTGCACAATGTCATTACACTTTAAAAATATTGTATTTTTACTTGCAAAGCATTAGCTGTTATCTGTTAGCTAATATCTTAGTTGGAGGGAAATAGGTACAGAAACTCGTTGTTGTTTAATAACCTTCCTTACAGCCATAATACCTTTAACCAACCATCTCCTGTGACCATAATCTAATCCAACGGTTCGTTTAAATTGCAGCCACTCGGACGAATAATAATCATCCATGATTAAATCCGAACCTTCTAATTTCTGAAAACCACATCATTGCAATCAAAATTATAACACATCACTTAATATTATTTTAAATATAATTCTTACCACGAAAAAAACAACTTATAATTAATTAATAACGGTGCGAAAAAGGTTTCCACTTTTACTATTATTAATTTGTCGGATCCGGTTTAGTTTGAAGGACTAAAATTTCCCACAAATACCCAAACGGAGGTTTTAGGGGATTAAAGAACAATGCAGTTGGGAATTACTGTTGTATCCCTGGCCCTTTACACCTGTGTTAAATATGGTTTTCTATTCTCATATTTTTGTTGATACGTTAAAACTACTGTCAAAAATAATACTTATCAGTATTTAAAACTTTTTAACTGTAGAAACTCAGTTTTAGTTATAATATAAATAGATTATACCTTTACAAAATTTTTCACAGGCGATACATATTAATGAGGGATAAACTATAACTTTTAATTAACACCAAAGATATGCTACGACATCGTGGCAATATCCTGTTGATTAAGTAGGTTAAGCGTGCACTCCTTTTATTACATTTTTGAGAATACTTAAAGAACTCTTTAATCGCTTTCGAGATCAAATATCAGTGTATGTGATGAATACTGGTACCATACTGGTGCTGCGTATTCCTGTTTGGACAAAGACTTCCTGTTTGGTCTCCTCACAGTGTTTGTATTCGCGTTTTCTATTTGCTGGCGAGTTCTCTTGGATAGAAAAATGCTGAAAATCGTCTGTATTGAAATATTTATTAATGTTCGAAAAATTACCTTTAAATAATTACATGGAAGAATGACATGTATGGGTTAACATACAAAATCTGCTCATAAAAATAATTATAAATTGGATTATTTGAATACAAATTAGGTATACATGAATTTGAGGTAAGGAGCCAATCCAAGATTTTGGGTTGAGTGAGCTCCAATAATTTTAGCCAAGCACCCCCGCCAACTAAACTTGCTCATTCAAACTCTAATACATACGCTCAAACAGTTACATTATGACAGTTTATGAGCCAGAATTAGTTTGTGATTAAAAAGCTTGTTTATTTTTATTATTGCATTTTATAGGCCCTAAACATGCAAACGAAAAAGTTGATTCGATAAAACACCAGTTTACATAGTGATTTTTCGTTTCCCTTAGTTTCATAAACAATAAAAATATTAATCAATAATAAAATATTTATTGCATGTTATAATTTTAAAAGTTTAGTATTGGTGCATAAAATTTGTTTTGATAACAGAAATTACTCATTTGAACTAAAAATACAAACAGGAAATCGAAAACTGTCCCATTTAATGTTTTTTGAGGATAGACGTTTTGTTCCTTAATCGACGTTTTTACAAATTAAAAAAAAAAGATTATCCCACTAATAAATAACCGAGGTTTAAATAAGATTCAAAGTCAATGACAATATATTATTTTATATTAATTTAGTCTATTTGAGTTATTCAAGATAGCTGATTTGGGTATTTACCTGTAGCTGTCATGGAAATTTGGAATGTTACACTGTACTTTGTGCATTTATATATTTTTCAATAAATAAATAAATAAAATAATCTTAATATTAGGTTAACGACCAAACTAATTCTATCATTAATTTAAAATGAATTATAATTTAGTTTCCAAAGCGTCGAAAAAGGAAAAGAGGTAATGGTTGACCCAAATCCAATCGTCCTCAGAGTATTTACTCCTCTGTCTCCCTGACTGCCTTGCACGTCCTGGCGACATTAAAACTTCTCTTTTTGAATATTTTTGCTCTTATATTAATGAAAAATATCCACGATTCAGCGCTAGAAGCGAGGAAAGTGGGTAATATTATTATCCGAATTGACAGTTTAATGTAGTGTTTTATTTGAGGTTAGATGTCGTAATATGCCTATGTTTTAATTTTAATATCCACCTCAAATGGTTTTTGGAAAATTACTGAATTAATGGTAATGATAATATCCTTTAGCTTAAAGCTGAAATGGTTTGTGGCATGCTGAATATTTGAGAGAATCCAGTTAATTATTTGTTGAACCATAGTATATCTCCAAAACACAACAAGTTTAGTTTTCCTTTGGTTACTGTAACTACTTCATTTTCGATTCGTACGATACACAAAACAAAGGTAATATTTAAATTTTAAAGATGAAAAGTAGAGAAACAAATAGTGTGTAATTTGGAGCTGACAAAAGTTTAAAAACATCAGGGGTCTAGATTTAAAAAGTATTGAAAAGGTACCACACCTTTAGTTTATACTAAAATGTAATCTTTTCGTACCAAGGGAACTTGAAATATAAAAAAACAAACAACTGACATTCCTTAGAGTTTTCAGGTGCTTGAGGCCGAGGTTTAACGGACCTGGCCCTGATCGGAGATCGTTCCCTAATCTGGTTACGACCCCATTATAGAGGCATCACATAATCTCCCATCTTTACTGCTAATTTCTCCCTGGAGATTCCCTTCCTCCGGCATATAAACTGACCCTGTATATCTTATTATGTTCTGATATTGATTGAACATTTATATTCCTTTGTTGTACCACACTGGTGCTGCGTATTCCTGTTTGGACAAAGACTTCCTGTTTGGTCTCCTAACAGTGTTTTTGTAAGGTAGAGTCTTGCCCAGGATCACTTCTAAGTATTTTGGGGTATAAAAGTGTTGAGGCTTGGATCCGTGCCGTGTTACGTTCGGTTCCCTTCCAAGGTGGAACGCAAATAACCGAGTCTCAGCAGGGTTTGGCTTCAGTTGGTTTTCTGTGTAGTAGAAAACAACAAGGTGGCCCTGTGATTCTTTTAGTTTTATTTTGTCCTCTTCAAAAGTGCGACCCGGATTACCACTAAAGAATTGCGTGTCGTCAGCATGAATGAACTGTTTTTCTGCTGTTTGCGTAGGTTTGTCTACCTTAAAACCCAACCAAACAAGTTTTAGGTGATAATGTTTACGTAGGTGCTACCGAATTGTAAGAAAGGGCTTTGCTGCTATACATCAAAGGCCAGAATGTTTGGAACAGTAGCGCTACCCACCGACGTTGGATCGAACTCAATTCACTTTGTTTTCAACCAATCATAGTCTGCAATACATTTAAACGATAAAACAAAATTAGTAATCAAAACTCGCGAATAACGTAACATTTTAATAATTGCTATTCCAGTTGGTGCGAAGTGATTTAATTAACTGACAAAGAATTGGTGGCCTAAGGCTAAAGGCTTCTTGGGCTCAGTTTTAAATTATAAAATAGATGTAATTTGAATAATTTATTAATCAGGGACAAATTCTGATTGGTGCAAACTATCTGAATGCATGTAATGTATTATTATCATTTAAGACTTTTTTATGCATTCAGATTAGTTGCTTGTTTTTTAAACATTTTCATTAGTCAGTCAGGCATATCGTAACAAATAAATAAAAAAAATCCATATTTGATCATACATACATGTATTTACTAGACCGTGTGATAGTACTTAGAAATCGTAGCATAATTCAATGTGATTTATCATTCATCAGCAAGCCTATAAAATCCTTGTCAAATTAAGTCGTTATAATCACCAGTTGAATTACTTCAATTCGTCAACTATGACATAAAAATACCGTGTCTAAAATATGATTTTTTTCTCTGAATTGTTAAAATATTGAAATCTTTGCCAAATTTCTGTTAATTGGGGAACAAATAAAATCACAACATTAAAAACTGTACGGTTACCAGCCCGAAAAAATTAAAGAAACATTAAAAAAAGTGTTTGCCAACAGTATAAACTCCTTTAGTGCAGACAACAGGACCGAGGGTTTACCTGAGTCGTTATCACACGGGGTTGTAGAATTGTCAAACTCTGAGGGGACTACGGGAGGCTGCATCGCTTTTGCTCCACGGTTAAGGGTCATTTTGGAAACATCGCTTTTGCTACACGGGTCGGCAGGTAGATTTGAGAACCGCCCGAAACATCGCTTTTGCTCCACGAGAAAGGGGCCTGCGCTTCCTCTCCCCCACATTCTCTCTTTCACTCACCTCCAGGTTCTTACTAAAAATGTCATTTAAACGTAATACTACAACTTTACTTTTTTTGCCTAATGTAAAATATTGATTTTCGAAAGAATAATGTTTAACTACTTCATTTGTAAGAGAACGCGCAAGTAAACTATATTGTGTAAAAGAAATAACTTACATAATACAATGTGTTACTATTTAATACTTACCCATATTTCATCTATGTTTTTCAATAATTCACCATTAGAAACAGAGAAGCCTTTTGACACAAGATAAAGATTTTAAGCATGAGCATGGAGCAGAAAACCACGTTTGAGCCGTAAGAGTATATTTTCGACGGGCATCAAACACTATTTAAATAACCTAATTAAACTAAGTTCAAGCTTAGTATAGTTGTCTTCCTTCTCGATCTGTTGTTACTCTGTTTTATATTTATAAAGCTGTTTTGGGACGAATATTGGTGTCTATAAAAAGTAAAGTTGAAATCAATTGAAGGTTTAAGGTCCAATTATTTTAAAGCTACATGGTTTATTTAAAAAAAGAAGCAATCTGCAAAAACTATACAGACTGAATAAATCTAGTGACCTTGATTTTCATGCTCATGCCTAAAAGCTTGATCTTTTGTTATAAGGCGTCCCTGTTTCTAATTGTGATTTATTGTATAAAATAATTTAAAGATGAATAATATTATTTAGTAGTACTATTTTATTTTGTAAGCTATTACTTTTAAACAATATTGTTTACTTGTCGTTTCTGTTACAATTGAAGCAGTTTAAAAATTTTTCCATTATAAATATTTTCGTATAGGCAAAAAAGCAAAGTTGCATATTACGTTTGGATTGCAGTATTCAAGAAAGAACTTGGAGTTTGGAGATGAGCGAAAGAGAGAATTTAGGACAGAGGGGGCGCAGCCCCTCTCTCGTGGAACAAAAGCTATGTTTTGGGCGGCTCTAAAATCTACCTGCTGACCCGTGGAGCAAAAGCGATGTTTCCAAAATTACCCTTAACCGTGGAGCAAAAGAGACACACGCCTACGGGACCGGGGAGACCTTAAGAGAGAATGAGGGGGCAGTGAAGAGGAGGAGGAAAGATGAGACAGTGTGGGAGAATATTCTATATACTTCACAGGATCATTTCTGTAGATAGATAATCATTTATTCATTTATTGCCTTGTATTAATTCATTGAATTTCTTAGAAAGAACCATTAGCATATACTCGGCCGGGAATCCACTCGAAAACCAACGACCATGATTGGACGACGATAATTGGGTTTATACGCTTTCATTGGTACACTGATGATTATTTAAACTTAAACTCACAAAACAATTTTTTTCTATATCACTTATTTTCCACAAGCCAAGGAGGAAAAAACTTAATTTATAGTATGCTTTATGTAGTGGACGCTTACGGATTCAGACTAAGGCCTAAACACTAAAATAATAGTGGACTTACATAAAAAAACGTGATGCTTAGTTTTCTTAATCTATACAGCAGATTTTAAAGAAAAAATGTTGACTTTTTTATATTCCTTGGTTTGTATGACAACCTTATTTGACTGTTAGGGAAAATGTATTTTTAAAGAAACTTAATAATTATCAAACACTATTTAACAGTTGTTTATGGAAAAGCAGAATTTAAATGTTCTTGACTTCAAAGCAATATACTTGACACAATGAAAAAGAGTCTTTCTTCAACATTAATCATCTCAAGCCCAAAGCCTAGAACCTGATGGTCATTCCAACATCTCTGAGGAAGTCCTGCAAAGAAATGTTTTGCGAAACAAAACTTGATCAGGGGAGGGGTGTACAATGGTTGCAAGAATATTAAAGTTACAAGAACAAATCAATCTACTGTATTAGGCCTAATTCTTGTTTCGTGGGATAATTATAACAAATGCAAATGAAATTCAGGTCATAATCAAGTAGATCCTAACAATATAAAGTCACATTCAAAGTTTTTTCAAAGTGTTGGTGAATAAGCAAACAACACAACTTTTTCAATTCCCATAAAGTTGACAAGGGAAATGAGTACGCAGACTTGCTACCACCGAAATGTTTAATTGTTGGTTTTAGACCTTAATCCTTGAGACCTCAACCGGATGAGGCTACATACCTAGTTTTATTAAGATATATTAAACATTTTTTTAAATTAGTTACATATTGGATTTTATTTATTTCCCATAAGATTAACATTAAGACAACGTACTGTGTTTATCACTCTCAGTATCTTCGTAACCAATGGACATAGATTGATGATTCAAATTACCTAATCTTTTTTCAAGCTGATTCTATGGTGTAAATAATAATTAGATATCTTTAATTAAATTATTTATTTATTTTATATTTGGGGTACTGATATTACATAGCTTATTATTTGCCAAGTTAATAATACATGTTCTTTAAACATAGAAATAATTTATAGACGGAATTTCACTAGAATTATCACAAGAAATTCTTGCTTATATTATCTCATTTTAAAACTATGTTCTTTCGGCTGAAATGATTACTATTTGTACCTCTTGATACTTTCTGTACCATTCATATCCGCTAAAGCAAGGTTTTATTTGGAGTATTTCAATGGGTCAGCATTCCAGCGTCTTCTCACTTACCCCAGCGCCCCTCCTCCCTCCTCTCTCGGTGAGTCACCTCTCTCGGGGTTGTTCCAGCCTCCGGGCCCGTAGTCCTGGTCAGAGGTCCTGTAAGATTTATGACCATCTGCCACAAAAAATAAGGGTACCTTTATGACCATCTGCCACAAAAAATAAGGGTACCTTGCGGGCCTGCTGTATATCTCCCAAACTCCTCATTTTAGGTAGTAAACAATATTCTAGAAAATATTGTTTTAATAAAGATAAATCAAAACAACATAATTAAGCATTTTATTGAAAAATTAAAGATAGATATTATTTTACTCTTTGTTCTTTACTCAGAGAAATAGCTCTTTTAATGGCAAAAGAGAAAGAAGAGTTGTTTATCACTGTAATTAGAGCCTGTTTTAACTAATCATCCCTTGATTGTACTGTCTTAATTGTATCCATAATTAATAATACAGCAGAGTAACTGAATCTATAAATAATAAACAAAAAATCAATAAGTATTTAAATAATAAATGAGTAGTAATAAAAATGTTTTATGCCAACAAAATGTCATCTCATTTATATTCTGTATCGAAACAACGAACAACCAATTTATACTCCTCAATATTAAAAATTACACTGTCTGAATTGCGTTGCAATCAGAATATAGCTTCTTAAGGTAAAAAAAAAACTTAAGAAAAGAACCAGTTAACTTGTAAACTTGTATTTTTGTATTATCAAAAATTGATCATAGTTTCTATATCTAGTATGGCTTAGTTCTGATCATTATCCTGTCACACTGGCACAAAGATCTGTCATGAATAAATCTGAAATGTTTGAGCTTTTTAAGCAAGCTGGATTAGTTAAGATTGCAAAAGGAACTGTGTATGCAACAGTCATATCAGAGATAAAGAACTATATCAGTTCTCCATCTGTGGTCATGTAATTAATATTGATGAATTTTAAACAAAGATTCATTGTTAATATTTTTTGCAAAACATTTATGATATCCAAAACATATTTTGTTTTGAAGATACTTGAAAAAATACTTTGATACACCTGGTTCTGATAGGAGACGCCTCTTAGCCCGGTTACGGCACCATCATAGCGATATCACATAATCCCCCTTATCGTTACTGCTAATTCCTCCCAGAATGTTCTAATATCCCTGTGTTACACGTCTTTGATGTTCCTTTTGATTCAGATTTTGAACCAATTATATATATATATATATATATATATATATATATATATATATATTTCAAACATCTAAGGTAAAACTGTTAACAAAGCAAAGCAAATACTTTTCATCGAAGAAAAATATGATAAAAATAACACGAATGAAGTAAGATATAAAATAAAAATATATTGATAAATAAACTCAGTCTTTTTATGAACCAGCTCTATATTATTTCACAAAATCGTTCCATTTTCAATTTAAATTATAATATTTACAATATTTAAGAGAACCTTCACCACTCAGCTTAGTAAAAATTGATTTCAGTATAAGCCAATCCAGCAAAATCAATTTAGAGTCAAGAAGGTAGTAAATCTTGATCTGTTTTTAAAAACAAATTTATCTCCCCTTTTAAAAACGATACTAGAAATTAAATTTTATTAAAAATACAAAAGGAATCGACATTCGTATGGTTTTCAATCTGAAACTTACTATGGTATATACTATACATAAGCTCTAGTGACGAATTTCAACTTATATTAAAAATTCAAATATGATAAGAAGCACTGTGGCAGAGTTATTGAAAGTACATCACGCACTTTTAACTGTAAGAGATGACATCTGCATTAATTATCAACTCATTAAATTAAAAAACTTTTCACTAACTCTTAAAACTGTCAGCGAAACTTGAAATTCTAATAAGTAATGCGCATATCATGGCAGATAAATAGGATCAAGTGCATTAGACAGCGAAACATCAAAATGCTTTACAAGTTTGATATAAAGTTACTTTAACATGTAATTTTGTTTTTAATTGGATTTTCTCCTTCATGCTAGCATGTCACATGCAATCACTATTTCCAGTTTTCGCTTAAACATTTCATGATTGAGGCCTATTATTAGCCGCTATCCTACTAAAGATAGATTAACTTATGGATCCTGCTTGTGGTTTTTGATGGTATTCATAACACTAACAGCAACATGGATAGTCTGAAACCACAACAGTATGACGGCAATAACTCGTTCTTCACTTCAGTTAAATAGTCTCTAGACATTCCAGTAAATAAATGTCATTCAGCATTATACGAAGCGCAAGGAATGTGACGAAAAACTTAAGGAACCATTATTAAATTTCAAAAGTGAATACTTTAAACACTTAAAATAAAGTTTAAATCACTCTCAGGTTAAAATGGTCCTCATAATGTTTCGCAAATAAGTGAAAAAATACCAGAATTTAGCATACCTTTATATAAAGGCCAAAGCAATCAGCAGACAAGAAGCAGCAATATTGCCCAACTCTGAGTCTCTGTCTAAAATAATTGTCTTCCGGAAAACTTACGAAGGCAATTTTCAAGACATTTTAACAGAGAGATTGGTTGGATTGAATAAACATTTTTATTTGCATAACTGGGTTTAAATTTGATATAATTTTTTTAAAATTCTTTGATTTTTACAGCCTATTCCTTAAATAGATCTTTATTTAATAACAGGAGTTTTTCCTATCAAAACTCTTCCTACAGTTTTCATCAGATTTTCTTATCAAATGAAAATGTTATGTCATTTTAAACATTTTATGATAAACATATTTTAATAATTCAGGTGTTGTTGAAATAAGCTCGGCGTAAAGGTTTACAGGAAATAGCTTTTACTACGGTCAGGGGGTCAGTTTTTAATTTAGGGAGTCTAGGGCTCTTAGAGGCATTTTATATTTTAAGTAAAAGAGCTGATCGGGGTAAAAAGTGTTTTATGATTGAAACTAGGGATGTGTCGGTACTTTAAGTCGGTTCTCGGTACCACCAGTTCTTGGCAAAAGAACCGGTACCGAGAACCGACGTCAAAATGTCGGTACCGGTACTTCTGTACCCATAGTAATCGGCGGGAGTAACTACCGGTCACGAAAGACGATCGATCGCACCGAGCATCGCCGCGGGCGTTGCGTCGATGGCAAATAGCCCAGTCAATAAAGGTTTTTTTTTAGGAAATGTTTCGGGTAAAGCTGATTTTTTCCTCAACGTTAGGTCACTATTAGAGGAGTATTTTCCCAAAAGTCCCCTAAAATCCCCTTGGAGCTTCCCGCGCTACACGCTTTTTAAGTGTGAAAGTGCAAGCTTTTACTGCGGAGTCCATATCTTCCTTGTTATTGATTGTATAGTCCTAATTGTAATCTCGTTATATTCCTCAATAAATTTCCCACAAAGTTTGTAATACACTTATTTTGAGAAAAATTAATACTTTTCTCACAATTTTGAGTTAAATCAAAATTTTTGTAAAAATGTTACCTTAAATTTTGTTATTTTCGCTGTAACTTGGTCAAACACGGGAAAATCCATTAACAGTGAACAAAATATTGTAGAGAATTTTATTACGAGTACACTGATATGAATAAATATAGGGTTATGATGTAATTTAAACACCAGGTTTTGAATAAAAACAGGCTAGTTCGACGTTCTCGGCAGCGCGCGCGGCGGCGCCGGTGGACGCGGCCCGGCCCGGAGCCGAGGCGCGGCGACTGGCGTGTTGTGCCTGCCGAATATAGTGTGAATAAGTAATATTTAGCATATTATCTTATTATTATTTGTTAATAGAGTCTTTACTGATGAACTAATATTTAATTCAGTGTCGGTAATGGCACATAAAGGAAATATTAAGTCTGTTTTAGAGAGATATATTTTATTTTGAAAGAGTCTGAACAGAGGATAAGAGTTTTTAATTTTAATATAAAATAACTGAGGTTCATTAAATGTCGTAATAAATGAACGCTGAATTAAATATAATTTAAGAAAAATTTTTCAATGATATATATTATAAATAATTATCAAATCTGTATTTTATTTTATTTTAAATGTATATTAGTACAATGAACTAATTTTAGGTACTTCAAAGGAGAACAGTCTTAGACGTCTGATGCATAACTTAATTTGTTCCATTATTTAAGGTAACAAGTGTCCGTTAAGCGCAAATTTTAACGAAATAAACTGAAATATTTTTATTATAAAATTAATTCAACCCAAGTTATTTGAAAAATAATTAATTTTCAAAAAAGTAATATAATTCATAGTAAAGTTAAATTCACTGTAAATTGTCATCTTTTTATTAGTATTCAGTTACAGGTTAACACATCCAAACATCTTGTATATTGCATATTATATCTTAAGTTCCATATAATGCAAGAGAGAGTACGATGTTTAACCTCTGCAACATTTACAAATCTTAGTCATCAAGATTTGCATTAAAACAAAATCTAACGAATCAATTGAATATACCCAAACATTATGTATTGTTAACTCTTTAATAATAATGAATTTGTCATAAACATTATATACATTTAAATTTCTATATACATTTACAAGATAGTTTCTGTAATAAATTTCGCACTTGAACCCCAACTAGTCCTATGTTCAAATAAATTGTTAATATACCATATAAGTTAAAGTCACTCTCAGTTGTTAATTTGCAGCAGGAGACACTTCAGCCGGTCCATCCTCGCAGTGTGATTGGGAGTTAATACAAGATAATCCACAGCAGTGCTCACACATTGCCGTGCAGTATAGTTTGTTTTTAGTACATGCACAATAGCGTCCACATCCTTCCTTACAAGAACATGATACCAAATGGAGAAGTTCATCAGGAGCAAATGGTTTTGGTGAGATGATTGGTCTTAATGTCCTCTTGTGTCCGCAGTTATCTTTAACTGTTTCCATCTTCCAGCCCCAATCGGTAGCAGTGAGTTGATTCCCTATCCACGTTTGTACTTGCAAAAAAACTCTAAGTGAGTGTTCACGACAGGCTTCAGTAGTTGGAGGCAATTTAGAAAGATCAAAACTTGATCTAAGTGAACTTTTCTTTGTTAATGAGGTAAATTTATAATATCGAGCGTCATTCAAGTTCTGATGCTTGTCCAGCCCATACAAACACAACACAAATTTTTCACCAGCCGATACAATATTCTCTAATGTAGATGAACCATCCAAAAATAACTTTGCAATGTTTTGCATTTCAGAACGTTTTATTAGTTCAACTGCTTTCACTTTCCCTAAGCCATAAAAACATGATGTTGTGTCACAACCAGTCATGGCGTGACAAAACAAAAGCAGTTTGCGATTATCTCCAAATTTGTTGATCAATTTGTCAATACAGTAGTACTGTCTTGAATGAGTCAGCCCGCATGTCTCTTTACAAAAGTATATGTTGGAATTTTGAGAGGCCAAAGCTGTTAGCAATACTACAAGGTCAGTATCATTTCCAACTACAATGACATTGGAATTGGAATTATTATGATTCATTGCAGACATGACAATATGGATGTCAGCATCTTCTGGAGAGTTAACAATTTCCAATCCTCTTTCTTCAAATTCTGCCGCCAGAGCTAGAGATAAATTTCTCTTGTTATTTCTGTTGCCCAGGAACTCGTCTTTACCAGTCACGCAAAGAGTGTTGTTGTCAAAAACGATATTACAGGAAGATTTCTTTGCGGCTCTCCTACTTTGCTCTTCGTTTTTTGTTGTTGGCTCGTTGGGATATCCATCAAAAACAACCACGGTTTTACAGCCATACTTGTTGATTACGTAGTTGTAATACGTTTCTAAAATGATCCCAAAAGAACAATTCTTAGGCCATGGTACTTGGTATAGAAGAAATCTTCCGTCTATGATATAAGTTGCTCCGTTCATTTGTACCTTGTCGGTAATTCCTTCCTCAAATACTTTCATTAAGGCTGATTTAGTGCCCTTTCTTAAAGATGCTTCGTCAAAAAGGGATAAGGGTTGAGGAGCAAGTTCATATGATAAATAGTGTTTCAGTTTTCCAGGACTGTCACATACACACAAAATACGGTTGAAAAGCTGTTGAGAGTTAACGTTAACTGATTTTGATCGAACTATCACTGATTTCTGAGTGGCTTGAGTCTTTACCATGTCTTTCCTGTGAAGTGTCACATCTTGAAAATTCGTACCTTTCATTTTTGTTATAGTGGACAACCCGACATCGTAGGCATCATCACAGTTGATTGAGGCGTCGCACACAAATCCTGACGATAAAGAAATCAATTCACCTGACAGCTTTGAGAATGGATTGTGTTGCTGTAACCAAGCTTCCATTTTCTGTAAATCAGAAAGGTCTCGTTCTTGTCTAGATGGACGAAGTTCGACATGTTGTTCTGTGTAGTGAATAGATGTCCCAAAAAAATCTTCAACAGCCTCATGTATCTTTAAAAAAAACGGAGTACCAAGGATCCACTTAGATAGGGTAGTTTCTTTCAGACCCCGGCCATGAGTTAGGCCCCCAACAGATTTCATTGGTCGCATTAAACTTTGTTCTATACTCATGTCCGACCACGTGCCAGACCAGAACTTTCCCGTTCTCCTGATTGCAAAGTTTCCCTGTTCCTTGAAAGCATGCAATTCATTGGGCTTGAGCTTAGAGTCAAGTTTCATCATATCTTGAGCATAGATATGAGCACACTTGGCATAAGGTAGATGACCTGCTGCATGGAAGTATGGGAGCATTTCAATTGTTGTTTTTAAATGCAGATCCCAATTTCCAGTCCTTTCTGCAAAAATGAACAGGTAGATAAGGTCGATACATTTTAAAAGATTTATCCAAAGCTTTCCTGTTCTGCTTTGAGATCTGATGTTATTCAATGACTCGTTGAATTGATCTAATGCTTTGATTACATTTGTTTCTTCGAGAATTTCACTTTCACTCCGTGTTTTTTCTAGGAGCTCGATGGAGAAAGCTTTGAGGTTTTCAATACATTCTTTAACTTCAGGGAACTGGTCTTTCATTACATTTACAAGTGCGCAAGCTGTTAAATTATATGCACGAACACAACGCGCATAAGCATGACCGTTAATCATATGAGAGACGGTATTATGCCCGTAAATTGTCGCCCATAATTCTTCCAATCCACTGCCCTCCATTATTTTTCCTACTGACCCCATAAACGACATCAAAAGGTGAAACCCACCAAGTCTAAGAACAACTTTGGATACATCAGTATTGGGAGATGCTGCTGCCACTATTTCAGCTGCTTTTAGATATAGGGGTTGATCAAATGTAATTATACAAGTTCTATTTTGCTTAGTACATTGGTCCGCAGCGTAGCTGATTGCAGAAAATATCGTTGACGGGTTGCTGGCGTCCATGTTTATGAATGGAACTCCTAGTATGCAGGTTTTCTCACATTCTTCTTTTGAACTCATTGTAGAAGTCATAAAACCGTTCCATCCAGGTTGAATACTCGAAGCCGCAAGCCACATAACATTAACTGAAGACATGACTCTCATTGGTTGAAATTCAGTTTCACTAAACGCTTTTAAGTCGTTTATGTCATCGACCATTACTTTTGCAAGACCACTGCGCGTTTTGTTTTTAGCGTAGCTGAGTATACGAATAGTTTGGGGATTAAATGTTCCTGAAGGGATCCTTTCTACCTCTACTTGAGTTTCTACAGATGTACTTGGAGTAATACATTTTATACCTCCCATTGCATGAAAAGTATTCAATCCATCCAAAGTACGTACATTAATATCCGCGTTGTCGAAAACATATTGAATAAACGCTCCTTCATTTATTGCTGGTGAACCTGCTTTTATTAGTGAATTCAAATAAACATTAACCTCATTATATGATACATTGACACCCATCGAGGCAAGAAGATCAATAAGATAATACAACCTGTGAAGAGTTAGTCCTACTCCTAGTTGGATTGGAGACAAAAAGGATATCGGCCTCGTGGCAGAAATAATAGCGTGGTTTATCACTGCACACTTTCGCTTGGTTTTCTGTACGCTATTTTTCTTCTCAACAACTCTGCTGGTAAAGACTTTCAAGCTATTAGGAACGAGATTTTCACCTCCATCTGTTATCATGTCTAAGCTAGGTATGTTTGGTAGTCGTATATCATTTTTTGTATGTCCTCTTTTATAATATCGGCGGCTTTCGTCACAATTCGTAAGCGTTCAGCCTCAGGATCTAAAAGTTTTTCTTGGTACCATTGACTCAACAGTTTGTTTGCTTTGTCGGTCAGACATACCACAATTTTTCCATTTATTTTAGAAACTACTATACGGTCCAGGAAATGGTCTTGTAAACGATTTTTTAAGTGTCGATCGGTATAAGTTTGATCAGTTCCAGAAAACTCTTTTAAAAGGTCTTTCAGTTCTTCTAGGGTGAACTGACATTCGTCACTATCTTCTATGTGTTCACATAACTTACTGATAGATTTGTTGAGCTTTGAGTTAATACTAGATTTTGAGTCTTGGTCATTCGTCAGTCGGAAAAAATCTCTGTAGCAGGATTTGTGATACCTCGCTTCTGGGGCCACTAGGTCACAAACACTGGAAATCCTTAATTTTACTGTTCTTCCCCAAATGTCATTTCGTTCAATGCATTTTATAAGGATTTTTTCCTTTAACTCTACAGTATTTACGATGTGAATTGACTTTCTTCGATGAGAAGGTACCTTTGTGTCATCAGTTGCAGGGTTCCCACATAAAAAACATTCTTTCTTAAAATCAAATATTTCTTTTGATCTTAAACAAATAGAAGACGTTGAGGGTGTATTTACATCAATGTTTTCCTTTTTCCCGATTACAGCCTTTACTGAGGTTGGCCTCGTGTACTTTTTCCTACACTCCTTATGGGCAGCAATTTTTTTTACATCTTTCAATCGTTCACTAAGACCATCTTTTATTTTTAAACTAATAGCTATAATATTATCTAAGCCTTTCTCAATCCAAACAACGTCTGTTTCTAAGCGCGCTCCGCAAAACACACAAGCATCCATTATTACAAGACATTAACAATTTGCAAACTTTCTCTGAAATTAATTAACCAAATAAAATATAAAAGTATGGCCGTATTATTACCTGAAATATAGTCATACCATTTGCTTTTTAAACCGGGTTATTACAGTTTCATTAATGCTGAACCGTCTGTCCCCTTGAAAAATCTGCCTTATTTTTGGTCCATTAAACGAACCATAACATCTTGAATCTTCAGGATCAAACATTCACTCATTCATTGAGGCCTTCCTTTATTTTTAAACTATATAATGTGTATTAAAATTACCTAAGCCTTCCTCAATCCAAGCCAAGTCTGTTTCTAAGCATCCACCGTAAAACACACAATCATAAATATTACAAGGCATTCACATTTTGAAAAAATAAAATAGATGTAAAAGCAAAGCATGCATTGTTAAATAAAATAGATTAAGGCTTTATGCTTTTTAAAGCGGATCATTGAAGTTCACATTATCCAAAACCGGCCATCCCCTTAAGAATTCTGCCTAATTTTTAGTCCATTAAACGTACCGTAATCTTACAGGCCTGTTGCAGTCGTTTTCTAAACTAAATAACATTTTGATTTTTTTTAAATAAAACATTAGCCATCACTGTTTACATATAAAACTCTAATAAACAAATTAATTCACTACTACACCATATGCGTCAAGAATCACCTGATTAAACTACAATGATTGTTGTTTAACAGGAAGTATGTGAGGGAATGAATTTTAGTGGTCTTTGACATGTCACTTCAAATTAATTATTAAACATAGAGTAAATAAATTCACAATCGATCATGCCAAAATAGTTCTGCTTTTGATGTTGAAAACGGTTAACTGTAAAAAAAGAAGTGGTTGGAAATATTAATTTTAAAATACATTAAAGAGCGCTAATTTTTTTTTAAAGCATCATTAATATTCGTATTTTTGATACTTTTACCTTTTCCCCTCCATATTTAATTGCAATCTAATCAATGAGCGACTTATACACTAATCAAGGTTTTAATGAGTAATAATGTTAACAAATGCCTTTTTACGAGTATTTATATGTCTCATTTGATAGCTTTTTAATGTTCAGATTTGATAAGGAAGTTATTTCCTGATATTGACTATTAATTGGTTAGAAATGTAGAACTTCTTATGTTGCAACTAACCCTAAATATTATAAACATAGTGAATGCAGATTACTAAATAAATTAAAGTTGTAGGCCTACAGTTGCTGAAACTTCAGCGGTTCCGTGGGTTTGGCTGGACTGAAGGCCTGTTGAGAATCCGCGCCGCGCCGCGCCGACCGACCGACCGGCCGCCTCGTCCTCGCGTCACGTCGCGTCGCGTCGCTTCGTGCGGTGGCCGCGAATCTGACGCATTTAAACTGAGCCCGATGCCTCAAATAAAAACATTACCGTATACTTATGCATATCAATAGATGCGGAAAAATATGGACTACAACCTCCAGGAAAAATACTGTCGATTTCTTTAATGTATAAAAACATACAGAAAAAAAAACTAAAATACATAGTTTAAAAATTAAAAAAAACACTGTTTGAACTAAAATTACAAGAAAAATATAAGTTTTTCTAAACACATGTTCATTACATATTTTTTAAGTAATTTATCAAGGATTAAAATAACATCATATTTAATGATATACGATAAGTAGCAAACGAGTTATAGGCTCTGCAGTGAAAGCTTGCATTTTCTGGCTTTTAGGGGGGGAAAGGGGGCTGGAGGGGAAAGCTCCAAGGGGATTTTAGGGGACTTTTGTAAAAATGTCCCTCTCTTACCAAGGTATCCCTGGAATAAAAATCAGCTTTACCCAAGACATTTCCAAAATATGGTATATTTGGTTCTTTATTGACTGGGCTAAAATGCCACTGCGTACTTTATTGAAGGTCAATAATTTTTTAAAAATTACTTTTGATTTGAAATTTATCTTAAATTTTTTGATTCTTGATTGATTGTTTACTCTAATACTTAAAATTAATGGGAATGGGGTTATTTTCTTTGGGAATTGTTAGATTATGAATGGAAACTAATTTGGAAATTGTTATTTTTCACCTTAGAATTTGTTCTTGATTGATTTTTTACTCTAATTTTTAAAATTAATTGGAATGGGGTTATTTTCAATGGGAATTGTAAGATTATGAATGGAAACAAATTTGTAAACTGTTTTTTTTTTACCTTGGAATTTTTTTTGTTCACATAGTATATATTTTTTGTATTATCTGTTAACCGAAGGATAAACGATTAAATTAATAAGTGAGATAGTATTTTATGTCTTGGTGAAACTTGCACTTGAAAATTTAAACATTTTCAAAACAGTAACATACAACAGATTGTCTGTAGGTCTGAAGGTACAATACATTATATAACACGTTTTGACAAAAACTTGGTACCGATGGTACCGGTACCGAGAACCGAGAACCGATCTTGTCAAGAACCGGTACCGGTACCGACTTTGAAAAAAGTAGTACTGACACATCCCTAGTTGAAACTATTAAATAAATACTCCAAACCAGACAGGCCAACTAGTATTGCAAAAAAACAAAACAAAACAACTGGAACTCCGGGTTTCCAGTTGTTTTGTTTTGTTTTTTTTTGCAATACTAGTTGGCCTGTCTGGTAGTAAAGTACTAGTAAGTATGGTAAAGTACTAGTAAAGTACTAGTAAGTATGGTAAGTAAACTTATCCTTCAAGAGGTACATTCTCATTCATTTGCTAACTTAAATTATTATTACTTAGGAAAATTTGCTTTGACTGAACTTAATATAGGTAAAGTTTAATGAAAAAACGAAAAAAAGAAAAAAAGAAAATTAAACGCAATATGAACTTTTTGATGCGTTCTCAGTTCGCGGGCATTGAAGATTTTTATAGAACTGTTATGACATTATTTCTGGTTATGGCTTTTGCCTCGATTTTGGACAATTTTGAGTCTTGCATCAATAAAATTTAAAATTTCAAAGAAATACTAAAGATTTAAAGTAAAAACTCACACAACATCACTTCTTAAAAATTAAAGCTAAAATGTTGCTGCACATTGAATTTGAATTTTCAGTGCTTTACTTACTTGAAATTAAGTCCTATGATGAGTTTTGTAAAAACAACCTTTGAGAAATTAGAGTAAAAAAAGTATCGACGTTCTCGGACCTATCTCGGACCTATAAATAGACGGTTGGATAAACTAAAAGAAATACTCTACCTTCGAAATCACGCTTGCGGGATCACGTAACCGCTATTCGAACCCTTAAAAATCTTCAGTTTCACTTACAATTTTTATATATTTATACTTTGTCAGTGATCATCTATGGATCGATACGCGATTTTATGATTAATTAGGATTAGCAGTAAAATCAAGAACGCTAGTAAAAGTCGTGAAACCCATCCGGTCATATTTTCATAATATAGGTTAATGTCTATTATATATAAAAAAAGCAAACTCCAACCACAAAACCAACCAAAACTCCAATAAAAATTGCCTGTTACAGCTACTCACGGTACACACGATGGTCGGTCGCTGAGTAGCCGAGGAGCCGGGGAGGATGTCGGACGAGAGGATCCGCCTGGTTATCCTCGGCGGGCCGGGGGTCGGCAAGAGCTGTATCATCAGCAGTGATCAGCACTGCATGTTTGTTACAGCTACTCACGGTAACCACGATGGCAGGGCGCTGAGTAGCCGAGGAGCCGGGGAGGATGTCGGACGAGAGGATCCGCCTGGTTATCCTCGGTGGGCCGGGGGTCGGCAAGAGCTGTATCATCAGCACTGATCATCACTGCATGTTTGTTACAGCTACTCACGTACCCACGATGGCAGGTCGCTGAGTAGCCGAGGAGCCGGGGAGGATGTCGGACGAGAGGATCCGCCTGGTTATCCTCGGTGGGCCGGGGGTCGGCAAGAGCTGTATCATCAGCACTGATCATCACTGCATGTTTGTTACAGCTACTCACGGTACCCACGATGGCAGGTCACTGAGTAGCCGAGGAGCCGGGGAGGATGTCGGACGAGAGGATCCGCCTGGTTATCCTCGGCGGGCCGGGGGTTGGCAAGAGCTGTATCATCAGCACTGATCATCACTGCATGTTTGTTACAGCTACTCACGTACCCACGATGGCAGGTCGCTGAGTAGCCGAGGAGCCGGGGAGGATGTCGGACGAGAGGATCCGCCTGGTTATCCTCGGCGGGCCGGGGGTCGGCAAGAGCTGTATCATCAGCACTGATCATCACTGCATGTTTGTTACAGCTACTCACGGTACCCACGATGGCAGGTCACTGAGTAGCCGAGGAGCCGGGGAGGATGTCGGACGAGAGGATCCGCCTGGTTATCCTCGGCGGGCCGGGGGTCGGCAAGAGCTGTATCGTCAAGAGGTTCCTGTTTAACCAATACGCCGAGCGATACAAGAGCACAGTGGAGGACTTGTACAACAGGGAGTTTGATCTGGGCCCTGTAACTATCAAGGTAATTGCAATCCATACAATACAAAGCGTATTTTTAGACTCTTGAAGCCTCGATTTAAAATAAATTATTATTACTTTTCAATTTCTTGAAATAATTGTTTGTTTTTGAGAAATTAAGGGTTATCAATTAACATCAATTTAACATATACATTTAAAAATATTTCCAGCTTTTGTTATACAGTATTTCAATGCTAGACAGAATATTCGTCAAGACAAATAAATGCGAAAAGAATCAAGTCTTAGAAATATATAGTGAGTTAAGTAAGAATTTGTTACTTTGACATCATTTCAAAGTCTTTGTAAGAATGTTTCAAGAGTCACGTCTGCACACAACATTTTAAATTATAACACCTGACTATGCTAAGTCTTAGCTGTGGCGCTGTAGCTGCGGTTTATCAAAATGACTTTTTAATGCATGAATACTAACTGTGGTTGCTTGCCAAAGATGTTCGGGCATAAAGTAAGCTCTGTATGACATTCACGTTTTCTGGGATAGTAAAACGGCAGTATATTCAAATTACTTTGAATTGCTAGCATTAAATGTTTTATTGTGATGAATGTGATTCTGTGTCTTAAAAGGGACGATATAAATCTGATTATGTATTTCCAAGCTGGCATTATTTTTGTGATACTTTTTTCTCAGTTCTAGTGTATCATTGGAACAATTTAAGCACACAGTTCCTGTCGATGTGCACAATCCCAATATTAGTTTTAGGTTTTTATAAATTTGGAAAAAATCTTTTTGAAAAAAAACACACATGGCCTTATTGGTTGCCTTTTTGGTTACATAATAGCAAAAAAATGTAAAAAACTCAGATTAAAGTTTTATTTCAACAGGAGCAAAAATATAATCTAAGTAAATTTTATTGAATATCGACCATTTTGCGTCTGTATATTTAAAATTTAATCACTTATCGTTGGAGACCTTATTTCAAGAAGATTTCTACATAAAATTATCCTGTTTGGTAAAGTAAAAATATAAATTTGCAAAAATCAGGGAACCGCTATATCATATATATTCTACTAGATGATAGTAACCCGCATCGATGGGTTATAAAAGAATTTTATGAATGCCCCAATTGAAGCTCCGAAATACGTAATTTGGAAGCAAGCATTATAAAGCCTGGTCTTTATTTAATCAATATATTTCGATGTTTTTTCCAACATATATTAAAAAAAATGGTGGTGGCATCTGCAACCGTCCCCAATCAGCAACAAAAATATTGGCTTTTCCAGTCTACAAATAAAATTAATTATATTTCTTAAAAAACATTTTAAGGGCTCTAAAAAAAATAAAAAATCTCGTCTGTCAACAGGTGGACATCCTGGACACGTGCGGTGACATCCAGTTCCCGGCGATGAGGCGGCTCAGCATAGCCACAGCGCACGCCTTCCTCATCGTCTACTCCATCACCTCCGCCGACTCCTTCTCGCAGGCCAAGTGCTGCCTGGAGGAGATCCGCGAGCAGCGGGCGGACTGGCAGGAGATCCCCACCGTGGTGGCGGGCAACAAGCTGGACCTGGCGGTGACGCGGCGGGAGGTGCGGGTGGAGGACGTGTCTGAGTGGCTGTTCTGCTCCCTGCCCAAACTGAGGTAGGTAGGAGACAACAAGCTGGACCTGGCGGTGACGGGGCGGGAGGTGCGGGTGGAGGACGTGTCCGAGTGGCTGTTCTGCTCCCTGCCCAAACTGAGGTAGGCAGGAGACAACAACCTGGACCTGGTGGTGACGTGGCGGGAGGTGCGGGTGGAGGACGTGTCCGAGTGGCTGTTCTGCTCCCTGCCCAAACTGAGGTAGGTAGGAGACAGCAAGCTGGACCTGGCGGTGACGTGGCGGGAGGTGCGGTTGGAGGACGTGTCCGAGTGGCTGTTCTGCTCCCTGCCCAAACTGAGGTAGGTAGGAGACAGCAAGCTGGACCTGGCGGTGACGTGGCGGGAGGTGCGGGTGGAGGAAGTGTCCGAGTGGCTGTTCTGCTCCCTGCCCAAACTGAGGTAGGTAGGAGACAACAAGCTGGACCTGGCGGTGACGTGGCGGGAGGTTCGGGTGGAGGACGTGTCCGAGTGGCTGTTCTGCTCGCTGCCCAAACTGAGGTAGGTAGGAGACAACAAGCTGGACCTGGCGGTGACGTGGCGGGAGGTGCGGGTGGAGGACGTGTCCGAGTGGCTGTTCTGCTCTCTGCTCAAACTGAGGTAGGTAGGAGACAGCAAGATGGACCTGGCGGTGACGCGGCGGGAGGTGCGGGTGGAGGACGTGTCCGAGTGGCTGTTCTGCTCCCTGCCCAAACTGAGGTAGGCAGGAGACAAACACCTGGACCTGGTGGTGACGTGGCGGGAGGTGCGGGTGGAGGACGTGTCCGAGTGGCTGTTCTGCTCCCTGCCCAAACTAAGGTAGGCAGGAGACAGCAAGCTGGACCTGGTGGTGACGTGGCGGGACTGGCAGGAGATCCCCACCGTGGTGGCGGGCAACAAGCTGGACCTGGCGGTGACGCGGCGGGAGGTGCGGGTGGAGGACGTGTCCGAGTGGCTGTTCTGCTCACTGCCCAAACTGAGGTAGGTAGGAGACAGCAAGCTGGACCTGGCGGTGACGCGGCGGGAGGTGCGGGTGGAGGACGTGTCCGAGTGGCTGTTCTGCTCACTGCCCAAACTGAGGTAGGTAGGAGACAACAAGCTGGACCTGGCGGTGACGCGGCGGGAGGTGCGGGTGGAGGACGTGTCCGAGTGGCTGTTCTGCTCACTGCCCAAACTGAGGTAGGTAGGAGACAGCAAGCTGGACCTGGCGGTGACGCGGCGGGAGGTGCGGGTGGAGGACGTGTCCGAGTGGCTGTTCTGCTCACTGCCCAAACTGAGGTAGGTAGGAGACAACAAGCTGGAACTGGCGGTGACGCGGCGGGAGGTGCGGGTGGAGGACGTGTCCGAGTGGCTGTTCTGCTCACTGCCCAAACTGAGGTAGGTAGGAGACAACAAGCTGGACCTGGCAGTGACGCGGCGGGAGGTGCGGGTGGAGGACGTGTCCGAGTGGCTGTTCTGCTCGCTGCCCAAACTGAGGTAGGTAGGAGACAACAAGCTGGACCTGGCGGTGACGTGGCGGGAGGTGCGGGTGGAGGACGTGTCCGAGTGGCTGTTCTGCTCCCTGCCCAAACTGAGGTAGGTAGGAGACAGCAAGCTGGACCTGGCGGTGACGCGGCGGGAGGTGCGGGTGGAGGACGTGTCCGAGTGGCTGTTCTGCTCTCTGCTCAAACTGAGGTAGGTAGGAGACAGCAAGATGGACCTGGCGGTGACGCGGCGGGAGGTGCGGGTGGAGGACGTGTCCGAGTGGCTGTTCTGCTCCCTGCCCAAACTGAGGTAGGCAGGAGACAACAACCTGGACCTGGTGGTGACGTGGCGGGAGGTGCGGGTGGAGGACGTGTCCGAGTGGCTGTCCTGCTCCCTGCCCAAACTGAGGTAGGCAGGAGACAACAACCTGGACCTGGTGGTGACGTGGCGGGAGGTGCGGGTGGAGGACGTGTCCGAGTGGCTGTTCTGCTCCCTGCCCAAACTGAGGTAGGCAGGAGACAACAACCTGGACCTGGTGGTGACGTGGCGGGAGGTGCGGGTGGAGGACGTGTCCGAGTGGCTGTTCTGCTCCCTGCCCAAACTGAGGTAGGCAGGAGACAACAACCTGGACCTGGTGGTGACGTGGCGGGAGGTGCGGGTGGAGGACGTGTCCGAGTGGCTGTTCTGCTCCCTGCCCAAACTGAGGTAGGCAGGAGACAACAACCTGGACCTGGTGGTGACGTGGCGGGAGGTGCGGGTGGAGGACGTGTCCGAGTGGCTGTTCTGCTCCCTGCCCAAACTGAGGTAGGCAGGAGACAACAACCTGGACCTGGTGGTGACGTGGCGGGAGGTGCGGGTGGAGGACGTGTCCGAGTGGCTGTTCTGCTCCCTGCCCAAACTGAGGTAGGCAGGAGACAACAACCTGGACCTGGTGGTGACGTGGCGGGAGGTGCGGGTGGAGGACGTGACCGAGTGGCTGTCCTGCTCACTGTCCAAACTGAGGTAGGTAGGAGACAGCAAGCTGGACCTGGCGGTGACGTGGCGGGAGGTGCGGGTGGAGGACGTGTCCGAGTGGCTGTTCTGCTCACTGTCCAAACTGAGGTAGGTAGGAGACAACAAGCTGGACCTGGCGGTGACGTGGCGGGAGGTTCGGGTGGAGGACGTGTCCGAGTGGCTGTTCTGCTCCCTGCCCAAACTGAGGTAGGTAGGAGACAGCAAGCTGGACCTGGTGGTGACGTGGCGGGACTGGCAGGAGATCCCCACCGTGGTGGCGGGCAACAAGCTGGACCTGGCGGTGACGCGGCGGGAGGTGCGGGTGGAGGACGTGTCCGAGTGGCTGTTCTGCTCACTGCCCAAACTGAGGTAGGTAGGAGGCAACAAGCTGGATCTGGCGGTGACGTGGCGGGAGGTGCGGGTGGAGGACGTGTCCGAGTGGCTGTTCTGCTCCCTGCCCAAACTGAGGTAGGCAGGAGACAACAAGCTGGACCTGGCGGTGACGCGACGGGAGGTGCGGGTGGAGGACGTGTCCGAGTGGCTGTTCTGCTCACTGCCCAAACTGAGGTAGGTAGGAGACAGCAAGCTGGACCTGGTGGTGACGTGGCGGGACTGGCAGGAGATCCCCACCGTGGTGGCGGGCAACAAGCTGGACCTGGCGGTGACGTGGCGGGAGGTTCGGGTGGAGGACGTGTCCGAGTGGCTGTTCTGCTCCCTGCCCAAACTGAGGTAGGTAGGAGACAGCAAGCTGGACCTGGCGGTGACGTGGCGGGAGGTTCGGGTGGAGGACGTGTCCGAGTGGCTGTTCTGCTCCCTGCCCAAACTGAGGTAGGTAGGAGACAGCAAGCTGGACCTGGTGGTGACGTGGCGGGACTGGCAGGAGATCCCCACCGTGGTGGCGGGCAACAAGCTGGACCTGGCGGTGACGCGGCGGGAGGTGCGGGTGGAGGACGTGTCCGAGTGGCTGTTCTGCTCACTGCCCAAACTGAGGTAGGTAGGAGGCAACAAGCTGGATCTGGCGGTGACGCGGCGGGAGATGCGGGTGGAGGACGTGTCCGAGTGGCTGTTCTGCTTACTGCCCAAACTGAGGTAGGTAGGAGACAGCAAGCTGGACCTGGTGGTGACGTGGCGGGAGGTGCGGGTGGAGGACGTGTCCGAGTGGCTGTTCTGCTCACTGCCCAAACTGAGGTAGGCAGGAGACAACAAGCTGGACCTGGTGGTGACGCGGTGGGAGGTGCGGTTGGAGGACGTGTCCGAGTGGCTGTTCTGCTCACTGCCCAAACTGAGGTAGGTAGGAGACAGCAAGCTGGACCTGGCGGTGACGCGGCGGGAGATGCGGGTGGAGTACGTGTCCGAGTGGCTGTTCTGCTCACTGCCCAAACTGAGGTAGGTAGGAGACAGCAAGCTGGACCTGGCGGTGACGTGGCGGGACTGGCAGGAGATCCCCACCGTGGTGGCGGGCAACAAGCTGGACCTGGCGGTGACGCGGCGGGAGGTGCGGGTGGAGGACGTGTCCGAGTGGCTGTTCTGCTCACTGCCCAAACTGAGGTAGGTAGGAGGCAACAAGCTGGATCTGGCGGTGACGCGGCGGGAGATGCGGGTGGAGGACGTGTCCGAGTGGCTGTTCTGCTTACTGCCCAAACTGAGGTAGGTAGGAGACAGCAAGCTGGACCTGGTGGTGACGTGGCGGGAGGTGCGGGTGGAGGACGTGTCCGAGTGGCTGTTCTGCTCACTGCCCAAACTGAGGTAGGCAGGAGACAACAAGCTGGACCTGGTGGTGACGCGGTGGGAGGTGCGGTTGGAGGACGTGTCCGAGTGGCTGTTCTGCTCACTGCCCAAACTGAGGTAGGTAGGAGACAGCAAGCTGGACCTGGCGGTGACGCGGCGGGAGATGCGGGTGGAGTACGTGTCCGAGTGGCTGTTCTGCTCACTGCCCAAACTGAGGTAGGTAGGAGACAGCAAGCTGGACCTGGCGGTGACGCGGTGGGAGGTGCGGTTGGAGGACGTGTCCGAGTGGCTGTTCTGCTCACTGCCCAAACTGAGGTAGGTAGGAGGCAACAAGCTGGATCTGGCGGTGACGCGGCGGGAGATGCGGGTGGAGTACGTGTCCGAGTGGCTGTTCTGCTCACTGCCCAAACTGAGGTAGGTAGGAGACAGCAAGCTGGACCTGGCGGTGACGCGGTGGGAGGTGCGGTTGGAGGACGTGTCCGAGTGGCTGTTCTGCTCACTGCCCAAACTGAGGTAGGCAGGAGACAACAAGCTGGACCTGGCGGTGACGTGGCGGGAGGTGCGGGTGGAGGACGTGTCCGAGTGGCTCACTGTCCAAACTGAGGTAGGCAGGAGACAGCAAGCTGGACCTGGCGGTGACGTGGCGGGAGGTGCGGGTGGAGGACGTGTCCGAGTGGCTCACTGTCCAAACTGAGGTAGGTAGGAGACAGCAAGCTGGACCTGGCGGTGACGTGGCGGGAGGTGCGGGTGGAGGACGTGTCCGAGTGGCTGTTCTGCTTACTGCCCAAACTGAGGTAGGTAGGAGACAGCAAGCTGGACCTGGTGATGACGTGGCGGGAGGTGCGGGTGGAGGACGTGTCCGAGTGGCTCACTGTCCAAACTGAGGTAGGCAGGAGACAGCAAGCTGGACCTGGTGGTGACGTGGCGGGAGGTGCGGGTGGAGGACGTGTCCGAGTGGCTGTTCTGCTTACTGCCCAAACTGAGGTAGGTAGGAGACAGCAAGCTGGACCTGGTGGTGACGCGACGGGAGGTGCGGGTGGAGGACGTGTCCGAATGGCTGTTCTGCTCACTGCCCAAACTGAGGTAGGTAGGAGACAACAAGCTGGACCTGGTGGTGACGTGGCGGGAGGTGCGGGTGGAGGACGTGTCCGAATGGCTGTTCTGCTCACTGCCCAAACTGAGGTAGGTAGGAGACAGCAAGCTGGACCTGGCGGTGACGTGGCGGGAGGTGCGGGTGGAGGACGTGTCCGAGTGGCTGTTCTGCTTACTGCCCAAACTGAGGTAGGTAGGAGACAGCAAGCTGGACCTGGTGATGACGTGGCGGGAGGTGCGGGTGGAGGACGTGTCCGAGTGGCTCACTGTCCAAACTGAGGTAGGCAGGAGACAGCAAGCTGGACCTGGTGGTGACGTGGCGGGAGGTGCGGGTGGAGGACGTGTCCGAGTGGCTGTTCTGCTCCCTGCCCAAACTGAGGTAGGTAGGAGACAGCAAGCTGGACCTGGCGGTGACGCGACGGGAGGTGCGGGTGGAGGACGTGTCCGAGTGGCTGTTCTGCTCGCTACCCAAACTGAGGTAGGCAGGAGACAACAAGCTGGTGCGGGTGGAGGACGTGTCCGAGTGGCTGTTCTGCTCCCTGCCCAAACTAAGGTAGGCAGGAGACAACAACCTGGACCTGGTGGTGACGTGGCGGGAGGTGCGGGTGGAGGACGTGTCCGAGTGGCTGTTCTGCTCACTGTCCAAACGGAGGTAGGTAGGAGACAGCAAGCTGGACCTGGCGGTGACGTGGCGGGAGGTGCGGGTGGAGGACGTGTCCGAGTGGCTGTTCTGCTCCCTGCCCAAACTGAGGTAGGTAGGAGACAGCAAGCTGGACCTGGTGGTGACGTGGCGGGACTGGCAGGAGATCCCCACCGTGGTGGCGGGCAACAAGCTGGACCTGGCGGTGACGCGGCGGGAGGTGCGGGTGGAGGACGTGTCCGAGTGGCTGTTCTGCTCACTGCCCAAACTGAGGTAGGTAGGAGACAGCAAGCTGGACCTGGCGGTGACGCGGCGGGAGGTGCGGGTGGAGGACGTGTCCGAGTGGCTGTTCTGCTCACTGCCCAAACTGAGGTAGGTAGGAGACAACAAGCTGGACCTGGCGGTGACGCGGCGGGAGGTGCGGGTGGAGGACGTGTCCGAGTGGCTGTTCTGCTCACTGCCCAAACTGAGGTAGGTAGGAGACAACAAGCTGGACCTGGCGGTGACGCGGCGGGAGGTGCGGGTGGAGGACGTGTCCGAGTGGATGTTCTGCTCCCTGCCCAAACTGAGGTAGGTAGGAGACAGCAAGCTGGACCTGGCGGTGACGCGGCGGGAGGTGCGGGTGGAGGACGTGTCCGAGTGGCTGTTCTGCTCACTGCCCAAACTGAGGTAGGTAGGAGACAACAAGCTGGACCTGGTGGTGACGTGGCGGGAGGTGCGGGTGGAGGACGTGTCCGAATGGCTGTTCTGCTCACTGCTTAAACTGAGGTAGGTAGGAGACAGCAAGCTGGACCTGGCGGTGACGTGGCGGGAGGTGCGGGTGGAGGACGTGTCCGAGTGGCTGTTCTGCTTACTGCCCAAACTGAGGTAGGTAGGAGACAGCAAGCTGGACCTGGTGATGACGTGGCGGGAGGTGCGGGTGGAGGACGTGTCCGAGTGGCTCACTGTCCAAACTGAGGTAGGCAGGAGACAGCAAGCTGGACCTGGTGGTGACGTGGCGGGAGGTGCGGGTGGAGGACGTGTCCGAGTGGCTGTTCTGCTCCCTGCCCAAACTGAGGTAGGTAGGAGACAGCAAGCTGGACCTGGCGGTGACGCGACGGGAGGTGCGGGTGGAGGACGTGTCCGAGTGGCTGTTCTGCTCCCTGCCCAAACTGAGGTAGGCAGGAGACAACAAGCTGGACCTGGCGGTGACGCGACGGGAGGTGCGGGTGGAGGACGTGTCCGAGTGGCTGTTCTGCTCTCTGCCCAAACTGAGGTAGGTAGGAGACAGCAAGCTGGACCTGGCGGTGACGCGACGGGAGGTGCGGGTGGAGGACGTGTCCGAGTGGCTGTTCTGCTCTCTGCCCAAACTGAGGTAGGTAGGAGACAACAAGCTGGACCTGGCGGTGACGCGGCGGGAGGTGCGGGTGGAGTACGTGTCCGAGTGGCTGTTCTGCTCACTGCCCAAACTGAGGTAGGTAGGAGACAGCAAGCTGGACCTGGTGGTGACGTGGCGGGAGGTGCGGGTGGAGGACGTGTCCGAGTGGCTGTTCTGCTCACTGCCCAAACTGAGGTAGGTAGGAGACAGCAAGCTGGACCTGGCGGTGACGTGGCGGGAGTTGCGGGTGGAGGACGTGTCTGAGTGGCTGTTCTGCTCACTGCCCAAACTGAGGTAGGCAGGAGACAACAAGCTGGACCTGGCGGTGACGCGGCGGGAGTTGCGGGTGGAGGACGTGTCTGAGTGGCTGTTCTGCTCACTGCCCAAACTGAGGTAGGTAGGAGACAGCAAGCTGGACCTGGCGGTGACGTGGCGGGAGTTGCGGGTGGAGGACGTGTCTGAGTGGCTGTTCTGCTCACTGCCCAAACTGAGGTAGGCAGGAGACAACAAGCTGGACCTGGCGGTGACGCGGCGGGAGTTGCGGGTGGAGGACGTGTCTGAGTGGCTGTTCTGCTCACTGCCCAAACTGAGGTAGGCAGGAGACAACAAGCTGGACCTGGCAGTGACGCGGCGGGAGTTGCGGGTGGAGGACGTGTCTGAGTGGCTGTTCTGCTCACTGCCCAAACTGAGGTAGGTAGGAGACAGCAAGCTGGACCTGGCGGTGACGTGGCGGGAGGTGCGGGTGGAGGACGTGTCCGAGTGGCTGTTCTGCTCGCTACCCAAACTGAGGTAGGCAGGAGACAACAAGCTGGTGCGGGTGGAGGACGTGTCCGAGTGGCTGTTCTGCTCGCTACCCAAACTGAGGTAGGCAGGAGACAACAAGCTGGACCTGGCGGTGACGTGGCGGGAGGTGCGGGTGGAGGACGTGTCCGAGTGGCTGTTCTGCTCACTGTCCAAACTGAGGTAGGTAGGAGACAGCAAGCTGGACCTGGCGGTGACGTGGCGGGAGGTGCGGGTGGAGGACGTGTCCGAGTGGCTGTTCTGCTCCCTGCCCAAACTGAGGTAGGTAGGAGACAACAAGCTGGACCTGGCGGTGACGCGGCGGGAGGTGCGGGTGGAGGACGTGTCCGAGTGGCTGTTCCGCTCACTGTCCAAACTGAGGTAGGTAGGAGACAGCAAGCTGGACCTGGCGGTGACGCGGCGGGAGGTGCGGGTGGAGGACGTGTCCGAGTGGCTGTTCTGCTCACTGCCCAAACTGAGGTAGGCAGGAGACAACAAGCTGGACCTGGTGGTGACGTGGCGGGAGGTGCGGGTGGAGGACGTGTCCGAGTGGCTGTTCTGCTCGCTACCCAAACTGAGGTAGGCAGGAGACAACAAGCTGGACCTGGCGGTGACGTGGCGGGAGGTGCGGGTGGAGGACGTGTCCGAGTGGCTGTTCTGCTCGCTACCCAAACTGAGGTAGGCAGGAGACAACAAGCTGGACCTGGCGGTGACGTGGCGGGAGGTGCGGGTGGAGGACGTGTCCGAGTGGCTGTTCTGCTCACTGTCCAAACTGAGGTAGGTAGGAGACAGCAAGCTGGACCTGGCGGTGACGTGGCGGGAGGTGCGGGTGGAGGACGTGTCCGAGTGGCTGTTCTGCTCCCTGCCCAAACCGAGGTAGGGAGGAGACAACAAGCTGGACCTGGCGGTGACGCGGCGGGAGGTGCGGGTGGAGGACGTGTCCGAGTGGCTGTTCTGCTCACTGCCCAAACTGAGGTAGGCAGGAGACAACAAGCTGGACCTGGTGGTGACGTGGCGGGAGGTGCGGGTGGAGGATGTGTCCGAGTGGCTGTTCTGCTCGCTACCCAAACTGAGGTAGGCAGGAGACAACAAGCTGGACCTGGCGGTGACGTGGCGGGAGGTGCGGGTGGAGGATGTGTCCGAGTGGCTGTTCTGCTCGCTACCCAAACTGAGGTAGGCAGGAGACAACAAGCTGGACCTGGCGGTGACGTGGCGGGAGGTGCGGGTGGAGGACGTGTCCGAGTGGCTGTTCTGCTCACTGTCCAAACTGAGGTAGGCAGGAGACAACAAGCTGGACCTGGTGGTGACGTGGCGGGAGGTGCGGGTGGAGGACGTGTCCGAGTGGCTGTTCTGCTCACTGCCCAAACTGAGGTAGGCAGGAGACAACAAGCTGGACCTGGCGGTGACGCGGCGGGAGGTGCGGGTGGAGGACGTGTCCCAGTGGCTGTTCTGCTCACTGTCCAAACTGAGGTAGGTAGGAGACAGCAAGCTGGACCTGGCGGTGACGTGGCGGGAGGTGCGGGTGGAGGACGTGTCCGAGTGGCTGTTCTGCTCCCTGCCCAAACCGAGGTAGGGAGGAGACAACAAGCTGGACCTGGCGGTGACGCGGCGGGAGGTGCGGGTGGAGGACGTGTCCGAGTGGCTGTTCTGCTCGCTACCCAAACTGAGGTAGGCAGGAGACAACAAGCTGGACCTGGCGGTGACGTGGCGGGAGGTGCGGGTGGAGGACGTGTCCGAGTGGCTGTTCTGCTCCCTGCCCAAACTGAGGTAGGTAGGAGACAACAAGCTGGACCTGGTTGTGACGCGGCGGGAGGTGCGGGTGGAGGACGTGTCCGAGTGGCTGTTCTGCTCGCTACCCAAACTTAGGTAGGCAGGAGACAACAAGCTGGACCTGGCGGTGACGTGGCGGGAGGTGCGGGTGGAGGACGTGTCCGAGTGGCTGTTCTGCTCCCTGCCCAAACTGAGGTAGGTAGGAGACAACAAGCTGGACCTGGTTGTGACGCGGCGGGAGGTGCGGGTGGAGGACGTGTCCGAGTGGCTGTTCTGCTCGCTACCCAAACTTAGGTAGGCAGGAGACAACAAGCTGGACCTGGCGGTGACGGGGCGGGAGGTGCGGGTGGAGGACGTGTCCGAGTGGCTGTTCTGCTCACTGTCCAAACTGAGGTAGGTAGGAGACAGCAAGCTGGACCTGGTTGTGACGCGGCGGGAGGTGCGGGTGGAGGACGTGTCCGAGTGGCTGTTCTGCTCGCTACCCAAACTTAGGTAGGCAGGAGACAACAAGCTGGACCTGGCGGTGACGCGGCGGGAGGTGCGGGTGGAGGACGTGTCCGAGTGGCTGTTCTGCTCACTGCCCAAACTGAGGTAGGCAGGAGACAACAAGCTGGACCTGGCGGTGACGCGGCGGGAGGTGCAGGTGGAGGATGTGTCCGAGTGGCTGTTCCGCTCACTGTCCAAACTGAGGTAGGTAGGAGACAGCAAGCTGGACCTGGCGGTGATGTGGCGGGAGGTGCGGGTGGAGGACGTGTCCGAGTTGCTGTTCTGCTCCCTGCCCAAACTGAGGTAGGTAGGAGACAACAAGCTGGACCTGGCGGTGACGCGGCGGGAGGTGCGGGTGGAGGACGTGTCCGAGTGGCTGTTCCGCTCACTGTCCAAACTGAGGTAGGTAGGAGACAGCAAGCTGGACCTGGCGGTGATGTGGCGGGAGGTGCGGGTGGAGGACGTGTCCGAGTTGCTGTTCTGCTCCCTGCCCAAACTGAGGTAGGTAGGAGACAGCAAGCTGGACCTGGCGGTGACGCGGCGGGAGGTGCGGGTGGAGGACGTGTCCGAGTGGCTGTTCCGCTCACTGTCCAAACTGAGGTAGGTAGGAGACAGCAAGCTGGACCTGGCGGTGATGTGGCGGGAGGTGCGGGTGGAGGACGTGTCCGAGTTGCTGTTCTGCTCCCTGCCCAAACTGAGGTAGGGGAGTAGTGGGTGTGGGAGGGTTCTTTGGGGAGAAACCTGTGGTAAGTGAGTATTGCGTTTAGGAAGGTTTTGCAGTGCCGAAACTGAAGTAGGTGCTAGGTGTGGGCTAATAAGCGGTGTCAACTGAGGTACGAGAATATGTCTGTCTTATTTGGAAATATTATCTATCTACATACCAAAATATTAAGTATTTTCTATATAGTTAGGGCCCAAATAAACTCACAAACCTTCAGGCTTATAATAGGTTTATGGTAGAATGACCATAAACTAATCAATCATACACAAGAGTTTCTACAAAATATCCTACGTTCCCGTGAAGATAATAAGAAGGTTTTGAATAAGGTGCAATAAGGTTCACATGAACGTTTAAGAAGAAATATTTGAATCAGCCTTTGCCTTTAGCAATATGTGTATAAGAACAAAATGCAAATTAACTGAACGAATAAGAAATACCAAGTCAAGAATACAATGTAATGTTAAGGGGTTATTCCTCAATAAATCACACTCCATATATACTGTAATAAGAGAGAGGTTTTACATTAGGCTATGTAGTCAAACCATTTCATGTTATGATGACCAAATGGCAATTTAATCAGACATCACTAACCTGCATATTGATTAATATGTATTGACATGTCCCAGCACCACCGCCATAGACATTAATGTGGTTTACATCGTCACTGCCATTACAGATAATATTGCTAACATATTCATTCGCACGGTTATTGCATAGTGTAACATTTTAAAACAAGCGACCCAAGCGATATTGATTGCAAACTTGTTTAACAGGAGTAAATTGCAGCAAAGTCCTTAAACGTGTACTCTGAATCCATTATCATTTTTTAAGTAAGATATGGGTCAGTTCTTATTATTTAAAGAAATGTTTTTAGATAATTACAAAATTGTAAAATGAAATAGAAGACACATACTGTATAGAAAATATTTAACTTAACTATAAATATTCTTTAAAAAATTGCATATTACTTGAGATTTTGGAAACCGGTTCCATGCACAAAATAAAAACGTTCTCTTTATGCTTTCTAATTTTGATGCAAAGCTTTGCATAAATAACTTCTTCAAAATATTTTTTTTAAATTTTGAATATCTTTCATTGGTGGTAAACTAGTAATGAGTGGTGGGTTATAAGGAATGTTCCAATAATAATTAACAGCATTTAAACCTAAACATACATAATATTGCATGCAAAGGTTAGCAAATAATCATATTCAACCATATTAATTGTAATAAATTATTTTGATCACAGTTTTAACGCATGAAAAAATACTAAAGAACAGATAGCTTCGTCATCAAAACATGAAGGTAGTTGGATTAATACGATTTAAACTTGCTAAACACGTAGCTGAGGATGAACTGCTGAAACCCGTGCACCAATGACCCTTGACAATTGGAATCAATAACGGGCTCAGTAATCACAGCCTGGGCTGAAGGGCGCTTGTACACTGCAGTGTTGCGGAAATCAAGTGGTTCTTTGAACCTGTAAACTCTTGGAGTAATTACCAAGTGGAGGTAACACGCTTCAGACACGACTGAGCGCATTTCACTTTCAAACATCACGTAAGAGGGTCCTCGAAATAATGATGCCTGATTGGATACTGCCTGGTCAGGAATTAGCTGGTTGCTGATCATACAGTCATTACATTGGGTAGTTAACACTTTAGAGAGAACTAAAATTGGATGAGTTATCTTCTTTAGAAAGAAGTGTTAATATAAAAAAAACAATCGATTTCATTCACAGAACTACTTTACGCTTAAATTTCCTTATTTAAATTATGGAACAAAGTAAATTCGTTCTTTCGATAGGTTCGGAGAAAATTATGAAATACGCTTTCAGATTGCATCCATTGTGCGGAATAATTATAGACTGAAAGATGCACAATGCCCTTTATCAACATGAAACAGAACTTTGTGTGAGGCTTAATAGAGATGGGTCTTTCAACAGAGTTTGAGAGTAGAAGCTTTTCTTTTTCTCATTTCTGTGTGCAATTGTTAAGTAACCTACTTTAAAATTCTCAAATATTTAAATATATAGCTTTAGAAATAATATTATGCTGCGTAACTCGTGCTATCTAGTTTTTACGTACAATTTTCATCAAAATCCTAAGGTTTCGAAAGTTTTTAAAATATGTTATTTTCGTAGGTGATTTGGAACTTTTAAATAGAAAGTTGTTAACTTATAAAACATGAACCTTAATACCGGGTTTCCACAAAGTCTTGATCTGACTTTAAAGCTTTGCTGTACGAAAACCATTAGAGCCACACTTAACTTTTACGCCTTGTTTTGAAGGGAATTTAATAAAGCTTTATTTCATTAAGTTGGTAACACTTAAACACTACTGACTGACAACAATACAGTTATAATTCTAAAATCAGAAATGATGAGTTTACAGGATAAACCACAGTGTGTTTATCCTGTTTTGGGTTTCACCAAACCCATCACTTATAAGTTAGCAGTTCGACGACATTCTATGCCAACATTTAGAAGACTTGCTCCTGAAAAAAGAAGCATCAACATATGTCATTCGCATTATAGGTAAGGAGGCAGTGTATGCGACAAGAAACCCACTCTTATAAACTCACCATTTCTGGTTTATTAATATATTGAATCATAACTGTACTATTGTACTGTTGTCAATTTATTGTGTTTAGGTGTTACCAACTTAATGAAGTAAAACTTTATTTAATTTCCCTCAAAACAAGGCATAAAAGTTAAATGTGGCTCTAACGGTTTTCATACAGCAAAGCTATTAAATTAGCCCAAGACTTTGTGGACACCCGGTCTACTATCTACTGGCGTAATGCTACCAAGCCTTTACCATCCCGACGCCACTTCCTACATCAGTTTTTGTATCCTTGATCATAGTTATTTTCGCAGGGCCAAGCTGATGGAGTGCTCGGCCAAGGACAACTACAACGTGCGCGACATTTTCAAGTGCTTCGTGACGTTGTCGCGGATCCTGCCGCCGGCGGAGGACGACACGCCGCTGAAACGCCGCTCCAGCGCCTACGTCCGCGGCGGCCAGCGACGCGCCGCCAGCCCCCAGACCGTCTCCGAGGTAGAATAGAAGAGAATAGAATGTGATTTATTGCAGTAATACAATCGTTACAGCAAACATTAATTGTTGTTATGAATACCTAAAATATAAAATAAAATAAACATTGAAATAACCCTGGGGATTAAAATTTAGTCCTAACTACTCCCAGTGGTGGCCCATGAACTCCTCCTCCGTGTAAAACATTGAATTTGTCAATTCAAGCTTCAACATTCTTTTGAACTGAGTGGAATTCTACTCTCTTTTGAGGCTTGCAGGGAGGCTGTTGAAAAACCTGAACCTGGTCCGAGGTCAGGGTATAGTCAAACTACTCGGCCAGGCCGACCGTCAGCCCGGTAATCAAAATGAATACTAGTCTCATGAACGGACTGGGCCAGGTTATTTTGCGCAATCTATAATTCATTGTGATTTTACAGTCTAAGTGAGGGGAGGAGAGAGTCGTTTCATGCATTTTGATGTTTTAGAAATGGGGTTCGGAATAGTTTGGGGCGGACAGGGGCGGTGTCGTGCGCCCCCCCTTGGGACTATATCTCGAAGTCCTGAGTACGTTTAAGGCTTTTATTTAACTTCATATGCAAAAAAGTGAACACATTTGAAAAAGTATATTTCCCATCAAGGGCCGAAAATGAGGTTTTGCGGGCTCGAGATCGAGTTTCAAATTCGAGATGAAGTCGAGAATTTGAAACGACCGAGAGCTGCAAAACCCTTTCGGCCGAGGTGCGAAAATTATTTCACCACACTACACAATGAAATGAACAATATATAACTTTTAAAATCAGAATATTTATTTGGCACACTTGAAAACGAAACTATCAGCTTATGAGCGATGACACAACTTCTTTTTCATGGCTGCTAAGCAATGAAAGAAATGACGATCATATAATATCGCCACTAGCCTATCATTGGAACCTATTGAATGCCGCACAGTTATACGATGCTCCCACGTTGTTTCAAGCAAAATAACGATCAGCTGACTTTCGGCCCCCTGAAGGAAAACAATTGTTTTCGGCCTTCAAATTTCTTATGTAAAAGAGCTGAAATTGGCGTAGTGTGGTGAAAACGTTTTTGTGACCTACAGCGCTTGATTCTAAAAAAAAATTGAAGTAGAAAAGTATTTTTAGATATACAGAATTTCGTTTCAATGCTTGATTTGGAAATTGATTTACGAGATAACTATGTATTCCAGATACGTAAAAGTCTTATGTTTTATAATAAAAGGACTTGTTAAAACATTTTTAACATTTTATCTTGCGTGTTCTAAATACTAGCTTCTGACATTGATAAATATTTCATTATATTATGCTTAATGTAAAAAACTCCAAACAATCAATTAAAATAGTTGGTAAACAATGAATATGTAAAAAACGGTGAGGTAATTTTTATTGCCTTGATTTAATTTTAATTTTAGATGGAAATATGCTATCAGTAAAAAAACTGAAACATCAGCGCGAGGCATTAAAATGTTTCGCAGGTCGAAAACTGAAATGAGCGTCGAAGCTGTGTTCCATTGAAGCACTCAGTTCTATGAAATGTAACAATAAAATCCGTTCGACAGCGACAAAATATTCGTGATGGGAGCGGCGGAGCGAAATATAACAAAACATTTTCCAATTTAAGGTCTGTATCATGATCGGTTTGAAAACGGCTAAAGAAATCACGTCAATGACTTTTTTCATATTTACTTTTGTTTAAATCCGTACATCCCTTTTTAAAATTATTTTACAGTAAGTAAACATTATAGTCGTTGGTGGAGCATAATTTCAGAATTTAGTTCTCTAAATTATATTAAGCACACTCCAGTAATTAAATCTTTATAAGCGTTTATTTACGAGTCGACAGTTTTAAGTTTTCTAGTTGTTAGCGACATAGGTTAGTTCATTAATACTTGAGCGAAATGTTAAAACAATGTTTGAGGAGAGTCATTTTAATTTTCTTATGACATTTTTAAGCAGTGGAAACATCTAGCTTGTACGCTGAAGAGAGCGAACCAAAAACATGTGTCTCATATTCGTAAACCAAAAGAGTTTCTTGGGCTCAAAAAAAAAAAATAAAAATAGAATATCATGATTGTGCAAGTACCTCGTTACAGACACACTAACCATCATAACAAGGCATGATAAGAAATATCCCCGAGCTTTGTTTATCCATTACTGTTCTACTACAACCCTTTAGTCAGCCAAGATTACTCACCGTCCTTACTCATTCACTTACACAATCATTTACCTTAGAGACTACACCATATAAACCAGTGCTCACGCCGTAAACTGAAATGACTAAAACAACATTTCAATTTCAGAGCTTAAATTATCTATTTTAGAACCAAAACCCCCAAATTTTGAGCTCTAAGCCTCCCTGCAATGGGGATATTATCTTCCGATTTATTTACCCAACTTACTGGCCAATCAGATCACAGGAAAAATATTTCTACCAAACTTCAAGTAAATCGGATAATTGTGGCCGATAGAGTGCAAAATCACCTTAAGACAACGTTCTGTATTTAGTAAATCCACATTTTCGTTCACAAATCGGTTATTTTTTGTGCTCTAATTTTGGTAGAGGGCTAAACATTTTTGTATTTTTACTTTCTTTAATAAAATGTACATTACGTCTAAGTGTTCGGCTTATACAATAGAGCGCCGATTATCTGAACGTCGGTCATCCGAACCGTCGGTTAACCGAACGCCGTAACAATTCATATTTTGAACATGATTCTCAAGCAATTCAAATTCGCGCGCCAAATTCGCGTGTCAGGGCTGAAGCAAAAACTAATTTTGGACTTTTTCTCTAAATAAAAAGTATACAGTGGGCTGTCTATGTATGATAAATTAATTGTTCCTTAAAAATTTATACCCATGTATTCTGATCGATTTCATAATAAAATTATGCGAATAATTGTTGTTTGATGATTTTTTAGCCTTTTTACTAGTAAGAATTACGTTACATATATATAATTTTTAAATTTTATCTTTTCATGTTCGATTATCCGAATATTCAGTTATCCGAACACCCCTTGTCCCCAATTAGTTCAGATAATCGGCGCTCTACTGTATTAATCTTTTAAACAAGATTCTGTGTCGCAGGCTAGCACCAGTGCCCCAGCCAACCCCAAGCCTCGCAGTCGTAGTCTCATCCGGCGGAGCAGTCGCAAGGCGAAGCAGCAGATCCGCGACGCCCACAACGGCACCGACGACTGCACCGTGTCGTAGGCTCCGTCGCCTCCCCTCTGCAGACGCACATCCTTGTTATACAGAGATATTTTAAAGCGGTGCTGAACGGAACGGACGTGTACAGGCGGTTAGCGAGCATTACGGAACGGTAAGCATACGGTATTAAAAGAGGTTCTGAGGAAGGTGGTCACATAAATAAATGTTCAAGTAGGAAAAAAACAAATCTAATATTCAGGAGTTCGTTGTAAAACTTAAAAAAAATGTCAGTGTGATTTTTAAACGCATTTTGATTTCTTTCATGGTAGGCTATGAGTCACACTAGTGTTGTAAATGACTGGCATAGTGTTATTTATGCCGAAATTGTAATATAGACTGAATATTTTTGAAATTAACTGAGGAAAATATTAAGGTCAGGTTAGGTGAAGAGAAATTAATATAATTAACGTCTCTAAAACCAGGTAAGAGCTTTAATGTAGGAAGCTAGATTAGGTAATTTTAGGAATTATTATTGTTAAGAGTAAGATTTTTTATGTTTATATGTCATTAGTCTTAAGGACTTGAGTATTTTAGACGTGTATAAATATTTATTTCAAGATGCCAATATCGCTAATATTTACATATCATTTGTTTGCATTTTATATTACTCTTATAATTTGGAACAGTTGATCAATGATTTTTAAAAGCACTTCAATTTTAACATACGGTTAAAAAAATGATATTTATTTACGGTTTAAAAATGATATTTATGTTACATCTAGGTAATGAAATATAATTAGGCGAATGCAATTACGTTTATAAATTGAAAATATTATTCTCAAACTCTTATTTCAAAACGAATTTAGGCAGACTATTGGAAATTAACAACTGAAAAGAAGTTGTACTGTATTAGTGAATGAACATGAAGGGAATATTTTCATCTCATTAGCAACTTTGACCCAATTGAAAGGGTATCCTGTAAAATCCTTGAATTTAGGTCGCGGCGTTTTCGGCATTCTTTGCAGAAAGCCCATAAAAGTTGGCAGTACATTCCTTAAAAATAAAGTGTTACTACTAAGACTTTATTTGTAGTTGTTTTATGTTTAGATAAATTTAAGGTGTATCTTAGTCAATTCGATTTCTTTATTAAATAGCTTTACTTTTAGTTGGCTTTTGACAATTTAGTTTTTAGTCAATAGCAACACCATTATCATAGTTCGATTTGACAATGTCCTTAAAATCAGTTTAAGCATTATTTGTGAAAAGTTAATCCAAATTTATGTATACACTCAACAGTTTCAAAATTAAACATGAATATTACTGATATTCTTTTCGAAAATTTAAGTGTTATTTTGATGTCAAGCCTACATGTACTTGGTATCCGTCCTAAGATGTAAATACAGTTTTGACGTCATTTCTAAGTGTAAACATATTATATTTTCAAATGAAGTCTCCCAAAACTGTTGACTTCACGTGTTTTATGTTTTCGTAACTAGTCATGTTAACATGAGTGTTCATTGTTTGGATCATAGTCTCTTTTATAATACAGTCGTGACCTTATCACATTTCCCGGTTGCCAAGGGTAATATTGGATCCTTATTGTTTTGACATTATTGGCGCAAGTATTGATAAGTCAAATTTTTCTCATGATTTATGGAAGTATGATGATTGATATTAGCATAGGATTTTAGTTAAAAGCTTGATTTTCATTCTTTAAAAACATAATTACAATTTTCGTATGTATAAATAATAATTTTGTTTTGAATTTTCTATAAGAACGTTTGAAACGTATTAGGTTTAAACTTTTATTGCTCATTAAAAGCTTAAGTGCTTGCACAAATCTATGAAAAAGTACCACAATTTCTTTGCTCTTTAAATTGGTCACTTTTGCTAATTCAAGCAGTCAAAAGAAATATTAAATTTATTTAATTTAAGTAGGATCAAGGAAAAGTCATTAGTGCAAAATTACATTCTAACACTTTTTGTTATAAAACATGTTGTGAAAAATGTTTATGATAAGTTAAAACATTTATTTTCCTTTATAACGGACATTACATCGAACTGTCTACTATAACTGGATTTACTTGTAACGTCTTAATGTGTGTTTCACTATCTACTCTATGTCTTTGATGTTTATTGGTCAACGTATAACATTGAGACTCTTCAAAACAGCTCTCGGACATCTATGTAGTGTAAATGTTCTTTAAGTTTATTGTCTCTGTTTACTGAACATTCTTTATAAAACGTTACTTTATATTTTTGTGTCTACAATAGAAACTGTTCGTTCGAATAACATTCTTAATTGAAAGGGAACTTAGGTTTTTATTGCTTTTAGGTTACTATGAGTATTTTTTGGAAAATAAATTAATCTTATCTCATGCTCTATTCAAGAAATCAATAGCCATTAATATTTGAGTTTAATCACTGCTTGCTTTGTAGTTGTTAGGTGACTCTTAAATCTGGTCATGCTAGCTTTAATTACAATTATTAACTACCATAATAAGGAATACAATTAATTATTATATTCTACTATTCAAACTAGATTTTTGGAGCTGTTCTATACACAGTTAATAACATGTATGTTTGCTGGATTTTACTTTTATACAATAGCTAAGTTTTACAATAAAACCCTAAACCAGGCAAAGGACATGAGTCAAAAATCCCAGTTATTATGACTCTTGTAGTAGCTATTTCTAGACACGAACGTTTTTTATATCCTTTTAAAATTTCGTTCCTCTTGTGATTATTAATAAGTAGTTAGTTAAATTATGAAAACAATTAATTTTTAATTATGACTATATGTAGCTTTAATATAAAAAAACAATCGCGTCTTAGTGTTAGATCATTTTTAATTATTTTTTAAAAATATAGTAATTATGAAAATAGCTGCAATTTTAGGTTGTTGATCTTTATTTAAAAAAAAACGCAGTAAACCAAAAGTATTTTATGCAAAAGCTGCAGCATTCACTTAATTAATTAATTTCGTACTGTCAGCTAACTAATGCAATGCTACATTTTTTGGACCTATATTGAAAATAATTACAACAAAAATTATTGATTTAATAAAATTGTAGTATTTAATAATTACAATTATTATTGGTGAATTCTAAGTCAATGTAAGTAGCAAATCTGATAGCTACAAATTATTTATCCGAGCTAAAACTTATGAAGTAACCTTTTCCATGTCCATACTTAAAATATTGCTCAATAATAATGACTAAGGGTAATACATCAAAACAAGATTTGGGTTTACCTAGAAATATATTTTTTCTAGCTCACTAAGAAATGTAACAAGTTAAAATCTACTGATTATTATAGCTTATTTATGGATATAACTATTCAATTCTTTATGCACAATGTCATTTTCCATATAACAAGGATTTTAATTAACATAATCGCCTCGTTTCTTCAAAATTGTTTCGCGGCTTGTGATTTTATCAATGTTATTCGAATAGGTGTTAATATTTTAATGTTTGATTGTTAGTTGAATTGTTAAAGTTTGTTACTGAGTAAGTGAATTCATGGTTACGCTTAAACCATTTATGATTGTATTTTATCGTCCTCGTGCTGTATGCAGAATGGGAGCAAGATATTAAATGTTTGACCATATCATATCGTACCAATGCAAGATAATAAAGTTTTTGATGATTTTAACCTTTTGTATTATTTTTTGCCTTTTACCTCCAAGAGCTGTGCATTCTTTAGATGTAAAAGCCACCGAATCAGTGGGGTTATTTTCCTCTGATACAACTTTTAAACACAAATTGAACAATCGATGTGATGGTTGGAGTATAAAAGCAATTGCGAAATGTTTTTATTTAAAAGACCGGTTTACATTGGTCAAGGAGGAGAATGATGAGAAAAACGAGTTAGTAGTCCGGTTGCTTAGGGCTGTATTTTAAGAACACCGTTACCAGGTGGATAAAAGCACCAAATTTGGCATGAAGGTACCTTAGGGTATACTAATCAATTTTAGCTTAGGAGCCCTTACGAATTTTTAAGCATTTCCATACACGGCACCATAATCCAAAATGGCCGACAAATACAGAAATATATATTGAAAAAATTGTATTTATGTGTATCCAAGCTAATATCTCCCAATATATTGATTTGGAACCACCACCTTACTTGCTGAGTAGTAAATACTTCAATCTGATTGGGTATTGATTTTTAGCCGCCATCTTGGATCCGCCAAATTGGATACAAGATAGTTTTAGCGAATTTCCCCTATTAGTGAGGTGGCTTAGTGAAACTACCACCGTTACCTGGCGGATAAAAGCATCAAATTTGGTGTGAAGTACCTTATGGTGTACTAATAAATTTTAGCTTAGGAGCCCTTTTGAATTTTTAAAAATTTCCACACCCGGTACCAAAATCCGAGTGTGGTATGTAAAGTCACAATTAACATGGGGTCATTTTTGAAAAAAAGTTACTTTACTGCCTTTTTCACATGTATTTTTTTAGATATTGACTTGGGATCGTTGTTTAGTGGTTAATCCTTTATTTTGACAGGATCATAATTTTCGGCCGCCATCTTGGATCCGCCATTTTGGATATCAACTCGAATTTTTTTAATGTAAAGGTGGTGTTGTGACACATCATTATGAACTAGATTTTCACGCTTATTACAATGCTGAAATCCGTTTTTAAAAATATGCATTCGTTAAAAAGATATGCTCAAATAAAAATTCACCTCTATACATTTCTTACGGACGTTTAATATTTTTAGCATTTTTTTGGATAATTTTTCTTATTTCTCTCATTATAATTAAGATATGTAGTTAATTTTAGTATTAAAATACTCAATGAAATAGCAGCTCTCGTTTGAGATATAGTCATCAATTTCGGACGAGTGACAGATGAGCTAAGTAAGAACTCAAAAATCAACTTTTTGGAAATTTGGTTTTAATTAATTATCTATATCTCCGGTTCTAATTAAGGTATTTAGTTCATTTTGGTCTTAAAATACGCAGTGATACTTCAGCTTTCGTTTGAAATACTGATACGTCTGTAACTGATAATATCTGTTAGGTTGTAAACGGATTTTAAGGCTCATTACGACATAAAGATTAGTTATTTCAAAATTTTACGCTTAATAGTGAATTATATCTCACCCTGAACTTTTCCGAATCAAGTGATCGAGGTCTCAAAATAAAGCTGATATTCTACTGAGTCTTTTAAAAGCATTCAGAACTCAATACCTGTCCTAGAACTGGAGATATCAGTCTTTATATAAACAAAAATGTCTGAAAAATTTTATTTTAAGTGGGTTTTTGAACCACAACTCACCTGAAACTCAATCTATTAAAATAATTTGTGACTCAAATGAAAGCCAAAAGTCTACAGGGTCGATTGAGATCTTCATGAATTTTTAGTCTTCTTTTGAACTAGAGAAATCCTTCATGAACTGTAAAATTATGCAAATAAAACGAATTTATGTTGAATGAAAGCTCATAAGTCACCTAAACTTTAATCTGATTTTATTGAGAATTAGCTCACCTGAAAGCTGCTGGTTTACTGAGTGATTTAAGACTAAAATGAACTAAATACCTTAATTAGAACCGGAGATATAGATAATTGATTAAAAAAGAAATACCGAAAATTCATTTTTAAGTTCATATTTAGCCTTGTAACTCATCTGTCACTCGTCCGAAGTTGATGATTAATATTTCAAATGAGAGCCGCTATTCCACTGAGAATTCTAAGACTAAAACTAAGTCCATACCTTAATTATAATGAGAGATAGAAGAAAAATAATTAAAAAAAATGCTAAAAATATGAAACGCCCTTAAGAAATGTATAGGGATAAATTTTTATTTGAGTATATCTTTTTAACGAATGCATATTTTCAAAAACGGATTTCAGCATTGTAATCAGCGTGAAAATCTAGTTTAAAAGTATGCGTCACCACACCACCTTTACATTAAAAAAAATTTAGTTTATATCCAAAATGGCGGATCCAAGATGGCGGACGAAAATTATTATCCTGTCAAAATAAAGGATTAACTACTAAACAACGATAGGCGTTGTTTCCAAGTCAATATCTAAAAAATACATGTAAAAAATGCACTTAAGTAACTTTTTTTTTCAAAAATGATCCCATGTTAATTTTATTTTACATACCACATTCGGATTTTGGTGCCGGGTGTGGAAATGTTTAAAAATTCAAAAGGGCTCCTAAGCTAAAATTTATTAGTACACTATAAGGTACCTTCACACCAAATTTGATGCTTTTATCCGCCAGGTAACGGTAATTTCGCTAAGCCACCTCACTATTAGTACTTCACCACCAACTCGCCAGTGAAACAGGTGATCGTGTCGAGTGACGGGCATGTTTATTGGCAAAAAAATCCTGGAAATGGAGAATCAGCTGATCCTACAATTATTTTTCTCGACCTCTTTCAACCGGCTTAAATTCATATTTTTAAGTTAAAATATTTGCAGAAAAATAAAACAACTACCTTAAAGGCATTTTATGTCCATATAAATACACTTGTAGAAGATAAATTTATTTATATGTAATGTATAATGTATAAGATATACGTAGCTATCATATTACGAGTTATTATATGATTATTAGTTATTAAGCTAGTTAGTTAGTTATTAGTTATTTAGTTGTTAGTTTTGTCATGTAACATGTATATTATATGCCATGACACGGTGATTTTGATAGTAGGTTGTCCTAAAAGTTAATTTTCCATAGATATATATTTTTTAAATATATAAAAATACGTTTTTGAAATTAATCAGAAATTAGGTTGTAGTTATGACCGGTCCTGACGCACTGTAGACACAGGATAATAGATTCACCGCATGACAGAATGTAGGACAACAACGGACGGCCCGCGTCGTGTTCGGAGCAGAGGGATGATTATCCTATCATTATTGTTTCACAAACATTTCGCTTTGAAACATTTTTATTATATTCATGAGTTTTCATTATTTAAATACATTAAACTCTCAAGAATAAATTTTTAGTTTATAAAAACATAATCCAAACTTAGTTACTAAAAATCGATGAAAAAATATCATGTGTGCCGTTACACCTTGTAACCCTAAAAAATAATAAATCTAACGTGAAATATAAAGCACGGAAACGGACAACATAATAATTCGTCTACACAAAACATAGTTATTGTACGTCCATTTGCCCCGAATGTAGGACACTCGTGGATGCAACTATAACATAATTTAAAATTCGTCAACACAAAACGTAGTTATTTACTGTCTGTCCATTTGCCCAAATGTAGGGCACTGGTGTATGCAGCTAAATCCGTCGCTGCAGCCGAGCGGCCACGCGCTCACCGGCCTGTGACCCGACTGATGGCTGAGTGGGCGACAACACATCCACTCTCGGACATTAATCCAATTAGATTTTTAAATTTAATTTTTATATCATATGCTGATAGTTTTTGCTGTTTCCGAACTGGAATAACTCAAAGCGATTTATTACTTAAATCTTTTGTGTACAAATAATGGCCCATGGCAAGAGATTGAAATTAAATAAATAAACGTTTGGATAAAATTGGTTAATTGTTATGTATATGAGCTGGCCTCAAACAAAGACGATTATTGCATGATAAGCGTTTAAAACGACGTTTTAAAACTTTCTACTACAGTAAAACTTAAATAAGATTTTTAGGTTAATACCTAAGTTGTATAGGCTATATATATTTTTTTTATAGATCAGGCTAAACCATTTTTGGCTGCATTTTTTGTTTCTTTGCGTAATTTCAATAGGGATAACCATAATGTTCAAGATATAAAAACTATTAAAAATTAGCTATCTCTATCAAGATTGTGAATTTTTTGCAGTTACTTGAATAAAACCGAATAAAGCAATATTTCCAGGTTAAAAAACCAGGTTATTAAACCACTCCAGACAAAATTTGACCTGCAATGTACTACGTAAAGATATACTTCACTAAGTTAAGCCCCTCAGTTTATTAATTAAAAATTAAAATATTTGATAATATTTGGGCGTTTCTTTTTTCACTCTTAAAGACAAATTTCGAGGTTTTTACTATTCAATGTGTTTTAGGGGAAGTGAGATTTGGGATGTAGCAAATAAATACATTTCAGCTGCTTAGGCTACGTTTTTATAAACGTAGTTTGTTGATTAATATTTAATTTTACCACCTCAAAACTTCGGTTTATCGGATCGATCCTCATTTATTTTTACTTAATATTTTATCCAAGCGCAAAATTTGTCATGTCTGAAGTTCTGTATTTAGTTTTGAGTCTAAAGCTCAATAAGTGCCTGTACCATTTTAAATATATTTTTAGTTTCAATTTTGAAATACTAAAAGAAAAAAATATTAGGCTTACGTGAAATACTTAAATTAGATCCACTTATTATTGTAAAATTTGAATCGAAGCAAATTTTTATTCAATTAATAAACATCGTTTAGATAAGAAGTCGTCAATAACATCGGCATGTGCTGCATTGAGGACAAGTGGTCCAGCTCAGTGATCGAGCTATAGCTGATTATAATCTTGTTACGTCATATTGTAGCGAAATAGCGATGCTATCTTCTCAACTAGCTACTTATTTGTAGGTGTTGGAGAAAATTGAGAGCATATTATATTCTCAGCAAAATGCTCTGCCTTTTAAACAGCTTTGTTTAAACACTTATTACACAAAAAAACACAATTTAAAATCGATCATAAAGTTCGTGACTCATGTTTTCCTTCATATTATTTCGTTGGAAAATGTAATATTCACTAAGCATCGCAATAGTTATTTCAGCTAGTAAAATGTGTAGTATTTTAACTAAATCAATGAATCGGTAGATGTAAATTACGTTTTAAGTTTTATACTTTCTTTACAGTGTATATTTTTTATTTCATGTACGTGACCACATGCTGATTACAAAATCAAAAAGGAAACAAAACGATAATTAATACGAGTAAATATTAAGAGGTAGTCCAAAAAATTAAGGTTTGTATAAAAATGTGTATCTAATAATTAACAGTAATGTACGGAGAATAAAATGTACGATTTATTGAACTTCCTCATTAAATGACTCTAAACCTGATTCTCTTCATGGAGCCAAGAGACTAGCGTTTATTGTGTGTCCACTTTATTGGGGGTTTTATTGTTCACCCAAACAACAACTGATAGGACTCAGTTCACGGCCATTCTGTCATTCTATAAAAGAACGACAATTAAACATATTTACGTTATTTATCTAAATGTTAGAATTTAGTAGTACAGGGTGTTTTTTTTAAACGCAACCCAAAACTTTATTTTATCAGTGAAGGATTATTTCCCCCAGAAATCCCCGGATTTTACCCACTATATTATTTTCTTTGGGGGCACATTAAAAGTAAGGCCTACGAAAACAATTCACAGGATATTTAGCTCCTCATAACAAACATAACAAATGTAATGCAAGAAATTCAAAGAGGTACCTTGCAACACTTGTTCGGGAATTTGATGGAGAAAGCACAACTTTATACAAACGCAAAAGGCGGATTGTTTAAACACATAACTTGAACTAAATATGATAAAACTTTAATAATAGGTTGTATAAAATGTAAAGATCAACAAAATAATACTCATTTCATATTTATAAGTGCATTATTCAAACTTAAAAATGGGTTGCGTTTAAGAAAAACCCTGTATATTCTGTGCTACTACGTAAAGGTGATATCTGACAGATAAAAATTAACGAAAATTGTATAAATCAGTCTTTTTCCAATATTAATAAAATAAAAACCGTAGCATAACTGTAGCACAGGCACAATGTTAAGATTAAAAAAACATTACCCTTAATTTTATTTCAAAATTCTTAACACAGTATGAAGATTTTGATTTACAAACATGTTTTTCCTTTCTAAAATTTCATAGAGTGCTGATAGAAGTGTATTTACAAATGAAAATCCCCTTGATCAAAAACCAGTTAGTAAAACAAAGGAAGTAGCAAGGGTAGAATGACAGGTTATTGTGCGTTTATTGTGTGCCCACTTTATTGGGCGTTTTATTGTTCATCCTAAAATCTATCAAGGACTCAGTTCACGGCCATTCTGTCATCCTGTATAAAAACGACAACTAAACATATTTACTATATTTATCTTAATTTTGGAATTTAGTATTATATTCTCTGTAATTACCTAGCAAAGAGATGACCTCTGACAATAAAAAATTGACGAAAATTTTAGAAATCACTGTATTTTTGAAAGAATAATAAAAAGCACAGTAGCACAACTATAGAAATATTAAAATTAAAAAACATTACCCCTAGTTAAAAAAATTCCAAACACAGTATAAAAATGTTGATTTACAAACATGTTTTTCCTTTTTAAAATTTCATAAAGGGCTGATAGAAATGTATTTCCAAACGAAAATCCCCTGGATTAACAAGCAATTAGTAAAACAAAGGAAGTAGCAAGGGTAGAATGACAGGTTCGATCGCCTCGTAATCTTGTTGCGAACCCATCTCATCGAGCCGCCGGTCGATACTTTGTTGTGCTTTTTACTGTACGAAATTCCACTGGGTTTTCACTTTTTAATTTAGGATCATCGTTTGTTTTATATGATTAAATTCGAATGTGTGAGTGTGTGTTTGTGTGTATTTGCAAAACATATAAATAGACTACGTAGAACTGTAAAAATTATATAAAATAGTTTTAAAAATATCGAATTGTCAGTTTTTGGTTTTTAATTTGTAAACATGTTGCGTAAGTCAAGTATTTACATGATCTATTTGGATAGAGTAATCTGTAACTAATTACGTGTTAGAGGATCGAAAATAGTTTACGACAGTCGATTTAGTTTACACTTCGTGTTTTACGTTACAGATTGAAAAGAAACTGGTGCAATTAGGTTGACTGCAGGTTTTCTTTCGTGGAGAAAACATAATCTTATAAAATAGTAGGAAGAAGAACTAACCTTCAGTACAACATTATTAATCTTTAAGCATAAAAATGAAATACATTATTGATCTGTTGGAATGAAGGGAGCAGTAAAGTCCTTAACCACAATTATTGTTATTTATCATAATCAACAATTATGACTGTATCATCTTTCCTAAGACAAGATAAATATGATATTATTTATATAGCATTTATGAAAATAGTTCTTGCCACCTAAACCTTTATAAGGCTTCGCAAAAGTATGAAAAATGAAAATGCTACGAATATATATTTTTCGTTTTAATTTACACTAACGACCTTTTTTGACACGGTTACTGAGGTTAAAAGGAATTAGCACTGCTTGGTAAATAAATTAAAATATTATTTATTTAGCTCTTGGATATTTTGTAATAAAATGTCAAGGGTTTCCATATCGGCAATTTATCATTAATTAAAGTAATTTATCATGAATAAACGAAAGTGGAACCAACAGTTGAGCTTTTGTTCATAGCTTTATTAGTGGCACCTACTGTTGTAGTCTACAATTATTCAACCGACCATCAAAATATTTTCGAGAGACGTTTTAGAAGAGGATGTTTTAATCGATTATCTTTTACTGAAGAATAAAATAAATCCGATTAATCCATCAACTAAGAAATCTCATCTAGCTTTAAAAGTATTTGATAATATAACACGTTTAACACGATTTGAAGTAATTGTAAAGTTTTAATGGGAAAGCTTTTCAACTTGCAGCATTAAGCTCCTTTTATCGCGATAAACATGAAATAGTTATTACATTGCAAAACAACCTTTCCTGAGAACCTTTTTCCATAATAGCTTTACATTTATCAACACAAATGGTGAAGTAGTCATTATGTTATTGATCAAAATGTCACAAAGAAAAAACTAAAAGAGTAAAAACTCACAAAGAGTAGTAATCATGCAAAATATTACGTATTTGATTGTATTAGCAGATAGCACCTGAGTAATAACAGTAATTACAATCTTACAGCACTAAATGTAAAAAATACTAAATTTCACTTAGTGTCTTAAAATATATCGAGAGAACTATAGATTCATAATCAGAAAGTGCATTACAATAAAATGAAATTGAGAACTGTGTTAAGGAAATAAACGATTTTGTTTGAATGAAATAGTGTTCAAACATCCTGAATTAAATAAACATTAAAATTAAAACACGAATGAAACATCAAATTAAATTTACGGAAACCTGAGCAGGAAGAACTTATAATCGTTGGCGATAAAAATTCTAATAGCTGGAACAAATGGTTCCTAATGGACAAATAACGATCCTTTTAGACTAACTGACCGTCTGCTGAAGTATGAAATTTATAATATTTATCAAAACATAACTATATTCTATGTTTGAAATTCAATGTCGGTGATGGCGAGTTTACGTTTTGATTTAGGTTTTTTCCGGTTATTTGTCATCACGAATTGCAAATATTGTTTTTTTTTAACTATCAGTAATGGCAAATATCTGTAAAAATCTAAATCAAAACAATAATTATATATCCTTGACATTCATTAAGTTTGATCAGTGTTATATGAAATATGTGTATTTAATTTATATAATAAACACCGAGGTTATAAGTTTTTAAAATAAACCTTCTGGAGCACACAAATCAAAAAACGTCTTTTATTTTATGATTTTACCTTAGGCAATCGTAAGACAATAATCCAAATCGTAGACAGTCGCTCTGTGGTGTCATAGATCTGATAGGATTCCAAGTCCGCGGTCGTAGCTTTCCAAGGTCGGCGAATCGGCGTTCAACAATATTCAGGACTAGGCTATCTTGTATTTTACGTGTGCGGACGACCCATGGTGCACAACTCGGAGCTAAAATGATGCCGGTACAAAATAAATTTTACGGGGTGTGAATCGCAAATTGAACACTTGCAACACCACCATTTGTGTGAAATAGTGGCTATTTACTCAAAACAAAGGATAAATTTGGGATATTGTTGGAATGTGTTGTGCGTCCTTAAGAAATTGTTTAAATTTTGGGCTATATTAGTTCAAGCAATTGAAAGTTAAGAGATGTAAGATTCCGCCTTAGTTTTTTTCTTTGACTAAAATAGAAATTGAGTTAACGGGTTTATAATGTTCACTCTTGCCTGAAATGGGACATTACTAAATTAAACCCAACTGCTCCAAGACTAACAGTAATATAAAAGCGATAACAACAGCTAAAGTAGGTAATTGGAAACATTTGAATTATAATAATAGTTGATGAGTGATTTTTAATATCACATAAAACAATATTGCATAGAAAAGTATGCTCTTAGTATTGCATGTTGTTTTATATGTAATTACTTTAATTTATAATAAATATCCAATGGCTATGCATATTTTTGTGGATGTTCAACTTTCATTTGCCTTGAATTTCGTGAATATTATACGGATTTTTATATTTGTCATCCCATTTATACTTCAGGGTAAGGTAAATAAAAATACTAAATTGGCCTAAAATATGTATTTTTTATGTATACATCTAAAATATGGATTGTATATCACATATTTAATTAATACACAACTGTGTTTAGTAACTACTAAACCCTAAACAAAAACAAATTTCTATCATAAACACAGAAACAGTGTAAAAGCACACGTTAGAATTGTAGGTTTGCTCTTTATAAACATTGGCTGTTGATTTATCAAATTAACTCATTCAGTGCGTGGGTGTGGATCGGAATCATCGTATAAAATTGGAATATGAAAATTATCATGCTTATAATGTGTCACACTGAACATGTGAAACATGGAAATATCAATCAATGCTATGGTGACCTATAAACTTTTGAATATTTTCCCACATGCTTGAATTCTAAAAAGTTTGTGTCCTGGTGTCCGTTGCTTAAAAAATCGGAAAATAAATATGTATAGGAGACGCTTACCATATTTAAGTAATTAATAGTATTAGTGGGCTAGTGCTTGAGGGCAAAATCTTACGAAGAATACTTCTTTTTGTAAGTAATGACCTTTCACAGTGATATTTTAGTTAAGAAAAAAAACTCGTAATGAAGTTATCAACGGTAAACAACCTTAGAAAGTACAATAAAACCGTTGTCTTAAGTTTACAATGGACTTTACTTATCAGGTTCAATAAGATAAATAGCAGAGAAGATAATGCAAAGCATTCATAGACAACCAGGAACAGCCAGCAATACTGCAGGATAATCAATGACTTTAGTACTTCGTTCCCTCCCCAGAAACACGACATTCTGGGATGTATGTAAAATTTTTTAACTAGTTTACGCAACGTTTTTCTTGGCAGGTGGGATAAGGCCGGTATAAGACAACTTATTAGGGAACATTAACGTTTCTTTCACGATTGCTGGTAACCTTCTTCAATGGCCTTTGGGCACCGACTAATAATTACAGCTGAAGAAATCACCTATCGTCGACAGATGTAAAGCGAAAAAGTTGCACCTTTTACATTTAATTAATAATAGCGAGGTTAATGTATACTAATTCATTCCTTTTTATTTTTACAACATAATGTACAACATAATTTTTCACACACATTATAAAATACTGTGTAGTACAAAATAGTTTAAACGTATTCGGTATTTGGTCCTTTCATTATAAGACTAAGATTTCTCGATTTTTGTCGTGCCGAGAAATTATATTTTATGTTGGCTACATTCAGCTTATAAATTTACTAAATATGGAAAATATAATAAAATGATATGTGAATACTTTCTTGCGTTATCGACTTAAAAAAAAGAATATGTTAACTACCCATTCTTTGTAATATAAGAGGCAACATTAAATTGAAAAAGTATTATTTGTAAAAATGAACGCTGATTTTAGAATACAACGATTATATGAACAAGTTTGGTGACATATTTTTCATGACTTTAGTTTTGACGAAAATATTTCAATATTATATATATGACGAAATTGCCAGTCTACACTGAAAGATATGTGTGCAAAATTAGATTGTAACATTCGGTGGAAAATTCACTCAGGTTCACAGCATGAACATGGATGGCCCTGGAGCACATCGCAGACACGTAAACAAATAACGTCAAACAAACGAAACTGGAGCTATCATTGTCTCACTGTATACTTTTATACTACGAATAAGAGGCTAAAAAAATAACAGGGGAAAAATATACCAAAAAATATTAGCGTTTTCCAATTATATCAAAATATAGGGAAAACTATACCGCTTTTGCCATCATATTTTGACAGAAATCTTATATGAAATTCGGATTACTTAAGGATGGTTTAGGATGTTTTTTATAAGGTAATGGCAAACATTGATAGCTTTATAAAAAGTGCAAATTTTATCTTCAATTGACAAAATAGTTAATTGTGTATTGAGGGTGTAAGGAGGTAAAGTTTATGTTGTTAAAATTATTTTTGACCTTTCCTTTATTATTATTTTTTACTGCATCTCTCCATATTTTTGTCAATTTAGTAAAATAATACTAACCGCATTATTCCAAACTATCCAACCGTTAATGACATATATTAGGGACCATTAGGTTGTTGTTTGTTAATATTGTAAGTAAAAATTAACTATTAAATGTATATTAAGACATTAAACACTGTTCAAATCCCTAGAAGACACCTTTGTATATTTTTGGAATGAAATTGTCACCGTGTGATATGATGGAATAGTTTAATTATTCTAAGCATACACTATAGTCGTTCATACAGATTAAATTAAACTAGACTAAATTACAAGACTGAGGCTAGAAGTATGAGGGCAATTAAGTATAAGTGTGAGGAGGAATCAACAAAAGGGAACGAGAGACTATTCAAAGACTTTTAACAAATTGCTCTTTTATTCAATCTCTTTCAACGCTGACGTCTCGAGTCTTTCAGTGACACTTAACAGGATAAAACACTGGGAGATGTTTATTACCGTTTAGATCTATACGTAAAACGAGTTTAGTTTCATAATATTTGAAAAGATGTAGTTAAACTTCTAGTTACTACAAAATAAAAAAAGAATGCGTGTCATGAAAATTTTGTAATCGTCAATAAATAATAAAATCGTGTTATTTTTCATCATATAAATTTATTCATATGCATTTATTTATTTATATAGTTTTCAATCAAAATTCACATTAGTTTTTTAATACTAGCACAGTCATTAAGTATGTCTTACATATTGGAGAGCTTCTCAAAACAATTAAGTGTAACATTGTTGGAGTAAAGTACACTGTACTTTATTCATGGGATACACACAACATTTCCTCCCCACTTGTTCGGATAAATAATTACACGATAGAAAAATATTTACTAACCAATACGAAAAAGACGATTGTAAGCTCAATTTATATTGTTTTGTTGAATATCATAATCTCAAAACCTTAATTTTCAGAGCTGAGCGTTTCCGTTTTCACTGTAAGCCAATGCCTCTAATCAGCTTTTAGCGCCTCCATTCATCGAACTGCAATATATGTAATTTGTACGCCTGCGTGGAAATTTGAAGGAGCTTGATTTTTGAATTGATTTCGATGTTATTCTTAAGAGTTTGCGTGTTCCATGCTGCGCTAAAAAGTAATTACTTTACTTCCCTGAGAGACCACGTACTATTTCATTCAATAATTACAAGGAGTAAAACGTGTCAAATATTTTCCATGCAGATGGGGGAAAATATATTAAACTGTTTTATATTCACTGCTTCTTACGGCAGGTCCTACCAGAAGAGGAGGAGGAGTTAATTAGCTTAAAATTGTCCTTTATATTTTATTTTAAATTAGCAAACTATTTATGAATTTATGCTCAACTATAAAATTGTTCTTGATCAATAAAAGTAGCTACACATACCTAAGTTGCATTGAGACTTCAAAAATATATTATAAGTAAGCTAAATATTGCGGTAGGGAGCCAAGAGATTTTACAAAGTTGCTCTAGAGATTGGAAATAAGAATGGCGACTCGGGAGCAAGATGCTGGAAATCGATTGTTTGGAGAGTCCCGCCTGCATCTGCCGCGATTAGTGCTAATCCGTCTAATTTCAATAAAAATTTAAAATCATTAAGTCTGTAACATGCTTTAATAATAAGAATGCTCTTTAACTTTCACCTAAATATCTCATAATCATTCTCTTCTTTCAAACCCAGTGGCAGACTGTTAAATAATTTTATACCTGAGTATTTTCAATGTTTTAAAAAATGACCGAGTGAGGAGGTATATCTAATACACATCTAGGTTTACTTCTTGTTTCAAACCCGTGAGAGGGAAAAATATTTCGAAATAGTAGGAAATTCTTATGAAGAAAGGAAGTTTCCAGAATATAAATTGAAAAAAAAAATAAGAATGTTGTAGTTCACGAAGAAGTTTGAGTATTATGTTCGCTTGGACGAGTGGAAAATTGTTCTAATTACTTTTTTATCTGAAAATTAGCTGAGTTTTACTACTCTCACAAAACCAGACGGGTACTCCATAAGACAAGTATGAATATATAATCCAATAGCAGGCTGTAATTATTAACTCGATGGAGGCAAAACATGACAACTTCCTTAGCACAAATAAGCCCTGGCTCAGTTACTTGCACACAAAATGATCAATATGTGTATGAAAAGAGAGGTTGGAGTCGACGAAAAAACCAAGGAACTTTGCAATACAGGTTGAAGAAATGGCTTCATCAGCAAGATGAACACTGGATAAACTGTCAAGGCGGTCCCTTAAAAAAATTCCAAAAGAGTGGTTTTTGAGACATTTGTTACAAGTCAGCCAATGCCAAAGCCAATGCAAAAGAGCATTTCATTGTAAAAAGGTTTTAAGTTCTCGATAACATGTAGAAAACATTACTCTACATTTAGAAAATGATTCTTGAATATATAACTAACAGCAACGAAATCCTTAACCACATTACCTCCCTGAGACCTGATTGCTGGTGTGTTATCTGTCCTAACGCCGACTGAGCCTCTGCTCTGATTAACGATACCCCAAAGATATTTGTCTTTGTTGGATGACAGTTCAAGTTTCCTTTCTCTATTATCAAATTTAAGTTTAAGAATAATGTTCCTATACAGCTTTTTGAGCGAGAGGTAATTTTTTCTCAGTGGGTGGGTGGAAGGTAGACCCTTAGAGTCGATGTAGAGAGGATTCTGAGTTCTTCCCTAACTGTTTAAGCTTCTCCATTGAGTTTGACTTGTGATAAGAATGTGAACTTATCCCCTAAGTTTGTCAAACAGACTTCCTTGCTGTCCTATATACACAGATCACATTACACCTCTTGCCATTTAAATCAACAGACGTTGCTGCCAACTCACAAACACATTCAACACAGTAATCACATATGTCCAAATATGAAAAATATAGCTCTGGTTTTACAAATATTGCCACTCCGCCCCTTTGCATGTGAGACCTGCAGAAAGCACTTGCAGTTACATAACTTTTAACCTGAAGACACTTGGGACGTTAAATGCTATGCTCACTAATACAAATTAAATCTGGGCTTTCCTCCATATCCAGTAGCAGATAATATTGAAATGTGTGTAAACTAAACTAATGGGGTTTAATAGTTCGCAGTAGTGAAATACTCTTATTTATCCTTAAATAAAATTCCGACTCTTTTTTACAGTTACTACAATTTTTTATCTGAAGAGTAAATATATTTCGAAATGCAACTCAACGATACGAAGATGTTCGAGCTCATTAGGAAATTTCATTATCCTCACTATGAGGATAACGGTTTGTTTATGTTGAAACGCACATGTGCTTCACATATGTTGTCGTATTACATATAATTTTATAATAGGTAATAATGAATAATCTAAGCAATTCAAACAATAAATGTGCGTTTTTAAATAAGAATAAACGCATATGTATAAAAAGTACACAGCGTTTTCAAGATAAGACGTTATTTTTTTCATATATGAGTAAAAATAATTACAATAACTATAAAAAGTAATTCCCTTTGACCAACATTAAAGTTCACTTTTTATTTGTATTTTTGTGGATATTTACCATAACTGAATTCATTACTTTTACAAATGCCAGTGAAAATAAAAATAAAAGCTAAATTTACCATCACTAACGATAAATATAAACAAAGGTAACTTTCAAACCATGTGCCTAAAAGCAGAGAGCCTATCAATAAATAACAGACTCATTAGAACGTGTGAAGAATGAATTAAAGGTTGCCTGCGGTATTTTATTACAATGAGAAGGGAACATTAAAAATGAAACGTTACAGTAACCATACAGGGTAACTATAATTGTTTTAAGGTTTTTACTATGATTTCCTCAGAATGAGCTAGAGAGAAACTCTTGAGATGGAAAATAAAAAAAAACACCGTAAAATGATCCCTTACAGAGAATTACTCAGTTTTTAAGCATTGGTTTTCCTTCCAACGCTACCTTTCCTCTTTCATTTGTTTAATATATTAACGGTAGGGTTCATTGACTCTTTCAGCGCTTGGTGGCGTTGTATTCGGGGTGTAAGGACGGATGGATGGGTCTTTAACGCGTAATCCTCGACATCCCATCAATCCTCACAAGCTGTAATAATCCAAACAAATGATCCTACATGATGTATGAAGCTCGCTGATGAAGTTGTCTATCCCTGCAGATTATAAGGTCCTACTTTCTTACTTTTAGTTCTTTGTAATTACTGTATAAGTGATGTTTTTGCACCTTAGAAATACCAATGTTCAAAAGTTGAAACTAGGTTATATTTTTTATATGTTATCTTAATATCTTTTTCTTACTAATACATTATTGTGCTCATAAGTATAGCATTGATGTTAGTCAACATCTATGAAACAATATACAAATAAATTATTTAAACAATAGATGGTTAACCGTTAAACAGAATCACCCTGTATTGCGCAGAGCTTTTACACTGAACCACTAAGGCTAATGATTACAACAGTCAACACGGAGCTCGTTAATCAGAAAAAAGCAAACTCAACAAGAATTGTCTGCTTCACACATGAAATAAAACTAGATGAAGGAAAATGTGAACTTCTATATTAAATTGTGTCAGCGCCTAAAAAAACAAAAAAAAACAACAAAACATCTATTTTACTCGAAACATTGCCGAGGAAAGATTGTCTAGGGAAATTCTAACGAGCAATCAGTTTCTTTTAGTTAATTATTTAAAATACATAGTACTTAAAAAAAAAACACTTTTATTTAGTAGTAGTGTAAAAATTACTAATGTTTCAGGAAGTTTTTACGGTCAGGAATCGAGTTTAAAAATAAAGTAAATTCAACTACAAAAACCAGTATCTTACCTAGAAAATAACGTATAAAGATAAATAACCTTAAAATAATTATCGTCGTTAAATCTCAATCGATTTTCAAGATAAATGCGAAGGAAATAAAAAATATTCTTGGCAATGTGAACTATCCAGCAATATCACTCGCTAGATGTTGATGCATGACTGCTATATTGTTCCTCTTATCGCGTTTATGGGTAACCGTATATTGTCCATCTAAGCTTTTTTACAGTTACAATTGTGATACTTTTGGCGAACTTGAGATTTTCAAAATGAAAGGCAACTTTTAAAGTTTAACAACATTTATTCCATATAGTTTTGGTTCAAAAAGGAAAACTAAATCGAGCAACCAAATTGTTTTATGACTTTTATTAGGCTAGTCATGAATTAATATGGACTGTCTAACAAATATAACAATGTCCACAAATAAATTAGTGTATTTTGATTGTGGGAGATAACTTCGTACCATAGTGTGATTACTAGTTGTGCATTTCTATTTGGTGAGTTTCGTTTTATAACATTAACAATCCAAAAACCTAAACAGTTTTAATGCTTTATCTTTTTTAGGGGGCCCTAACTCAACGTAACAATGCAGGAGTTGGTAAGCTTGAATTCAATTTATTGAAAAAATACTAGCGGTTTAATTTTTTTAATATGAACTTTTTACAGCTCTTTTTATTAAATATACAACCTTTGTGGTCTAAATAATTAAATAAATAATTCTGCACATTAAAACTAAAGTTCATATTTTAGTTAACTGACTTTAACCATTCTAACGTTCATGTATCGTGTAAATATATTAAATACAATAACTGTGAACAGCAAAAATATTTATTTTAACTCAATAATACAAATCACAACTTTTAAAACCATATAAGAAAATCGCAGTCACAAAGGCAAATTTATAGTAACACGAAGTTCGTAAAACTCAATGCGAAAAAATCAAACTGGAATCTTAAAGAACGTGAGAAGAAAGCGTAACTACAAGATTGCTCCCAATAATACTTTTCTTGCACAAATTTCTAACATACGAGATTCGCGTGTTTATCCATACACTCTTTACTAAAAACGACTATACGTTGCAAAGTAGAGGTTAACGTAAAAAATTAGTCTCATTGTATTTACAGTACAATACAGTATGTGTAATAATTTTGCATAATATTTGTCATTCTATGACGGACTTTTTCATTCTCAAGAGGAGGCTAAAAGCAATTCTGTGTCTACCCAGCGGCGTTGTCTTTGAATATATTGGCGTCAAACACATTGATGGATGCTGCATTATTACTCAGCAGTGTCGCATATCAACCTGTATTCACGATATATCAAATCACTATAGTGTTATTAACTCACTATCAAAACCCAAACAGTTTAAGAAATTCCCTTACTTTTCTGTTTTTTAATTGCCTTAGAACAAAATACACATAAGGTAAAACCCAAAATATAACATAATACGATATGATATAATTGTGATATTTAAAATTATTTTAATTATATTTATAATTATGATATTATAATATAATATAATAACATAATATAATATAATATAATATAATATAATATAATATAATATAATATAATATAATATTATATAATATAATATAATATAATATAATATAATATAATATAATATAATATAATATAATATGATATGATATGATATAATATAATATAATATAATATAATATAATATAATATAATATAATATAATATAATATAATATAATATAATATAATATAATATAATATAATATAATATAATATAATATAATATGATATAATATAATATGATATGATATAATATAATATAATATAATATAATATAATATAATATAATATAATATAATATAATATAATATAATATAATATAATATAATATAATATAATATAATATAATATATTATAATATTATATTATATAATAATATAATAGCCTTTATGATAAATCGAAATATTAAGAAAAAGCAAGAAAATGCGAATAACCAATTACTTGGGAAAAAGATAATTCTTAACAACAAATAATGAAATACGTTAATATACATAATTAAATATAAAATTACATCCTTTACATAAGGTTAACCATCTTGATAATTTCGGCTGTGGGCCACGTCAGTTTGTACTTTAAAAAACACTACTGTACATTTACACATTTACATTTAAACGTAAAAAACACTATTATACAAAATTGTCCACGTGGTTTAACTGGATACCAGTGTCAACAGGCACGGCCGCCGGCAGACTGTCGTTGCAATCTCTTGATATTTTTTACTTTTTACTGGTGAACATGTTTCGGCACTCGGCCATCTTCAGCACCTTGAATAAAATCCTTTACTTAAGGTTAACCATCTTGATAATTTCGGCTGTGGGCCACGTCAGTTTGTACTTTAAAAAACACTACTGTACATTTACACATTTACATTTAAACGAAAAAAACACTATTATACAAAATTGTCCACGTGGTTCGCAGTCTGCCGGCGGCCGTGCCTGTTGACACTGGTATCCAGTTAAACCACGTGGACAATTTTGTATAATAGTGTTTTTTACGTTTAAATGTAAATGTGTAAATGTACAGTAGTGTTTTTTAAAGTACAAACTGACGTGGCCCACAGCCGAAATTATCAAGATGGTTAACCTTATGTAAAGGATTTTATTCAAGGTGCTGAAGATGGCCGAGTGCCGAAACATGTTCACCAGTAAAAAGTAAAAAATATCAAGAGATTGCAACGACAGTCTGCCGGCGGCCGTGCCTGTTGACACTGGTATCCAGTTAAACCACGTGGACAATTTTGTATAATAGTGTTTTTTACGTTTAAATGTAAATGTGTAAATGTACAGTAGTGTTTTTTAAAGTACAAACTGACGTGGCCCACAGCCGAAATTATCAAGATGGTTAACCTTATGTAAAGGATTTTATTCAAGGTGCTGAAGATGGCCGAGTGCCGAAACATGTTCACCAGTAAAAAGTAAAAAATATCAAGAGATTGCAACGACGTAAGTAAATAAAATAATTAGTTATATATGCAATCAGTGCTACATCAAAAATTAATATAAAATTACAGTTCGTACCATAAAAAATTTAAAATCAGATTTTTTGTGCTCTCTGATGGATGCTTATCCATCTTTAATAGAGGCAATAAAAACAACGATTGCTATCGATTCTTATTAATAACAAAATATCATTTAGGGATTAGTTTTAATAAAACGTTAACCAAAATAACTGATATATGATTATAATTAAGCTAAAGACCGTCTAAATACTTTTAGCGTGTTTGGTGTCCTATTTCGTAATGCCCAAGCCCACTTTAATTACAAATATAAAAAATTTCAATCAAAGATATTATTTAAGAGACCAAAAGAAATGTCTGAAAATGTTACATCCAGTACATTCACGAAGAGTTCACATCAGGTTCGCAGTATGAGGCTACGTGGTTGGGGGTACCTTGTAGTCACGTAGTCGCGTTACATTCAACAACACAAATGTGATTTAGTTTTGCTATGAACTTTGCATTCAATACAGTAAATATTTGTTTGATGCTAGTACCAGCGTGGTACCAATATGAAATATGTAGATTAATATACCTATATTACTAGTCTAAAACATGTGATATTTTCTACCGAATAAATATTGAGTTTTTTGGAGCTTTATTTTATTCAATGCTGTCTGAGAGCTTAGTAATGATCTATGTCAGTAAATCACCATTACTTTGTGCCTTTTCAAACTATTTGTTTTTAATATCCAAGAAGTGTATGACTGTCATAGTACGCCAGAATATTAAAAATTTTTAGAATATATCCCTAATTTCGATAAGTAGCTTCCAATTTTGTTTTCTTGTACTCAGAAAAAATACATAATAAATAAAAGTGCTTTATCCGTTCAACATTTTTTTTAGTACAGCTGCTTTTCAAAAAAACTTTCGTCATTGTATCTTATTCTAAACACACAAATAAAACCCAATATCTACAACAACAGCGATAATTAAAATCTACAATGATAATACAACATATCAGTCAAACTAATTTCCAAAAGAACATTTAACTATTTTACTTAAAATGTGCTCACTGAAAGCTCTTTGAGGCTCGCCGGGAGTTCATTGTACAATGAGGAACCGAAATAGGCAAAGCCTCTCCAGCCAACCTCGCGACTTATCCTCGGAAAGTGGAGGAGCTTGTCTTGCCGGGTGGTAAGTGACATCCCGCCGATGGGAGAGTAAGTCACAGAGGTACTCAGGCTCTCCAACAGCTCAGGCTTTGTGGACCAAACAGCAAATCAGCACTCTATACGGATCCAATAACAATAAGAACAAAATAAATTCCGGTTAAGTTCTCAATCGATAAAAGACTTTCATTTAGCGCTAGGATCAACATCTGTTTCATGTAGTTATATATCTGTATAATAACATAATAAAGAGGGCCATAAACGTGTAAGTTTTCATACTATGCATTTAAAAAATTTTTTTCAAACTGTAAATTAGGATTGTAGAGGAATCGTTTATAATCAACTGTCTAAGGCAGCCGGTGCTCACCGTTGTAAGCCCTAGCAAACTTTGGCTTCAATAGTTACTCTGATTTTAAAACCCATGTTAGTTGACCATTTTTCCTATCACTGACACAAAAATTATAGTGGACATAAAATAAGTGTACGAGTAAATAATAATGAGAGAAAACATTATAGTCCCATAACAATTGCACTGATGTAATTATCAGTCAATTTGATATTATGGCTAAAAATGTAAGACTGTTACTAAAAAGTTGATTAATTATATTCTCTACTTATCTACTAAGAATTACAATAATGTTCCAAACATCATATGAGAAGCTGATGACGTTGTCTTTGACACTAATGTTCTATCGTATAGCAATATATCTTGCCACTTATCTCTCTTTCTCTCATTTCACTAATTATTCTTGTTCTATGACTTCATTTTTATGTTGCTGTATTAGTTCTCTCTGTATAACAGCAATACATTTATTTGTCTGGTCTAATATGTCAAATTAAAACAATTCTTTTTTATAGTTAATATGAATATAATGCTTATTTATATACAATCTATCACCAAAAACATTTATTTAAATATCTTGCGATTGGTACATTTCTGAACGATTTGTGGTCTTGTAGTAACGTAATTATTACTTGTTACCCGTGTTAATTAATTTATTAAAATCATATTCCAAATTCTATCTTATTCCCTTCCTTGCAAGGCTTTAGACGAGTAATTATCATGATTTTATGAAACGTCGCTGGTGCGTTTTTGGTGCAGAGAGAAAAGCTGTTTTACTATTAACCTTGAAATCTAAAATCCAAAACATTAAAAATTTCTTATGAGAACAATTATTTCAGAATTAAATTATTGTGTTATGAATTCATAACTATAGGAGTATATTCAATGAAATACTTTGGATACAATAAAATATTTAAATTTAAATTTCCAGTTGTGCCTTTTAAATTTCTTACATGAAATAAAACACACCATCGCTATATTTGATATTACAATAAATAGCTGACTATTTTCTAATAAAATTTGTTGTGAAAGATATGTAAACAAATAATTTCAGTTTTAGGATTGGATTTTTGACAATTATATAACACATTATAATTTTACTTAAGAGTTCCAATAATTACAACAATAAACTAACAACCGCCTATTAAAATTCGTTTACAATACGTAATGGTTAAATGAATTGTGAAGGAATGAGGTCAACAGTTGTTATTATTATTAAAAGTAGTAATCCTAGCAATTAGGCAGGTACCGACCGACATCAGCTCTACCTGAGTTTACCAGAGCTTTCAGTAACAAGAGTTGGAAAATAATAATTTTGCGTTGTTTTTGTTTTGCAGAAAAAAACTACATCGTAGGCAAAATGGGGAAACCTAATCAAATGCATTTTTAAGATTTCTTTACTAATAAAAATACAAAGAAAATATAAAATGCTCAGTTTCTAGTTTTTTTCTATCAGGAAACAGATGTTCAACTGATTCCCGTTAATCAGGTAGCGTATCAGTCAACCTCTTTCTTGATCAGCAGTCCAATCTTTTGAAGAAAATAAATTGAAAATAAAAATTCTTGAATAGGACAATAATACGATATCATTACTTTGATTTTATTTTGCCACGAAATAAAAAGTGAAAGATAAAGATTTAATCACTTAAATGTATAAGTTACGTTCGTTACAGCAGACCAGCATACTCAGCGAATTTCAAATGCAAAAGAACATATTTCAATCGAAGACAGCGAGATTTGACATGTTTTTGTTAGCTCCATAAGAATAACATGGGGAATGAGTATGCAAGTATGCTGCATCGGGTATGTTAAAACTGGTTGGTTTCAATTCAATATTTAGATCTGAACTAGAAAAATTAAATGCCAAGTTTTATCAAGATGCAATAAAAAATAAGGAAGATATAGAATATTTCTATTTTCCCATAAGGATAACATGGTTGAGCGAGAGTATATGAAGTTTTGAATATCAAAATTTGATTCATCAAATATATAAAGCTTTCAAATGAATGCAGTCAACGGCGTGGTTGGTTGAGTTATTTACTTGGTTCGTGTAGTATTAATTGCTTTACATTAACGAAATTTAAATTATTTGAACTTTATAAATTAAGTACCGTTCACTGATTTTGACAATCGAAATCAATGAGTGACTCGCTGACATTGCTAACCAATTGAAATTACATCTGGCAGTTGGAGTGATTTTATGCGAGCCTACTATTGATATAGTAAAAAATGTATGAAGGACATTCGTCCCGAAAGTGTCAATTTCGTATGTTTGTTTACCATGGGATTTAATATGTTAAACTATTTAACAAGGAACAGAAATATTATATTAGTAAAACCTTAGTAAAACCTAGTTAGTAAAACCTAACTCGATCCTCGATAACTCGACACTCTTACAGCTGACAGGGAATCTTTAACTAAGAATTTTATTCAGAATATTTTGTTTTAATTGTTGACTGTTTGACATTACTTTAAGGATCGTTTAATCAATATGTAACAATACTCATGTAAGTAATAAATTTATATTCGAAACTCAAAACTGCTTTGTGTTTATACACTAAAACTATTACATTCTGGAAACTTCTGGATATTAATAGTCGAGTTGGTGAGGCGTTATTCTGTTAGATATATATATATACATAAATGGGATTTATGTAAATTTCATTTTGGATATCGTAAGTAAGAGCATCTTTCATAATCATTGTAAAAAGGCTTTAAAACTTAGAAATTTGTTTGGTTTTAAAACTTCAGAAGTTTTTAGAGCTTAAAAGGCCTTATGATAATGTTTATGAGTGTTCCCTTCTCCTCGAAATGTTTTAGATTTGGTAAGACATTGTGAGTATTACAGAAAGCTTTGTAGTCTGACAGAAGGTTTTTGCAGATATTAGTAAAGCCGCCCCACCTTCATTCTAAGGTAAATGGTTGTTTCTATTATGAGTTACATGTTACCGCATACAGAACTGTTCATTACTTTAACTTTTTACGATGCCTAAAGTTTTTTAGGCTATGCTCACCTAATCGTAGGTTAGTGATGTTAACTTGCTTTGTAGCCTAGATCTTTTATTATATAGTTTTCAAGAAAAAAGAACAATGCCTACTGTATTTTAATTGTCATTATAAAAAGTGGACATCCTAATGTAGAATGCCTTCTGCATTTTTAATGTAGCTTTGTCAATGTATAGCCTTTTATTATGGCAATAATATTGTTTCCAACGTTAATGTTATTTCGTAATGAAATTAATATTGTTAATTCTGAAAAAGAATTAGTTTGTGTTTAAACGAAAATTGCTCACTTTAAGCACCTTATTAAGTTATCTCCATAAAACAGCACCCTTCTTCAGTATTGTATCATTTTCAGAGTCTAAACAATGTTTGTTTAGTAGATAGTGATTGTTAGTCGGTAAACTAAAACAATTATATTAAAAGAACATTTGAGCTTTTAAAAATTATAAAAGCTATGTTTTAATATTTTTTATGGTTGATATCGTTGACAACTTCCTTTAGAGTTCCATAATTCGTTTCCTATTGTTTTCAATAACTCAGGTTATTGAGTTTAGAATATGAGGGTTCGATTGGTGCCTGGAGCTAATAATATGTTCTTGACAATTTACTATTACTTACTTGCTGTTTGTCTTCACTTTTGCAAACGATAGTTTCCTTTTAATAAACGGTTACCCTCTGTATATAATTCCCTATAGAAGAGTTTTAAGAAAATTATCAATGTATTTACCAACCACGTGAGGTTTATACTTGTGTGAAAATTTTTACAACATCAATAATTTAATAAATTAAATTATAAAAGTAGTGTTAATCCGTCAAGAGTGTTGTCTATCAAGAGTATGGTGGCATTGTACTCATGGTGTAAGGATGGATGGGTGGGTCTTTGGCGCGTAATCCACGGCAGGTCATCAATTCTCACGAGCTGTATAATAATCCAAACAAATTATCTTGGATGATGTATGAAACTCGCTGTTGAAAAGTTATTTTTTAAACGACATTACGAAGTCTCTCCTTGCTTTTCATTCTCTTATTCTATTCGTCAACTTAAGCGGAAGTATAATAAACATAATGTGTTATCATTTGCCATAAGAAACATAACTGAAGTTATGAGTGTTATTGCTTAAGTTTGACAACTAATTATCTGATGCACTGAATCAGTTGTCGAAACAGATGAGTTCCTCGACCAACACATATTTCATTGGAAGAATTAAAGCGTTGGACTTTATTAGGATGGCAAGTATTTTTTGAGGATATATGGATAGAAAACAAATAAGAATAAAAATACCATACGATTTATTTCAAACATTTTAAGTATATTACGAGTAAAGGAGCTTCATCAGCATTGAAATAACATTTCACTTCTGTTAGCACTCCCTAAATTAAAAACCATCAAGGTACAAGTTACACTCACTCAAACTCATTAAAGCTAATAAAATGGGAAAACAAGCAAGCACTATGAAACTATCCGGCACAATTGGCAAAGGCTACGGTTTTTAATAAATACAACTACAAAGTCAATCACCTGCTTAATCTCACTACATTATTCAGTCGAATAAGTTTTCTTATTATTTTTAAGAAATATATTTTCACTTTTGACTTACTTTACGACAAGTATTTCGGTTTCTATTTGTTGGCAAGACTCTACAATTAATTTTTTAACTGAACAATTAATTAACACAAAACTTGTTACACAAAACAGGCAGAAAAACTTCAGATACAACATTTCAATGGAATTAAGAATCTTTATTGAATAATTTAACATAAATAAAAATGTAATGATGAAATATTTGTATTTTAATTTGCATAATAGGTTTTTCCCTGACTTTACTTAACTGAGATCAAAGCGTTTATTTGTATATTAAATGTTACTAAGAAAGTGATGTCTGTATAACACACTTATCAGACATAATATCACTTAACACAATATCACAGGACAATATGACATAATATCTGATATTTTTACAGGTTTGAATCATTCATTATACTGTTTTTAACAGAAGTAAAATGTTGAAAAATCTTAATCGAATCGTAATTTTGTATGATAGCATAAGTTAATATGTTATCAATTCTAAAATCGTCTAAAAACTCTTCCTAGATATAAACATACGTAGAAAAGTTTTTATACAAATATTCTTCTACAACAAAAAAGATAATTACGTTTCAGTCGATAAAGTTTGCTTTGAACAATCTAAATACAAACGAACAAACAGCTTTTAGCTCGATCGGTGTCTTCCTCATCGACTGTCAAAGACGCGTTTGATGAGACCAACTGTTAGGTGGTGGGGCACTCTAATTGGCACACCTCAAGCAAATAAAACTAGCAAATCACTCAAGGCACATATATTCTTCGTACCTGGTATTTAAATTTGGTTCGAACTATTGTTTACTTAGTATATACAGTATTACAACTATACTTTGATTCGCAACAGACCGAATTCGTGGTTTAACGGCAAGTAAATAATTAAGAAGTTCGACTTTCTATTTTATTTAATTCAAAAATAAACTATATAACTATTAAAATAAAGATATCTTAGTATGTCTGTGGTTTCGTTTCTTTTAACTGTACTCGGTGCAAGGCCATAGCCAATGGGGGGGGGGGGTAAGGGGGTCAACCCCCCCCCAAAATGTTGAAATTGCGTTCAAACGAAAGGCTAGAAAGTTATTTTTTCACTCCCTGTAACCACGGAGCCCAACCCCCCCAAATCTTTCCTGGCTACGGCTGTGACTCGGTCACATATTTTCAAGGGATTATAATGACACTTCTACAGGATAGTGTCATGATAATCTCAAATCTCCTCTTGACAGAGTAAGGCCTTAGACTAACAAAAACAGACGAAGAGGGACGTAGGCCGTACATCACTTTGGCAAGGGACAGCCTCATGTTATTATCGACAAAAACAGCAAACTCCTGTCACTCTCTGTAATAGGAATAGTGATCGACTCAGATTATTTGGAAACAATTTCTTCTACGTGTAGATTATAAGTCACGCATTATGGCACTTTATATATTTTTTCATCTACTTTGTGTTGTTAACATTTCATTCAAAAGATACAAAAGTAATCCGAACCAACTGCTGCTCTGATGTAAAGGAAACTTCGGACGGAGAACCAAGTTTAATATCCGTGCCAACAAAAACAAGGCAAACAAGCTATTGGATTTCTTTTCGAGATAAATAAACGTTACTTTTTGCGTATTAACTGGTATCAGGAGTTGAAACCTTATGAAAATCTTCTCTAACGAGTTTCGTAATCTCTATAATGACATTTTTGTTCTCTGAAATGTTGTAATTAAAACTGTATGTTGTACATGAATAATTAATGATAAGGAACTATTTTTAATTGACAATCATAACTATTTAAAAATTTCTTTTTCTCTCATCATACAATTGCTAAGTTATTTGAACTGGGGAACCTGTATTTTTATTCAACAAGAATATAGTCCTGTATTAAAAATAATACTTATAAAAATGTGTGATTATAATTAATGCAAGAGTGAGCAAATAATTTTAAGGTACAGTTTGGGCAACTCCGGATATGGCTACTTCGCTCCTAACCATATGATTAGATATTTTGAACGTATTACATTGATAAATACAACGTTTGTCAAGCACAAAGGCTATAGAATAATGTTTTCAACAAAAACGTCATCTCTCCTCCTAGTAATATGAAGGAAAAATGAAAAAAAACTTTTGATAGAATGTCCAAGGTTTTTAAATATCTAGTCTTGGTAACAGTTAATTTAGATATTGACATTAAATTATCCTTGGATACTTTTATCGTTAAGTCTATGTTATTATAATTATCAGTAGGTTTTAAAAAACGGAAGCAATTTTTGGAAGCAATGCTTATTCTAAATTGACAATTGGGCACTTATAATATTCTGGAAATAAGAAACTGTAAAAATAATCAGCGACTGAGCATAACTCTTGGCAATAGGGTATGTGTGGGGCTGCATACATACTTATGCCGTATAATGGTTAAGGTCAACACTGTCTGCTACGACAATGATGGATGTTGTGAGAGAACACCGTTGCCTGAGGTGTGGGACGCACCAAAGTATTGTGATTGTTGGGCTTATAAAATATTGTGATTGATCATAAGAAAGCTGGTTATACGAAAAGGAAGACAGGATTGATTGTAAAACTAATAACCGTGGTTAATTTTAAATGTATTAATGATAATAAATTTATTTATAAATACATTTATTTATAAATTTATTTATACTACTTATAAATTTATTAAAAATAAATATATTGGGTGAGCCGTAATAGTCCCTCCATAAGTTTGTTCTATATTTTCTCAAGTATCAATCCCACACCACCCAAAAACATTGTTGGGTAGTTAATAATTCATTTTGAGCGGATACTCAATTTCAGCCGCCATCTTGGATCCGCAATATTGGATCAAAAATCCGCAAAATTCCACTTTATTTTCACCACAAAGATGGCGGCCAAAAAATTCCAGGGTTGAAAATGAAGTAGAAATAACAAAAAATGCCTGATGGTGACTATTCGTCACTACCTAGCATTATTTTGTGGTTATGGACCTATTTTATAAATTTCTAATTTCTTAAAAATTAATTAATTAAAAGTGTTCATATCTTGAGAACCAATTGAGATATTAAAAAAAGATTGCTGCATTACAATTAGTGAAAAAATCTAGCTTGAAATGTTGGATCACAACACCAAATTTACATTTTAAAAAATATTTTGGATCCAATATGGCGGATCCAAGATGACGGCCGATATTGAGTGTCCACTTAAAATGAAGTATTAACTACCCAAGAATGTTTGGGGGTGGTGTGGCATCGCTATTTGAAAAAATATAGAAAAAGATTGGGGGGGGGGGCTATTATGGGGCACCCGATATATATTATATTATATATTAGTAATAAATAATACTTAGAAAATTATCGGCTCCAAAAGCATTATCTCGATGGAACAACAATAAATCCTGTTAAGGGCAAACTTTCTTTTTCGCCAGTCATTTTTAAGTCGTCTGTAAACATTGACGGGTAATCTAAAGTTTATCAATATCTTAAAACTTATGGGAACTACTTTTCCGGGATTACCGAGAATAAGCTATTTAGTTAGTGACCTGTCATCGTAAACTGTTATTTTCTTTGAACTTGTAGTCTCTTATAAAGGCTCTTAGTTGACTTTGACTTTGATGATATAACTAATGTACTAAAGTGATTAGATCCTTATATCCTAGACCTAATTAATTTTCCTTAGATTTATGAAGTTTGTAGGATAAACATTTATAGCTCAATACACTCTACAAGATGCCCTTCCGAGGTTTTCTAATGCGGGAGTAAAATGTAGATAAGTAATAAAAAACAAGAACGAGAGATAGCTCAATAGAAATGAATTTTTAAATGAATTCTTCAAGTATTTACATGAGAAGTGTAAAGGAATTATGTTTGGTTATCACTGAAGGAGAAGGGACATCCCATTGTGATCAATAGTGGTTCAATATAGTGTTGTACTGGAGGCTCCCTTTGAATTTAGTCTTAGAGTTTTTCCAAAGGTTTCAAAATTCATAATATTTTCCAATATTTATATTATGTTAGGTTTGGTTATTCTTAATATTCAGAAAATGTAATGGATTTAAAAATCAACAGTACCGTAATAAGAGTCGATGATTAATGCTGAAATTAACCTGCAGTAACTGTTGTTCCCTTCGGCATATTGTTCTCGATGAGGGAACTAGTTTTGTACATCACCCGAGCCTTGTATTGATAATTGCCCCGTGTGTTCTGAGCAGCTGGGTGCTTCGATGGTTACCAGACTTCTATTAGGGTCTGAGTGACGTGTAGTCCTAATTACTGAACATAGGTAAGTGGGATGAAAATACTCATTAAAGTTAGATTTAACTATAGAGTTCAGAGGTGATTTTGGTATCATAGGGATTATGGGCTAATTTACCGTTTGTTGTTACTAATATTTTTGCTATTTCAGTATATCAGAGTTTTATTTTGAGTGTTTGGGTTTCGTGTGAAAAATGATGCAATTGAAATATGTTTAGGAACACACTTAGCTACTTGGTTGAAATATTTGTGAAACCAATTGCCGTTAAAAACGTACTATACGTGTCAACAGATATTTTCTATTATTTATCAAACATTTGTTGACTTTACAAAAAGAATATCTCTAAAAGTTAGTAGACGCATAACTGTCCATCATTTTTGAGAAATGAGTTAGTCCAATACTCAATACTCAACATAAACCGTAAACCATGACGGCTAGCGCAGCGCAAGTAGGCTATATGTGTATTTTTGTGTGATTTAAATATCACTTATAGTCGCAAAATATTTAAGATGAAAATAAACATAATCATTTATTTTATGTAAATTGCACTACAATTTTGAATAAGAGAATTTAAATAATTTTACAAGATACAGCACGTATAAGAGAAAATCTTATGTATAAACAAAATAATTTTTTATCATTCATACAAAAACATTGCGTACACAGCATCGATAGAGACAATGAACGGAAGGTTCAATCCGCTCTGTCACATGCCGCCAATAGAGCCATAGAGAGTGTTGCCCCAACCACAGGTAATTGGCGAGCTGTTCGCTTGGGTCGAGGTTGTTCCCAGTAACTGGCTCGCTTGTAATTAGTACTAAGTAATTCAGGTAACAGCTTTGTGTAGAGCGGGACGAATCCAATGTACAGTTAGGGGCAAAGCTATCGCTTTAATTACGCTTTCCTTGTCTATCTGTAACGGTGATTGCTTAGCCTAGAGGAAACTAGTATAATGCTTAGTTTGAATTTAACAGACCCAAAATTACTTACCTCTCTTAGAGATAGGACTAATGTGTTGCTGATAATGTTTTTCATATCGTTTAAAGTTTTCATTTTAAAATATTTATAGAAAATCCAAACACAACGTTAGACAACACTTGTAGGACGTTAACGTTTATAACACGCATTTACATTTAGATATAAATAATTTTCATAATACACATTGCAGAATTAAAATATTCAACTCTTTACACTCAGTTTAGTTATATTTGAACGGTCAGCTATTTACATATTTGCTTGGATTAGGTTTGAAAAATAACATGAAAATGAAGGGTACAGGTTAAAACAGAGTTATTTACTACATAAGCTATCCACCTTAACGGTACGTCATGAGTGCACGCCGGTTCCGATTCCGACTCAGATTGAGATTTTCGGCGACAGGAATGACACTTGTATTTTAACGGAAGTGGCCGTAGTGGCAGCCGGAAGCAGAGCTTGCGCACAGGTGCCTGCTCACCGGAATGTATTATTCATTCCGGTTGCGGATTCCAGTTTCCGATTGCTCCAGCCGCCATTTTAAATAAATAGCAACATTTAATTTTGAAACCTAATTTCAGCAGTTTAATGGATTTATCAGCTTTAATCTCTCATATTTTAAGAAACCCACCGATCTGGGATTAAATACGCATAGCATATTCAAACAGAGATATAGTAGATAAATGTTGGAAAGAAATTTCGTTGGAACTCGGCGTTGAAGGTTAGTGAAACAACCTATTTGTACAAAATCAATACTTCTAAATTTATGTTCAATGACTGTAGGCCTAGTGGATAGGTCAAAATAAGGATTTTTTTACAAATAAAGCAGCTTATTCAAACTTAAAAGAATAATGATCTGATTCAAGTCACAGGAACTAAATGTCAAATTTGAAATGATAGGTTATTACTCAGCTAAAATGGTTTGTAGAGTTAAAATATTCCTTTTGCGCCTCCAATATTTTGTAACTCCATTGTTGTTTCCTTATCTGCTCGTCGCACTATCTCAATATATTTTTTTGTTGATTTTCACGAACTAGAAAGACTTGAGATAAGGTACACAAATTAAATCCTGACTATGTCAAAGTTGCGGCGAGCATATATTTTGTTGTTAAGCTTGCTTTGCTGCCGTTAAGGCTACCATTATAAAATAATTAATTGCTACGTGGTTTTTTTACTACTCCCCGATATCTTTTCCGCAGAGGCCTCCTAAATTACCAATTTGCCGAGTAAATTAATTAATAACACTTATTAAATTAGGCATTTATTACATTAGCTGTACTGGTGAAATAATACACCCATACACAACATTGGCAACTCTATTGCATGCTCGCCGAGTTGACGAGCCTTTCATGCCTCCACTATGGCCACCTACAAAAAATCTAAATCAGACTAAACAGGCGCCGATAATCTGAATCTGAGTCGGAATCGGAACCGGCGTGCACTCAGGACGTACCGTAAGGCTTTTAAATTTAACCTGCTTTGTTAATGAATCACTGTGAAATGATGAGCCAAACATACGATCCTCACACATCCTGCGAAATGCCGTCTTCCAAAGATCAGAAGAGAAGAAAATAATAATAATAACATCATGATGTACCATAAATTCCGTATAGTCTGTGAAGCTAAAGCTGTGAGGTAAATATTGCACTATTTTCCTGTTTCATTCAAGCTCTACGAGCCTATCGGGTAAAAATATAGCCTTAACCGAGTTTCGCTTACGTTATTTTTAACTGACCGAGACGGGTTTTGGTCGCAGCTGGAAGTTATAGATTTCTGGTTCTTTTATGACGTCATAATTTGTTAAAATTTTCAGATGAAGTAAATTTTCTTAATAATTCTTATTTTTAGTATTTTTATTATTCTCTTCTTCATTACAGATCTTAGTCTACTAACGCAACATCCATCAATGTAGTGAAGACGCCGTTTCCCTAATTCACTAATTTCACGCTTAAGTATAAAGGCGACATTCCCTATTGCTGATTAACAGTTTTGAGTTTTCACTAACTATTGACATGATTATATTTGATCTGCTACTAAAAACCAGTTAACTGATCTGAATTGTAACCTATTTTCCTATACAACTGCATGTACAAAAGGTTTTAATGATACCATAATATAACAGTGTAAGCCTACATGTATTATTTAAGATATTTTCTCGGCATATATTAAGCTCGATAATGAGATATTTGAATTATTATAACTATGGCTTTGTTGTATGAAATGTATATATTGGCATGTTTTACCTTAGTCTACGTTTCATAAAAGGTTTTTTACATATCTAAAGTTATTTTGAATATAAAAAGAATATTTAATTATCATCAAATTCTAATCTATGATAGTACAAACTAGTTTTAGAATCAAAATAGCATCTATATATTGGTGAAATATGGAAAATGTCGATAGATTTCAACCTGTCAGGCCCATTGACAGATCAGAATCTCCTTGGGCCTGATGATGATCGCTTTGACTGGTAGAAATTGATCACTATTTTCCATTTGAATGTATATCAACCAAGTGATATAAATTTAAAAAGGGCTGTAAGGGGATTTGTGTTTCAATACAGTACTTAACATTGTAAAATGTTCAAAACATTGTCTAAAAATGAATATTAAGTTCTATACAATTTGTGATATTTTTATTAATAATTATACTTTACATAAAACTTTCCTTAAGACCTCAATAAATCCCGACTCTAAGAAAACACCCGAATTAAGATGGTTGATACTATAATCGTTAATGCTAAAATCTTAGACTGACACCAATAGCAATTAGAATATTGGTAGCCAGTAAGATCGGTATTTATATTATTACTCTCGCAATGCAACTTCCTTAAATAGGGCATTTCATAGGTACCTGGAATGTAACTGTCTTACAAGGGAACTCTCGCCAAAATATATGCAATCAGCAGTCATTTTTATATTAAACGTAAATCTGGTACTAAATTAATTATTGAAAAAGATCTTTTAGATGTTTACCAACACTAAAACTCATACGTTCATAAAACATTTTTATTTACATTGATGAAGAATATTTGTGCCGAGGCAAACCGAATTCGGCATGCATAATATAAATGGTAGGTGCTTATCATTTTGTAACAAAATAACGAGTTTACCTTTTAAGGAGCCGCCGGTATTCCACAAGGTGTTTAACTAACACATATTTGAATAGGCAAACGGCTGTTTAATCAGAACTCGTCGTAATCAAAGGCAGCCCCTTCTAGGAAATTATAAACGACTGAACGGCCACATCAGCTATCCAGTTAGTCATGTATATTTGAACATTTAAGTATCGTATACTGTCCTACTGAGCACATCTAAATAATGATTTAACTATTCTTGCGTATCGGTACGATAACATTAAAAAAGCTCTTGAGTATGAAGTTCTCAAAGAAAAAGAAATAGCCTACTTTTTGTAAATTTTGAAAGAGACCACTTAAAACAATAACTACGCGATTTTTTATTTATTTAATTTTGTATTAAAATATTTAATTTTTTAGAAAACTTTTATTTATTTTTCTTGTCTGTTTGTATTAACACACTAACTATTTGACCCTCACTTTTTGGCAAAAATCTTTTCTCAAACTCTAGTCTAAGACATTATTCTAACAAAACGCTTAGTTTAAAAAATGCCCTAAAACAACAATAAAAATATATTTAAACATTTTACTTGTAAAATATAACAATTTAACGGTTAGTTTAATGATAGTGAGTGTATCCTTTACATCCTTGTAACGGATGTTATGTTATTAGATGAGAATCTTAGAAAAATTATGATATTCAATCTTAGGTTGCAAAGTAAAAATATAGTAGTTTTCATTACTAGGAGCGAAAGTGGCTGTTTTTGGTACGAGATCGTAATTTACAGGCGAGGCGAAGCCGAGCTTGGAAATGCGATCGAGTACCAAGGAGACACTTTTGCTCCGTGTGATGAACAACTATTTTCATCATTATGTATAAATAACCATTTAATCGTTAAAAAATTAGACTACATAATTTTGAGGTTATCCAAAATAGTCATCGTCATTAAGACAACTGTTAGTTGTTTACAAACACAAGTTAAGAAATCGTTCAACCTTTCAAACGTAACATAAACAAATTTTGACATTAGAGTACGGCAAAATTTACCATATGTTTTTTCAGTACTCCTATTCGAAGTGATCCAAAAACGATCATTTTGCGTACGATTTAGAGAACTAAAAGCGGCTGTTTTCGGGACAGTATGATGAAAATATAATTATGAATTATATATATAATATATATTATATGAAAATAAAAATCCTTAGGTTATTCCAGAAAGTATTTGTAGGTTATTTTAAATGCTTTCAAAAATTGTTTTCTCTCTGTGGTTAGGTCAATATATATGAAACTTTAACCGAATTTCTCACCTCCAAGCAGAGTCAGGGATCAACCTATCGGAGTCAACCGAGTACCTCCGTTGTCATTCTTACCTGCTTGCTCCTTTGCTTAGGCTCTGGAAAATGCTACTTCAAGAAAATGTTTTCATGGAACCTGGAATCTTAGAGAATTGAATTTTTTTAACGGGCATAAGCCTAATTTTTTAAAGATTTTCAGTTATTGATGGTTTTGTGCTCTTCAAAACCAGAAACAGATTTTCGTTGCCATGAGCGCTCATGCCAGAAATCAGCGTTTCATTTCTGTGATTTACTTTAAAAGAGTGTATGATAACATTGCATCAAATGAGGTTTTGGACTTACGTCCTTTTAAGTTCCGAAATAGTCATAAATCATTTTTTATTTCACCTGGTTGTCGGAGACCAAAGAGTGTTCTTCTACTTGCTTTCAGTCTCCCATAGGATAATGTGACATGATGACCCGACAGGGCAACACAGAGTCTGCACTCCGGATCACCATGAGTAATACCAAGAGTGAAGAGATGTTCCCTGAAAAGGCCGTCTCCAGTGACCAAGGCAGTTACCCGCCTAACGTGACTCCTGCCCAGGCTCAGCAGCCAATTAAGTTTCAGGAAACAGATTTTTTCCTAGTGATTGGCTAGGGTAGTTTCACCATAGAAGGCGGTGCTGAACCTTGGGTCCAGTTATCAATCACACAATGGGTGATAGCTTTACTGATGCGACAGCATGGTTCTGGGCCTGAAAGAGGAATGTTCGCTCCCACTTTGGCTAGTTTCTCCACGCTCTCTTTGCCCCAATGTCTTGTATAGCCTGGTACGCAACCAAGAAGCTTAAGTTCCAAAGAGTTATTTTTAATGTTACGACAAACTCTACGTTATGCAAAATCTTTCAAATCGACTTTCTTCCCATTGAGATCCACTAAAATAGTCAAATGTTTGACGTAATGTTACTTTTCTATTATAAAGAAAGTTAACAATGTGATCGATGCACCATTACGAAAATGACTTTTCAAGCTTTCCCTTAGGCAATTGATGGACGTCTAAAGAGGAAGTTAGACACTGTCATATTAATTCTGTGACTATTTTGAGCCATTTAAATCGTTGTGGGCTTAAAAAACAATAATCTTGAGAAATTTATTTTTAAAAATATTATGGAACTTGAACTATTGATATACATTATATGATGCTGTCATGGTGTGGATAAAATGCCATGAATCGTTGGTCGAAACAAAAGTATCGTCCATTTCTTTAATGTTTAGAGACAATACAGGAAGCAATGAACCCTATTGACAATAACCTTTGACATATTCTACTCTGTAGGTCCTAATTGCCAAGTTATACAATTTGTGTTAAATCACGCTTTGAATAGCCAACCCATTAGGGTGTGAGTAGTCCATCATTAAACGGTCATCAAAGTGATGTTAAAGCAATTGGTGGACGCTTACAGGGCAAGTTCAATGTAGCAGTCAAGAGGCCAGTAAGTATATCTATTTTGTGACACATTAGATCCGCAATAATTTTACAAGTTATCATGTTAGTAAAATGGGAAATTCCTTGTTGCACCCTTGGTTTCCGTACAATACCAATGTCTCTATTCCTAACATTGTTTTGTTTTGTTCATTTGTTTGAATCTGAATTTTAATAAATCAACTTGTTCAGTGTACGCTGCAAATCAGTTGTCAGTTATATAAATATTTAAGGTTATTAAAGCCCGTAGTAAACATATTATTAAAATAGGCCTAGGTTTAACATTTTGATAAAACCGAATAATAATGAAAGAAAGTAGGTTACGAGAATATAACACATATATTGGGTCGAATAATGTGTGAAAATAATTCAGAGGAAAATTACTTTTTTCTTTTTTTTATGAGGAAGTATAACTTTTCCACTTTTTAGAGAATTGCATTGTTTCATGAAAGCACCAGAGAAACGTGAAGAGAATATGTGGGCCATTGATTTTATTAAGCCGACCTAAAAAGCACGCGTCAAAGATTTATGAGATCGTGAACTCGAGGGAGAAACTTTTAACTCAAACACAACGTCCCACTAACTTTCTGATTAACTATGACTTATAAACAAGATTGAAAAACGTAACATATTCAAGTATCATGCAAAGCTAATTGTTGGAAGTGTTAAATTAACGGTTTTAGTTAATTCGTTAAAAATAAAGTAAAAATTACAATAGTCTATACTTGATAAGTTTTGTTATTAGTTGCCTTTAATGTTGACATTATTATTCAGTCAAATACGAATACCTGTCCTCTATCGAAGAGTAAGTGATACAAACTACATTAATCAATTATAATACTTTCTGAGTTAAGGATCAAAGTTTATACAACTCTACAATTTTTTTTATATCGTAGCTGTAGCCTTTGTTAAATAGTTAAAATATAAACAATTCCTTGTATTTATCTTAATTTCTCATCATAAATGTTTTCAAACCCAAGGTACTAAACTAATTTTATCACCGTGACAACAAAAATTAATATATTACGATTTGTTTCTATTTTGCTGTTTACATGGAAACTAAAACATACGCGAATAACTCTTGCCACATCCATCAATGTCCAACTTGGCAATGTTGACTTGAGCATCACAAGCGGCTTGGCGTATCAAAAACCCGCAACACCACACCCGTCAAAAGTGACGTGGTCAGTCAACTGGGGTATTAACAGTATAGCTATCTTCTTTCGCAGCCTACAGACGTTAATTTTAAATCTTATGTCAAATACTGTACTTTCAAAGGTTTTGCTGTACGTTACCTTGCTAGTATGACTTATGGCAGGATTAAAAATTCATGTTTCGTAGCTACACTTTTTTAGGCTCCTAAATTAAATGCTTTATAACACAAAAACTGTTAAAGAATCTCTGTAATTGTACGGGTAGAGTAAGCAATCAAATCTGCAACCTGTTTGGAAATAAATAAAGAATAAATAAAATAAAAACTGTATGATTACTTATGGATTACGATTGTACTAAGGTTTGATTAACAGACTTATCTACAGGTTAATGATTACATAATGCTATACGATAATAACTATACAGTATACGGTAAGTCATGAACATGCCTCGTCAAATTAATTTCATAACGTCTACTCCGCATAGTTTCCCCGAAACGTCAGCAAATGAATTAATTTATTTGCCGGGACGAATTGTTAATAATGTCCGCAAATTCTTTCGATTAGAACAGACCAATCTAAAATTTTGAGCATATACCTTATTTTCATCTTGACTCATAATTAGAACGATGTTACTCTAGATCAAATAAGCTTTAATGACAATTTTTGCAAATGGACCTGATATGACAGTATATAATTAAATTATTCTATGTATCATATTAAGATTTGAAACATGTTTCATGAAAAAATTATATCATTGTAATTGGGGGGTTGAATGACATAACTGTTGATTTTTGTTCCGAGTCTATACCATGATGACTAATTGAAACGAAAGTTTAAGTACAGTATTGAACCATAAATATATATTTTTATAAAGTAAAAATGCCCAAATTTTAAAATAAATTATTAGTTACAACGTTTTATGAGGGGATTTAATAAATTTGATCAATCAAAAGACGCATAAGAAAATCTTCAACTCTAAGTTCAATATACAAACAAGACTTAAAATTTTATTGATTTCGTTAAATAATAATATGGAATAGTTCTATGTAATATTAATTTTTAGTACTGTAATACTCTTTTCCTAGCCTGATGACACTTTCGTAAAACTGCTCAAATTATCATTATTATATTCATCCACTAGATTTTGTTGTTCGTATGTTGAAATAATTTTGAAAGTGATGGTGATCCTGGGCCATATCCATTTCAAATTAAATCACAATTGATGAATTTGATGAATTGCCTATCATCTGCAATTCATTGTTTAAAAATAACATAATTGCAATCCAACTTACAATAAGTAGGTGAATGAGTTTTATCGCCATCCAGTATATATCCAGATTGTACACAGTAAAGATACTGAAGAGATAGTACCAGACATAAAAAATTAGAGGGTCATATAACGTATTTTTTCTTAGCCTCCACAATTTTATGGGTTACAGCAGTTACCATAAAACAATCATGCGTACCCTGGTGTAAGTCATAAAAGTTCTCATACTGGAATTCTATTGAGACACCCTTTGATTCAAATATTAAAATATACAATTAAACTATTTTACATTACAGATGTCGTATACAGTGAACGCGCTCTCCAAGCAAGGACCAATTTATTGATACATAAAATATTGAAGGGTATGTCCTTCAACAGTAGTTACTTTATTGAAGCTTATACAAAGGCATTCAAAGACATTTCTCTTTTTATTGTTGCTTGTTGAATCAATTTCCTTAATATATCTGCTCCAATGGCATTCCTAAAGCAAATTCCTTTCAAGTCATAAAACTCACTTTACCTAAGAGGTAACTACCTTTTATGGTGATTCAATTTTTTAGTCTTTTTATTCAGCACATTATCTGGTAAAACGCCATGAATGGTTATTTCATAGCTAATTTTAAATGAGTAAGTTGTTTTGTTAGTTTAATCTATTCCCAAAACAACATTTATTATTCTTTAGTAGGAACCCAGAAATTAAAACTAGCTTTCTAATACTAGTTTTTACAATTTTATAACTGTACTTGTGGCTTCAAGGGGCTTAAAGCCCCTTATTATAATAATTGTAAATTTAAATCAAAACAATAATATTTTCTTCATTAATATTTATATATATGTATTTTTTTCTACAGTATTTGTATTAGTTTTTTTTGTACCAATAATTATTATTTCTTAAAGTAAAACAATCAATATTTTCATAACTTTAGAGCAAATCCTCGTCAATCCTTCGTCTAGCTACTAATTTTATGATATGACGCGTAGCCCATGTATTTTCTCTGGAGAAATCGTCAAGTATCTGGATGAATTATTCTATTTTTCTGTTACTATTCAATTTTAAAAATCATACATTTTAGCCTATTATGAAATTAATTTCGACCTACTTAAGTTCAATGGAAGTTCTTAGGTCCAAGCAATGTTTTCAGTTTTATTTGAGGTAAAATAAAAGGATCCGCTCCTGGGCTAACTTTAAAACTAAATAAAACTAGGCCTGATCATTGATTTTATTTTCCATGAAACAATGGGATTCTATGATAGTCGAGATCTTAAGTTCGTGGTAGGAGAAATAATAACCTTAGATAGATTACATTTAATCGTAGAATTCTTTATTAGGATCATTTTAAAATATTAAAACCATCAGTCATAGATATAGAAGTTTTACACCATACCTATATCCCCAAAACTGCAATGTAATATATATTTAGATTAATTTAAATGTATGGGATCTGCATCATTTAAAAAATGCGCAGTAATATAAGTTAAGCGATATTTAAAAGCTATATGAATTTTTTTGACCATTAGAAATCAAAATACGGCTAACATTTTAAATACGCATTTGAAAAACAAAAACAACCCAATGAACTGTGATAAAGGAAATATATCTATGTTTATTTTGGAAACTTTAAGGAATGAAAAAATATTACATTTTAACAGTTACTCAATGCGGGATTAAAATAAACAAAATGTAATTATACGGGGGCCCAAGAGGGATGAGCATGTTGACCCACGTTGACATGTACTCTGGGACGAAATGTTTGATTAGTGTTTCGGTCTGATATTATGGTTTCATAATTTAAATTATACATCTCAAGCTGTAATTACTTTTATCGCAAATTGTAATTGATTTCTTGTCTTGAAGGCTTTTGTGACTAAAAATCTGTTGTAACATACACGATAAAATTATTAAGCATATCGTATTTTTGCCCTAATATTATTTTTGGCCCTAATTAGTATTCTAGCCCTAATTCATTATCATATATATTCTAAGGATTAATTTAGTGACCATTTTGCAGCCATTCATTTGGCCTTTATTACTACTCTCTTTACAGGACGACCAAAGCCCCTTTATAGCAATACTGTGCAAAATAATTAATTAAACCATTAGGAACAAGACTTTTGTTTCAGTTCTTTCTATAGAAACTCATTTATACTGAAGTATTACTAAAAGCAAATGGTTTATATTTCTGGCGCGTGATTCCACGCATCACTCATAATTCAATGTAGCAAAGTATAAGGAAGTGCATCTTTCAACTGAACCATCAAAAATAGATACATTCTTTGTAAATAATATTTTAACAACGGGTATTGATATTATTAAGATAAGAATATTTTTTGGGGTCATTAAAAATTTGAAGGTTTTACTAGATCCAAGAAAAGATCTAGTAAATATCAGAATCCTTAGAGAAAATCGTTAGCCGGGCGAAAAAAGGAAAATTGTTTACGGTAAAATATAAAAAATTGTTTTTTCTTGAAATTTGCTTACAATTAAAATTTGAATATTATAATTAACACACGTAGTTTTTTCAACTAAACAATTTCCACTATCAAGAATTGTTGATAATTATGATGGGTCGATTTATTAATTCATACTGTTTGTTGAAAACACTTTACTTTCAATAAAAGACTATTTGATAAAACGATGTTCACAAAAAAATTGCTTTTGTTCAATGCAACATTGTGAATCAGTGATCACATTATAATGTTGGTAGCCTGTTCAAGTGACATTGATTGATCTTGCGGAGTTTAACCTGAAGTTTCTGCCAGACTCAGGTTTCTTAAATTCCCTTTTACTAAAATCTTAACGCCTCTTGATTTGAGTATATTTATAGACAAGCATTTTTCCGTTTGATGTTTGTAATTCCTTTTCCTCAGTCTGTTGTGCAATTTAGCGAAAATATAAGAACACCGATAAAACTGTATTTTCCTGTAGATGTGCACAATCCCATTAAAATTTAAATTAGACTTTTAGACAAGCAGAAAATTGAATTATAACTTAAAAAAATTAACATTGGCCTTATGAGTTGCCATGGTGGTGATGGAATAACAAAACAAAACTGTAAATTTGTCATCTTATGTAGCTATTATCACATGCTATTTTTCATAGAGTAAAGAATAGATGTAGAAACATTATGTGAGAGTAAAAAAGGGGGCAAAAAGTACGGTGTTTTTCTGACATCTGATGAGATATATAGTCAAATTAATTACAGATTTTTATCAGACAAAAAACAAATGTAAGGAATTCATTAATTACATTTGTAATGATTTGTTCAGTCAGAGTGGACAAACAAAAACAAAAAAAATCTAACAAAGTTAAGGAGAAATTATTATTTTCAAACGATTTCAAGCCACATTTTTTATTGGGGAATGGAGTAAAAATATAGTGTTTGATTGCAATCAGGACTATTTAGAGAAGATTGAAGAAATAATGGTCAAATGTGATCCATTTCATATTTAGTGAGAAAATAAATTTTTCTCGCTTAGATAAGAAAAAGAGATAAAAATTTGCTGAACAAAATATGAAGTTGTGTTTTATCCAATGTACTGACGTGCAACTAGAGTACAAATGGACATTACATTCAAATTGTGTTTTTTTATTGGTGGAGATTATGTATAATATTTTAGCGACAATGATAGGAATAGAAGGAAAGAAAGAAAAAGGTATGAATGGCAGGGAATGAGAGAAAGGTTTCCGAAGGGTAGGAAAGGATATGGTAAGAAGAGAACGGAGGAGAAAAGGTAGGAAAAGTAGGAAGACGGTCGGAAGGAAGGGAAGAAGAGAGTGAGGGAAGAAATGATTGGTGGGAGGGAGGAAAAGAACGGTGGTAAGGGGTGTATGGGATAAACTGATTTGAATACTGAATTTTTACTGTTCTCTGAATCAATAATCACCTCAGTCTCAAAAAAGAAAACGTCGAATCTTGATAAAATACTAATTACTGAAAACCATGCCATAAATATGCACCAAGGATGAGGCAAAATAATTAGTCAAAGATTGAGTCTCTCTCTTTTGTTCTTGGTTCTATTTGGTTATATTATGTGTTTCCATGGAAAGTATTTACTATATGATATGTATTTAGAAACGCATTGGTGTATGCAAGGATCATTTTCAAAATTAGCTATCCCTATTTCTCTATTTGGAAATTGGGTCGAAATTTCGACCACTGGCGATCTCTGGTATTAATTATTATTCAAGTTATTTGATTAAATGAAATCAAAGTACATTTTATTTAGATGTAATAAATATGTTAACATGGATTTGTTTTAAATTGAGTAGTTGAACAGTTATTTTTACCTACTTCCAGCTTCGTAGGGAACATTCTTATGGTGTAAAACAGCATTGCATAGGCCACAGCATTGGCGTTTTTGCAAACCGTGGTTTGACGAAGACAACCCGCTTCCATCCGACCACTTTTTATTCACATTTGTCAGCGTGAAGCTTTAACGCAGCTCTCACGAAACGAAATTTGTCAGTTTCGACCTCATACACATCCAACAAAACAATTCAGTTATTTATTTAATTGAAACAAATTTAAATTTATATCAGTCTATAAAAATTGGGTACAAGATTCTGAAATTGAATTTAAAGATGTTAGCTTTGATTTAATTCTAAAAATTATGAACTTAAATAAATAAACGAGAAGCCAAGAACAGCATATTAAAACAACGTTTATAAACCAAGAGAATAAGTCTATTTTTCAGATTTAAACAATATCCAGGTTTATTATGAAGGTAGTTTCTAAACAAAACTAAAACATTGAATAAAAAATATTGAAGAAAGAAAAGTAATTTTTTCATGTGGTATTCATTATTTTCTTAAATATTGTGCAATAATGTAGATAGTTGTACATCATTGTGAGCAGTATATTAGTTTTTTACACACCTAAAATTGATTACTTTAATATTTTTATATGAGTAGTGAATTATAAATTTCATTTTGATACAGAACCACGTTTCAACTGTGTTTCATCTTAAATTAGCAGCCATTTTATGTTTACAAAGAATATACATTATAACATATCATGATAAAAACAAGCTAATAAATGATCCCGGGAAATCGATATTTAATAGGATGTCATCAGTTAAAACAAAACAAAGTTATAACTAAGAAAAATTAGTAAAATGTTGATGTTGATTAAGTAATGATGGTTTGATGAGTTATCTGTTGTCTTATGTTATGAATTAATATTAATTAATATTTATACCAATTAATATTACCAAGCTTCTGAAAAAAATACATAGAGATTTCAACTTGTTTCTGATTCAGTGTATTAAAATAGCTATTACATTTCATGATAAACGATGCTCTCATGATGATTTTTATTGAATTTCTAGTTTTCCTACTGACATCTTTCCAAGACCCAAAATTGTTTGGTAAAGTAACTACATTCATATTTTCATAAGACTCTTTAAGTTAAGGTTGAATAAATATATTTATGGATCTTGTACATAGTTCACGGCTATACTCTATAGAACCATCCTGATAACGTGTTCCGTATCCACTCTGAGGTCTATTATCCAGTGTTTCATGATAAGGCTGACTATGTCGTTAATTTGTCCGGTATTAGATTCCCTACATTTTTAGTGTGGCTTACTTTTAATTACCGAACAGTTGTCAAGTGGTAAAAAGGCACAGTTATAGGTATGGCTATTGAGCCTAGGCTATTATTCAGTTTTAACATTATAAACATTATTTTCATCGGTTAAGTTAGTGAGGGGTGGGTTTTTATTTGTGTGTAATGTTAAGAGTTCCGAAAACTCAACACAAAATTTGACGGCTTTGTATATATGATTTACAATCATTACGAATTTTTCTGGCTGAAAGAATAGTGTTGGAAAAATAGTTTAGGAGCTTTAGGAACTTCTTTAAATAAAAATATAATGTTTTACGTTTGAAGAACATTGCATTGCCTATTTTGTGTTTACAGATTATAAATATATGAGGAATACCTCTTCTAATTTATGCTTTTAAGGTTTAGGTTAAGTTGATACACTTCAGGAAACAATTTTATCTTCATTTAAACAGTAGACGGACAGGCTGCAAGTTTTCTACCAGGAAAAATTGTAAAATTATATTTTGAAGTGTTAATTGTGAGAAAAGTCGTAATTGTGTGTATTATTTCGAAGTATCAGAGTGTTTATTACTACTCTAACCACATTAATGATTCCTAGAACGATTAAACATTTGTATTACTTCATAATGGCTTTGTGGTTCTAAAATGTTCTCTAGAAACAATCTCAGCTTAGCGAAGTAATAATGAGCCAAAGAATTTGGTGCTGTGTTCAAATCTCATTTGGAATTTAGATGAACTTCTTTATTCATTTAGTTAAACGATACTCTTTCACACAAACTGAAGTCTATTTTCTCAAAATTTATCGTATTCAATTTTAAAATATTAATATTTTGAATATTAATGTTCAAGATATTTTCCCCCAAGAACATCGATCTTATTACAGTTCTTATTAAGTTTCTTCTGATTTTTCCTAACCTCCATAAATGCCTAACCGCTCTAAAGACAATGGTTTTTACAATTATATTTGCTTATAATTACAAAGTAATTACAGTACTGAAATATCTAATAAACTGACATTAGTGGATGTTAGTGTCAGTTGTGCATATTTTTAGTGATTACCCGTATTGGCATAGATTGCCATACCTTTTTCAATTTTATTGTAATTTAAAATTTATGAAAAAAACTCAATACATCATATTAGGTACAGGGTGTTTTTTTTAAACGCAACCCATTTTTAAGATTGAATAATGTACATATGAATGGGTGATGATGATTGTTTTATTGATCTTTACATTCTATACAGCCTATTATTTAAGTTTGATCACATTTAGTTTACATTATACGCTCAAACAGTCCGCCATTGGCATGTGTATAAATTTATGCTCTTTCAATCAAATTCCCGACCACATGTTACAAGGTGCCTCTTTAAATTTCTTGCATTAAATTTGTTATGTTTGTTTTGAGGTGCTGAATAGCTTTTGAATTTTTTTCTTAGAATAATTACATCTTTACATGTCTGTGGCGAATTTCATTCAGATCGGACCATTTTTACGCGAGTTATCGTGCTTGAAGACACACACATTAAAAACGCAACCCAAGTCTTGATTTTATCGGTGAAGGATTATTTTCCCCCAAGATCCCTGGATTTGATCCCTCTATATTATTATGTTCTTTAGGGATACATACATAGTAAGGCCTAAAAAGACAAGTCACAGAATATTTAGTACCCCAAAACAAACAAAATAAATGTATTGGAGGAAATTCAAACAGGTACCTAGCAACACGTGTTCGGGAATTTGATGAAGAGAGTATAACTTCATACAAATGTCTCTGGCGGATTTTTTGAGCACATAAGGTGAACTAAATGTGATCAAACTTAAATAATAGATTGTATAAAATGTAAAGAACCATAAAACAATACTTATTTCATATTTATAGGTGAATTATTCAATCTTAAAAATGGCTTGCGTTTAAAAGAAAACACCCTGTATTATTGTATGTGTGACCCGCCAAGGGAAAAGGGACTTGATCTTCCCAGACTAAAGTTTACAGGACAGCAAGTTTTAGAAGTTAGGGTAAAAAACACATTTTCAGATTTTTATTCTTTTTTACTCTATACATGTTTCCAAACAATATCAGGTTCATATTTCACTTGAATTTAACTTTTAACATGGTTAAATTAAAGTTTTTCTAAACCCTTGCCATCTGGAGAAAGGGAATTGACTTCCCCAATCCTTTTTCGACGCTTTGAAGTCATGAAAATTAGCAAGATCTGTTTGGAATAAATGCAGGACTTTTTAAGCCATGGTCCAGAAATATGAATCTGAAAATGTACATGATCTTCGACAAGAAGATCTTGGAGAAGAAGAAAATGTTCAGGATCTTCATGAAATATGATGAATTATTAGGAGTCTACGACGTAGTTCCTGGTCTAAGAGAAGTTTCAAAACCAAAAAAATGTACTAGAAGGTCAAAAAAGTAAAAACTTAGACAAATAATATAATGTCATGATTTGTTAAGATTGACTGTAATAAATTCTTATTTTGGTATAATAGTATTCAAATCAAATTTATTTTTATCATATGACAAGACATTTTGTATTTAAATATTTTGCGTTTTTATATTACTCCCATCTATTTAAGCATCTTTCGACAGAAAATGCAAAGATTTGTCAAAAATTAAATGGTGGATTCATATTCAGCTTTGAATTTCTGACAAAATGATATGTGAGACGTAGCCATAAAAAACATGCTGCATAATACAAGCAATAATACAAAAATATAAGTCAGAAATTTGCAAAACTTTGCACAACGATTTCCAAAAATTCTAATTCAAAGCATTGAACCTCAGGCATTTTTAAAGATGTCTTTAAACTTCTTCCACTAGTTTGTTTGGTTTTCACGTAGATTAAGAATATCCTAAGAAAAAATATAAGTTAAGGTCCCTTTTCCCTTGGTGGGTCACATTTATAAAAATATTAACTAAACCATGAATAAAAAAACATCGAAAATGCAATAAAACGGTTTTTGATGAAAAAAAACTCTTTTTGCAAAGTTATTATATGCAGTATTTCTCGTACAGGTTTTTTAGTTTTAGAGTTTAAAGTAAGCAATGTAGCTAGTTATGCTTCACTGAATAATTTATTCGGTCTTCTGAAAATATATTGACTGCGAGACGCACTAACAGAGAGAGAAAACTTCAATGTAATATAGCCAGAACGTGTAGCGCCCACGTCAACGGCGTTCACATTTGTACTTTGTTGGGCTTCATGTTGTTGTTGAAAAGCAAAAGCAAGGATTTACCTTTAGTGTATTTTTTTGTCATAGTTTCTGAATATTTCATTACCGCAAGGAATGTTACATGGCCGTCAGAATCAGCTTGGATACTACTTTAAAATAACTTTATATAAAATGGTTATAAATGAATATCTAATGAAACCTGATTCTGTTTTCAATGTGTTCAACTTTTATTTATAATAAATATTTATTTAAAAAAATAAAGCTTTTTGCCCTTTGATTATAGCTGCAAAATTTATTTTGTTCTCAATGTCAATGATTTATCTTTAAAATTATCTTAAAGCCAACAATTTTTAATTTTTTTAAGTCCCAGAGGTTACTATTTGAACATTTTGACTTATCCTTAAGCTACCCTATTTTGGGGGTTGAACATTTTGACACACCAAAAACTTCTTCCTTAGGTCGTGTAAACGTTGCCAGAAGTTGACCTGTTTATCTTCAATAATAATAAAAAGAAAAAAATAACTCAGGGGTGGGACTATGAAGACTTCTGTATGTCTGTTAACGCGACAGCGGACGTAATAATGGTCCGATATGATGCATTGTAGTATAGACTTGTAAAAAATATAATCATTTGTACGAGACCGATAACCAGCCCTGTTGGACCACTGGACCCCTCAAAAAGTTTTTTTTATTAAAATTACTACACTTGGGCTTACACCACTTAAGCTCGAAATAACAAACAATTTAGTATTGTGCCCCTATGTTATCCTTAAGAGAAGAAATAAATTCTATATCTCCCTTACTTCTAAGCAAATGTTACTAAAGCTTGGTTTGAGCTTCATATAAGTGAGTTGTGTCGGATATTAGCCTAAAATTCACGATTTTTAAATTCCAAAGACAGCAAACCTGCATTCTCATTCCCAATTTCATCCTCATGGGAAATAAATAAAATTCTATATCTTTCTTACATCTTGACGTATTGGATAGAACGTTGTATATGCCTTCTTCTACTTGAGTTCTACCGAATACAGAATTTAAGCCACTAAAAAATGTTTACATTCCTACATCAGCAGACCTGCATACACGGTCTCCATTTATTCTCATAGAGGAAATAAAAAAAGTCATATTTCACTTATGTTAGGTCAAAATATGATTCTAGGCATTGTAAATTTGCTGAGAAAGCAGGTCTGATGTAATGGCGGAATATTTCACTATTTCATAAAGATAAATATTAATTTATCAACATTTCATGACAAGGGGTTTTAAATTTTTTTCCCATCTGGCTGTGATTGAAAATGCAGATGAGAGTATTGGATTTTTTGTGCTACTAACATTAACACAGCCAGCCTTTGTCTCTTCCAAATGTTGAATAATGCTTGTTTGTTGGGATTGCTTGCGTAACTCCATACTGATGACGATTATTACGATTTTAAAAATAAGTTTTTAAAGGATTATTCTGGCGTGTACTTTATATTACGGTTGTTGGATTTGTAAATGTAGAAAAACAAAATTGGAATTTAGAATAAGGTTACATTCAATTATAAAGCATATCCAATTTTAAATCAAACGAGTTAATAAATATTTTCTAAAAAAACATACAATGTTTCATGCGCTGGACAATTATTGTATTTCAAATTGAAGTGCACTTTTCTTAGTTATTCTTTAAAATGTGATAATCGTGAACATTAATTTAGATCACGCGTAACGTAGACGGGATACTTTGTGTGTTGTAATAGTATTTCTTGGTGTTTAATTAATATTTGTCAAGGTTAGCCAAATATATAACCTGAGGTGAGGATTACCGGATAAACAAGTGTATGTTTCTGTTGGTAAAGTAGCTATCCTTGTACCGCTTCGAAAGTGGCAGTTTTTATCACGTGCTTTTCAGGGCTAAAGAAGGTCTCGTTATTCTTATGGAAGTAAAAATAATATCAATCCAGGCAACGGATGCTTAAAAAGGTATAGAGAGAAATGCATGGAACACAATTTTTGACTTCGCAGCTTTGTTTGGACTTTCTAGTTAGGAGGTGAATATATCAAAATGAAATGAAATGAAAAAATCGTTTATTTCCAGTAATATTAACAAAAAAACAAATCTTCCATGAATTTAAATTACAATTCAATAGTTGGTAATTACAAAGAACAATATAACTAAATGGAATGATAAGCAAAATTTTAATTACAGAAACATTGTCCATGAAAGATATTTATAACCAGGGAAATAAACCTTCATGGGCAGGTTGCCTGTGCGAAGGCTTAGCCGATATTACAGTCAGCATAGGTTATTTATTGTGAATAAACTTTTGGAAACTCTCGGCCCTTAGTGTACGTTTCTTCTAACGATGACAGCTTGAATGACAACATCATCACTCCCGGTCACTTTCTCAACTTCCATGGGATGAATGGTTTCATGAATAGTAATTCCTACGCAGAAGACCAAAACTTAGTCTCCATTCCTCAAACGATACGTGAAACCAAGATACATCTTCTAGATATGTGGAGAAAAGGAAACAATACTTTGAGTAACTTTTGGAAAATGTGGAAGGATAACTACCTCCTAAGTTTGAGAGAAAGAACTCAAACCAACATAAAACAAAGTAAAATCTTAGAAAAAAGTTTCCTTCCGTTGGAGACATAGTGCATGTCAGTGGTGACTTTCCCAGGGGAATGTGGAGACTGGGAAAAATATATGACTTAGTAAAAAGTAATGATGGAAACGTAAGATCCGCAAAAGTAAAACTAGGAAATGGTACCTGCATTTCAAGGCCGATCAATTTACTATATCCGATGGAAGTCAATGAAACAAACTAAGAAGAATTTAACCCATTGGTACGGCTTGTTTCCTGCGGGAGTGTTGCCAAAGGCAAGATGTTCTAATAAACTGTATATAACACAACAGCTGATGGTTGGATTTATTGGTTGCTAAGAAATTATTATATTATGTTTTGTTATGAAATGTAGTGAAAACTGGTGTAAATGAATTAAAAAACTTAAAACTAAAACACGGTCTCAATAATTTATAATTAACTTATTCGTCACTTTGACGACACCCTATCATATGGGAAAATGAAAAATAATTAAATTTCCTGTAAGAAAAGTATATAATATGTCTATTTTGGCCCAACCATTTACAAGGTAAGCACTAATTTTATTGATATTTACACAAATACTCCTTCCATAAAAAATGCATGTAAATGTGTTTTTCACATACAAACCCAATGGATCAACGCATTTTCACCTAAAGGATAATGAACAACATTCAGGAAATATTAACCAAATTTCCAGTAATTTGACACCTCAATCATAAAAATTGGTCCAAAGTAAAGGTCTTGGCAAGCTCACAAAAGAGACATATCATGTACTTTTCTTATATGAAATTTAATTTTCTTTAATTTCCCAACATAATAGGGTGTACTCAAAGTTGATAGTTTTCTAGATTTTAAGGATAAACAAAAAAATGGTACTTTCAGACCCCCTACCTCTCCCAACTCAAGGGCTCCGGAAGGGGGCTTGTGATATGTTTACCTCATAACTAGTCCAAACAAATCTGAAAAGTCAAAAATTGTGTTACAAAAATGCCCCTTTTCGTTGCCTGGACTTCATATCATTTCGCTACGTCACTTGTCGGATTGAAATATGTTTTTACACCTTACTCCACAGAAACATCTGTTTTCTATGCCTTATTTTTGACTGGAAAGTTACTCTTTACCGATGACTGCTCAGTAAATTTACTGGATCTAACGGAATGCGGAAAACGGAATATGGATGACGGAACTTAACGGAAATAACGGAAGTAAACAATCAAATCAATCAGCTGATAACATCAAACAGCTGATTGCATCAGACGTTTGATGCACGTTCATTGGTTAGGTCAGAGGATTGTAGTGCAGCACTGGTAGCAGTAGTAAATTTTTGTTTATTATAGGCTAGAATTGAAGAACTGAGAAAAGTAATGGTTTATTTAAGGAATACATTATGATTAAAAAGCTGCATTCTTTAACGGAAGTGTTTTAATTGTGTTTTCCCTAGCAATAGCTAGTATTTATCAGTAAACGTAGTGAAGAATAACGGATTTGTTAAATCCGTTACAATTTTGGACAGTAATGTTAATAAATCATGATGTAAAATAAATTTGCTAGAACTTATAACTACATAATTTAGCTACTCCATAATTTATTGCTTTTTAGATTCACATATTTCAATTAAATTTAAATTGTATTAATTTTTCAATAATTCCTAATGCTAATACTATTCTTATCTTACCTTAATAAATATTTAGATTCATTTACCGATTAAATAAACTAGACCGGCCATACTTTTATAAAAAAGCTTATAAGAGTGTAAGCAATAAAAAGTAAATCTGCTCTGGAATCAAACTTTTCGCTTCCTCGATCGCTTTCAATGGGCCAGGAAACATTTGACAGGTTATATAAGTTTCTTAATACCTTAAGATCTATATAAATTTTTGTTGGAACTTAATGTAAAAGCAAATTGCAATTAAGGCAGATTTTCCCAAACCAATGCAAAGTTTCCTCAACAACAAAGAAGAGTGAACCATTTCTTTTTAATTTTGTAATCAACATAAAATCGAGATTTTATTAAAATGCAGGTTAACCCTACCTGTATTGTAAGCTAAAATTTGATAAGTTTTTTATTTCCTATATTTTTCCAAAGGTGTTTCAAAAAAGGTTTTCGAAACGTTTAGACATTGCTAGAGAGATAATTATTCCTTCACTAATGAGAAATTTAAAGCAATGAACTTTGTAAAAATCAAGAATATAGGGAGAACATACGAAATAAATACGATTAAAACTAAAAATATCGTATAACTTATTTGAAATAATTTATGGCCATTAAGGGTAAAGTAACTCCTTTGCCATCGACATAATATTTCAGCTTGATGTATTATTAAGAACCGTCGAGGTTAAAACAAAAAACACTCAAACCGAGAGGTGGAAACGAGAAAAAACTATAATACCCCCGTTGCAGCAGACCTGCATACTCAGCGAATTTCAAATGCAAAACAACATATCTCAATCCAACATAGCGAGATTTGACATGTTTTTGTAAGCTCCATAAGAATAACATGGGGAATGAGTATGCAGGTGTGCTGCTACAGGTATATTAAAACTGGGTGGTTTTAATTCAATATTTAGTAGATCTGAACTAGAAGAAGCTATTTACCAAGTTTTATTGAGATATGTTGAGAAATAAGCGAGATATAGAATTTTACTTATTTCCCATAAGGTTAACATTGGGACAACGTACTGTGTTTACCACTTTCAATATCTCGGTAACCAATGGACATAGAGCAGTGTTTCAAAATACCAAATTGTTTGTTTTTTTTGAGCTGAATTCAATGGTGCCCACAGAAATTCGATAAATTTTATTTTTCTATGTAAAAAATTCAAAAAACCCATTTTTGGGGGGGTTTATCCCCCTTTACCCCCCATTCCTTTGGTCCGATCGGGCTGGTTCACGAACTCGTCCAATTGATTACCACTTTACACGTCCGTACCAAATTTCATAAAGATCGGACCATTTTTGCAGCCGCTATCGTGCTAACAGACACACACACACACACACACACACACACACACACACACACACACACACACACACACACACACACACACACACACATATATATATATATATATATATATATAAATTCAAACGAATAGTGTTTTTTGCTTCGGGGGCCCCAAAACGAAAAGTTATAGTGGTCCCGAGCTTAAGTCTTACCATGAGACCTACGGTAATAGCTTCTTCCCTATAGGGGAAATTCGCTAAAACTATTTAGCTAAATGGGAAAGGCTCCGATTGTAATAAATTAAATTACTGAGTCAAACACTTGTTAAATGACACTGAACACAGTTTAAAATACAGTACTGCTGGTCGGGGAGTTACAAATGTAAACTTATGCACGATATAAAATGGTGTATCATTTACTGAAATATTATCTTAAATAAATGTATAAAGTATAGGGAAAAATTAAGCAAATTCTTTTTTACTCTCCTAAAACAGTGAAGGGAAAGAATAAAAGAGCAGTTTCCTGTATAAAAGCTCCCAATGAGAGTTTTTTCCAGTGGCTGTTGCTTGCCGAATAAGTTTTCTTATTACATCTGCTTCAACGACTTTAAAAATTAAACTTGTTTTCCTTCAAGAGATATATTTTCACTTTGGACTTACTGTTTGTCAAAGCATTTCAGTTTCTACCGATCCTTGCAAGACTCTGAGGTTTATTTTTCAACAATTAAAAAATATATTTGCACAAAATAGACAAAATAGACGTGACATTTGAATGGAATTCATGAATACCCATGAGCTAAACATAAATAAAGGACACTAAAAATTATTGGTTTTTTTATTTGTATAAAATAATTTTTCAATTGACTTTACTTTACCCGAGATTAATTAGTCTTTGTGTTTAATTATACTACAAAAGTGATTATTGTAGGTAAATATCTTATATTTACATATTAAGAAATTAATTAAAATATTTTTTATAGAAGTAAAATCTGTTTGAATCTCATTAACATTAATTATTTGTGCATCTAGCGACTAAAGTGCAACTTTTTCTCCGCGAAGCCGATAAATATATAACATAAGGTATTAAGCCAATTCACACCATTCACACTTTCGCAATATTTTTAAGTCTATTTTTTCGAAAGTCTATTAATTAAAAATACCTCCCAAAATTTGTAGGTAAGAAACAATCATGTTTTTAAAACATTCGGTATTTTGGTAACAACAAACTCTTAATCAGGTGTTCAGAGTTGCCAAATTAATTCGTACAAAAAGTTGATACCTGGCTATTAAATGCATATGGTTTTGTTTTCTTAAGTTGAAACATTGAAGTTCTTGAATTAAAATTCGAGTAAGCAAATGAAAATCGACAGTGATGCCATATTTTCTCACTGTCCATCGCGGCGTTGCCGCATTTCTCCCCATGTATTTCTTATGAGACTACTTTTAGTCCCATTGGAGAAAAAGTAGATTACTTTTAGTCCCGTGGGAGAAAAAGTAAGTAAGTAAATCACATGGAGTATAAACTAGTACTTTAGTATTATATTTCGGGGACTAAAAGACGACTTTAGACAGAAGGTGGAGGAAAAGTATTTTTTGTGTTAACACAAGTTGGTATGTTATTGATTTTAAAATAAGTCTGCTCTCCCTAGATATGAGTATACAAAAAAAGACAATTCATAGTTAATATTAAAAAAAAGGATAAATACAGTTTAGTCAACAATGTTTGCTTTGAGCAATATTAATGTAAACGAACAACCCGCTTAAAGTTGATCGGCGTGTCTCTCCGAGTGTCAAAGACGTATTTGATGAGTCAAGCCGTTAATTGATGGGGCACTGTGTTCGGACTTATTGTTTACTTTGTATACAGTATACAGTATTATAACTGTACTTCACTTTTGCAACCGACCGGAGTCATGGTTGAATGGCAAGTAAATACTTAAAAAGTTTAATTTCTAGTTGCTAAAATCAAAATTTAATAAATGCAAATAAACAAAAAAAAATTGGTAAATTATAATATGTTTGTGGTATTATTTCTTCCCATGGTGAACATGGTGAAGCAAGGCCTTTTTAGAAATGTTATGGTAATGCGTTAAAATCTCTTCTGGGTAGACTAAGGCCTTAGACTAACAAAAACAGACGAGAAGATAACGCATGCTATACATCATCTTGACAAGGGGCAGTCTCATATTGTTATCGGCAAAAACAGCAAACTCCTCTCCCTATCTATGACATGAATAATGATCGTCTCAGATTACTTTGAAAAATATCTTGTACTTGTGGATTAGAAGTCACACCTTATAATGCTTTACTTTGTCTTATACTTTGTATTATTAACATTTCATCCAAAAGATACAGAAGTAATCTGAACCAACTGCTACCCTGATTTAAAGGAAACTTCGGGTGGAGAACGAAGTTTAATATCCGTGCCCACAAAAACAAGGCAAACAAGCTATTGGATAAGTAAACATTTCATATAATAAACTTTTTTTGCGTATGCACTGATATAAGCAGTTAAAACCTAATAAAACGTCTCTAACAATTAAGTGGTTGTGCAGCCCTTTTTGTCTGTATGTATTGCAGTATTTATTGTAGTCTTACCCGAATGATATATACATAAATAGTTATATACAGGGTGTTTTTTTTTTAAACGCAACCCAACACTTCATATTATCATAGAAAAATTATTCTCCCCCAAGATCCCCAGATATGACCCCGCTAGGTTATTTTATTTGGGGATTCATAAAAAGTAAGGCCCATGAAAACAATTCACAGGATATTCAGTACTTAAAAACAAACATAACAAATTTAATACAAGAAATTCAAAAAGGTATTTTGCAAAATTTGTTTAGGAATTTTAAGGAGAGAGCAAAACTTCCCATGAATATTAATGGCGGATTGTTTGAACACACTTGTTTAAAATAATAGGTTGTATAAAATATAAAGATTAACAACAAAAAACAACTTAAATCAACTTTATATGTGCATTATTTAATTTTAAAAATGGATTGCGTTAAAAAATACACTGTAAAAGGATCTAGCAATTAATCCAAAATAAATTAACCTCAAATTTTTTTTCTCTATTTACCTTTATTGTTGCCATTATTTATGTGCTACACTAATATAGCCCAGTAAAAACAATAAATAGTAATAAAGAAAGTGTAATTATAACGAACGTAATTTTAGGAAAGATCTCCGAAGTAAAGTTCGTGCAACATATCGCCGGCTATGACTAACCACATCATTTGATATTTTCAACACATTATTTTAGAAAATACAACGTTTGACAAGCGCCAAAATTGTAAATCATTGTTTACATAAATCCCCCTTTAATATCCCACGCCTTGCAACCTTCATGAACTGCACAATAATAAGAACAAAAATACATTTTATTGTATTGAATTTTATAGATTCCCACATCACTTATCATATGTAAGTAATAAGGTGTGTAGTTTGTAATAAATCTGTGAATGCCAAGGTTTTTTTGTAATCATAATATTTTTTTATAATTACAAGTATGTAATTATGATAAAATGATAGTAACCTTTTTTTACACTTTTTATTAGATTGTAAAGTACATTCTTAGGAATCTACTCAATAAAAAAAACTGATATGGTTTAAGTTATGACTTTAAAATTTTATTTTGATTTCATTTAGAAATAATAGAAAATCTTGTAAAGAGCTCTTTCTTTTTTGAAGATAAAAACACTAAATGAGATATTAGTAGTGAATACAGCTTTTTAAATAAGTTAGTTTTTTTGTGGTATACCGATATTTAATGAAGGCTTAGGAATATCTTGTGTTGAGTAATATATTTATTTGTCTGAGTAAAAAAAGGTTATAGCATTTAAAAAACCAGCCACGTCCGTAGCAATAAGGTAAACTAATTGGGCAAGACTAAATTACATTTTGAAATATTTAGACGTATTGCGAGGAAATTTAAATAGTAACATTTAGTTAACCTAGATCACGTTTATTGCTAGGTCTATGTTATTGTTATTACAATTATGTTATTGTCTTTTCGTAAGGGAATTAAACGTTGATAGCAGTGCCTAGCCTAAATAACGCTTTAGGCATAAAACATTTTAAAAATGAAAAATTATAAAACTGTCATCAGTGGACTGAGCATAGCTGTTGACAACCATGTGTGGGGCTGTCAATATGCTTAGCTGTATAATGGTTAAGGTCAATAGCATCCGCTTGGACACTGATGGATGTGAGAGAATAACGCTTACTGCGGTACATTGTCTGTGGAGCTCATCAAAATATTATGGTTGTTGGGCTCATCAAAATATTGTGATTGATTATACCAAAGTTGACTATTGAAAGAAAAAGACATTTTTTTATAATGGATCTGATAACGTGTGGTTCAATTTTTGTCGTACTGTATATCCATTTCTATTATTGGTAGAATATCAGAGAATATTGGTACCAAGCCTGTATCACTAAAAAATAAATAATGTTAAGGGCAAACTTTCTTCCACGCCAATCATTTTTGGGTGTTGTTAATATCCATTTTAATCAAGTATTTATCGTTTTTATTCCGACGGATTGGGATTCATATTGGAAACAATTAAAATAGTTTAAGATAAAGCTTTTTATTACTTGTTGAAATATGGTTAAAACCCAATTTTTTTTAACGAATTATAAGTTTATCATACACGCTTTAGTTTAGTATAATACATGTTTTTGGGAAAACGAGGAGGACAGATGGTTCACAGAGCATAGAATGAAACATAATTCTATTCTCAAATTTTCCTAAATCTGGTATTGATTTAAGTAATACTTAGTGTATATAAACTAAAGCCGCAAATTATTCAGGATAAAAGTTAACGTAAACATTTATTTCATGTAAATGTTAAGCCATATGTTTAACCAACCACAGGTAATTGGCGGCCTGTTCGCTTGTGTCGAGGTTGTTCCCAGTAACTGGCTCGCTTGTAATTAGTACTAAGTAATTCGGATAACGGCTTTGTGCAGAGCAGGATGTATCCAATGTACAGTTAGGGGCAAAGCCATCAATTTAATTGCGTTTTCCTTGTGTTTCTGTTACGGTGATTGCTTAGCCTAGAGCAATCTAGTAAAATCCTTAGTTTGAATTTAACCCTAGACATGTGTTGTACGCAATTTTGACTTATACTGAACTGCTTTCTGTTCGATTTTGCAATCTAATGACCTTAAGCCCTGTACCGTCAGAAGTGCTTCTCTCGCTATGGGTTTTATTTAATTTGACAGTTTTATGGCTGTTCGTAATGTATTTCCAAATTTAATTGAAAAATACGTCAAATTTACGTACAATACCTATAACAGTAAAATGTGCTTTTCAATTGACTCTTATACGTAGTTATAGATCTCATTACGTGGGAACTAAAAACATAATGTAGATTTTTTCACATAGTAAATAATATTCTCGAGGATTTCTTGTATTTGGGTGCGTTCTTTAAAAAAATAAACATTACATCAAACATATTTTAATTTTTAACCACAGCTTATTCATGTTGTTAAGCCTCCGAAGCTGATAAAACAATTATAAATAGGTTACGTACCTCCGTCTTCAGCTTCAAAAAAAAGTTTTTTTTTTGAAGCTGAAGACGGAGGTACGTAACCTATTTATAATTTTAACCACAGAGTAAAATTTACGTATCAATACCAATAGCATATATGTGAATAACGGTATCTATGTAGGGTTTAATATACCCAAAATTAAATACCTTTCCTAAATATAAAATATGTTTGTAGTTAATATAATTATCCTTATAAAGTAACGGTTTTTGAAATTAGCCGAGTATGCAGGTCTGCTGCAAGGAGGCGTTGTTTATAGCACTATCCCGTCTATTAGTGAATTTCCCCTTTAGGGAAGAAGTGAACTATAAAAAATATAACACTTAATTAAATCATGTATCTAATTTTGAGATCCTCAATCACAGATGTATGGTTTGTGAAACGTAAGTAAAAGACATTTTATGATCGATTTGTAACAACGGACCCTCCCAATCAGCCCCACTTCGGGTTTAATGTTATTGGCTGTTTAAATTCACCTACCTACCTGCACTAGTAATGGTTATTTGTTGTAAGATTACAAAGAATAAAGTATAACAGAGAAGTACCTGAGGTGTATTACTTACTATATGTACTAGAATTCATTGAGTAGCCAATTGTACGATAAATTATGGTCAATCTGTGGATCTTGTATTAAAATGCAAACTTTTTTCATTTGATTAAACAAAATAAGGAATGAAGTTTGTAAAATACCAAATTATAGTATACCATAATTTGACACAGAATCTCTTAGATCATACATTTGCCTATGAGAAATGATTTGGTTTTTTTTTTAAATAAAATAAGGGATACTTAACAAGTTCTTACTAACGTAAACCCCGAATGTTTTGAATGTTTATCCAGTTATCATTATTACTACAAAGCCAGTTATTAAATACATTTTTTGTGTAAAAACATTATGGGACCTCTAGGGCGTTTCTGGTTTGGGTACAAGATGCTTTGGAGTAATTTATTGTTCATTTGATTATTTTCTTGATCGCACCTTATTCTTCTTGCACTTATTAACATCATGTATAATGAAATGTACATTTAAGAATATGACATGTTAATTTAAGATCTTAATAATGCTTGTTTAAGGAACAATACTGAGTAAATATGAGAGGTATAAAGTAAATTACTGCGACTGACTTCTTAGATCAATAGTTTGCTGGCCTACCTAACGTTTATTAATTATTTTAAACAATAACTTGATAAAATAGTGTAACAAATTTTGTTTTGTTAGCTCTAACGACACATTGGCTTTTTGAGTTTTTTGCAGAAAAAGAAAATTCCGTTTCTTGTTCTAATTTTCTTTTCTTATTTTCTTTTCGAATAATAAATTTATTTTCTCATTTATCCTACTTTTAGCATTTTCGTCCTAAATCTATCACAGCGAATTTTAAAATCTTTCTACTAGGTCATTCGAGTTTTTTGTTATTCATTCATGTAATGGAGCAATAATTAGCATCTCCTACACTAATACGGATTAAAATATTACAATTAAAATGATGTGTTTCTTTTCCCTGAGGGCGAGACAAAGTAATGCTGCTAAGTGTGTGGATACCTTCTAAGGAGACAACGCCAACGAGCTGCATTCATTTCCTGGGATTGTTTGTTGAATTTATTGAAGTTATATGGCTGTTATTAGCGATACATTACATTGTCCACGACTCTAGTTTGAAAGAAAATTGTAATTAGTTTGAATTTTTATTAAAGTTGTAATGCAACTAACGAAAAATATTACTAAACTCGAAAAAAACTCTTCTTACGTTTATGTGTATTCAGTTTGCAGCATATGAATTAAAGTACATTATAGATTTTGTGGTATATTGTGTTCAGATTGTTCTAATTTTCAAAGCATTATCAGCCTTTTCAGAACCAGCGAGAGATGATCAATGTGCAGAAGGTTTAAGAGCGGGAGGACATTAATGCGGGAAAAATCAGTTCATCACTCCTTGCCAGGCTTAAATTGAACCAAAGTTATCAGAGATCATGGCCCTGTAAAAAAAACACCAAAATTTTTAATGTTACGTAGCATTCCCTGGAGTAAATTAAATCCAAGTTTGCAACACTTAAAAACCTGTGCTCCCGTATTACTCGAAACTACAAAATTTAGGTAGTTTTTTTTTTAGTTTTCATAAAAAATCCCCCTTAAGGAAGCAATTTTACTTAACTTAAACCGTTCATGGAGCTAAAGTGAGCAGAAATTGCTACAATTTGACTCAATTTAAATGCTTTAAGTTTAGTGGTTGCGGGGATAAAGCTAGTCAAAGATAGGAAGTTTTCATTACCTATTTTAGGTTTAAATTGACTGGTCTATTAAAGTTCAAAGATATCGTTAAGTAATTTAAATAATTTATTTTTTTCATTTTTTAAAATAATTATAATTGTCGTATTGGTAATTAATTATAAATAAGAAATGAAAAAAGTCTAAGTAAAATTGCTTCCCTAAGGGTGATATTTTATTATAACTGAAAGAGTATATAAACTTAACTGTTTTTCGAGCACAACGGAATAGCACAGGGTTTCCAATGTTGCAAACTTGGATTTAAATTACTCCAGGGAATGCTAACAAAACATGAAAAAATATGAATAATTAGTTATATTCTAAATGACTAAATATAAGTAATATTATATAACTAAATAATAATTATATTATGCGCATTTGCGAGGTTTGACCTATTTTATGTTTAAATTAACTGGCCTCTCAAAGATCATGCATATCGTTAAATGAATTCCAATAGTTATGTATAAAAATAATTTTAAATAACCCACTTTTTAGCCTAAAGACACACTTTAGTAAACCTGCTTAACTATTCGAAATGTATATTTATCTACTGGGTTTTGTTGTTTGTGTGTTGAAATAACATTGACAGTGATGGATGGCGACCAAACTGGACCATATCTATTTCAAATTACAATTTATCTGCCATACCTCGTTTATAAATTTCATGATTCTACTTCGATTTCCCAATTAATGAATTTCACCATAGGTATAACAAATTAATGAAAATAAATATATGGTGCCAGAGAGACTTATAAAGAAATGTATGAAAGAAATATATGAATATTTTCGTACTATAAATCCATCACCCACTTTTGAAAAAGATATTTAAGCCAAAATCAAATTCTGCGAATAACTGATTTTGCTATAAAGTGAACAAGCTTTTCAAGCAAGGACCGTTCATTGCTATGCATAAAATATTAAAGGCAATATACTTCAACAGTAGTTACCAGTCTTTATTGAAACGTATATAAAGGCCTTCAAAGATATTTCTCATGCGATTGTTGCTTGTTGAATAAGTTTCCTTATTACGTCTGCTCCAGCGGTATTCTAGAAGTGAATTTCTTCCACATCATGAAACTCACTTTACCTGAGAGGTAACAACCTTTTCAATATATAAGATTTTTCCTAACTTAACACATTACCAGGTAAGATGCTGACCACTATTAGGTTCCATTATATAAGAGACTTTTCAATAATTGAGTCTATTCTGTTCTTTATTATATTAAAAATGTCGTTCTTATTAGAAAACAAAAATTGCTTTCTATTGCCGTTTTAAACTACGATTTAAAAGGAAGTGATAATATTGCATTTATGATTTTGTAAAAAAATAATCTTAATGAACAAACATGTAGTTACTAAACCAGATATTTTTCATTGTTGTTTACGATAACTTTAAGAAAAGTCCCCAAGCAAACAAATAACAGTCTGTACTTCAACAATTTATGTAAAGGTACCTTTTCATTCCTGTTAAAACATAAAACAGGTTAAACTTCAAATCTTCATTTTTTTTAACTTACGACCCTAACTCGGTCCTATGTTCTCTCAGTTCCAGATTACCTTTGGAATATCCATATTTCCAAAATGTATTAAATTATCAACAATAAACTAGATAGTAAATAAATTAATTCAACACGAATTGATTCATTGCATCGCCAATCTCAACCAAATTTATTAAAAAAGATTTCTCAGTTGTCATTTGTTTAGGGTTGAAACCTATTATTTTTATTTACTTGATTTTGAACAAGCTAAATAAATTAATTCCAGTTAGTTGTTGGCTTTCTTTTGTTGACGGTCCCAGCTAAACACAATAAGTATTTAAATTTACCGCAGAGTTATATGAGTGAAATATATCTTCTTCAAACAATTTTACCTCAATTCCCAAAAGTAATTACTCTGCTCTGAAAGGCTAGGGGTTAAAGCTGTATGTTTGAGCTCCTTCTACTTCAACAAATGTTTCGCACTTGAAACATTACGTTATTGAGCTGTAGCATTCCCAAAGCACATAGGTTGGAAATCGTGATAGAACTTAAACCCTTATAAGTCTCATTATTATCCATTTTTACTTCGTAATGTTTTTATTTTATTACATTTATATTATTATATTATTTTTCAATGGTAGTATATATTTGATTTTTTTGTCTTTTTGTAAAAGGTTTTGGTTGAGTTGAGTTTTGATTAGGAATGGGACGGACTTCAGCAAGGTTACCCGATGAACAGCGTTCAAGTCCATAATCAGAAACACCAAAGAATATAATATAAACATATTTTCACAGGTATGTTTTTCACAGGTATGTAGAAGATCTGACCTTCTCCTACAAAAATCACACTTGATTGCATGCTGGATATTTTAAAATTGAAAAAATAGTTTAAAGTCGCAAATGGGATTAAAGTGAAAATAAATAACATTTTCACATGATTAAACAATAATTTATTTAAAGCTATCACCATCGAGATTGGTGTAATCAAGTGCAAATCTCTTCAGAAAGGAATGGATACGAGGACTCCCTCACATCCCAACCCCTCGTTCACCAATTCCCACTTTTGCTATATTTCTGGATTTAAAATTTGATGTAAAAAATATTTTGATTAACAATTCTGTTTTCTTAATACTATTATTTTGTACCAAAAATTATAATAGAGGCTGCCGATTAATAACAATGTTTTTAAGTGAAAACATCTGGAACAAAGAATTTATTCACAAATAAATCAGTTATTCTCTCACCAAGGTTGCAATTTTTGTAATCAATCTTCATAAACTACAGTTGATGACCAACCCCTGACTTAATCTCGTTATTAATGATATACTTTAAATACCAAAAAGAATATTTATATACAAATTGTGAAATATCTTGTCAAATCTTTGCGGCTAATGTTATCAGATAAAGCTCAGACTTTTTGTTGTAGAAATCGTCATCTTCTTCCATATAATAATTATCTGGATACCTTATTTTTTATTTTTATATCATTATTTTAACTATTTACCGTAATAATATATTTGTCCTCATAGGGTATTTTAATATTCTATTAATTAATTTTTATATTTTATTAAAATAAGATTTCTTTATAGTTTCTACCTATTACTTTACTTTATGAAATGCAAAATTTAGATTCCAAAAATTTTTTCAGCTTTATTTGGGATAAAATATAGGGATTCACTCCTGGAGTAACTTTCAAAGCTAAATGCAACTAGGCATAATCGTCGTTTTACCTTTATTATTAATCAAAAGATGCCATGAAAGTTCCTTAGATCTCAACTTCTTATCAGGAAAGATAATAAACGTAGAAGTGTTCTATTTAATCGTTGCATTTCTCATTACGTTATTTTACTTATTAAGGCTGTGAATCCTAAAAATAATATAGTAAAAATGGTGGAATTTGCGACCTACATTTGTTTGTAATATTATGTAAACAAGGTTTGTTTGTCATATTATGTAAACAAAGTTTGTTTGCCATATAATTTAAGTCACCTGTAAAAATATCCATCAAAGCAATCGAATGTAAACAAAGAAACCCAATTTAAATCGTCAGATAAAAAATAGTGCAGAAGCAATACCAGCTGTTTAAAATTTTGAAGTGGGCAATAAGACACGTGGAACATCTAGTCATATATGTAGGGGTTTTAAGCCAAACTTATGTATGCAAAACTACAATATAATACATTTTATAAATGAAACTAAATATATTAGATCCACCAGTATTTTGAAAGTACGTAAAATATAAGTTCAGAGATATTTTTCAGTTAGTTACAGTCAACTAGCTATAATTAATTTTTTTAAAGCCAATCAGAAAAACGAAATACGTCTTAAACTTTAAACAAAACAACCCAATGACAGTGATGAAGGAAATATCTTTATGCTAAACATAGTGTAACGAAAATCCCTTGACTCTGTCTTTTTTAGAATTTAGAATTAAAGAATCTTCCTCTGAGAAACTGCTTGGACTTATCCTGGATAGCCCCGTATCATGGTCTAATCACGTAGTACAACTGTGCAGAAGGTTAAGTAAATAAAATTTTGCTCTAAGGTCTTTGTATCTTACCCAAGGAGCTTGTAATAAGCGTATATTATATTAATTTATTTTCGGTGATGTCTTATGGCTTTGAGGCTTGGGGTGGTAGTCCACATTATTACAAAGGTATCTTAAGACAGGAACTGGCTGTAAGGTTTATCATGTGTTCCCCTGTTAACATAATGTACATGCCTCTTTCGTCATGTCTAGATCCTAACTTTTCCTTCTCTTTACATATTTAGAACCAATTTGCATGTTTACAATAAGACAAATGAATTCCAGCCTGTAGGAACCATGCATCGATCCTGGAGTAGGCATGGGAGTGATCCACAGACCCTCCGACACCGCCTAACCCTTTTCGAGAAAGAAGAGTCTTGTGCGGGTGTTTATTTTTTAAATAAATTTCCAACTAAATCCAACTAAATCAAAAACTGTCCATAAAGGAAATTCAAAGCGATGCTTAGGCGATATTTAATAGATAACAAATTTTATCGATTTCCTGAATTCACGAGTGTAAAAAGTTAGGAGGCATGCTTTTCTTATTGTCAGCAACATTTTTTTTAAGTCCAAAGTTGTATTCGTTATAATGTTAACATGAATTGTTTTTACGATTTGAATATACATATTTTTACGTATTCTACTCATGACATAAATGAATTAGAGTTTTATTATGAGTTAACGCACCCAATGAAACTGAATAATTATTTGTTTGGTTGGCACAGATTTTGTTTTGTATCAATCTGTATAAGAATTGGGTACAAAATTCTAAAATTGATTTAACGGGTGAAAGCTTTGATTCAATTTTTTAGAGTACCGTATGAATGTAAGTAAATAAGTATGAAGGCTACTTAAAAGAGTATATTGAAAAACAACTTTTACGAACCAAGAGAATAGCTCTTATATGGTAATGTAATGTAGTGTAGTGTCCTTAATTTAAAGTGGTCTGGCCCTTTTAGTAGGCCTTGGATCTAATTTCTTTGCTGTAAATCCAATTGAAGCTCGTTTCTTTACTTAAAATTTGTAATACTACTGCTACATAATTTCATTATATGGAAAAAAGTTTGAAAACACGTCATTATTGGATTTTAGTCTTCATAAAAATTCAAAGATTACGTTTTTTTAATTTAATTAATTGTTTTCAGCATTTATTTTTACTGTAATAGATTATTTACCATTAGTAAGATATTTTATTTTAAAATACTTCAATGCTATAGATTTTAACATTTCAGTCACTTAAACTTTTACTTTCGCTACATTCATCTGTTTATAAAGAAGTGTTTTTTTCATAAACGTTTGATTACAACTTCCTTTAAATAAATAAGACCCATTTTTATACCTAAAGCATAAAGTGGAATAATTACATATCTTCAATAGAATCTTCAATTGATTTTTGAAAGTACCGACATTATATTCATATTTTGAAGTGCACCTACATGTAATTGGGCCATGATACAATAAGCAATATTGTTGTAAATTTTATTCCCTATTTTAGGGAATACAACTTCCCTAATTTATTATCTTTTATTTTATCTTAACTACGACATAAAGTCATTGCGATTGGTATTTAGGCTAATCCGTTTATATTTAATCAACTGAGTCTGATTCTATACACATTGATTAGAGAGCGAATAGCCTAAACATGCTTATTTAATTTTTTAACTACCATAAGTTAAATATTTACACCACTATCAACATTCTTACTCCTGGAATCACTAATCTGTTAATACAACATTTTTCACCTTGATTCTTTCATAATTAGCTTAAGCTGACAAAAAAAAAAAAAAAAACACTAAAACAGGAAAAATATACCTCTTATCTTAACGAGACGTGAGGCACGATTGGACAATATTCTTGCAAAAATTCCAAAGTCTAAAATAAAGGCCATAGTTTTTTCATCAGCACTCTCCGACCACAAAGCTCTCCTAACCTCACTTTTTGTTAAAAACCTGCATATTAATGAACTAAATGGTGTCAAAACAAAACTAGATAAGAACTTTAACAATCATAATCTTGAAAATTTTAGGATAACTCATCAAGTACAAACTGAGATAATGTGTTATGAGGAGAGGGAAATAACTTTTTCTCGTCCTTTTTGGATAAAATGAATGATTGTTTTCCATGGAAGACCTTCCCACGCGAATCGAAATCTGCTCTTAAATGCTTTAGTGTTGTCCTGTTTGAAAAACAGCATGAAATATAAACACTTTTGGAACTCTGGCGATGGGCCATGAAAAACAATCTTTTTGTTGATGCCTCTAAGCAAAGATATTTAGGAGCCAAAACAGGTTTGAGAAGAGCCTTCTTCAAGCAAAATTGAATCACAGCGCAGACTCCGTAGCTTCGGGTCCAACCAGAGCATAAAAGCGTGAGAAATCATACATAAGTACAGTATATTCATTATCATTACATATGCAAGGTAAGTACTGAAAAATCACACAATCAGATGTCACGCTTATTCCGCTACGTCGCAATTCCAGTCCAGCATCAGCAACTAAGTCCCTTCTTCCATCATTGAGGCTGCTCGTCTGATGTGTCTCAATCAAAAAATAGCTTTTGGAATATTTCCAGAATTTCTCCAAGTGCCTAAAGCGGTACAAACTTTTAAGAAAGGCGATTTTCTCTATCCTGATAGCTATCGGTCAACCTCCGTTGTACCCATATTCTCAAAAATATATGCAAAACTGTGTTACGGGGATGAGTTTTTAATCCAATAAATTGTTTTCTAAATCACAATTGAATGAATGAATGATTTATTTTCCTCATATAGAAATACAAGTAACATTTTCAAAATAATACAGTAAGCACTACATATGGTAACAATCTGTTACGGAAAAAATACAAATATACCTCCAAGAGGAAAAATAGGGTCCCGTCCCAAAGGCGAAGCCTGATTAGGGATTCCATAAAACCAAATTAACATTAAGATTGAGTTCATGTTTCGGTGGCAGACTATAAATTAATATAATTACTCATCCCAGATTTCATAATATTCTGATTACGTTTTCTTTCATGGCATAAAAACTTAATAATTATACTTATTATTCAGCTTCAGATGAGGGCTGTCAACAGTACGAGTTTCATATTTGATCTTCTGTGGTTCATTTCTATAGCAGATGGTTCAACATCTGATTTCTAAGAAAACAATAAGTTTATCGAACGATCTACCAATAGTCGGAATTCGATATATTTTTTGTTGACTGAACTTGACTTCTGATTCCACTGTATTTATTAGGCCTATCGATTGTTTTGTTACTCTCTCGTATATTTATCAATAGTATCTTAGTAAAAGATGGCAGTTGATGATAAATTAGGTAAGTTGTATAGTTAGTTAATGATAGTAATGTTTTAAGGTAGTTTTTAGGTATAGCTTTTTTATGTTTATTTTGATTTAATAAGGTTAGGTATAATTCATTATTCGTGAGAGAATCGAATCATATAACTGGCTATAGTTTTGGTTATGGTTTGTTATCGATGTTTCTTCATTGCTGACGGTTGTTGGAAAAGTTACATCGTTAAGTTTTTTACACGATAGATTGAAAGATGATATCGGATTACCTAATCCTAAACAGAATACGCACTTACGCGAAAATGGAACTGATCTTCGCTCATAATAAATTATATAGAGAAGTTCACTACCTGAGCAAAACAGATAAACAATACGAAGTATCAACATCGCCTGTAAAGTCAAAAGATCATATATGAAACTCGTACCCTGTCAACTGTGGACGCAGTAGAGAGTCAAATTAATTGTGTCTTAAACGGGTTTGAGAGAAATAAGAGCACACTCTCCACCATATATGAACTTCAAAGGTTTTCGACTGTATTCCGCATAATATCCTCTTAGCTATATTGAAACATTTTGGCGTAAGAGGTGAAGTGATTGTATTTTTTCGGACTTAACTGGCAAACCGCACACATCAGGTGCTCTACAACAACAATCACTCAGATATGGTGGTTTTGAAGAGTAGTGTATTCCAGGGGCCGGTCCTTGGGTTTTCCTTTTCCTACTTAGTATAACTGACTTGCTCACTAGTAGTTATATCTGACCTAAGCAATTGTGCATTTTCTGCAGATGACTCATCCTTTTTCCTGAGTAATCTTGAATATCTCTTAGTTCAAATGTCAACGTTCCTTTTAGCTTGTTCCTCTTGGTGTTAGAAAACTGCAAATTAGTTGGAATAGATTCTTGATTCTTGTGAAAGAAAATAAGAGAACTTTAACAGGGAACTTCATCATGTAGGATCTTTTTTTTGGATTATTTAATCTTGTAAGGACTGATGGGCTGACATGGATTAGGCGGTCAAGACCTACCCATCCATCCTTACACCACTAAAACAATGCCGTAAAGATCATGCCGTAAAGATTATAATTAATTATATCACTTTGATCTGATATCATGAGTTGCTTAATTTATTTTTATTAAAATTGATGTAAAGATACGTGGATAGATGAAATCGCTTGTATTAAAACTGATTTAACTGTGATCAGTTTAAGAAGATGAAGTTTAATATTTAACTCAATGCGAGTATTAATTAAGAAAAACTAAATTTATAAATTCTAAGGAATGGTGTATTTGTAAATATATCTAAGGTTGCTACTAATACCTAATCATGTAAATAAATGAAAGTGAACCATGAATACATTAATGTACCAACAACAATAAGAGCAGAATGAAATCTTAGTTTTTTATTAGAACAAATTCGTTAAGCTAAGGTTCATTGTATGCCGAGTTTAACTATCGAACTTCTGATTATGGAGGTGTGATCGTTGGCCTCTAGAAAAATTTTCACTAGTTTTATTAATGTTGAGCTCTTGAGAATTGTTTTCACATTGTATTGGTCGTTCGCTGCCCCAAGAAGTTCATAAACTAAATGCCATATATAATAATGTCATTGGTTTTTAACGTATATTTACTGTTATACCATTTTTTAATTTATAAAGTTTTAACTTATTTTATTTCCTACTACTTTTTAACAATCAAATAAACACATTCCTTTAAAAGATCCCCTCTCTCTGTGGTTGTCGGTTGTCCTCACATGAAAGCAATCTGACCTCACATCAAAGCCTATCTGTTGTAGTAGGCTTGGATCCAATTTCCTGGACTATAAATCCGTTTGTAGCTTTTTCAAATTTGCGAGAAAAACTTAATTTTTAACTGCATAATTTTTAGTATACTTATTCGGTCATCTTTTAACCGGTCATCGCTTAAAGAGATTTACTCCCCGGAAGTATCGTTCTTTCAACCGGCCGATTTTTATCACCGCTCCCGTTTAAACGGTTGAGATCGCCAGGAAGTGGAAGAAAAAATCCTTTACTATTGTCAGTTAAAAATCAGTGTTAGAATTTTAGACGCAAATAAACAAATAACGTGATTTATGATTTGTAGCACGGATTGGTTTTGTCAATATCTTGAATTATTTAACTTACGTCCAACAATCTTGAGTTTTATTTTGGATGTACGCGTTTCAGCCTAGGCAATCATCAGCATCCATAAAAATATACTTGTACACTAGGTTTCCTGCATTCTTCGCTGTTGTGATGTTATAACTAGCGGCGTCCAGTTTTTAAAAAGTTCACACATATCACGGAACACGAACACGACAAACATTCACATTAAACAGACAATGAAATTTACAAACGTGTGCACGTATTCGGAAGCGGGTGCGGAACACACGTTTTTTAAAAACTTGACGCCGCTAGTTATAACATCACAACAGTGAAAAATGCAGGAAACCTAGTGTACAAGTATATTTTTATGGATGCTGATGATGGCCTAGGCTGAAACGCGTACATCCAAAATAAAACTCAGGATTGTTGGACGTAAGTTAAATAATTCAAGATGTAAACAAATAACGTTTGACACATCCTCATTTGGGCTGGGTCTTTCGATTGCGTCATTTATCCGCTACAAATGACTCAAAAACCATCCCGACACAGAAAAATAAAAACTTGGCATATGTGAATAACGACTGACTGAGGATTATTTTTAAACATTATTTACCACCATTCTTTAACAGTTGCGTCACAGCAGGTCCATCGCATAGTACACCATCAGCGTCTCTCTTCATTTCATTAAAACATTGATTTAAAAACTCATAAACCCATTTGTCACGCGACTTATTAAACGCTATGTGGTTAACAGCGTGTAATGATCTATATCCCAAGAAAGGATATTAAATTAAAAACAGTAAAAATAGGACTTTTATGTCCATTGATATCTCCCTTTTCCCATGGGAATCTTCGTCATAGTCAAATTTCTACCGATCTCGGTCATTTAACATTTAGTCATTAGTCATTAACACCTTGATAACAATCGGCCGGCTAAAAAGAATTCATTTCCATGGGGTCAAGACTGGTTAGAGCGATGACCAGTTGAAAGGTGGCCGGAAAATACATTGTAAGTTAAAAGAAGTGTTTTCGCAGATTTGAAAAGCTACTAACTGATTTACACTCAAGGAAATTGGACCAAAGCCTACTACCTACACAGGATCAGATTGCTTTGATGTGAGGACAAACGTCTACCACCGAGAAGATTATGTTGAAGGAATTTTAATGCGATTGTTGAAAAGTACGAGTAGAACATAATGTAAGATTTTAAAATAATAATAATTAAAACGTGGTATGAAAGTAAAATATCATTTTTAAAAGGTAACGTAATATTTCATATTGCAATTAGATTATTAACTACTTGGGCAGTGAGTGGTCAGTGTAGTGTGAAAATAATTCTCAAGAGCTTCACATTAATGAAACCAGTGAAAATCTTTCTAAAGGCCAGCAAGCACATCTCCATACTCAGACGAATTAATAATGAAACTTGGTGCTCAATGAACTTTTGCTTCATAACTGAATTGAATGGGAAAACTATGAGCTTATTTCTTCTCTTCGTGTTATTACAAAAATGTATTTACATTTCAATTCAAGTTATCTTAAATATAATGTATTAATAGCAGTTTCTGATATTTTTCAATGCACCATTGCATTTGATTTTTATTTTCTTGGACTTTATTCATTGCTTCGTTAACTAGTCAATCTTCTTAAATCGATTTCAGTGAACATGCCATAAAATAAATAGTTAAGTTTAAATATAAGCGACGCAACACCCATCCTCAACTATTTACATAAATTTTCATTTGAAATAAAATTTAAAACTAATAATATCTCATCACAGCGACATCATTATTTATTTCCATAACAGTAAGATACACACTGTCTCAATCTTCACAGGCTGTAATAACCCAAACAAATTACCATACATGATGTTGTTCCCTGTTGGAGTTCTTTTATCTTCTCTCGCAAAAAATAAGAAGTAAATCTTTTTATTCTTTAGACTCTTGTTCCCCTGTAAACTTATGCTAACAATGAAATAATCAGAGCAAAATGCTTTATCTAGAAGTTGTTGGTTAGAGATGTAGGAATATAGTTGTTGGTTAGAGGTGTAAATATCTAGTTTATATGGGAATTCAAAACTAAACAATCATGTTTTAGTCTAGGAATTCTAGGCATAAAAAACCCAATCGACCTAACAAATCCTGATCAAGTTGAAACTTCGCATATATGCTAAGTAAACATCCCTAATTGAAACCCCAAAATTCTTGAAAACCCCATTTCCGGTCCATGATTCTCTATACATTTATTCAAACAACACAAAAAACATAATAACGGGAAAAAGAGTATATAGTTTTTGAAGAGGATAAAATTTTCAATGAAATGAGATTAATTATGTACAATAAATATAAAAAAACTGATTATTCTGAACAAATAGATATTCTCATGTGTCTTAGTTATAGTTTTTTTCCAAAATACTGTTGGAAATCACCCTCTGATTTATTTATTTACATTCACACCCTTTAAAATTAAATTAAAGCTAACACCTGTTAGTTCAATTTAAAAATTTTGTACCCAATTTTTATATAGAATGATACAAATCTAAATCAACTTCAATAAAAAACATATCTGCCCTGTTTCTTTAGTCATATAAGAGATAGAAAGTGACAAATGTGATTTATTGAGAACTGCGTCAAAGCTGGACGTTGTCAAATGTGAACAAAAAGTGGTTGGCTCGACGTGGGTCATCTTTGTCAAAGTCCGGTTTCAGCTTGATCCTTGCAATGCTGTTTTACACCATAAGAAAATTCCCAACGTAGCCAAAAGTAGACAAAAATCCACTTAACGTAGTCATTTTCCCTGCAATATTGAATTCCTACTCATAAATAAAATAAACTTTCATTTTATGCAAAGAATTTATTTTAATAATGAATTATATACAAAATTATCACGAGTTTTAGAAAATATAAATCAAAGAAACATTAGCCTGGAATAAACTCCAGGTTAACTCCGCAACATTAATAAATGTAATTTCAACTGGACCACCTACTGGACTTGAACTATCACTTGAATTACCTAATGTATGACTATATAGTATGTAATCAACGATACATTGTAGTGTTGAACAAAATCAAACTATAGTAAACACCCTTTTATTGAAAGTTAAGTTGATTAACCAAACCGAATGATTGAATAAATCGATCTATCATAAGTATTAACGATTACATATAACGTTAAATATTCTTTTATTGTTCTATTCTTTATATTGATCTATATCTGTTATTAACTTCATCTTTTATCGAATATAGTAAATTTTAAACTTCAAATAAAAATAATATATTTTATCTTAGTGATATTGCCATTCGTTCATAAAATAATATCGACAAAGACTATAACTATTTATGAAGGTTTAGTATAAAGATTTACTAGCTTATACACTGCTACGGTGAAGTCTGGGTGATTGCATGAAAGTTCGTTCCAGAAATGTAAACCATTTGCTTTTAGTCATACTTTCAATATAAATGAGTTCCTTAAGAAAATAACTTTAAAAACATCAGTTGGTGAAGTGAAAATAATAATAACCACAAAAACTGAAATAGCTAAGCTTCACCAAACCAATCTTAAGAATATATTAATGAATTAAAAATACTTTGTGCTCTTGATAATCACAATATATGTAATTCAATCTGTAGTAAAAATAATGTACGGTTTCAGATGCCTAAATTTACGTTATTTAACCATAATATCAGACCGAAACACTAATTAAACATTTTGTCCCAGTGTACATGTCAACGTGAGTCAACATGCTCATCTCTCATGGGCTCATGTATAATTAGATTCTCTGTTTATTTTATTCCTGCACTGAGTAACGGTTGAAATACATTATTTTTTATTTAATTCCATTATTTTTCAACACTATGTTCAACACAAACACTATGTTTTTGATTGAGACATTTCCTTCATTACAGTTCGTTGGGTTGATCTTTTTTCAAAGGCGTCGTTAAAGCTTTAGATGTATTTTGATTTCTAATGGCCAAGAAAATTTATTATAGCTGAAAAATATCACTGAACTTAAATATTATTTATACATATTTGAAATTTGTCGGATCTTAAGCATTTAACTACGTTCTAATATAATTTTATTGGATTTTTGGGGATATAGGTATGGTTTAAAATTCTTATGTTAATAATTAATATCTTTAATATGTAAAATAAAGCAATAAAGGACGCGACGATTAAATATAGAACATCCTTGTTTATCACCTACCCTATCACGAAATTTAGATCACGAAAACTATCATGGCATCCTTTAATTTGATCACAGATTAAATCGATGCTTAGGCCTAGAATTATTAATTTTTAAAGCTAGCCCAGGAGTGAATCCTTTTACTTTACCTCAAGTAAAGCTAAGATAATTTCTGAGGCCTATGAGTTTTCATTCAACTCAAGTGTAAAAATTAATTTAGTAATAGGTTAAAATGTTTGATTTTTACAACATAAAATGGTTAAAAAAAACCGTAGAACAATTCATTCAGGTACTTATTATATGAAAAAGGTGGCGATTTCTACAAAAAAAGTAAATAAAAAAAATAACGTTGCCTGGGCCATATAATATATAACTTTAGCTGCTGGCGAAAGTTTGACGAGGATTTGCAACTTAGCTAAAAACGTCATCGTGAATCTTAAAAAATAATATTTATTCAGACAAAAAATGAGAGGAAAGCGGAACTGATAATCAAAGTTATTTTTTACATACAATTTAAACCCATAAATAAAACAAAGAATTGGTGTACGAAAGGATCAAGGCGAGGTAGGATATAAAAGAGGCCCTCGTGGTCTTTCCTATCTATAGAGGTGTGCAGTCGATTATACTGAGCTAGGTAAAGTGTTACAGAAAATATATTGTTTTAATTATATTTCAACCACGTGAAAAGGTTTATTGTTTCCACTTCGAGCCCATTTAAAATGTTAAGCGATTCGTTTTCCCATTTTTAAAATATTAAACTTTTGCTATTAAGTATTATTTCATTTAGGGGAGGGTCAGAATTCCTAAAATAAATAATCTGTATAAAAAGTATTGTATAAAAATACATAAGCATATTCAGATAGAGAAAATCCATCTTTATAAGTTATACTTTTTTGTTTTTACTAGCTGACTTTAAAACTACCGTTTCTTGGGTGGGCTGAATAAAGTCTGTCCCTTTCATAATCAAATTTAAACTCAACCTATGGTTTTCTACAAAATAAAAAATTATCAAGTACGTCATACCATTACAACATAATTTCATTACCTAAACTTAATAAAATGAATGGGTTTTTAAAAAAATATAAAATAGTACATTAAAGGTTTAAATTGTATCAAGATTTTTTACCTACGTTCTTTGGGGACATGATAAAACTCCATGGTCTAACGTTTTAAACGCGAACATTTGTTGCAGTAGGAAGAACACACATATACACAGCTATAACCCCTAGCCCTTCAAAGCAGAGTGATTACTTTTGGGAGTTGAAGTAAAACTGTTTGAATAAGATATATTACACTCGTACAGCTCTAAGGTAAGTTTCCAACACTTTATTTTGCTATCAAGGACCGTGAAAAAACTAATTGGAATTTAATTTGTTTGATTATTTCCCAAATATCATAAAAACATTAGTAATAAGATTCACTACTGAGTAAACTATAACCAACAATATCGTATTTGTTATAAATTTTGGAAGTGGTTGGCGATGTAATAAACCAACTCGGGTTGAATTCATTTATTTATTATTTAACAAATCTATGTTAACTTCAAATGTACTTCAATTAAATATTCGAAAGAGATTCTGGGGCTGTACGATACGGATCCAAGTTAGGATCATATAGATGTAGGGTTGGAAGATGAAGGGTTGGAATTACCACTGTTTTATGTTTTAAAAGTACTGAAAGGGATATCTCTACAAAAATTATTGTTAATGTACAATTTTGATAATTACCTTCTTCCTCACCTCTACAATGAATATCAATAAAGTGCTGAAATACACGTAATTTATTTGCTTGAATTAAAAAATATAATAATACAATTGTATAAACGTAGCTAGTTTTAATTTTCTGATTCCTACTAAAGTATAATTCATCTAGTTTTGAGAATAATTTTAACTACAGAAAGTAATTTATTCATTTAAAAATTATCTATCAAATGTCCGTCATGGCGTTTTACCTGGTAAAAGTAAGTTTTCAAAAATACAATATACTAAAAATCCTGTTACCTCTCAAGTAAAGTGAGTTTCATAGCGTGGAAGAAATTTGCTTCAGGAATACCGTTGGAGCAGACGTAATAAGGAGAGTTATTCAACAAGCAACAATCGCAGGAGAAATTTCTTTGAAGGCCTTTATATACGCTTCGATAAAGAAACTTCTCTTGAAAAATATAGCTTTTAGTATTCTATGCAGCTGTAAATTGGTCCTTGCTTGAAAAGCCTTTACACTTTATTGTAACAAAAGTATTAAAAAATAAATTATTTGCAGTTTTATATATTAGTATCAAAGCGTGGCTCAATAGATTTCCAGTACGAAGACTTATTTATAAACAGTTATTTTACGGTAACTACACCTGGGTTACCCATAAAATCAAGGAGGCAAAATACACATGAGATGCCCCTCTAAATTTTATTAATATATGTCTGGTAGCATCGCATTATTGCCTTTACTGTGTAGGTTCATAGGACTACGGAGGTAACATTCATTCTTAACCTATTGTACATTACAATCATGTCATTTTTAAACAATGAATAGCAGATGAGTGTAATTCGAAATGGATGGCCTTAGTTAATGTAGGACGCCATCTATCAATCACGGTCATTGTTATTTTAAAATCAACAAAATCAAGCTGATGGGATTTATAAAAGAACATAGGGTTTGTAAAAGAACGTCATTGAACAAGGAAACGAGCATTATTTAAAATTAATTTTTATACAACTATTAAATATTACCAAGCGAAGTTAATAAACTTTTATGTTTTTGTTTTAATACTAAACTTAAATTAAAATTGGTTGTTAAGTGTCCATTTGATGGATACAATTTATTAAATTCCCTCCAAAATCTTTGTAACTATTGATTTACTGAAAGTAGAACGTTTTTTCTTTATAAAACTATCTAATTGTGTCTCGCTTCGCTGGGAAAAAGTAAAAAAATAACTTTTGTTAAACACAAATGCATTAGCTGTACACCCTTTTCTTTATATTTATGCCCTCAGGAACAATTACAATAAAAAAGTATTATTTTCGTAGGATTTTCTCACCAAGACCTTATTATTCAAGTACAGGGTTGATGGGCGTCAGACTTATGGCTTTCTCAAAAGTTACGGGTAGTTAGGACTTTTTATATAGATGAATTATTCAGTACTGTACTTCAACTTTGGTTTCTGTTAATCAACACGGTATAAACTCGACACAAAATCATATATATAAGTCATTCAAACCCCCAATAACATTGATATAACATACTATATATAAAATGTGAAAGTATGGATGTTTGTGTGAATATCTGTCTTTCAACCACGTGAAAAATACTGGACCAACTGAGCTGAAATTTTGCAGGAATAGAGCCACTATATCAGAAAAGGACATAGGCCTATTCACTTCCTTAAAATTCCCTTATTTGGGCTACGCCCCGTGAACGTCCTTAGCTTAAATGTTTACATTTTATAAGGATGTAAACATTCAAATACTGAATTGTAAACAGCTGTGAATATTAAAATTTGACAGTTCAAAGAGCGGAAGTGCGATCACCTGTCATTGTTATCGTGAGCGAAGCCACGGGCAACTACTAGTTTACTATAAACAATAGTTTATCGTACTAATAACATTATGATATGGAATAATTTAATTATATTCAATCATATCAGTTCCGTTTGGCAAAAATCTTTCATCACAGCTTGTTTCAACTAGAATAACAACGTCCATTATGAGTCTTCAAACGAGATAAAAATAAGATACATAGTTATCATTTTAGATTGGTGTGTCTTAATCGAAAAATACTTCGGACATTATTAAAAATTATTCTCGGCGGAAAAACTGGTTAGTTTGCTTACGTGTTGGGGGAACTAACTCATACGCGCACTAACCGCACACAGCGGGGTCGAATTTTTAAAATTAACTTGACGAGGAATGACCGTGATTTACTTAATTGGGTATCCATGACTCATCAGAATGAGCGTGCGTATAAAAACACTAAAGAATTATAGTCCCCAAAATTAAATAATGATAACCGTATGGCATTTTATAATCATTTAACCATACATTAGTCTGTTAATCAAACGTTAGTGTCACCGTAATTCAAATGTAACCATACAGTTTTTATTTTCTTTTTCTTTTAATTTCTAAATCGATAGACAGGTTACAGATCTGTAGTGCTTAATCTAACCGTTCCAATTACGGAGAGGCAGCTCATGTAGTTGTGCGAGGCAGGAGGCAATTATCACCACAAGGCTTGGACATTCAGTAATGGTAGTTCAAACATCCAAGTTAAAATCTTGCTTATCAAGAAGCTATTTTATTTTTTTAGCTTCTTTTCTGAAAGGTATAAGAAATTACCGTAGGTCTCATGGTAACATCTAAGCCCGAGACTATGATATCTTTTAGTTTTGGGGCCCCCGAAAGCAAAACACACAATTCGTTCGAATTTAAATATATATATATATATATATATATATATATATATATATATACAGGGTGAGTTTTAATTGTCCCCCCCCTTACTTTTTTTTACATTACTAAAAATAACTATCCCAGACCCCAAAACAACATTATTGGGTGGTAAGTACCTCGTTTTGAGGGGGTACTTATTTTCGGCCGCCATCTTGGATCCGCCATATTGGATCCAAAATAATTTTTTCAAATTTAAAAGTGGTGTTGTGACCCATCATTTCAAACTAGATTTTTTCACTGATTACAATGCCACAATCCGTTTTTTAATATCTCGATTCGTTCTCAAGATATGAGTACTTTTAATTTATTTATTTTCAACCAATTTTAACATTACAAATTGATAAAATAGGCCCATAACCACAAAATAATGCTAGATAGTGACGAATAACCACCATCAGTCATTGTTGAGCGATTTACACTTAAGTTTCACCAATGTAAATCTTTTGGCCGCCATCTTGGATCCGCCATTTTGAAATGAGGTAAGTTATTTCAAATATGAAGTTGGGGTTGTGACCCATCATTTCAAACTAGTTTTTTGCGCCGAATTCAATGCCCCGACCCGTTTTTAGCTATAAAAATTAGTTTTTGAAAAATTAATACTTTTTGAGGTTTTTATTAGAAATTTGTCAATATCTTGAAAACTAAACATGATAATTAAAAACGGGTTGCGGCATTGAATTCGGCGCAAAAAACTAGTTTGAAATGATGGGTCACAACCCCAACCTCATATTTGAAATAACTTACCTCATTTCAAAATGGCGGATCCAAGATGGCGACCAAAAAATTTACATTGGTGAAAGTTAAGTGTAAATCGCTCAACAATGACTGATGGTGGTTATTCGTCACTATCTAGCATTATTTTGTGGTTATGGGCCTATTTTATCAATTTGTAATGTTAAAATTGGTTGAAAATAAATAAATTAAAAGTACTCATATCTTGAGAACGAATCGAGATATTAAAAAACGGATTGCGGCATTGTAATCAGTGAAAAAATCTAGTTTGAAACGATGGGTCACAACATCACTTTTACATTTGAAAAAATTATTTTGGATCCAATATGGCGGATCCAAGATGGCGGCCGAAAATGAGTACCCCCTCAAAACGAGGTACTTACTACCCAATAATGTTTGGGTGGGGTCTGGGATAGTTATTTTTAGTAATGTAAAAAAAAGTAAGGGGGGGGGGACAATTAAAACTCACCCTGTATATATAGTGTTAACACGATGTGTGACTGGTAACACGATAGCGGCCGTAAATACGGTCCCATCAAAATTAAATTTGGTAAAAACATATAAAGTGGTAATCACTCGGATAAGTTCACAAACCAGCATAATCAGACCACTGTAAGTGGGGTAAAGGGGGATAAATGGGGTTTTACATAGAAAAAGAAAAATAATCCAATTTTTTAGCACCATTGAATTTAGCTCGAGAAAACAAATAATTTGGTATTTTGAATCATTGCTCTATGCCCATTGGCTCCCGAGATTTTTAAAGTGGTAAACACAGTACACGTTGTCCCAATGTTAACCATATGGGAAATAAGTAAAATTCTATGATATCTCGCTTATCAATAAATATTGATAAAACTTAGTTTGTGGCTTCATCTACATGATATTTATTGTATATTGGTCTAAAATTCCAGATATTTCCTTTTTTGGGGCCTCAAACCTGCATAATCATTCCACTAATTAACCTTGCGGGAATTAACAAATATTATATATCTGCAACGGAGGTGTTTTATTTTTATTTAACCTAGCTCATATTAGGACAATCTGATGAAGCCGTCCTCCACGCAGGAAAAAAACTTTCACTCTTGACCAGTTATTTGAACCTATGAGGTAGATACTGGCATTAGAAACAATTACTTTTCCTCCCGTTCAGTATTATATATCAATTTGTTCTTATTAAAATGGAGGTTTTACATTAATCTGTGAGGTTAACCTCGAAAACCCTGAATGCCACGGAACGATTCGGACAGTATCCGCATCCTTATCTCCTGAAGAATCTGCGGAATTATGCCCATGTTTTAGAATCTTAGCCGCGACAATCTTTGAAATACCAGTTAAATTGGTTCAGGAGGTCAGGCGTGATTAACAAACAAGTTAGTGAAAAAACTCATATTTACAAATTAGAACGGTTTTCACATGCAATTTTTTACCGATTTTAATATTTGAATAGTGATTAGGTTTTATGGAAAGTATTAATTCGTGCTGTCCTTACAGTAATTAAACAATCTATTCCAGTATAAAGCAATTTTAGAGAACTAATGTTTAAGCCGCTAACTGAAAATACAAGTTAAAGAAATTAATCACTTGGTTTTAAGTAACAAACTTATAAAGTTATAAGTTCTATGTGTTTTTAAATATTTACTGAACCATGGACTTGAATCTGTATTTTCCTTAAGATTTCGTATATCTTTGAAGACTCACTTATATCATACATTCCTTGACTGTTTTTCATGTTATGAGAATTTTATTTTAGGAGTGTTCAAAAAAGGGTTGCTACGAGCAAGATAACGGCAGCCGCACGTACAGCATAGCCTTTGAAAATACAGTATTTAATGTAAGATTTAAAATTGACGTCTGTAGACTGCGAAAGAAAATAGCAATACTGTTAATTCCCCAGTTGACTGACCGCGTCACTTTTGACGGGTGAGGTGTTGCGGGTTTTTGATACGCCAATCCGCTTGTGATGCTCAAGTCAATAGTGCCAACTTGGACATTGATGGATGTGGGAAGAGTTCGCGTATGTTATTAGACTTTTATTTAAACAGCAAAATAGAAAGAAATCGTTAAACAAATTTTTAGGGGCTATTGGTGATAAAAGTAGTTTAGTAACTTTAGTTTAAAAAATTTTATGATGACAAATCAGATAAATGTTACGAATCTTTTGTATTTTAACCGATGACCTAGTTTACCAGTGAATCGGTACCTCGTAATATCGGTGGTTTCAAGTCCCATCCGCCGACATTATCTTTTAACAGAACTGGTCATTCTTGTACTGTACCGGCTCACTCCTTGCTTTGCTTGTTAACGTCCACGCATAGATCGATAGTCTATGTCGGCGAGAAAAAAAGGCCGACAGCATGTTTTTTTTAAATACAAAAACTGAAGAAATATAGAAATGCTAACAAAAATAAACCACCGAATTCAATTAAGGTGAGTTCCGATTGATGGTTCTACAATCTTTTTGAATGATGTAGTCCGTCATAAGTACTGTCCGTTTAAACGTGGGACCAAGGTCTGAAAAATTAGCTGAAGATGGCATCAAACTGCATCCCCCTCATAGCCCAATGTTTACATACGGACGGTGCGTGTGACGGACTACTTCATTCAAGAAGTAAACTGCTTTTGGTATAAATATTACACTTTAATATTTTTCTCATCGACTATTCAATAAATTTATTTCAAAGATTATCATTTAACTTGATTAGTTAGGGCTTTTATAAAATATCATCACAGAAAAAGGTAACCAACCATTTCGCTTGTTTATTGTTTCTTATAAATCAATTATGCCTAATTTTAAATAGCTTATTTTTTACAGCTTTACCAGATCGGCTGCAGGGGTAATTTTGCATTTAAAACTATCCTTGCGTCATACGTAGCTTCGTCCCTGAGATGATAGTTAGTCAGTCATTTATATCTATCTTATAGCATTTTGCATCGCTACAGAAAACAGAAACCTGCTTTATCATCTGTATTTCTGGAATATATGCACGCGTGATAATCTCATTTATAAATATCGACCGTGGAACGAAATCCTCGTATATGATAAAAAATAAATTTATTTGCGTTTATTTGAAACAAACGGCAGAGAAACCCCACCCCCCCTCGCAGAGATCGGTAAATTTATTGATAGATGCTCTTTTTTCTATAGGAATGATTTGGTGTTCAAAATTGAGATTCTGCATGCCAACTTAAATTTTTTTAAATTACATAGTTTCTTTTAATTGCTCCTTGGTGTTAGATTAAAATTAATTTGTGTTATTTTACGATGAGTCCAAAAATACTTTTTACACTTAGGATTCATGTTAGATTCGGTCGCCAACTCTACTTGTTGAAGATTGATTACGAAAATTGGAGCCATACTGAGAGAATAACTCACTGTGAATCAATTTATTGTCCCAGAAGTTTTCATCAAAACATTGTCATTATTCTGCTGCCTTTATTTAATTCTAACTAAAAGATAGCTTTTTGCTAGTAAATACTAGGCGATTTATAAATAAATTACTATACTAAAGCAACAATCTTTAAAATATAAACAACATGATCTGATTCAGCCAATGAATGGTAGTTTAATTTCAAATGTGTTTTGATGGCAATTATGAAATAAGAATATCAGAAAATTATTTAAATCAAACTCTATTTAAACCCAAACAATCTCAGCCCCAAAACATCTGATATCAAGATATTACTTGAAAACACAAACAAATCATGTGATAATAATAATGTACAGACTTGTTGCAACATCCCGCCTCAAGATGTCCGCATCTTCAAATAATTCTGCATCGACACGGCTTCTTGATGGGTCTTCCGTAACGGGTAGCAGTGTCCGGTCCATCATTTATGTCGCAGCGACGATGTGTACTCACAGGACCAGTGTCCGGTCCATCATTTGTGTCGCAGCGACCATGTGAACTCACAGGACCACTGTCCCTTGCTGAAGAATGGTCTGTAGAAATATCATCTCCAAGGTACGGTGCAGGAACTAAATTTTTACGGTTCCGCCGAGTATTAAAAGTCATTTTATGTCCTCCAACTGGTCTTTAACCTGGGCCTTCAGAGGTATTGGCACAGACCTGGGAGCATGTATAGCGTAAGGAACTGCATACTCCTTCATTTCAATCTTGTATTCTCCTTTCATATTTCCCAGTCCTTGGAATAAATCAGGAAACTCAGAGAACCAGTCTGTATCAGAATTCACCGCAAAAGTTCTCTTCACAAGGTTCAGTCTCTCACAGGCATGTCTGCTTAGAAGTGGTACAGCAACGTCTTCAGAAATATATGCTATTTCGTTAATCATAACACCTTTATGTTCCAGCTTCAGTTTGATAGTCCCTAAAATTTTTATTCTATCTTTCTTCTTTGCGCTAAACACTGCTGATTTGCAATTTACCAAAGGCAAAGTCCTAATCAAACCGCCCACAGCACTGGCGGGGACCATAGTTACATCAGCTGCTGTGTCAAGTTTAAATTTTATGAGTCCTAACTCTTGGTCACCACAGCTTGCCTCCAACTCCTGCATCCACGCCTTGTCACTATTTCCAATATTTCCTATAAAAATCTCCGGAACATTTAGATTTTCATCGTCTGAATCTTGTTGTTCGATTTCCCTGACGGCTTTCCTTCCTACCCGCTTTCCTCGTAACGGACAGCATCTAAAAAAATGTCCAATCTCTGAACAATCGTTGCATCTCGCTTTCCTCGCAGGGCAGTCGGCTAGGGTCCCGTGCCAGTTATATCCACATTTACTACACTTCCTACTCTTATCATCTTCGGAATACCTGTGGTTACGACTTCCTTCAGATGTTTTATTGACCCGCACCGACCTTTTATTTACTGCGAAAACATCATTATTTCTTAGTTCCCGTTTTTGGCGTTGTAATTCTTCATTCTGTCGCAACGCATTAGTAGCCTTCTCCAGAGTGAGTTGAGGGTCTAGTTGGAGTCTATCACTTAAACCCTCATCGTTCATACCGATAATGAGAACTAATAACACCATATCATCGTACAGTTCTACCCAATTACACGTTTTACCGAGACTATGTAAATCAGTTATGAATTTTTCGGATGGATCACCGCCTTGCTTATGTCTCAGAAACTTTGTCCTCTCATAGATGATATTCCGTCTAGGAACAAAGTACTCATCGAATCTCTGAAGAACTTCCTCATATTTTTCAGGTTTTTGGTGAAAACGAGTCAAAAATATCCTCGCTTCTGTTACCCATTGTAAACAAAAGAACGTCAATTTGACGAGCATCAGAGGCGCCGTCCAAACCGCATCCTCTTCTGTACCTTTGGAATCGGTTCTTCCAAGACACCCACTCGTTTGGCGTAAAGGAAAATGCTTCCGGCGTTGGCAACGTCAAATTGATCGTTTGAACTGGATTATACGCCACTCCATTACCAAGTACCCCATCGTTCTGGGTGCATTCCTTTTCTGTTAATTGTTCTGGTTCTGTTTGGTTGTTGTCTTCCCAGTCATTCTCATATGTTTGTCTCCGCGAGTTACGTTTTTTAAGTCTCTTACTCGCCATTATACCCGTGATCGTCTTTCAGATAAAAATCCCTTAAGCTGCCACCATGTTTTGATGGCAATTATAAAATAAGAATATCAGAAAATTATTTAAATCAAACTCTATTTAAACCCAAACAATCTCAGCCCCAAAACATCTGATAATCAAGATATTACTTGAAAACACAAACAAATCATGTGATAATAATAATGTACAGACTTGTTGCAACAAAATGTATGATCTGTTCATTTTGTAACCGCATGTCATTAGCAAAAAGGAATTATTACGTAAATAATATAGTTTTTTTTGCATAACTAAACCTGAGAACCATTAGTATTAAAAAGTCATTAACGTGAAACTGCTTGACAGTCGACTCCTGCTATTTCGAACTTCGATGACTTGAAATCCTCGAAATCTCGATTTATTTTCAATCCCCTGGAAAAACCTGTCCAATTAAAAAGAAAACACAAAAATTCTAAATAATTTTACGGCCATGTTCTGCCTCCTGATGTCGAAGAAACACAAAAATTACTTCAGTAAGTCAAGTTGAGAAGGTAAGATAAGTTCATCTTTCACTTACATTCTTTGGGTCGAAGTTTACCTCCAAAAATCTCGAAGTCGACTTTACTGTCGAAACTCCGATGTGCAGGTCGCAAAGTGTCAATCGTTTATATCATGCTCAGCGTCTATTCTTTGCCTCTGTAGCTCAAATTCTACATTTATATCATGAAAAGGTGACAAGTCAATCAAATTTGTCACATAATCAATTTTGTAGTTTATATTTTAATTAATTAATTAAAACCGTTATCGGATTCATAGTCTCACGACCCATTTATAATTAAATTTAAAAAAATTTCCAAAAGTTGCTTTTGCATAATGCTTCAATATTAGTTTTTACATTCTATTAGGATGTAGGCCATAGTTGATCAGAAAGTTAGTGGGACATTAAAAAAAAGTTAGTGCTTGAGTTAAAGGTTTCACCCTCAGGCTCACGAACTCATAAATCATTGACGTGTGCTTTTTAGGTCGGCTTAATAAAATCAATGGCCTACATATTCTCCCCACGTTTCTTTATACCCCTATTGAAACAATCCAACACGTTAAAAGTTGAAAAACTATAATTGTGTACATATACTTACTATTCTATTTTTTATTTGCATTTTATTCTTATACTTACCTTTCACAATTATTCACCATGATGTTCAATTTATTTTAATAATATGTTCATACTATGTGTTTTGATGTTTTTAAAAACGTTTATTTCGCTGATTTACAACAGATAATACACATAAGTTCTTGGATTTTAATAAAGATTTTGACAAAATTTATACCAATTAAACAATGCTAGGAAGAAACATTTGTGAATGAAGAGGACCATGGAATCAATCCAAGGAGGAGAGGAATCATGGAATTTTCTAAACATAATAATAATTTGTATATCAATTGCAGATATATAAACTCAAATCATCACAAAATAAAAGTTCTTCCTCCCCTTCCGACTGCTTCATTAAACTTTCCCTTTAGACGTCCACCAATTGCTTTAACGTCACTTTGATGACCGTTTAATAATGACTACTCGCATCATAATGATAACATCTACCGTAATTATAATTAAAATCGTAACTAAATAGAAACTGTAGAAATTGGCAATTAGGTCCAAGTGTAGAATACAGTTAAAGGGTAGGGTTCATTGCTTCACGTTTTATCTCTAAACATTTAAACCAACACCCATAATAGTGATATCCCTACACTACGGAAGTAACACTTAACGTATATCGATATTTCAGGTTCATTTATGTATTTAAAAAAAATTTCCCTGAGAAGTCGGATTTAACGTACATTGAACAAACCAAAACGATTTTATATTTTGATTAGGATTTTTGCGGACATTTGCCATCACTGATTAGTAAAAAACAAGTTTCACGACGTTTCGGGATCTGGAATCTGATCCCGTCTTCAGGTGGAAGAAAACCTAGAACATAACAAGATTAGTAACACATAGCCAGGAAAACCTGGACAAAAACACAGCTAAAACAGAGAACTGTAAAAGCAGTCACGAAAACACTAAGCTGAAAAGAAAAAACAATAACACAAAAAAAACCACCTGAAGACGGGATCAGATTCCAGATCCCGAAACGTCGTGAAACTTGTTTTTTACTAATCAGTGATGGCAAATGTCCGCAAAAATCCTAATCAAAATATAAAATCACCATCACCAACAATGAATTTCAAACAAAGAACAAAACGATTTAACTAAAAAAAGATATCACATAAGCTGTAACTAAAATCAAAATGTTATTGTCCTAATTTATGACAAATCACATTGTTAATGTTGTTCTTATTAGGAGTGCAACATATTTTCTTAAATATGACTACTTTTGTGCAACTAGCTTCAGTAAGAGGAAAGTAGATTCTAAAGATTTGAATAACGTAGAATGTTTCCATAACAGTGAAAATAACCCTTTGTTGCATATGTACTATAGGTTAATGGGATCCACAGTTCATTTACTTAATGAGATAGCAAAGAGAGTCCTGAACCGAGGAACTAAAAGATACAAGCCATGACTTTAATGAAACTAATGAGCCATACTCTTAATGGCCACTGGACTATGTTTCAGGAATTAATACACGAGTAAAGTGTTCGCTAAGTCAGAAAAAAATTCCCTTTTAATCAACACAATACGTTTTACACTTTAGGCAAATTAGTTTTTCAAACTAACAATTATCACCTTATTAATACTTAAGTTCACAATTTAGTACTCCCAATATGGATATACTGTCTTTGTGAATGAATAATTGTGTTTACGCAATTCGCAAAAGTATATTTTAATAAGGAATTGACTTATCATTCTCAACGTTATTTATTAATGTGACTTTAAAACACGTAAAATTCTATACTCTCTGACACATATATTGGCCTACTTGTGACACTAATATCGTGCCAGAGAAATAAATGAAAAAAAAATATATATATATATATATAAACAATCATTGTTCTAAGAAAACACTTACTTAGTGTAGCATTTCTTAGAGCCTAGGAAGCAGACAGGAATGACAACAAAGTAACTCCGTTGATTTAATCCCTCACTCTGCTTGGAGAGGAGAAATTCAGTTAAAGTTTCATACATATTGAATTAACCACAGAGAGCAAAAGAATGTTTGGGAGCTTCTAAAAAAAACACAAATATTAGTTGAAATAACCTAAGAACTTTTAATACCATACACATGGCATCATAATTCAGCATTATTATATTTTACTTTGCAATCTAAGATTGAATAATATAATATTCTCATACAAAATGTTAAATAAAACTTCTCTCTGTCATTAAACTAACAAGAAACATTTTTAATTAATTTTCTTGTGTTGTTTTAGATAATTTAAAAACCAAGCGAAGGTAGAGATTGAGAAAATATTTTGCCTTAGATTGGGTTTATAAGTTAGTATTTTTTATATCAAATGGACAAGAAAAATAACAATTTTAAAGAAAAATTTAATATTTTAAGCAAAACAAATACAAAATTACGTAATTATTTAATTTGACATTGAGAAAAAAACCAATATTTTAAATTATTTTTATTTTGGTTAAAAAATAATTCTTAATTATTGTTTTAAAAGGTCCTTATCAAAATTTAAAAAAGTATTTATCTTTTCATTGATACCTTTATGTTAGTGTGTAACATTTTTCTTTCAGGTTGTCGTACCGATACACACAAAAATAGTTAAATAATTATTTAGTTGTGCTCAGTAGGGTAGTATACGATACTACCCTACATACGTGACTGTCTGGAGAGCTGACGTGATTGTTCAGTCGTTTGTCATTTCTCAGTCCATGCTTCCTTTTATTATGACAAGTTCTGTTTGATAGCCGTTTACCAATTCACATAAGTGTTAGTTAAGCATTTTTGAGAAAACCAAAGGCGTTTTAAAAGGTGAAAAGTCGTTTAGATAAAATAATGAGCAATAAACCGTTTATATTGTTCATGCCGGAAGCGGCTTACCTTTCCATAAAATACAAATCAATAAAATAAATTGTATTTTTATTTTACTTTATTAATACAGATAAATCTTTCTAAGCGAATATGATTTTGAGCGTTGTTAAATGCCTTTATTTTTTTCAAGATCTGAGAGAAGAAGAAAATAAGAGTAATATTAAGAAAGGTTACTTCTCACAATAGTGGAAATAGATAGTGAGTCACATAGGGACTGGAAATCTATAACCCCCACGTGCGAGAACACTTTATCTTGGCAATTCAAGGGGAACATACACGTCGATTGAGGTAATATTTTTACCCAATAGGGTGATAGAGCTTGGATAAAACCGGGAAAGGGTCCGGCATTTATGTCACAAGCTTTAGCTCTATATTGATGTTATAGGAGTTCGGTAACCTTATAATAATAACCGTTATTACTAGTAATAATGTTATTCAATTCCCTATGGACTTTGGGAGTAAACAGCATTTCGCAGAATTTGTTGGATCGTATGTTGGGCTCAACGTGATACTGCGATTGATGATAACAAAACTGTTTAAACTTAAAAGCCTGAAGCTGGATAGATTAGATAACAAGGCTAGTAACATTATTCCAAGCAGTTGCCTACATTTTCATGTTTTGTGATAAATATTAGGTAAATGAGTAAATGATTGACCGTTGGAATAAGGTGTAATAGAGTGTAACTTAATTTAAAGTCTACATTGTGCGTTGTGAAAAACTACAAGTGTTGTAGGACGTTTTGTTTATGAGACACATTTTAGAATTAAATACTGTACAAATTTAATTAATTACGCATACATAATTGTATCGCTAAAAAAGTATTTCATTTTCTGCCTGTTGAATTTAAGTTAATGATTTTACTAACTTGCTCTAGGCCAGGCAATCACCGTAACAGAACCACAAGGAAAGCGTAATTAAAGCGATGGATTTGCCCCTTAGTGTACATTGGATTCGTCCTGCTCTACACAAAGCTGTTAGCCGAATTACTTAGTACTAATTACAAGAGAGCCAGTTACTGGGAACAACCTCGACCCAAGCGAGCGGCTCGCCAATTACCTGTGGTTGGGGCGACACACTCTATGGCTCTATTGGCGACATGTGACAGAGCGGACTGAACCTTCCGTTCAGTCACAGTCTCTAGAAAATACTTAATTCTTTCTATACTATGCGTATACAATTAATAATGTATAATTGGTATACATGACAAAACTAATGTTGTATAGACATATTCTAAATAAAATTTACTCATTTCTCTTTGTAGTGTATCTTAGAGAATATTTAAATTCTTCTCTTGTTGAAAAATGTGATAAACTTTACATACAGTGTATGAGTTTGTTTATTTTATCCTGATTATTTTGTGAATACAGTTGATATGTTCTTAGTATTGTTTAAATCAATAACAGTTACAGGAAAATTAAACGGTAGTCTTTTGCTTAAATCTTTGCCCTATGAACCAACTACCTCATCTTCCAAAAATGATGTACAGTTATGTGACATAAAGTTATGAGTGCTATGTAGTTATGTATATTTTTTTAAGACAACAAATGCTTTATACACAGCTAGAAAAATTTCTGGTTGCACGTTTAATTAATATTTGAATCTTATTTAACGAAAATTGGTTTCAACAATATTTTGACCAGTGGTAAAAAATTCGTTCCAAAAATGTTTGAATTGTATTATATTTATTAAGTATTAAAAATATTAAAGTATTATAAGTGTTGTAAGACGAATTGTTTATCAAAAATATTTGAAAATTGAAAACTGTAATTATTTATATTAAAAAAAAAATTAATTAATTACGCACACATAATTATATCTTTCAGCGGTATATTTTTCCTTCACATGAAACCACAACCGCTCAGAATAAAAATAAGGAATATTTTAATATACAGGAATATTAATAACAACAAACGGTAAAATGGTCTATAATATCTTTACTATCTGACTCTTACAACTGAATCCTAATTTTAGAAGTATTTTATCGTACGTAACTAAATAAATTTTCACTAACTGTTGTTACCTTCGGGAAACTGTTCTCGTACAAGGAACTAATTTTGAACAACAGCCGGGCGCTGAAGTGATAATTCCATCTCCATCGTGTGCGCTGATCAGCTGAGTGCCCTCATGTGGTTAGAGGACTATTGAGTCTGAGAAGGGCGTAGTCGTAATTACCATACATAAATACACGGAGAACGGTTTTCCGGAGGTGACAACAGTTAGTAAAAGTTAATGTCAGCATAATCTCAGCACTGTTAAATAATTATCAAATCTTTTTGACCATTAGTTGTATCAAAAACAATTCTCTGGGTTCGTGTCTGTATTTGTCTTCGCCAACATAAACTACAAATGGTTCCGACAACTCACAGCCTGATGACTGATCGCCAAATAGTGTATTCTTCTCGGATATTCTGGAAAAGCAGTATCCATAAATTTAAAGATATTGATAAACTTCAAATTGCCCTGTCAATGTTACCAGATGAGCCAAAATTGATTGGTGTGGACAAAGTTTGCTCTTGATATTCTTTATTGTTGTTCCATCGAGATAAAGTTATGGTACAGATATTTTCTTTGTATTATTTGCTGATTGACATAATTGTTCTTGAAAGAAACAAATATGTTATTCGTTTTAGCTCTTATTAATACAATATTCATAGAAAGACAGGACTATTAATAGAAATTAATACACTGTAAATATAAAGTTAAACCACGATTATTAGCTTCGCTATCAAAACTGTCTTTCTCTTCGTATGTTATGAATCATCTTTGTTATGATCAATCACAATACTTTGATGAGCCCCACAGACTATGTACCTCACTCAGCGGTATTCTCTCACAACATCCAACAGTGGCCAAGCGGATGCTATTGACCTTCACCATTATACGGCCTAAGTATACATGCAGCCCCACACATACCCTAATGCCAACGGTTATGCTCTGTCACAAACGAAAATGTTAAAATTTTATATTTACAGAATATCATGTGCCCAATTTGTTATCTAGGCTAGGCACTGCAGGGTGGGGCGAAAAACAAAATTTTGGAATTTTGAATTGCTATAGGTCTCAAAAGATGCGGAATAACATGGGTGATTGTCAAGTGTTGTATTTACCAATATCGCACGATCAGTACTTCGAAATCCGTTACTTATCACTTAATTTTGACTTCTATTTTTGTTTTTATAGGACATTATTCAAGTAGACCAAACAATAACGTTAACTTGTCTGGAAAATAAATCTAATAGCTTGTTTGCCTTGTTTTTGTTGGCACGGATATTAAACGTCGTTCTCCACCCGAAGTTTCCTTTACATCAGGGCAGCAGTTGGTTCAGATTAGTTCTGTATTTCTTGGATGAAAAGCGAATAACACAAAGTATATGACAAAGATAAACCGTTAAAGTCAAAGTCAAAGTCAAGTAATTTTATTGTTAAAGACACAAATACACATTACAATCGTCAATAGTATGTATATATTTATACACACAATTAATACACAATGTAATAAATAATAATAATAATCATTTTCAATTTTCAATGTTTTTATTACTATTATTTGTAATAAATAATAATAATAAAAACATTTTCTAGGAGTAATATTCCTCCAAGCTGTAACATTCCTTAACAATGAGAAACTCTTTTAATTTCTTTTTAAATCTGATGGTGTTTGTTTCATTTTTTAGGGATGATGGGAGGTGGTTGAAAAGCTTTATGGATGAATAATATGTCTGGTGCTGGTAAAATGTTGTTCTGTGCTGAGGTATTGGTAGGCAATTTGAGAGATTACGTTGAGATGGAGGTTGATGAGGGAACAGACCAAAGTTATTTAAAAAAAATGTCAAACAACTGAAAATATAAAGTGATGGAAACGTCAGGATATTGTTATCCCTAAACCTGCCCCTGCATGATGTCAATCTACGAAGCCCAAGTATAATTCTTAAAGCCTTCTTCTGGGCATTAAAAACTGTTCTGGTTTTTGAGCTATCGTGGCCCCAAATTGCAACACCATAAGCATGGATAGGGAAAAAACATCCATAGTAAGCTGTGAGAAGGATTTCACGATTTGAGAAATAAGCAAGCCTGCGAAGAAGGAGGAGAACACGACTTAGTTTTTTGGATACACCGTCAATATGCTCATGAAAGTTGAGATTAGAATCTATAGTTACTCCTAAAAAGTTAGTACTAGAAGACGTTATAACTTCAAAGTCACCTATTATCAATTGGTTAATCTCGGAACCTTCTCTTTTCCTTAGGAAAACATTTACAACCTTTGTCTTCTCTGCATTTATACCAAGACCATTTTCGGATAACCATTGCAAGATTGAATTAGCCTCAATAAACATTTCCACCGCTAGTTTTTCAAGATTCTTGTTGGAAAGAGTAAGAGAAGTGTCGTCCGCAAAAAAACAAAGATTAGCTTTATAAACACTTCTAGCAATATCATTAATGAAAATAAGAAACAAAACCGGGCCTAAGACACTGCCCTGCGGTACTCCAGACCGCACTGTCAGTTTTTCAGAGTCTCTCATTTTAAGAAAACCTATCTCATCTATATATGGGACTGAAACAACTTGCGATCTGGTCTGTAGGTATGATGATATCCAGTCATAAGCATTTCCTCTGAAGCCTATTTTTTCCATCTTTTCAAGCAAAATGGAATGATTCACAACATCAAAAGCTTTGCTTAAGTCGAGAAACAAACCTAATGAATATTCTTTCAGGTCAAGTGAGGAAGACAAAGAGGAAACAAAGTTAAATAAGGCATCTACGGTCGAAGCATTCTTCCGGAATCCAAACTGGTTTTTGAAAAGGATATCATGATCAGTCAAAAATGAAGATAAACGGTTGAGAAATACCTTTTCAATTATCTTTGAAAAGGTTGGCAAAATTGAAATTGGCCTGAAATGATCAGGAATTCGAGCATTTTTTATTTTGGGCAAGGGTTTGATAGATGCAGTCTTCAGCAATGTTGGAAACTGTCCATTCTGGAAAGATGAGTTAATAATGTGAACAAGAGGTGCTGATAAACTATTAGCACATGACTTCAAGATTTTCGATGAAATACCGTTATTTCCAGATGAATTACTTGACTTAAGCGACTTTATTGCTGATAGAACCTCTTCTTCATTTGTTGGAGATAATAAAAGGCTAGACCCTACGGTGTGATTCTCTAAAGAAGACACTTTTGAAATCGATCCATCTCCTCCGACTCTAAGTCCGACCTCGGCGAAGTAATTGTTGAGATAACTAGAAACAACCTTTGGATCATCAAGCAGCCTGCCATCACTGTCTTCAACAACGAACTTTCTGAAGGGTTTTGGAGCCTTGCCAGGGATGTGCTCGTTAACAATATTCCAAACAGCCTTTTGCTTGTTTTGTGATACTGAAATTTTTTCCAGAACAATTTCTGCTTTAAAAGACTGAACCAGATTTCTGAATGTTTTCTTTTGACTGATGTACCTCTGTTTCATAGGATGAGAAGAATCCATATCCTTAGTCAGGCTATAAAGATGGAGCAGATCATCCCTTGCGTTTTGAAGCAAAGGGTTGAGGACAACTCTTTTTGATGGGGGATTTGTTTTGATCTTAACCCTTTTCTCAGGAAACGCCAAATTGAAATTATATTTGACAGTGGTCATGAAAGCTTCAAACTCTTCATCAACCTTCCCGGGTAAAAACAAGTCATCCCATGTCTCATGTTGAAGAAGAAAGTTAAAAACTCGAATGTTATCTTTTGTAAAAGAGCGGTACATTTTGAAATTTGGGACAATGGATTTCCATTTACCTACACTGATATCTGCCATCTGGGCATGGTGGTCAGAGAAACCTGTAATCACGACTGAGGATTTGAACCTATCATCTGGGATGCTCGTGAAAACGTTGTCAATCATAGAAGAAGAACCACTATATTCACGAGTAAATGTAAAAATTGTTTGTCGCAAACTATATGAAGACATTAAATTCCCAAACGTTTTGAAGGAAGAATCACTAACAGACAGGTCAATGTTGAAATCACCAGCTACAACTGCATGGGAATTTTTATGTAAGATCTCATCCAAACATCTGCTGAGAGAATCAAAAAATAATTGATAGTCAGAAGACCTTTTCTTAGGTGTCCTGTAAGTACCCAGGAGAAGATACCATGTGTCAGGTATTTTGATGTTCACCGCTGCAAACTCACACTCGCCCTCTATGCAAAAGGAGGAAACGTCAATGGTTTGAGTTTCTAAGGAATCCGAAACCAAGATGCAAACCCCCCCTCTCCTTGCTTTAGATCTACCGTAGCTTGCCGATATCTAAGACGTGACATCTAATCCATTCCCAAGTAATCTGAGTCGATCATAATTTTTGTCACACACACCCTTATATATATATATATATATATATATATATATATATATATATGTGTGTGCACATATATTCGATAACGATATGAGACTATCCCTTGTCAAAGTGATGGACAGCATGCAATATCTCTTCGACTGTTTTCGTTGGGCTAAGGCCTTAGTCTGTCCAAGAGAGATTTAAAGGGATTGCCATAACACCACTGTGAATATCCCTTGCATATATCCCCGTGTTCTTGTAAAAGAAACTAAACCACTGACATATTTATACTTATTTGGCACATTATTTTTTATCAATTAGATTTTAAAGAGAAACTTTTAAAGTTATTATACAATCGTCCCCCATATCTTCAGTTTGTCTCAAAGTCAAAGTACATTTATAATAGAAGTTAACAATAATTGGAATACCAGGTGTACTGAACATTGTAGGTGCTTTGACTGATTGGGTGCTGGTTTTATTTGCTTGGGAGCGTGCCACTTAGAATGCCCCATCAATTAACATTTGGACTCATTAAACCTGTCTTTGACAATCGGAGAGACGCACCGATCGAGCTAAGAGCGGGTTGTTTGTTTATATTTAGATTGTTCAAAGCAGAACATGTCGACTGAATTTTATGAATCCTTTTTACGCTATTTTCTTTTAATTTTATACTTGTATTCTCATACGTAGGAAGAGATTTTGGAACTAGTTTAAAATCGATAGCATACCAACTGGTGTTAAATGAGATTGTACCAACTGCTATATGAATGAGATTGTAAAACACTTTACTCCTCTTAAAAATAGTGTTACGGATGATTCAATCTAGTAAGTATTTTAGAAATCATATTTTCTTCAGAAACCACTTTTCTACTATATATATATATTTTTACATTATAATTTAATCTCAGGAAAATCAGCTGAAAAAATCCTAATAAACAAATAGAAAATAAATCCTTGTAATTTTGTCTTTTATTTCTTTTTAAAAATTCAAGGGTTCATGAATTCTGTTTGAATGTCAAAGTTAAAAACCATTATTACATATTTTGTTAAACCAGTTTTATTTTAATTCTCAAGTGAAAAAATGAATCTTCCGGTAGAGTCTTCCGGTAGTAACCAAAATACTTGGTATACAGTAAATCTAAAGTGAAAATATATCTCTGAAGGAAAACAAGTTTAATTTTAAGAGTCGTTGAAGCAGATGTAATAAGAAAACTTGTTCAGCAAGCAGCAGTCAAAGGAAAAAACTCTATTTGTGGGTTTTTATAAAGGAAACTGCTCTTTTATTCTTTACTCCCACTGTTTTGGGCAAATAATAAAATGTCCTCGCTTGAGTTGTTCTATTATTTGACGATTGTATTTACAAATATTTCAAGATGATAATGCAGACACAACATTTTATACAGTGTAGAGGTTTACATTTTAAATTTCCGCCCAGAAGTGATTTAACTAGCATTTAACATGTTGCGTGGCATTGTTACGTGGCATGTTACGTGGCATTTAATAGGTGTTCGAATTATTAGTTTTGTTCATTATAATCGGAGCATCAGCCAATTATTATTATTCTATTCATACTGATTAATTTCAACGCATTAACTCTCCAATCGCTTTTATTGTAGAAATAACAATCCGTATAATAATTTTTCAGTTTTTAATATTTTTTAGAATCACCTTTTGAAAACGATACAAGAGAAAAACGAATCAAATTGTAGTGTGCTATACCGGAAGGGGAAACCATAAACATTTTATGGAAATTTTAATCTTAAGTTCCAACAAAAAACTATATATTTATCTTAAGAGAATGCGAAACTTAAAATAACCTGTCAAATGTTTCCGGATGCATTGAAAGCGTTTGATGAAGCTAGAAGTTTTATTCCAGAATGGATTTCCTTTTTATTGCTTATCTAAATTAATTTTGAACAAGATTTTTGTAACGTATTGCTAGCCTAGTTTATTTAGTGAAAAAAATTACGAATACACGACAGTAAGAATACTGTGGGAATTACAAATATTTGTAAAGTGTATTATGTCTAAATTTAATTAAAATATGTCTGTACAAAATACCAACAGACTGTCTAGCTAAAATATATCTGGTTATAATTTTTGACTAGGATATTTATACAAGATATATACAGATTTATACAAGAAGATTAGAAGATTTATACAAGATACCAAGATTTCTACTTTGGACAGTTTACATAGATGCTGGATTTTTATAAATCCGATAAGCCACGTTATCGTTCAGGAATTTAACGAATTTACATATTAATAATATACCAGTTAATACGATATTTTTTAAACCATTCATGTTTCGAGCAGTAATTGTTTCGACATCAAGGAATTGACACGTAATTATTAACTCACCCTGCTGTGTCAGAGACTGGCATTTGTTAAGGGAAAACCAAATGAGACCAAAATATTTATGTACTAAGCATTAAGAATAATGAAAAAGAAAATTTGATAATAAGTATTTCTACCTTGTTTTAAATGACGATTTGAAAGTTTTTATTTAAACATGGGACTGTGATGGGAGAGTTCACATGTACTATGCCATTTATATGTACTAAGGATCAAATTTTAGAACGAGGATTTTTCAAATAAAATGCTCTACCAACAGATAATAAATTTTTTACATCGGGCAATACTCACTTTAGATTATATCCTTGGCTAATTTTGAAAACTGTATTTGCATTAAGACAATAAAACCAGACACAAAGCTTCCCGAAGTTTCACTCGAATAAAAATAATGCTCACGATTATTGTGTTCCACAAGATTACCTAAAATACTGCACTACACTTTCTAAAAACAAATATTAAAACCCATAAAGAACTTAAAAAAAGTCATAAAAATTGTCCAGCACATAAATAGTTCATTCATTTCTGGACAATTAACCAATATGTCATTGTTAGGTGACTTTTCACCAACACATTTTTAATTAAAAGCTAATGTATGATTTATTTTAACGTAAGCTTATTTCGAGTTCAACTACTGTCTTAAAAATTTACTGACCGTGATGTAAAGAATTTATAGAATACCCTTAACCACTCTCAGGAAACATAACTATTGTTTTCAAGATAGTAGTAATAGTCATCAAAGTGAAAAGCCACAAACAAGTGCAAAAAACAAATATTATTAACACGCAATACAAAGGCTGGCTTTTTAATATATAGCCCTCCACACACCAGAGTGACGTCACATAGTACGGCGAGTCACCTATATAATTAATATGGGTACATTGAAGGGCGAAAAGCTTTATTCTTAGTCAAATATTAAATATAAAAAAGCACATTGAAAACATAATATGTTTACATTAATATTTAAGTTACATTAAATATTATTTTAACCATGTTTTACAGTAAAACGTTATTTCAAATATTGATAATAATTACTGACAATCATGTTTTGACTCAATGTTCCTTGCCTTAATTAAATGGTTAGAAACAATGACAAAATAACACAGTAAAGTTAGACGCTTGCTTTTTCTTTTCAACAACAACATGAAGCCCAACAAAGTACAAATGTGAACGCCGTTGTCGTGGGCGCTATACGTTCTGGCTATATTACATTGAAGTTTTCTCTCTTTGTTAGTGCGTCCTTCAGTCAAAATATTTCCAGAAGACCAAATAAATTCAGTGTAGCATAACTGGTCACTTTTCTCACTACCTAAATGTAAAGATGCAGCACACGATAACTTTCTGAACAAATAGTTTTATTTGAAACATATAAAGTTTCATAGAATTTTCAATGTTTTTATATGGTTTTTCCATTTTGTAATAAATACGAAAATTGCGGTTCGTAAGTAACACTTTCTCCCCTCTCTCCAATGAGTACACTGCAATTCTGTTCCTGCAATTCAGCGGCAATGCTGCCAAAGGTGTTGTCATCATTATACATTGAAGGCGCAAAAGAAAGCCATTCTAGTAATAATGTGGATTACTTTGGTATATTTAATGTTGTATTTGGACATTTTAAAACTGGGTGAAAGCTCCCCTTGAAAAGCTTTAACACCTTTATAGCCCTATGAAAAGTTTGTGGATAAATCTTTAATCTTGATCAAAGTAGAACTCTCTTTAAAGCTAATTAAGATAATATTAGAATAATAAATAAATATGAACAGTGTAATGTCTTCAACAAATCATGTAAACCAGTAAGTTTCTTCCAGAAATATACACTCGTATATCAGATTCATTAAAATGTTATTATAATTTTATTGCTAACATTTACAGTATGTCTAACCTGCAGGATAGACATGATATATTTTTTCAGATAGCTATACAGTTGGTCAGAAACAAAACGATTTGGTACTACCTAAACAGAGGTATACAAGTCTCTAAAATTGTAAATAACAGTGAAATATAATAGGTTAATGTAATGATTTCCAACATGTGTCAATATTAGTAATGTATACCGAGATCACAAAAACTCATGCTCAACCATTAATGGATTAACATCCATTATATTAATGTAGATTTTATGTAATTTGGCACTATCACAAGTGATAAGTTGGTATTTGCGTTTAGAGCAGTTAAGCATTTATGGAGGTAGAAGAAAAAGGAGGAAATGATTGGAGCTGTAATAAAATCAATATACATGGGAGAAAATATCTCGAACATGAATTTACAGACGTAGCAATAATTGAATGAAAATTCAATACGATAAATTTGGAGAAAAGAGACCTCAGTTGGTGTGAAAGAGTCTCATTTAACGCTAAATGAATAAAGAAGTTCATCTAAATTCCAAATGAGATTTGAACACACCACTAACTTCCTCGGCTCTTTATTCCTTCACTAAGCTGAGATTGTTCCTGGGAAACATCTTAGAAACCACAAAACCAGTTTGAAGTCGAACAAATAAATATGTATGTATCCATGAATAAATATATGTATGTATAAGGATAAATCCCCCTTCAAAATGGGTTTTATGAGTTTTTGTATTGAAAAATATAAATTATCCAATTTTTGTTAGCACCATTGAATTCAGCCATAAAAACAGACAATTCGGTATTTTGAATCATTGTTCTTAGTCCATTGGTTAACGAGATATTGAGAACGGTATACACACCTTAATGGAAATCAGTAAAATTCTATTAGTCGCTTATTTTCATCAGATCTTAGTGCATTTTGGTTTGTGGCTTCATCTTGATGTGATTTAGTCTAATAGTATTATAGTCTAATAGTCTAAAATCTCCGATTTTTACATTTTGTGGCAGTAAAACTGCATACTCATTCCCCATGTTATCTTTACGGGAAATAAAAAATGTCTATATCTTCCTTATTCCTTAACCAGTCTTGATAAAACTTAAAAGTTGATACGTTAAACTTGACAAGTTCTTCCAGTAGAGCTTTACTAACTATTGCATTAAAACACCAGTTTTCACATATCCGTTGCAGTAAACCTGTACTTCCAATTTTATCCCTACGGATATTACAAACTCATATTACATTTTACTATAGTGGGTTGAAATATGTTTTTACGCATTTAATATGACATGAATATGAATTGAAATTCGCTTAGTGTTTTAAACCATAAAAATAATAAAATATCCTTCACACACGAATACATGCAGAGTTTATTTATATCAATAAAGTTGAGTAGTTTATCAAGAATCATAACAATAATATAACAGAGCTAAATACAAATGGAGTAAACTACTTTTAATTGACAGGAATTACTTCCAACAATTTAGATGATCTTAGTCAACCGATAAAGTGATCATCCTTGTTAAATTAAAAATGTCCACTAAGAAGATAAAATCGTATATCCTTCCGTTTGGTATATTAACTTGTTTATATTCATAATGTTATACATAAAATCTGTAAACATAAAATAGCTGCTCAAGATGGTAGGAAATCATAGTGTGATTCTGTATTATATCAAAGTAGGAATTATTAGTCACTATTTACGTAAAAATATGAATGTCAACTGTTAGAGGGGTTCACAGGTTCTAATTAATGTAAAACAATAAATATATATGGAGACTCGTTAAAAATAGCACTGGGCTTCAAATTCAAATTCAAAATTAAAATTAAAATTTCTTTATTCACATAACATTTGTACATGAGTAATTACAACAAACTGGTGCATGGTCATAACATATTAATTACACAATTTATTACACTAAAATGAAATACAAATCTAACTAAAACAAAATACAAATCTAACTGACACTAATCTTTTTATCTGTGAGGAATTCGTTCGCACTGTAGTATGCTCCGTTGACAAGGTCCAAGTGAAGTTTTTTTAGTATTTCATTGTTAGACAGTTGATTTATATGGGGAAATAAATGATTATACATTTTCAAAGCCATATAGATTGGGCTACGAGAATACATTTCCAAACGGTGAGGTGGGTATCTAAAAAGGCTGTTAGCAATCCTAGTCACATAAGAATGATTAAATCTAAATTTTTCAAAGATATTGGGATTTTTTTATTACAAATTTTACTAGTTCAAAAATAAATAAGCAAGGAACAGTCAATATCTGAAGCTTCCTAAAAAGTGGCTTACAACTTGTTTGTTGTCGAACAAAGGACAGAGTTCTAATAATATTTTTCTGGGCTTTAAGTACCATTGAGGAACCCTGTGAATCACCCCATAAAATTATTCCATATTTTAAGACAGATTAAATGTATCCAAAATAAACAATTTTGCAAACAGCTAAAGAATTAGTTTTGACTAAAATGGAAAAAGCGTATCTGAAAGAGTTCAACTTTTTGGACAGATGCTCAGTGTTAGTTTTCCAATTCAAATTTCGGTCAATCTGGATCCCTAACATTTTTTGCAAACAAACTAAATCAACACAGAGATTTTCTAATTGTTTATTAGTGTAATTATACGGCTGAAAATGAATTACTTTGGTTTTTTCAATGTTTAGAATCAATCCCGAATTATGAAACCAGTTATTAAGATCATCAAGGGCTTGACTGTGTAATGAGCCTAATTTGCACAGGGGTAAGAATTGGCTCATTAGGCCTAGTCATGGGACCAGTAGGCCTAGGCCTACCTAGCCTATGTCCAGCCTATGGAGGGAGTGTTGGCAATCAGTATAAACACTGCTATTTCCCTAACTTAAACCCTTTGAGTGATTAAGTAACTCACGGTGTTGGGGTGGATGGTTATAACCCTAATTATCACCATCGGAAGGCTAACCTAGTCGGTCCCATAACTGCCGACTCCGATCGCCGAGTTAGATGTGGAATCCTAAGTGTTGGCACTTTTCACTACGACTGAGAAGTCGTACAAACACTTAGTGAGAAGGTCACTTCTTCCAATAAACGCGATATTGCGAGTGGAGATGTTGTTGTATGTAAACAACGTACATAACCTCGAAAGACATCGTCACGACTGGACTGCGTTATGCAGACGACGACAGAGCCTGCGCTGCTTCTTCTGCTCGCCGAGCGCGCCAATCTGTTTTCTGGCAGACGCTCGGGAAAAAAAGGGCAACCGGATGAACCTTTTTTCGATCCTGTAACCAGCTTCACGTCGACAGCTGGTGGGTTTTCCCAGCGGAAAGTAAGCTCCACGAGGTCCTGATAAGAGCTTCACTCTGGTCGGTGCTACGTTAGTGTTCGGATTGTTAGTCGTTTCGTGCGTCGCTTCCCCGTCCACTACTTCAACCACCTTCGAGAGCTGACTTCGTCGTCTTCCAATACCTTGTGGTATTAAAGGTACGACAGCGTTCTGTTCTCAAAGTCTTTCGATTTTATTTTAAACGCCAGTTTTCAGACTTAGCGTTGAAACTGTCGCAGGATAGGGTTCCGAGACCTATCCTGCTCATCTCTTGGCTGTAACCAAGACTAATTAAATTAATTATCTTGGTGCCGATTATCATTTAGTCTTCCTTTTGGGATATTTTCCAAATTCTTTAAACCAATTTAGAGTAGTTGGTGATTTGTATCATTGGTTTAAGTCCTAGATTTTCCTGCTGTTGTAACAGGCTTAGTCTTGTCCAAACCTGCTGTGCGATAGGAGTGTAAGGTCTGTCCTGCTCCTGTAATTACTGGCCACTAGTGAAATAGTTTAATGTTGTTTCTTGATTAGGGTAAACATTAACTATGGGTAACTAGTGTTAACTCTGAACATCTCACAGAGCTAGGGAAAACAGCAGAGGGCATTTTACTTAGAAGGTGTTTCCAGATTTAGTCTGTCCTAAGTTGAATGCCATCTAGGTTGAATATAACTGAGCTCTCATATTTGAATATCTGATAACTACTGTGATTTCAATCCTCGACCCCTGGAATTATCCCAGCGACCGAGCTGAGCGATTCCAAGGCCTCTGACAACCCGTGACGTGATTTCCTGCGGTTCGGTGTACTAATGTAACCGATCATCTTTTCTCTTACCAGGAAATATCCGTCACAACTGATTGAAGTATGTAACAGTGGGAGAGATTTTTGTCTAACAAGAATAGATGTGTCATCAGCATACAACATAAAATCAAAAGGTAACTGGGAAAGAAGGGAATTTATATATACTAAAAACAAAATTGGACGCAACACAGAGCCCTGAGGCACTCCAAATTTAACTGTTGCCCAACCAGATGTAAATCTATTGGAGTTTTGAAAAATGACAGTTCTTTGTTTCCTTTTAAATGAATAAGAGAGTAGCAATTGATGAGCCACATTGCAGATGCCCACCTCACACAGACGGATTGATAGCAGATTGTGATAAACACAGTTAGCCCAATAAGTCCCTGGATGAGCCCTGGATAAGTCACAGAACACACCAGCTGTGAATCATGACTCATCCAGGGCACCCAACACTTTGTCAATAAAGTTCACCAAACCCATCTGAGCACTTAAGCCCCTTCTAAATCCATATTGTTCATTAGGTACACAACAAGTCATTATTCTCTAAGTAAAAACATAATTGGTTATACATGGCTATATGTTTTCTTATTGCCAAAAAAATCATCCAGCGAGTACAGAAACTTTCTACAGAGATGACTTAATTTGGGTTTATAGTTTGTATAATTTGGATAGTCAATGAATGACCAGTAACTCAAAAGGTTTATTTTGAAATCAATATTTTACAAGCCCTTTGCGATTGTAAAGATTGTTCTTAGTGGGTGCAGACATACTGTTTACCTGTTGACCTAATCAAGTTAGTTGCAGATTAAAATCAATCTGAAAATAATAACTACGGACCTAAAACACACCCTTGTGGACTACCAAAAACTATCAATTAAATTTCAAACCTTAAAAACCATTATAATTTGAAATTGTGTGACATATCAATCTAAAATAACCTAATACAATCGCACGATTTCTGTTGTAATATTTCCTGATTTCTTTTATGTTACGTTCAATGATGCTGATTACGTTGCTTTTTTTATGTTACGTTTGTTGACCTGTCCGCAAAACAAAGGAAGTATATTGTAGCTTTAAATAGCAAAATATATAGGGCTCGGCCGGGATTTGAACCCGGGACCTCTCGCACCCTAAGCGAGAATCATACCCCTAGACCACCGAGCCATGATTTGAACAAAAGTTGATATAGCAGAAAGCTGTTCTAGAATCGGAACACTTTCACCTTGGTCTTGTTTAGAAACCCAGTGGGCACGCCAGCTCTACCTGGTAGAGAATGCTGAACTAAACAAGTTCACTCGCATGCCACTTGAGTATCGGGCTATCAGAAAACAACGAGAAAGGTCGAAGGAAACATAATAAAATCGTTACAATTGCGTTTTTTATTCAGTTCAATTTCATTTCAATTAAATTCATTGAGTTAGTTTATTTTCAATTAATATTTCTACTTATTATTAAATAGCTAAAATTATAAATTCACATTTAAACCAACCTACAACTAACATACGACAAAAGCTTTTAAGACTGATTCTGTCATAATTATACAGTATTTTTCCTTATAAGCGAATTTCCCCTATAGGGAAGAAGCTATTACCGTAGGTCTCATGGTAAGACCTAAGTGCGGGACCATCATAACTTTTCGTTTTGGTGCCCCCAGACACCAAAAACACTATTCGTTCAAATTTGTATATATATATATATATATATATACATATGTATATATATATATATATATATATGTGTGTGTGTGTGTGTGTGTGTGTGTGTGTGTGTGTGTGTGTGTGTGTGTGTGTGTGTGTGTGTGTGTGTGTGTGTGTGTGTGTGTGTGTCAGTAAGCACGATAGCGCTCGCAAAAATGGTCCGATCGAAATGAAATTTGGCATAGGTGTGTAAAGTAGTAATTATTCGGATGAGTTCGAAAACCAGCCCGATCGGACCACTGGAAGGGGGGGGTAAAGGGGGATAAACCCCCCAAAAATGGGTTTTTTTTGGGTTTTTTCACATATAAAAATATAAATAATCTAATTTTAGTTAGCACCATTGAATTCAGCTCAAAAAAACAAACAATTTAGTATTTTGAATAATTGCTCTATGTCTATTGGTTACCGAGATATTGAAAGTGGTAAACACAGTACGTTGTCCCAATGTTAACCTTATGGGAAACAAGTAAAATTATATATCTCGCTTATTTCTCAACAAATCTTAATAAAACTTGGTTTGTGGCTTCATCTAGATGAGATCTAATGTATTTTAGTCTAAAATCCCCTATAGTTCCATTTTCGTGGCAGCAAACCTGCATACTCATTCCCCATGTTATTCTGATGGGGATTTCAAAAACGTGTCATATCTTACTATTTTCGATCTAAATATGTTTTTTTCACACTTGAAATTCGCTGAGTATGCAGGTCTGCTGCAACGGGGGTATTTATATATATATTTTTAAATTTTAAAGGATTATTATCTCAACATTTAAAACAAAAAAAGCAAATTTTCTAAGTTTTATTTCTTTTAGCATTTTATAAAATTTTGTAAAACATACAAGCAAAAAAAGTACTGCAAACTTATACAGAAGAATGAAAGGTTTTCACCAAACTTATCAATATGAACAATGAGCAAATTATTTTTTATAACGTTTCCATAGATACAAAATCATTTTTCACTCAACGCCTACAGAGTGAAGACAAAAAGCCAAAACTCAAGACAATCAAAAAAGCCAATATCTAAACAAAGTTTCCCTTTCTTATTTGAAAAGTCAGAAGCTAAAAAAGTTTGAAAACATGGGGCTTGGTAGGGTCGTGTGGAAGGCGGTCCGGAAGTGCGTAGGTGGTGGATGCCTGTGGCTAACTTCTCGGCCACCCGATGGTTTCGAGGAGTTAGTCCTGGCAGTGCACGCCTACGTGCAGCCGGCAGCCCAAGCAGGGCCCGTCCCGGCCCCACGCCGCCGCGACTGCCGGCGCGGCTAGGCCATGGAGGACGCCAGAGGCCCCTGGAGACGGACGATGGCAGAGATGAACATCCTTGGGAAACGCCCTTGCTAACTGGCGGTGAATGAAAAAAAGATGGGCCTCTGTGAAAGACAACCACTACCCAGCGGTGACAGCCTACGATGACAGACCTCCAGAGACAGCCTACGATATTGGGCCTCCAGAGACAGCCTACGATGTTGGGCCTCCAGAGACAGCCTACGATATTGGGCCTCCAGAGACAGCCTACGATATTGGGCCTCCAGAGACAGCCTACGATGTTGGGCCTCCAGATACAGCCTACGATATTGGGCCTCCAGAGACAGCCTACGATGTTGGGCCTCCAGAGACAGCCTACGATGTTGGTCCTCCAGAGACAGCCTACGATGTTGGGCCTCCAGAGACAGCCTACGATGTTGGTCCTCCAGAGACAGCCTACGATGTTGGGCCTCCAGAGACAGCCTACGATGTTGGGCCTCCAGATACAGCCTACGATATTGGGCCTCCAGAGACAGCCTACGATGTTGGTCCTCCAGAGACAGCCTACGATGTTGGGCCTCCAGAGACAGCCTACGATATTGGGCCTCCAGAGACAGCCTACGATGTAGGGCCTCCAGAGACAGCCTACGATGTTGGTCCTCCAGAGACAGCCTACGATGTTGGGCCTCCAGAGACAGCCTACGATGTTGGGCCTCCAGATACAGCCTACGATATTGGGCCTCCAGAGACAGCCTACGATGTTGGTCCTCCAGAGACAGCCTACGATGTTGGGCCTCCAGAGACAGCCTACGATATTGGGCCTCCAGAGACAGCCTACGATGTTGGGCCTCCAGAGACAGCCTACGATGTTGGTCCTCCAGAGACAGCCTACGATGTTGGGCCTCCAGAGACAGCCTACGATGTTGGGCCTCCAGAGACAGCCTACGATGTTGGGCCTCCAGATACAGCCTACGATGTAGGGCCTCCAGATACAGCCTACGATATTGGGCCTCCAGATACAGCCTACGATATTGGGCCTCCAGAGACAGCCTACGATGTTGGTCCTCCAGAGACAGCCTACGATGTTGGGCCTCCAGAGACAGCCTACGATGATGGGCCTCCAGAGATAGCCTACGATGTTGGGCCTCCAGATACAGCCTACGATGTAGGGCCTCCAGATACAGCCTACGATATTGGGCCTCCAGAGACAGCCTACGATGTTGGTCCTCCAGAGACAGCCTACGATGTTGGGCCTCCAGAGACAGCCTACGATGTTGGTCCTCCAGAGACAGCCTACGATGTTGGGCCTCCAGAGACAGCCTACGATGTTGGGCCTCCAGAGACAGCCTACAATGTTGGTCCTCCAGAGACAGCCTACGATGTTGGGCCTCCAGAGACAGCCTTCGATGTTGGGCCTCCAGAGACAGCCTACGATGTTGGTCCTCCAGAGACAGCCTACGATGTTGGGCCTCCAGAGACAGCCTACGATGTTGGTCCTCCAGAGACAGCCTACGATGTTGGGCCTCCAGCGACAGCCTACGATGTTGGGCCTCCAGAGACAGCCTACGTTGTTGGGCGTCCAGAGACAGCCTACGATGTTGGGCCTCCAGAGACAGCCTACAATGATGGGCCTCCAGAGACAGCCTACATAGATGGACCTCCATGAAAGACCGTGAGACAGCCTATGATGATGGGCCTCCTCGAAAGACCACCACTACCCAGCGATGAAAGCAACGATGATGGGGCTATATGGGAAACTACTGTAATTGATCATGTAAATGAGGACTCAAACTGTTGTCAAAATCAAATTAATCAACCAAATTATGACCGCTATTTCTTTCATTTTATTTATAACAGGTTACAGGATTTAAAATAAGTTTCTAAAGAAAAGAGTTGTTACCTCAATGTACAGTAAAACCTTTTTTAGCTGATTTGGTATGGAACCATTCTGGAAAACCCATTTTTCCTTTTAGTAAATGTTTGGTATCAAACATAAACAATCATACTTTCATTAAGTTTCCTAAATACAATTTTTATTAATCATAATAGTTAACTTCTAATCCCCAATCTTCTACTTTATTTTCTTGGTGCAAATACTCTCTCGCTGGGACATGGCAAAACCAAGCACTCTCACAGCAAAGGCAATGCTAATCGTTACAGCGACGCGGGGTTTTCCTATACAACTAATAATTTAAGTTGCAGTTCGCTGTTAAACTGTATGGAAAAAATGTATACAAGGCTAAATTACATATTAAGGATAAACTAAAGGTTAGTTAGTTAATCCTTAGAGCATTACAAGCTTCAATTATAACCCCATATATGATGCGAACAATGAATATACATTTGAATTTGAAGATATTGAAGATATTTGAATATATTTTTGGGTTGAAATTTAAAATGACCATTTCTTTTTTCCTTCACCAGAGGGCAGAGTGGCTCGGTGTCCGCTGTGTCAGACCCCCATGGACGGCGTGGGTCCACGGGTGGTGGCGGGACCACCTCAACGGGTCCCACCTCTGCCCCAAACACCCCCGGCGCAAGTTTGTCAAGCCCAAGACTGTTCGTAAGTACTTAACTCACCTTCACTTATCATTCAGTTTTGCTGAGAACAAAAGGCATGATGAGACCAATGATGTGCACACTAATTGTATGCCAAGTGCCGCCGCAGTGGGCAGAAGATAATACTGCCGTATACTCACAGTAGAAAAAAATGTATCACTTAAGCTACTCTCCTGGTGTTTAATTTTGGGTTTGAATATTGCTGAAGTATTTTGATTTTTTTCAGAAATTTGCAATTAGTAAAAACAACTACTCTCACCAACAATGAATTGCAAACAAAGAACTGATCGTATAAAACTGTTTACATATAAGTTTAAATTAGCGTTCAAGACTACTTTTCCTAACCAGTCTAATCCAGTTATTTACTAAAAAAAAAAACTAATCTTATCATACCATTGCTATCTTTGTTCCCTTTAACTCATCAATGATGTTATTATATCTGGTTATATCATTATTTAAATCTAGTTATTTACTGATTTCAGGTTCAAAAACTCCTGACCTGCCTCAAACCTCGTCCAAGTACAACTTTCGCTGACTCAACACCAACTCCACCGCAGGGCCTTCTGTGTTACTAGCCTAGCTCTTTATCCTTTGCTAAAGCTATTCATAGTAGCTTTAGCAAAGGATAAAGAGGAAGTCTATGATGATGTTTAGTCTCAATCTTTGTGAAGAAAGCAGATTTTTTCGAAGGGGGAATTGAGAGTGACAGATGTGGTTTTTATAAATGCCAGGGTGATTTAAATGTATTCAAAAAATGTAACACTCAAATATTGCATTTAGAGTTTGTCCATTTTAGCGAATTTCCCCCTACAGGGAAGTAGCTATTACCGTAGGCGGCATGGTGAGACTTAAGCGCGGGACCACCGTAACTTTTTATTTTGAGGTCCCTAGACCCCAAAAACACCGTTCGTTCATTTTCATATATATATAAATGTATATATATAGGGATATATATCAGTTCGTAGGCGCGATAACTTTTGTAAAAAAGGTCCGATCTTGATGAAATTTGGAACAAACGTGTAAAGCGTCATTCATGACTTCGAGTTCGAAAACCAGTATGATTGGTTTACTCTAAGAAGGTTTTTCTTTGACGAAATAAAATTGATTTTCAAGATTTAGCACCTTTTTACTAATTATTTTTAAATTTCATTGTCAAAATTGAATTCAGCTTAAAAAAAACAAACAATTTAGCACTTTAATTTATTATTCTACGTCAGTCCGTTGCTTAGATATTGGATAATATTGGATGCGGTAAACACAGTACGTTGTCCAATATTATTTTTAATTTTTCCCTCCAAAAAGTATAGACACCTTGATGTAAGATATTAAAAAAATACAATTCTGAACATATGATTAAATTTTCAGGTGATGAATATTTTATTTGTGTTTATTTTGAATAGTTAGAGTTCATTGATCAAGATTTTGAAGAAAATATATACTATATAAAAAAATACAAATTATTTTTAAATTTAATAAAGAAAGTATGAGCATTTGGAGGGGGATGTCTTGGTCTAAACTGCCTGAAATTGTAGCATAATATATGGTATGTTTACAATTATGAGGATTGATAATATGTTTTATTGAAATTGGCTGCAGATGTATTGTATTGATTCTCTATTGAAACCTATTGCAACAGGGATGTTTTAATTACTATAAAACTGACCATATGATTGAATTTAATTTTTTCATGTGATTAAATTATTTGTTTGTTTTGAGTGTTTTGAGTTCATTGGTTATATGTTTGTTGACATTTATATTCTATAACAAGATTACAGTTATTAAAAATTATAAGACTAAGAATTTTATAAAATACAAAAGTGTATGTCATACTAATGAAAACAAATGAGGTCTCTTTGTTAATTTTCTTCATGTTCAAAGCTCATGAATGATTAAACATACGTTTTTAATATATTATTTACTTAATGTATCATTCAAACAATACTTTCCTTCAAATAGGTTGAATGCTCACATATATAAAGTAAATCCTATGGAAATTCGCTGAGAACGCAGGTCTACTGCGATGGGGGTATTTTATATATTAGCAGTTCCAGCTGCAGGCCTAATTTTTTTTTTTTACTTGGGATTTACAGAATGAAATCAGAAACTTGAAAGTTAAATCATTCACATTCAATTTAAAAACTTTAAAATACCCAATAAGTTTATGATTTTGTACTTTGCGCGGACCCACTCTGCCCGCAGACGTTGGCCCGGGCTAGCTGGCCAAAACCAAATCCGCACTATTATTCGGCAACAAAAGTCAGTCAAAAATCAGTGTGTAAGTCCGGCACTATCATCAGTCGATGAACACGTTCTTCACTCGGGCCAGGAATGTGAATTTTGGAGCAAAAATAGATTTCATTTAGCTTTACATATATGTCCCATAGTACTGTTGGCTGGAAATGATGTCAGATCGCTACGTCCTCAATTTTAGTGTCAAAATTTGTCAATGGGGGAAAATTTAACATATCTGTCAATCTGTAAAGAGGGTATTGTATTTTTTTTTATTTCTCTGAATGCGTTCAATAGTTTACAGCAACGTATGTATTCTTGACTATGAGGTTTCAAGAAATGTGATTATTTTGGGAAATGGAAATGAATACCTTAATTTTATGTTTAAGAAGCAGTGGGGCAAAACTCCAAACTCAACACGCCACCAAAAATATTTATAAGTCTTAATGCACGTTTTTTGATGATCCTAATTTGAAAGCTTCGACCAAAGGTTACCAGTTTTTGAAAAGTTATGCCTTCCATCCAGAAAAAAAAATTCTCTGCGGTGGTCAGCGGTCATGGTCTGCGACCATTACTGTTTTGAATGATTTGTCATAGAGCAAACCTTTTTCCATATTTTTTTGCCTGATGGTTTATATCATCGGATCATCAGCAATTGAAAACTTTAAAATAAAATTTGTTGATTCAAACAGCTGCTGTTTTTACGTTGCTCAACGTGTATTGTTGGTTGATATAATAGCATTACGAGGTTCGGCAGTCCGTAAAAAAGTCTGGAATATTTGAATTATTTCTTTAAATACTTAACAAAATTAAATTAAATGAAAGAAGCCTTGTAATTCTTAAATTTAAATACACCCCAATATGCACCCCCATTTTAAAGATCATAAAAATAGAATACAAACCGCAAACCCGGTTGAAAAATAATGCCCCGAACAGAAGTTTCAGGTCCTGAAACGTTTTAATATTTTACTACTTAAATGTGGGGAAACGTCCATAGTTATGGCAATAACTCCATAGTTTCCGTGCAGAGTTTAATTACAATTTGAATTTATGGAAAACAACAATATTTTTTTATGGAAGTCTTGAAATTTTTCAAAGTGAGCATACCTAGAGTTACACCTCTTTTTAAAGGCCTTTGAAACTAGAACTCAGCTGCGAAAACCGGGTTGCAAAAGGTGGATTCAATCAAAAGTTACAGCTCATGTACGAGTGTAATAGGACATAATTCACCTGTAACTTTAGGTTGGATCATCCTTTTGGGACCGGGTTTGTACTGATGTATTCTACTTTCAAAGATGTTTAAAATGAAGTATAACTCGAGGTGTGTCTACGTTGAAGACTTACTCCAAGGGCCATCACCTAAGAATGCCAAAAAATTATAAACAATTAAATATTGTTGATTTCCATGAAAGAAAAAAAGTATTAAAATCGTTGAGGTACTGTAATTTCTGTTTCGATCCTCATTTTGCAACTGGTTTTGCGGCATTTCATTCCATTTAAGAACTTTAAAAGGAGGTACGGGACCTAACATCGGGCCTGAAACCTTTATATCGGATTACATATTTCATGAATTTCAAGAATTCCATCATGTACCTTTCCATGGGCATGCAAACTGTCGGTTGTTTATATAATTGTTTGTTAGTATGCCAAAAACACGATTGCAAAGTTTCATTAAATTCTGTTGAATATTTAAAGAAATAATTAAAATATTCCAGACTTTTGCCAAACCCTGTAAAATTTATAATTATTGTTATACGGTCATTAGCATGTCTTGCTTCGTATGCTCTATTGAGATTCATCCAGTATGTATGGCTGTTTAGAATATAGCGAATTTTTCATTTACAGTCTGTTACGTAAATACTATGTATAAGCCTCGTTTTGTTGTCAGGCCTTTGCATTTGAGTTGATCTCTTATACAGGGTGTTTTTTTAACGCAACCCATTTTTAAGATTGAATAATGCACATATAAACATGAAATGAGTGTTGTTTTGTTAATCTTTAAATTTTACACAACCTTATTTAAGTTTGACCACATTTAGTTTACATTATTTGTTCAAACAATCCACCATTGGCATTTGTACAAAAAGTACGCCATTGGCAAGTTGTGTTCTCTCCATAAAATTCCTGAACACTTGTTGCAAGGAACGTCTTTGAATTTCTTGCATTAAATTTGTTATCTTTGTTTTGAGGTGCTGAATATCCTGTGAATTATTCGTAGGCCTAACTTTTAAAGGATAAATAAATAAGTAAATAAATAAATAATGTCTTTATTTTCAAGCATTCTTCAAAGTTTACACTCTGCTTTACAAGAAACTCACGTCAAATATACATATGATAGAAAAGGAACACTTATATCCATAAACTGTAAAATAACAAATTAAAAAGACAGGTCTTTTATTTTTTTCTTAAATTGCTTGTAGCTGCTGCTCTTGATGGTCGGAGGTAGCGCATTATAAACCTCAGGCCCAAAAAATGAATAGTATTTTTCCCCTTTTCTAATTTAACTCGATGGAGCTGCAATTGGCAGTTCTGCCTGGTGCTTCGGAGACTCACATCGCTTCTGTACCTGACAGAAAAACCATATGAACCAGTTGTGCAGTTTGAGTTTTCCAACATTGGACAATGCCCTGTACTTCAGCTCTTTTCCTGAAATCACGAATGTGATCGATTTTTTTGACATTGTATCCACAAAGAAAATTATATAGTGGGGTCAAATCCGGGGATCATAGGGGGAAATAACGCTTGACTAATAGAATAAAGTTTTGGGTTGCGTTAGAAACAACACCCTGTATCATAATTAATAAATGTCTCTACTCAGCAGCTATTGAAATTAAAATAATTGTAAATAAAAAACAAAAGCATCAGTTGATTGTTCAGCTATTTTCTTTATATGTATATACCCAAGGAAACATTTATTAAAAACTAATATTATTCTGGGATTTTGAAACCAACATATTTTTATTCAAGAACAGTGTTGATGGATGTCAGACTTATGGTTGCTCGAACGTTACGGGTAATTTGGAATTTATATGTAGATTACGATTACCTGGAACATACAGACAAACGAAGAAGCAAACGTGAAGTATTTCACATTATAAAGTGGAAATCTGTAAAGGAAGTAAAACATAAAAATATATTATTTACATACCTCCTTATTTTAATGGTATATATTTTCAATATTGAATTTAACTTTAATTTCATGTGCATCCATAAGTTATTTTTATAGGATCTTGTGTTGAATGTTTATGTTGAAGTAAGATAATATAAATTAAAAATTGTGTAAGTATGTGCATTAATTATAACGCATGTTAGAAATTAGTTAAGCAAAGTTAAAAGTTATGTCTTTTTAAAGACAAAGTAAGACTTGCAAACTTAAAATAATGTCTTATTCATGAAGTTTTACCATTGTTTATAATATACCTATAATAATCAATGGCATGCCAGCAGGATACAATAAATATGATTCAGCAAGTTAAAAAGATTGCTGATTAATCATTGGTAATGACGAGCAGATTGCAAGTCCTTCAGACAGACGTTTGCCTTCTTTTGGGTCGTTGAGCTTCTGTTTTTACGGCAAAGTGATCTAACAGTATCGTTCGAACTTTTTTGGTGATGCAAGTGTTATGTGCCGAAGTATTTTTTTCGGCGTTGAAGGTGTGATATGTCTTGTTGTTTTTTTTTCTTTTTGTAGAATCATAAGAAATTTAAAACATAAGATATTGTATACCAAATTTCCTCCCATCGTGCCGTAATCGAATTATATTGTTATGTAAAATTCCGGATATATAGTAATAATATTTCTTTAGCTTTTCATTATTCCTAGTAATACTACTCTCTAAGATCATAATAGTGTTAGAAGTATTTAAGTACAACCATTCAATATGTTTAAGCCAAGGTGCATGACAAGTAAGGTGATCATGAATGGAATTGAGCTTCCTAGAGTATGGAAATTGGTCATCACCGATCAAATTTTCAAGACTATTAGACAATTAACAAATAAGAAATAATATAATTCTAATAATTAATATTTTGTAAATAAAGTCATTGTAAGATGCAATGCATCGGTTGCTCGAGGAACAGAAAAAATGTAACAATAAAAATAAGATTCAACAGGAAAATATTTTAAAGTAAAAACAATTTCAAAAAGTAGGAAATGGGTTTTGAATAAATTAATAGCGTCAGTCCAATTTTTTCAGTTTTTGGTAGTTTTGTACTATTCACAACTAAATACATTGATTTTTGCTGAAAGGGCAACCGTATCATGAGTGATAATTGTAGAAATCAGCATTATATTTCTGTAATTTAATTTAGAGGGACGTATATTAACATTTCATTATATGGCGTTTTAGACTCATACCCTATAAAACAAGTGTCAAAATGGTTTTCATTTTCCTTTTATTTTTGTTAAAAATACAATAATAACTTATTACATATTATGATTTATTGATAAATGTGTAGAGTAACTTATTACATAATATGATTTATTGATAAATGTGTAGAGTATTAAAAATACGTATTTTCTTAGAATTTAGGGAGTTTTTATCTTCTTGAACTCAGTTCTTTAAGAGCAAATATTTTTCAATTTTTAAAGCTTTATAAGTACAACTCGATCAAGGATAAAGAGGTGTAAAATTTTGAATCAGGTTGAGAAAGGCGGTTTTTCACATTTTTATTGTTTTTAAATGAAACATTTTATTCGAACAGTTATTTTAGTTTTCTGAAAGTTTACTTTTTGCGAAAGAAGTCCATTGAAAACCCGATTTAAAGAGGCTTTAGTACAAGATTTAAAAAACCCAGTTTTTTCTTACAAATTTTCTTGCAATAATGCCGGAGTACAATATTTACTGTCTTATTTACTCGTTTAATATGTTTCAGTTGACAACTCAACGTTGGAAGTTATATTCATGATGAAGAAATATCACACAGAGAATTGCTCTTGCCAGCTACGAAGGAACTAATAATTAGACCACTTATATTCACTGTTCTAAATAAAAAATAAAAGCTCTCGTATAAGTATCTGTGTTTTTGTTGTTGTAAAAGTAGGAAAGGTGTTTTTTATAGTACATTTAAATTCATCAGTGCATTTATTTCTCCCTTTTAAAATATTTTCGATTTAATATTAAGAAATCATTCTAAGTGAGCAATTACAGAACCTAATTTCTTTGGGTCGTTGGAAGAAGAATGGGCGATTTAATTAGTCATCTAACAAGACCACTTTGGTTCAGATTGATGTAGTATACGCGAGAAAGAATTTACTTATTAGAATAAGGTATTGTTATCTGAAACATATTATTTAGATCATTCTTGCAAGTTGAACAACCTTGCCGCTCCTATCGAGCAGAACACTTTCGAAGAGTTGATGACCTGCAATGATGGCGCACTTGAGGAGTTCAACGCCTCTCGCGGTAATAGCTGGCTGTGACGTAGTCGTTATCTAACACCAGTGTGAAGGTCGGCCGATAACCTTGCCAGGAACTGTGTCAGCCGGCCAAGCCCGCGCTGCACTCTCACCATCGACCACATCTGCTGACTCTCGCCGCCTCTACTGCGGTAGGAGACTGACGTTGACAATAAAAGCTTAGCCGCCTTTGAGAAATATGAGATCATAGAGATAGTTATGCTCCAGTATTTGTCGCGTACTAGCCCAGCAATTTTACACCCAAAATTTGCTTGAAAAAGGAAAACAATCTTATATTTCTGGAAATTGACGAAAAATGTCTTCATAGGTGTTTATTTTAACAACTCCAAAAGCCCCATTGAACAAGCGGCTGCCATCTTCGATTTCAGGCACAATTTTTAGATTTTTCCTAAATATTTCGAAAACTAACAACTTTCATTTTCTATTTTAAAATTCAAAATGAAAGTAGGTTAAGTTTCCTACAAGAAAATTACATAATGCTGTTAATTTGGTCGAACCATTTAGAAGATGGTTGGTAGAACCACTAACTTTTTTTAATATCTTAAAAAATATTCCTAATATACAAAATAAATATAAATTTGTGTGAAAAATAAATGCTCAACGGGGTAACGGCTGTTTACGTAAAAGGAAAATAAATTTATGAAATTTTGAATCTTATTTCCCGTAATTTGATACCTCAGTCATAAAGATTTGCCCAAAATAAAGGTGTGGATCAGCTCAAAAAAAACTTTAGAAACCACATTTTTGTAATGCTTAAGAAATTAATTTCTAATGAGCTTACCAAGGCCTCTATTTTGGGCAATTTTTTTATTAATGAGCTGTCAAATTACTGAGAGTTTTTTTAAGCCTTCATGAATATATTTGTTTTCCTTTCAAGGGAATAAGCGTTGCCATGTCGGACATTTATTACTCACAAGTTATATTTGTTTAAGATATAAATAAAATTAGTGGTTATTTTGTAAATGGTGGAACAAACTGCAATTTATATACTTTTCTTTGTAGAAAATTTAATCTTATCTCATTTCACAATTTAATATAGTAGGCCCCCTATACTTAAAGTTGATAGTTCTCGAGACACTTAGGAAAACCTAAAACATTTAAACCTCCTACCTTAAATCCAAGAGGGCGGCCATTTGCCAACAACCCGCCAATGGGGTTCTGGTTAAAATACACAACTAGGAAAACATATAAAAGAGATTTCCAGAAACATAAGGTTTGATCCTTTTTAGAGGTGTTAAATAACTTAAACAAACGTTTCGTTAAATTTTTTTTATCTTCAGAGTATGCCAAATACATCTCGAGCTCAAACATAAAATCAATATAATAATAATAATAATTAGTAGAATGATTAATATTAATATGAGTATATTATGAGTATATCAATTAATTAATATACTCATAAACATAGTCAAACCTTTCTGTTTTGTTTGAAATCACGTTTGTATCGATTTTTACAATGTACTGCAAAACAATTTCATTATTGTTAAATATGGTTAGAAGTCTTCTTCATTCACTCTATAGCCTAGCCCAATAAGCAAATACAAAATGAATATGGTCAAGACAATATGACTACCTTAAAATTTTGAAATAAATTTGGTTATTAAGGAGTAATTCACAATTAGAGTGAGGTTTAAGTTGAAAACCGGTAACAAAAGATAAATAGGCCTAATAGCAAAAAAATAATTCTAATATCAAGAGGAGCTTTGTAAAACGTTTTATTAATGACATTCTTTAGGATCAGAGGAACTCGACTCCTATGTAATAAAATCACAAAACAATCATTGACCAAGTCATTTGTATAAACCAAAAACACAACTCTTAGCTCTTAAGTTTACCAAAACATTTATCAGAAGTTGACCCTACATGCTTATAGAGATATTTGAACTATTTGGTACGTTAAGTTTTTTATACATGTTATTCCTCTGTTATTGTTCCAGTTCAGCTTATTTCCACGTGTCGTGGCTAGAGTAGGTGCAGCAGTTTTATTGGCCGCCATTATCGTGAATGTTTACTCACGACGGCTCGATAGCATGGGAGATTCACATCACTCCACTACTACAGTAAAGTTATTTTTCCTTCTAGCTAGTTGCATAGACAGTCGTCTATATAACCTTTAGTCAAAGATTAATGATTCACTGGGCTACCAGCCGGAAATATGGAAGCATCGGAAATTTCGCAATTTTATCGGAAAATTCAAATTTAACAACTGTACTGATGAAGAGCCGTTACCATCACCACTACTGACGTCGTCGCTTTTGTCAACGTCTGTCGTATCGTAGCAGAAATATATCTCCAAGATTTCGGCAAGCCTAACCAATCGGTTGTTAAACTGCTGACAAATTCCTCAGTGGATCGCAGGGGAAAAACCTCTCTAACACATGTTGGCCTTAAAAAATCTCCGTTTTTCTCAGTGGTTGTATCAGATCCTTTTGTCTTCAGTCGGGTAGGGGCAGACAAATATTGCGGTATTATTACGGTCGCAAAATTATTTGATTGCAGTATTATCGCGGCCAGAAAATCTCTAGTTGGCTTATTTATTGTGAAAAATCTAGCAACTTCCCCCCTCCCCAGAAAATCCCGTCTAGAGACGCCAATGACTAATTATGTGACTAGAATGAGAAGATGTGAATAGGAAGGGCTTGAAGCAATAAGAAAATGTTTTGTAGAGTCCAATCTCGTGTTGTATTTGTTTCCACACTCTGCAACCGACCTCGACTTAACACTTTAGCACAACATGGAGCTCTAAACCCAAACTTGTCAAGGCTTCAGATTGCAGTGATATATTTTATGACAGATATTGGTTAACATGATACATACTGCATTTTTTACAAAGTTTTTACTTTCAAGTTGTTAGGTTAGTCTTTCAAAGAAGTGATTAGAATTTTATAATAGTAGTGATAGATAGAATGATTAATGGAATCTCCAATTTTGTTTTGAAATCCAAAGATTGGTGAAATAAACATGACAGGGATCTGTAACCAAAATGATAAAAATAAAAATAGGAAAGAACAAATTTTTTTGTGTTTGCAATTGATTTTTCCTAATATAAACCTCGCTTACCTAGTTTCTAGTCCATCTGTGTGCAAGCACAATTCTTTTTGACAAATTAGTACATAATGTTTGGATCCCTAAAGTTAGACATGTAGAAACATGGTGCAAGTAACTTTGAACTTATTCAAAATAATATAAATTTACCATTTTTACAATAAATTGACAAGGGACAAAGAGTTAAAGTTATTTATCTTCCTAAAAAATTTAAAATGTAGTTTTTATAAGTTAAATAACTGAGAAAGTTTTAAATCAATTAACATTATTATCATTTTTGCATGCAGCAACAAGAATAACGGTATAACAAACATGGTATTATTATATTATAATCAATTGTTTAATGGTATTGAGAAACCAAAAATTAAATGATGAGGCACTTAACAGTTTAATTTTAATGACAAAGCAAATAGAACCACTATTTGTGTGTGTTAAAAAATATGTGTGTAAAATAATATTCATCTCGTTAGTAATTTAAAACTTAACGATGTGCTTAAGGTTCTAATCGAAAAATGCGTAATTTATTTAATGTATACAATGAAAGATGACTTACAACACTTCAAATATATTTATGTTTATTCTATATCAGTAGTGATTAGAATTTTATAATAGTAGTGATAGAATGGTTTGATGGAATCTACAATTTTGTTTTGAATTCCAAAGAATGGTGAAATAAACTTTACAGAGGTCTGTGAGCAAAATGATTGAAATAAAAACAGGAAAGAACTAATTTTTTATAAGCGTAATCAAACTAATAGCGATACAATGTTTATTTAGGTTTTATCTTGATTTAACGCTTATTTAAACAGTTACAAACTGTCAACCGTTATTGTAAATGTTTATAACAGTTGTACTAGAATGCAGCGTCATGATTGAACAGTATTGGTAAAAAAACCTTCGATTCCGAGTATTCGTTTGTTTTTTATTGGTATTTGGTATTTTAAAACCATCTGAGTATAATAACTTAACCATTTTTATTGCGGTAAAATATTATTTCTGTTGATGGCTGAGTTTAGGCTGTGAGTTGTTAAACCAATGAAATAAACACGTTTTCTAGAAACTGCAGCCCTTCTCTCTGGACAGCGTTTAGTATCCACATTTGATAGTATTAAAATTGGGTTATTTATTTATTCACCTTCAAAGGCTGCGTAGACCCAGGAGGATAAATATAACATCTAAAACTTCTAGAGAGAGAATTAGGAACGTAAACATACCTACACTATTCGTGTTACGTATGTAATGTTCAAAATACCAGTGGAATTCTTGCAAAACGTCTGTTTTTCATTAAAAACTAAAAATGTCCCACAGAAATATTTTCATGAAAGGAAATTACTAAAATCGCATTTAGAATATGTTGGGATTCTATTAATTCGGCGTAAACAATTTTTAATCCCTGGAAAATAAAGTGTAGAACGATAATATGGAGATTTGGTTATCTGTACTGCACAGGCTTCAATACCGCAATGTATGGGTCAGTGACCTTTATCGATTTTTTAACACTTACACGCCTTCTGATAGGATAGTGACAATTATAAACGTATAATCACACCATAAATTGAGCTAAAATGTTATTAATGTCATGCTAATATCAGAGCGGTTTATATGGAATGGATTTGTAAAATAATGTAATCGTTGATAATTTTATAAGCAAACTAGAAAAGATTTTTTATTTACTCGTGAAATAAAATGGTCGTTACATTTTTAATGTTTTTTCCTAGTTACATTGATTATAAAATGACGAAGACGTAGTTTTAGACGAATGAAAAAACTTATCTTTTCCAATAATTGTAACTTTAAATTACCGACCGCCGTGATTTAAAACGGTATTTAAATTTAATCAAACGTAAGAAAAAAGTAAAATCCAATCGGTTGGCGTTGTAAATTAAAATAATATTTACTTTATTTTTCATATTTTTTTAAATAACGAAACATCAATAGTAAACATGTTTAGTATAAATATAAAACCACATGTTATAAACGGACTTAAATCAAAGGCATTCACCTTTCATGAGACTGAGGTAGCCTTGACTTCCAGACAGAGTGTTGAACTTCACTGGGCAGCCTTGGCTCGACGCCCCCCGCAGGACGGATCTCGCCTTGGGACCAGCAGTTGAGTGGTTACAGTTGATTACTTGCACTTGGTGTAGGTCAGGCCAATAATATTGCATTTTTTCCAAATATGCTTTAAGAAGTCTTTGTCTTTTATAAAAACCCAGGAAGCTATCCGTGTTTTTTGCGATTACCTACCCTTTTTAAGAGCTCATCTAAAACGGTGATGTAATTCCTTCCCTTGTTGATAAAGTGGATGTTTGCTTTCCAGGTTTCCAATAAACCTGAATTTAAAGAGACAATGTTTTGAGATTATCTTGGCACACTTTTTTATAAATAAATAGTACACCATTTTAAACTAAAATCTAGTTTTTGTGCTTAAAGATTTACTACTAAGCATGCTGCAACTGTGGATGAAACTCGAATTAATTGAATTCCAAATACCTCATCTTAAACTGTCACATTATTTTGTGAACCTAACAATAAGAATTGTAAGATAAATTGAGCAGTGACACTGCCCAGCAATCACTGAGCTCCCAGATTTGAGGGATTTCACTGTCTATTATCCTCTGAAGTTATTCGCAATTTAATCAAACTGTTTTCTTCAGCCTTAGTTTCAGTTTTATTTCAGTAATAAACAGATTTTGTTTATTTAGTACTTTATTTCATAGCCCATAAAATGCTTTATTACTTGAAATAGTCTAGAAGTGGTTTTTTCTTCTTAGCTTTGTTATTTATAACGGTTACAAAAACAGTGTTACTTAGGTAAAAATACAAGCCGGAACAATCCTTTATGGGGTAAAATGCTAACGTGTTAGGATTATAGTTTAATTTACTTCAACTAACTGCAACGCTTGTTTGCTTTTGTGTAGTAGGATCAATAAAAACATGTTTAAATTATTTACATATCAGGACAATGTAAACCATTAAATACAGATATGCTATATTCCATTATGTTTCTTGGTATCTGAATTCAAACAAATGTTAAAACCTGTAACTAATGTTTAATATGCTTTGTTAAGTAGTTTGGAATCCTATGAGAGAATCAAAGTTCATGTGAAAAATAATTAATGTTTGAAATGGATTCAATCCAGTTGCTTATAACAACTAAAAATTCCGTAATTAACTGTCATGGAACAATGACATAATTCCGCGTTACTCGCCATCATCCGCTAGTGATGACCAATATATCTATTAATTACTGGCGCCTCTTTTATAATTGTTTAAAAATTAAATGTTCTAATGCTCAGTTTATTTTGGTGTACTTTATTACGAATCTTCAGCAAGTTACAATCAAGAAGATATTTAACCTGAAGTAAAACTTAATAATAATCCCCTGACGTTCAAAACAGTTTGTTACCTCGCCGATAATCCGGTCCTGTGGGAGTACCGACCGCCTGAAGCGAACTCTCATACCTTTCTGCCAAAATTAGCTCTGAAAAGCTAATTATTTCACTCATGTTAGAGAAAACTAATTAAATATGACTAGCTAGAGGTGGAAATCGTAAACAATCCTCCTATATTATATTTTACCATTGAAATTACTAAAAAGCTAAACAACAAGCTACAGTTCTTTTTTCTCCACTAAGAAAGTCCCAAAAGCGATTACACATAAAATTAAATATGTTACACCAATCAAGCACATACAAATTGAGATTTATGTGAGACTTTTTATTTAAAAGTAAAAATGTTACGTAAAAGTATAGCTTTATGAAAATTGCCAGACGATACGACTGTAATAGAGGAAATGTCTCCACAACAAGGTGCAAGTCAAGTGAGTTCACCGACCCGTAGTAGCGAGTTGTACAGGTACAGGTGGGGAGGGCCTATCTCAAGTGCGGCTCCATTGACCGGGCCCAAGGATGTCAGCCCAATCAGCTGTTTATAAACATTGGCGCCTTGGCGGGAACTCAGTACCTGATGATCTGTACCGGTGTGAACCTCATCTGCAGACAGACTACAGGTAAGAGGAAGTGAATAGAAAGATAAATGTTTATAATTTTTAAGCATTCATTTCAATTTGAGTCTTAAAATTAAAAAGTTTCCTTCTCTGAAAATTTAAATAAATTTTAAAATATACTTTTACTTCAAACTTAAAAGTTACGACATCAATGTTTACACAAATTTATATACAAGACATTGTACAGCTGGTTAAAAGGTTTTTGCGTTTACAATAGAGATAGCGGACTCACAGGCACATGGTAAAATACACATAGCCAGAAATCACTTCGGTTTTATATTACAAATGAAAATAATTTTTATTTATTTTATAATTCATCACAAAAACCAACTTGTGTAACTGCTTCAAATTGCAAATTATGTCACGTAATGAGATGGTAAAACTTACATCTTATTTTTAGCCAAACATATTTTTTTCATTATATACTGACTTTGGAAAAAAACTGTTGGTAAATGTAAAATATATACAAATGATATCCTTATTACCTTTTAGTTTTCAATACTCAACAATTTGTGTTCTTCGTGTGGATATGTTTTGAGTTTGCTTGATTGCAGTATTAACAGCTTATGAAATTACAGTAATTGAATACACGCTGCAAAGTACTAATAACGTGATATTTCTTTGTACTATTACCAGTATTTTACTGATCATGAATAAGCTTTTAATAATGTATTTTAACCTTAACGTTTTGCTTCCATTGAAATTTTACTTTATACAAAGAGAATTTAAGAAATAAACGTTTGCCAACCAATACAAAAAGTAATCATGAGTACAATTTTTGATCTTGGATGTTGGTTACACAGCTTAGTAATATGGCACCAGTACAAAGCGGCCTGTCAGCTCACGAGGAAGCAGCTATCCTCCACTGCTTGCCTCCCACCTTGAGAGTGGACATGATGACGTCATCACCGGCTGTGAAAGACGGCGAGAACTTCATGAGCGTGGTGACCAGGGTGGCTGTTGTCGGCCACGACCTCGCCACTGATACCAAGGTCACCCTGAGCCTGATAATGAAGAGGCCGCCGGAGTCCGCGGAGAGGCGGGCGTTGTTCCTCTGCGACGCGGCGTTCCACAACGAGGCGGCGTTCTACGGCGAGGTGGCGCCGGGACTGGGCGAGCTGCCGGTCCCGCCGTGCCTGCTGGCCTCCCGTGACGTCATCGTGCTCAGGGACCTGCGTCAGGACGGCTTCACCATGGCGGACCGCCGCGCCGGCCTGGTCCTGGACCACTGTCTCCTCGTTATGAAGGTAGGGAATCTATTTAAAGAATACATTTCACATCAAATGTTTGTCTAAATTTAGCGATTTGTGGCTTTTGACACCCTGTACTAATATGAGTCAGGGGAGGCAGCTGTAGGCCATGTAGTGTTATGGGCTCCCAGCTCACTTTGTGGTTGATACAGGTATAAATGATCATTTGCCTTTATGTTACAAAAATACATAATTATTTTACAAATACAAAAGACTTTAACAATGCATTGAAGACTGAAGTCACATTGATGTTGGCTTCCATAAACATAACACGTTTTCAAACTTGAATATATCAAGGGCAGCGTTTCGTAAATTTCAAAATTTTAAATTTTCAAATTTTTAAAATTGTTGTAATACTTCAAAGAGTACTATTTGTTTCCAGGAGCTGGGAAGATTCCATGCAATGTCACACGAGATGAAGAAAAACAATCCCCTACAATTTTCAAAAATAGTGACTAAATTTAAAGAGGTCTTCATCAGCAAGGAGAACCTTATCCTACCGGCGAGCGTAGACAACTGCATCAGCATGGCTCTCAAGGCAGCCGAGCGTCTCGACCTTCCTGTTATCTCCACATTGAAGTCCATCCTAGGGAAAGGCTTGAGTGCTCTCACACCTCACGTGGTTCCTCAGGAGCCCACGGCCGTCATCTGCCACGGAGACCTCTGGAGCAACAACCTCCTTTTCCGCTACCTGGAAGGATTTACATGTCCCACCGAGGTTTGTTTCTTGGACATGCAAGGCTGCAGGTACGCCTCCCCGGCCCTCGACATCCTCTACTTTCTGTTCACCAGCGGCGCTCCTGCTTGCCATTTCCGTCGGTTGATCTCTGCCTATCACCGTTCTCTGGGAGATCATATCTCTTTCGATGATGTGATGAATGAAGTTAGAAAACATGCTGTGTTCGGGCTGGTGATGTCTCTAATGGTCTTGCCGGTTATTACGGCTGATGACGTCACTATCAACCTTGATGACGTCACTCAGGAAAGTCTCCTTGACTTTCAAGCCAAGTTGGAGGAAAGCATGTTTAATGAAAGTTACAGAATGAGAGTGAATGACATTTTCAACTTGGTAACTAAAGAAAATCTTGTTTAACTGCTTTATACTGTCTAGTTTTGATTACTTACATTTATGGCATTTGTAGTGATATAAAATAGTTATAGCTTAATCAAAAAACAGGATTTATGGCTCGAGTCATTGTACCTGAAAAGCCCTTAATGGGGTGAGTAACTTTTTTTTCGGAATACAATTAATATTATTGTGATAGTGAGAGTACCTTAAGGCAACTTGTACCTTATGAGTCGTTGTACCTGCACTTCTTATTTTATATAACATGTTTTTAGCGTTTTATCAATGGTGCTATCTACTACAAAATATTAATAATAAAAATTAACTACAGTTTGTCTTAAACTAAATAATAACAATTTACAAGTCATGTGTAGGATTGCGGATTTTGACTTTACAGATTACAGAACAAACTGAAAAGAAGATAATAAGTCTTGGGTATTTTTTTTGTGAATAGCAATAAGCAATACTTTTCTACGCATGTCTTTTAGCCATAAATTAAACAAACTGAAACGCATATTTCTTTCAAGTTATTTTGTACTACAGTCATTTCATTTCCCTTGACCTAATGTCAAAATCTGCCACGTTCAATATTATTAGTATTAGTAGTCTCAGTAGTCTGGTTAGTTTAAAAATTGAGTTATTGTAATTTTTAACAAATATACTTATTCAAATGTTTACAATATTGTTGTAATAATTCTTTGTTAATGTTGGGCTACGAATGTAAAACAGCAAACAACTGTGTTAACAAACAAAACATGTTAAAAACTTTAGTTCCTAGTTTCTATGTTACTACATTTCATATTATATAGAACTATTGTGATATTTTTTCTTATGAGGAAACCTCAGTAACTAATAAATGATTATGAATAGTATTGTACGTCTCTGTTTCCCTTGTATATTATTTCACATAACCTAATAATACGTGGTATATTTTTAAATAGAATGCAACATTTTAGTTACAATCATGTTGCTAAAGATCCAAACTACTCATGGAAAAATATAAAATATTCAGCTAGTTTATATAAATAAAATGTCATGTAGTACAAACACACGTCCTGCTTTGTGAGATTGTTGAGATGAATATAAGTTTCACTTACGTTGTAATGAAATAAAGAAACATATTCAGCTACATAAAACATACACAGTTGATATTCTTTTCATCTCAATTTGAACAGTATTGTAAAGTCATTACCATTTTTCTATTCTAATTTAATTGTGATAAACAGATACCTTTTATTAGGATTTCCAGTCGTAATATTATCTTAAGAATTAATATGAAGACTCCTGGCTAATAGGAAAATTTATCGTGACTTTATATAAATAATCAATCATGTAACTAAAGTACATGAGGTTAGCAGTGTTCGATCAAGTGCCAGTGCAACATTTCTAAAAATAAACTAAGAAAATATACTTTTAATAATTAATAAGTCTACACACCCATCTTGCTCCTGAACCAGAATCAAAAGGTATCTAACCTCGTAGACGTTTTCAGTACTAGAGTTAAAAGACTCGTATAAAACAATTTTTTATGATTATTATTTTTAATGGACTTCCCTTCCTGACACATAAAATATGTTTTTCCTACCGAATCCTCACGTTCATAAATTTCTCATCCATTTACTGGATTGTGAAGGGAAATGTATTCCTTTAAAACTCTACTAAAAGTATTGACGTTACATTGTTTTTTCCCCCAAAGCATAACATATCATAATCATATATAAAAAATCCAAAAAATATATGACCAGCCTTAAACTTTCAAGGAAGATAAAAGGCTCTATAGACCATAAATAACATGAGTTAATGTAGTTCGCATGTGTTAGCATCATCGGCAACTTACATCAGTGATAGAGTGTAAAAATGAAAAACTCGTTGGATGAACAGTTTTGGTACGATTAATACACTAAAAACTATGAAATCCTACATCAAGATTTTTTTTTTATAATTACATATGTGAGAAATCAGGTTTACGAATAATAAAATATAAAAGTTTCACCTTTAATGAATAAAGATATATTTTACTGACAAGACGTTTCAACTGATATAAAATGAAATTTGTGTGACTCAGTTCACTGCTTGAAATTATCAATTATACAATTAATTTTTACTATAGTTATAATCTATAGCTTGAGTCTTGAAATATTAATAATTATATTGTACTTTTGCAAGCTATGGAACCGCAAGGAAACCAGACTACAGAATTTGTATAGTACAAAATTATAGCTAACCAAATGGAAAAACGGCGAATTCATCAAAAGTTATATCAGAGCCAAAACAGTACCGAAGTATCAAAAGGTGTGTGTGACATTTTTGTGGTCGGTTACCTTATCGAGCAGTCAGTTTGAAAACCTTGGGTCCAGTTAGCTACTTTCTTCAACCAGCGTGAAAGTTTATAGACAGTGAAATTGTGCAAAATCCTATTGCTTTTTGCAGCGTTGGTTCTTATACAAATCAAAGCAATTAACGACATATTTAGGGGTCCGAACTATTATAGGATCTAAACAGTAATTGGTTCATTGCTTCTTTGAACTAAACAAAAACTGCAGATGAAGTACTAATTAATATTATCACACCTTGGCCGTTTATGGATAGTTAAACTTCTGTGATTAGTTCCACACTCCTACTGCGTTGTGTGGGATGGTCAAGGAGTTTATTCCAGATCTCTAGCGCCCAAAGAATTAGAATCGCCTGTACATATTAACATCGTTGCGTATGGGAGCCAAAAACTGCCTCAACAACTTCAAACCGCCACGAAGAAACATTCAGAAAAAAATTCAATGTATACGACTTCATTGCAATGAACAAATTAAGTATATCCCTAAAATAAATAGGGCTCGGCCGGGATTTGAACCCGGGACCTCTCGCACCCTAAGCGAGAATCATACCCCTAGACCACCGAGCCATACTTCTAGTGAAAGTATAAATGTTATATCAATGTTATCAGCAATATCTAGAACAAATACTTGGTGCTGCAAGGCTTCGTTGCTGTAAATTTTAGTGAGATTTTCTATCCTAAATGAAATGACACATCTTTATACAAACAGTATATTACCTCCTGTACACTCTGTAAATTCAAAGATAATACGTTTAGAAGAATTTGAAATCCAAGTCCATGAGGATTATTCTCACCGTAACATTTATGCTCGATTTATTGTTGTAGGAAATATAATAGTTTGAACTTTATTGGACAAAATTTGCAAAGTGCAACAAATATTATTAAAAATAGATTTAACGAAAATCAAAATGTAATCACTATTAATTCTTTACATATTTTCTTTACATATGTGAATAGCGTGTTCGTATTATCGTTCTGTAATCATAAACTGCAGTTTTAGGATAAAAACGGTATGTATTTTGCGTGAAAAGCGTCTTTCTCGCTTTAGCTGAAACAGACAGCAAAGAGCAAAAGTAATCGCAATAGCTTAGCTCAAGCAAGGGAGCCTACGCTCCTTATTATATAAATATTTTATGATTTCGCAAGGAAATCTTTAAACGAACACTCATAATGGGAAAGTTGTGAAATTATATTTCATCTTTATTTTAAACCCCAAAACTCACAGATTAGGCCTATATGAATCCAAAATCAGCCAGAACATTGCTGGTTCATAGTTGAATTTCCCTCAAATTGAGACAAAAATACTCAGGAGGAGTGGAAGAACGATTAAACAGGGAGGTCAATATTTCCAAAAGACCCTCCCTTCTCCCAGAAGCAAGTTCAACAGCCAGACAAGGTTGTGCCGATCATCTTGTGAGGTGAACGACTCATACTGGTAAAATCCGGCTTTTTGCTCAGAGTAATCTGTATTGTTAGCATTTACCTCGCAGCAGATATTACGGCCAAGGTCAACTAGTGGCCTCTACAATGATAAGTGTGTCAGTCGGACGAGTGACGTCACAGATAAGTGGTTAATGACCTGAAGCTTTACTCTGTTCACGTTATCTCTAGAGTGTTATAGGCTTATCTCAATGCAAAAGATACCTACGTTATTGAGTCACCAAATGGAGTCAATAGCTGATAAGGAGGAAGGTAAAGATGAGTGAGGCTTAGTTAGTGTTGTTTTTAAGAATAAAAAAATATGTTCTCCATTTATAAATGCATCCAGTTATAATTGCACATGTTATGAGTAAAACAAAACTACTGCATCTTAAAAACCTTGTCAGTACTCATTGAAATAACTACTTGTACATCTACTTGTGCATCTTAAAAACCTTGTCAGTGTTCATTGAAAAAAAAGAAATCAAATTCATTCATTTTGGAGAAAATTTAGGTTATTCGAGGTAGCCTGCTTGGAGGTTCCTTTCCAATAAAATAACCAAAATAAATTTTTAACAATCCAACACAAAAATTACATGCGGAAAACACTTAACCAAATCTATGGTTTGAAACTTTCAAACAGCTCTTTGCTAATACCAGGCACCTCCCCAACGGCCATCAAGACTTAGCGGAGTCATTCATAGTCTTCTAGTCCCTCTTTGACGGGAAAAATAACATGGGACGTAAGAGGAAACAAAAAAATCTACTATTGTTAAGATTGAAACTTCGAGAACTCTTTTACTGCATTTATTAAAATGTTAGGTATAATTATAATAGTTTCCATATGATGAAAGTTTTTAGAGATCAATATAAATATGGCTTTTGAGAGTTGAGTTAATGAATCTTGTGTGCTTTTGGTGGGCAAGTTAAAATAGACCTATAATAATTTGTTCATAAATATTTTTGGCAATATTTTTATATGAATGATACACCGAGCCAATCAAAACAGACCCACCAAAAAGACACCCCCCCCCCCCCTTTCCTTTTAGTAGGAGGGAAGGGGGAAGGAAGTTTACACATAGTAAAATTTTGTAATGGAGATAAGAAATGCATTTAGATTTACTAACAAGAAGTATTAATATTAAATACTGTGAAGGTTTTGTTAAAGAGTATTTGGGGAATGTTTTGTTACTGGAGACAGTTTACATGGAAATTAAAATACTTCACTAGTTATAAAACATAATTTTCCTCATTGCCTTTTGTAATTATAGCTGATTTATTGTTAGTTTTAACTACTGTTACTATTTAACTGCTACAAATTATAAGATTTAATTCACGTTTATTATCTATATCCTTGCAAGTAGCTTCCAATGCAGAATTGTTTTACCTACTAAATATGTATGTTTGTGCAGCCCAGGAGTCAATTACTACACATTTCAAATATCCGAATGACATCTTCTATTAAGACTAGACATGCATGGATACATTGATGACACACAAAAAAGCTTTATTAGTTCTCCATTTATTTTAAAAACTTACATTATTAATGATAAATACAAATGATTATTTCATACTTAAATGTGTTTTTAGATTTTAATGAAATACATCGGAAAAATGATAGTAATTGTAATTTTAAGATCAACAGCATTACAGTCCAATAAACATGGTATATAATTGGAGAGATATTTTTATATAAACGCACATAATTTAAGGTCATATTGATTGTGTCTCTTACTCTCAACAACCAAACTTTCACTATTTAAGAGAAAGCTGTTTTTTTGCATTATTCGTCTCGTCTTTTATCTCTCGCATTACTCAATGAGACGGTAGCACATGAATGGCTATTGCAAACAGCACGTCATTAGGGCTTGTATTATTGTCGATAAATATCTCCCTTCAGCGAGCACCTCTGTTTCATGTTGAATATCTTTACTGCGTTTAGGCACGCAATCAGAACCGTTGAAAAGAATCACCCACAGTCTTCTTAACAAAAAATAGTTCGTTATTCCCTTTTGACCATATTTTACTAGAATCCCGATTTCTAAGTAAAGTATTGACATCCTGTATACAATTGTCATATTTTCAGGTTTGAAGTTTGAATAGTGAACTAATTGTTCCTAAAAAACAAGAACAATTTAATTAATTTTACTTCTTTGGCAGTACAATGTAAAGCTCATGGCATCTAAAATATAGGTCGTGCTGTTTAACGATGAGAAGGAAATATTTCCCTCGAGTGGAGGTACAATCAGATCAAAGTAGAAGTTTCCTTCGTGGTGATGATTTGTTTACTCGCGAAATTGAACAGTTGCCTCCATTGTTGCTTTTTGTTTTATTATTTATTTTGTTTCCACAAGGCAGTACACTATATCGATATTTGATACAGTGTCCACTGTAAACATTATACACCTATAATATGTAAACGCATAACCTAATATTTGCACAGTATTGTAATTTCAATAATCTATTGACCAGACGAAAATACATAGGTGTTTAAAAGATTAGTAACCATCTAATTATGCGAAGATTTTTTATTTTTTTTGGGTTTTTGTAATGTTGAACATAATAAAATAGACTACATTAATACTATTTCTGAGATAAAATCAAAACGTTGAAGTAAGCTGTTTTATTTTTCGAGCAGGAATTCAGGGTTATTTTATGTTTACATATACATATTTAAAACCTTTATTTAAAGAAAATGTAATAAACAACAATTAGTTTTCTTATGTAGGCGATTTTAGTTTTATATTTATATACGACTTTTTCATGACATTGCAATTTGCATGATGACATAAATTAAATGTATTTTAATAAACGCGGCGCCGCTCAGATATTGAGGTAAAGTAGGAGTAACATCGTCTAGTCAGCGAATGCAGACTTGTTTCATCAAAAGAGCTAAGCCCTCCTGAGCCTATCCGATCACTCGCTGACAACGGAAATGCCTGCAGTTTTGCAAGAAAGTAGGTTGCTTACTATGAGTGTTTTGGAAATTCTTCGAGTTACTATCTCTTGCATTATGAATAACCAGGGTCTTTGTATGATTACACAAGCACAAATCCGCGATTGCTTCAATTGAAATTATAGGAATTTTTTAATTAAATGTTACTTTGCAATGTGTATTTTTATGAATTCAAAAATGGACTTAACCCTTTAAATCATATTTTATATCTGTGTTTTAAGCGTCCATTACTCCCTTAAGGTCCCGCTGGTGGCTCCAATCCAGGTTGAATTGAAAAGGTGTAACGTATCCTCTTAATGTTTCCATCAAGATAGAAACATTTTATGTATTGGCACCATTTTCCAAAGCAATAAAATTTTGAAATTTAGTCATAGAAATACCTAGTAAAATTTTCTAATGAATCCATTGCTGAATTCATAAAATTAGCCTTCTTTTATTTTTTAATAAAAAAGAACATCATTGTCACTTTTCAGTGGTCTGAACTCAGAACTTTCTTTCGCAGAGAGAACTCAGAGAGAGCTCGCCACGAATGAAATATATAGCTCGGTTGAACCTTACAAACTTGAAGAGACAAATGCACATTTGGACACTTAAGATAGCAATAACTGAGAAGGAAATAACAGGTAAATAGAAAAAAATGACAAAAGTCTAAAAAGAGACGCATTAGAATACAGCAGATGTTTAGTTGTATTAAATAAAACACCTACATTTCATCTAACAATACTTTAATTTTCTGAAAACCATTCTTATTAGGCTTCACAATAACTTTCACGAACGTGATATATTGGCATTCTACGTTGCAATATTCAGAATAAGCTTTTTACCAAAGATATAAGTGTTAAGTAATATTTTAAAACATGTTTAGGAATATGTAGCTTAATGTAAACAGTTTTAACTAAAGATTTTTAGATCAACAGTTGACTTTTCAGATTAGCAGAGCACGTGGAAGGGCAAATTGTTTTTCGACGGAGTGACCTAGTGACCCATTGGGCGGACTTTCTCCCTTATTTTGGAGGAATAGATTCAAAAGTTTTAAGCCTCAAAGTCTTCACTGCCAGTGCTTGGAATTTCAATTTTGCTTCCTCACTCGATCTCTCTCCTCATCTCAGCACAATGTCTGAAAATCAACCATGCGACAATATGTACTATACAGCATGCAATGTAGAGATTATACGTGTTCTATGTGAGTCGTAATGTAGATATGAAATGTTTTACTCGTCTGGAAGGGATCAATATACAAATTTCTTTTACAACATTTTGATTTATTGTGCAAAATGTGGATCTAAAAGACATTTAAAACGTTAAGACATTTGGGAATTAAATCCCCTAAATGTTATACCATATGAAACCTCCATGTACGGTTCTTTACCCACAACGAATTTATTCAAGAGATCATAGAAAGTAATATGTAATCTAAATTTTAATGAAATCAGTCAACTAGACTACTAAATTGTCAAAACACCCTTTGTGATAAGGACACTACATACACTGTTGCCATAGCTCTGTTGCCATAGCTCTCTGTTTTAACTATGTTTTTTTCCCAGGTTATCCTGGCTGTGTGTTACTAATCTTGTTTGATCTAGGGTTTTTCTCCCTAAATACGGGATCAGATTCCAGATCCCGAACCGTTGGAAAAATAGTTTTTTACTAATCAGTGAAGGCAACTGTACCCAAAAATTAAAATCAAAACGTAAAATTGCCATCACCAACAATGAATTTCAAACAAAAAACAACCCTATTATTATTAATGTTATAGTACTGGAAGTGGCTCAAAGTCTTGTAAGATTATTTTCTTTTATAGAATACGTAATAAATTGAGGTCAGAGTTTACAATTCGCTGTTTGTCCACCTGAATTTCCAAATTCATGGCACGAAAACCTAATATGAGATTAATGCTCCTTTTTTTTATCATGAGCTTGTTTAAACAGCTCGTAGACTAGTGAGAGTGCTCCTACAGAATTTGGAAATTGTTGCTTCGACAGATACAATATTACTATTTCAATATTTGAGTACCAGAACATTTTATTATACATCATAATCAGAACGGGTGTTGTTTTGGCATCTACGAACCCTAAAACAAAATGTCTAATAATGGTTCCTGCTCTCAGTCATAATGTCCGGATTATGTCAATCAATACTCATTAGGATTTTCTTTAATTATTTAAAGAGGTTTGAATTTTTCTTAATAACTAGCTTAATATATAGTGTTTTGATTTTTCTTATTTCACTGTTCAAAACTACTATTAAACATTTCCAAGCTGGGTTGAAATACCAATTGAACTTTCTTGATGTAGGTATTAAAATGTATATAAAAGGAGACTATTTATGATTTTAAGAAACCCTTAAAAAGTGTTTTCTAATTGTTACTAGTTAAATAGGTATAAACTAATCATGTGTACTACTTAGAAACTCAAAAAAGGTATTCATAGTTAATATTAGATGACATTGTATACTACCACAAATATCAGCCATAAATTTATTTCTATCGTAGATAATTAAGTTACCCTCGGTTTCTAGATCTTAGGTGGATAACTCAACCTTATACATTTGTGAAAATTTATGAAGCTACAAACAACTTATCTGTATATTTAGATTTTGAGCCTTGAAATTAGTTTTTTTTGAGTTTGTGAGATTCGTTATAATCAATTGAGCTCTAGCTATAACAAATTACAAGAAGAAAGGATAGATAAGATCAAATTAAATGCTTTGATCTAAAGTGGTAGCTCCTACACAAAATTATTATTTTTAAATTAAACTGAAAACAATAAAAAAAATTAATCAAATTCTTCCACTTATAAAAAATGTATAATTATATCACAAAGAAAAAATCAGATTGAATCTTAAAATTTTTTATTGTTTTACTCATGTGTTAAAAATACATGAAACTCACAGCCTTAGAAAATCCGTTTCGATTAGACACTAGTGCAGTTTACACCAAACTCTTATTGGAAAAAAAATATTAAAATCAAGCGCTGTGATCGCAAGCCGCAGCTCGACTGGTCGCTCCGGGGAGAGAGGCCTGTCTCTCCAGGCACTGAGCAAACATCCTTGGCCGACTTAGGTGTTACTCCCTCAGGCAACTCTAGAGGTTATCTCTCTAATTTACAGCTTGTGGTTCCATCCGTTCCCTCAACCAACAAGGAGTTTTGTAGATCTGTAAACAATTGAAACATTAAGAGCTTAATTGGGTTTTCTTCATAATTCTCCCATTTTAATGTGATAAAGAATGTTTGTCATTTAATTTGGTTTTATCTAGGGTTTACGTATGAGTGAAATATCATAACAATGGATTTTTGTTCAACGATCTGATTGCAAAGCTTTACTGGTTGAGGGATTACTTTAACTAAAAAATACTTTGGTACAGCCGGATGAGAGACCCCTTAAAAGCTCATTGGCTGACTGGTTTATAATAGTGTAGAGATCATCGTTGCTAGTTGTTATAAAACGGATACCTGCTGGAAAGAGTTAACCAACAAAGAGTGATGGTCTACTAAACCTAAAGATGAGATGAGGGACATTGAGATTGCATCCTTCCATAGTGGCCTGACTGATAAAGGATATTCTGTATTTCAAAATTCAAATTCAGATTTCGCTGTACAGATTTTCATGCGTGATATTCAAGAAAAAAGACTGAATCTCGACTCCATCGTTAATGTCCTTAAGAATTATATCCTCTTTCAGATGATCGAATGATGCTCCTATAGAATAAATACTTTAGGAAAATCCTGAGCCGCCAGACTGCATTTAAAATAAAATAAACAGTTGTTTTAATTTAATAAGAAAAGACTTTTTTGTTTTCAAACTTAAGAATAAGTTTCGCCGCTACATTCCGTTGCATATTCTATGGGCGACATAAGAGGTTAGAGGCAAAAGTTTATCTATTATATTTTAAAGATTTTTTCAAAATCATCTAATAAAACAAATTAAAGTATTGAAAACATATTCTACAATGAAAAGAAAATGAATAAAACATTGAGGAATACAATGTCGCCGAGTTTGACTAGTTAAAGGTGCATTTGTAACAAACTTATACAGGCAAAGAAATGTTAACAACTATTGACCTCTTCAACATTATAGTTCTAATCAGTAAAAAGTTATGGAAATCACGAGAAAAGTTTATGAAACTTTTTGATTTTATTTACATAATGGATTTGATATCACAGTGGTTGAGGGAAGATGCAGAGATTGACCTTTTTTCTAGAGAGACATGCAATGATAACACTTAAGATACACAGTGCTGTGGTTGTAACATAATGATTCACCTTAAACAAGTTATCATGTAACATTTACTATCAACACAACGTTAGTGATCAAAATAAGTATAGAAATAATTATCAATTTTACATATGCCTGTGAATTATATGTACTATATATGCCTTTTGTATATGTCATATGCTTTGTTATATGACTCGTATTATTTTTTATTACTGTATCAGTACTTTTATCCCGTTCTTTTATCTTAAACGATGTTAGTTTTTTTATTTGCTATTTAATTATATTTCCCAGGGTAAGACATATGGTTATCTCAACTAGTAAAAACACAAATCGTTTCTGATATCAATTATTAACAATAATTAATCAACTCATTTTAAGGCCGGTTGAAATAATATTCTGTACCGCTAAAGCACAAAATTTAATGAGTTTATATTATATCTTTTAACCATTTATATTGATCAATTTATATCGTAGAATAAATGTTGACCGATTCTTTGTCTTCTCTAAATCATCATTTGATGAGCCTTCCTGTAAATTTATATTTACAATTGAGCTGAAACCCACAACTACTTGCGGTTTGAGTGGCTGCTCAGAGGATCTTCGACACATTTAATTCTATTCTGAAATTTCGTTGGACACCAGTAAGGCGCTGCAATAATCTTCTTCTAAGACAATAAAGAAACAGCACAAATCGTTTCGAAATACTTCCTAGACTTTAAAGTATTTGTGATACTATTGATTCTGTATCTACTTTAAATCAGCTAACTATGAAATTCACAAATACAAACAAAAATTAAGTTTCCTTCCGTCGGTAGGCCTACCTTTTTGAATGGTCTTATAAAGTTACCATATATACAAGGTGACAACAGACATGTGGATTTGAATCGGAAATATAATTGATTTATATCAAGCTTTAGATTTAGGAATAATGATGGTTCAGTCTAAATTGTGCCAGCACCAAATTAGAAATACACTGTTATAGTTACTGTAATTTACGTACATCACTTTTACAAAATGGTTTTATATAAAATTAACAACAACCATCAACAAAACATTGGGGCTCGGCCGGGATTTGAACCCGGGACCTCTCGCACCCTAAGCGAGAATCATACCCCTAGACCACCGAGCCGTTTGTGTTATTAAGTTACTTAACATATTTGGCCCGGGTCCAGCAGGGAAAGTCGGTTTTACCGTCTAAAAGCCGTCTGGTGCAGCGACTTTGATGGCCCCGATGTGCCCAATCTGGGCGAGGTATTCGGAGCTGAACCGTTAAATAGCCGAGACAAAGTGGCATGCGATTTGTGGCTTGTTATTTTTTTGGTGGCTGGTTTTTCTTAATGATATTTACGACCACGTAAAATATTATGTATTATTTCTTGATATATTTGTTGTAAACATTTAAAAGATATAACTAGTTCTTTAGTCAGGTATATTCCTGTTGTTGTTTTAATATTGTCATTGCACTACCATGTAAGTAGAGGCTTTGTGGTGATTAACAAGGACAACAATTTATTTTGGCATAAGTATTTGAATATTTTATTAACAGAGGGGATAGTTTGTCACAATCAGTTTCCTTAAAAGAATTATTCAGAATAATTTATATATATATATCTGTTAATAATATTCAGCTACACAGCGCTCCTAGCGCAGTTCAGTTTTGTTTAATCATGAATGGGCATAAAACCTCCATGTAAGTAAAGAACATAAATAATTCTGTAAACATTTATTTGAAAGAATATATGATGAAAATGCTTTCTAATATTTCATTTTGAGTTGTCAGTCTTTCTGCTATCACCAGAGTCATGTCATGGAGGCTACTACTGTATATGACTCTCATTTTCTAAAGCACATTGCTGTTATATCGGTCTAAAACACACACCCCCATAAAAAATATGATATTAAAAAACTCCTTATTCCATTCTAAGCTTACAACCTTGTTTCATAACAAATAAAAAATTAATTTTTTTTTATAATAACATTTTTTAAATTATTTATCTGATGTAAAATATTATGTTAAACAAGTATCATCTATATCTTTTTTATAAAATGTATTTACTATCTAGAAAAAACATCATTACTAAGACATCTGTTTATAACTTTTGTTCGTATCAAGTGGTTGATCAAAGGCTATTTTAAAGATCCAAATTCCATTAGTCCGGAAAGTTAATGATATTTTCATGATGCATGGACGTTTTTATAACAATAATTCACTAACGGCTGTTTAGTGTTAGAATGTTAAAAACATTCCTTAATGATTGCATGACGTTTCCAATAACAAGTAGGCATTAGACAAATTAATTATACATTTTCCAACTATTGTTGATGTAAGACCCTGACACTCTACTTTTACTAGTAGAGTATACTATAAATCTAGAATACTATAGTATACTAGAATACTACAACAGAATAAAAAGTCAGAGTACTAGAGTAGAATAAAAAATTGTGCTGTTAAACACAGTAATTTAATGTATCACTGATGTATATCTAAGCTAGACATAACACTGAAAATGGTCCTGTGAAATGCCATCCTTCTGATTTACAAATTTTCACTTCACAAACATTTTTGAGATCATAATTTGGAGAAAAAAATAACTAAACGTTTATTAAAATAGTTTTTAAATGGTTTGAATAGAGTCTTAGAAAATTGCAATACAAAACAGTGCTCTTGAGATTTTTTAAAGGATTATTTCTGCTACATACATCTAATTTACTAGGGCGGCTCGCACATAACAACTGAGACATAGTTATCTGACATGTACATGTGTAAATGCATGTTCATACTCTCTAATATAGAAAGTAAACATAGCGTAACTGCGGTATACCGTTTTACACGTATGCAATGTTTTAACAAATAAATAAAACAATAATTAATTAACAAATTCAAAATTTTATTTTTAAACTAACAGTTTTTCATTTATGATTAGTTGAAACAGGCCATTGACCCGCTGCTTGTACTGGTCGTTGATCATTTCACTCTCCACCTCGTTTTGAACGTCCGAGAGAGTCTCATGATTGACTTTGTCAAGGTCAAACGTAACCTTCTCAGCCGACACCATCGGAAGCATGAGAAGAGACATGACTAGTCCGTAGTCCAGTCGTTGTTTCACCTCACACATGATGTCGTCTAATGTAGGAACTGTGGCAGATGGAGCGAGTTTGGCAAGATGGTCTTTTAAGGAACTTTGATATGAGGATACTAGGGATAGGAAATGATTTTTCAACACATCAGAAGATGCGCTGGAGAATACAAAATAGACGATGTCCAAAGCTGGTGAAGCATACCTACATCCCTGTAGGTCTACAAATGCAACATCGGTAGGTGTCTCGTTGTTGTTGGTGTAGTGGAACAGAATGTTATTGCTATGAAAGTCCCCGTGGCAGATGACAGCCAGGGGCTCCACGGGGATCACATGTGGTGTAAGTATCTCAATACCTTTCCCTCGAAGGTTGTTAAGTCTCTCGATGACTGAGTTGCATGTGATTTTCGAAGCTTTGATAGCCATGTCAATGCAGTGGTCGATACAGCCGATCAGTATCGTGTTTCCTTTGTGAATGAACACTTCGTTAATTGAAGAGCTCAGCTTGTTAAACTTCTGTGGTTGCAGATGTTTCATTGCGTATGATGAAGCATGGTATCTTCCAAGTCCCTGAAATCAGATTGGTTAGTTTTAATGTAATTTCTCATGCGTTGTCATTATGGCTACTTTGTTGTAATTACATGATCATCACTAAGGTATGATAAATATTTAGGTACGAATACTGTTTACATCGATGTAAATGTTGTAACGGTCGAAGGAAAAGTTATGGCTGTCTTTAAGTGAACATATTCGGTTACAATCCAGGGGAGGTTGAGCTTGACGGCAAGGTGTATTCATAGAAATGGTAACCCACATTCACATTTGCTAAGCCTTGGAATGCCTGAGAATTGGGTAGATCCCTGCCCAGCCAGTCTAAGCTTGATCCAATCTGTTTTACATCTCCCTCATCCGTTTTCCTTACAGTTTGTCTGTGTGCATCTACCAAAACCTTTGCTTCAGCCTTAGGGGACGTAAAGTTAGATTAGTATATTTTCTGGCTGCCAGTACAAGAAGTCTGAAAAAGGATGAAGTGCTCTCATGACTTTCTTCTGGGGATAATAACAAGAATGATCCACCTCTATAAAAACCATAATGTTTTCTTTGGAGTGTGTCTCCAGAGAGTCCTCTCGACCAGCAATGATAAATGGTAGAAAGTAAAAGATATAAATAATATTATAATAAGTCTTACGAACAGTAACGTGTTTAGTTCATCTCTGCACTCGCCTTCATAACGAGGAGACAGTGGTCCAGGGCCAGGCCGGCGCGGCGGTCCGCCATGGTGAAGCCGTCCTGACGCAGGTCCCTGAGCACGATGACGTCACGGGAGGCCAGCAGGCACGGCGGGACCGGCAGCTCGCCCAGTCCCGGCGCCACCTCGCCGTAGAACGCCGCCTCGTTGTGGAACGCCGCGTCGCAGAGGAACAACGCCCGCCTCTCCGCGGACTCCGGCGGCCTCTTCATTATCAGGCTCAGGGTGACCTTGGTATCAGTGGCGAGGTCGTGGCCGACGACAGCCACCCTGGTCACTGTGCTCATCATGTTCTCGCCGACTCCTATTGCAGGGGTTCCAGACATGGAGTGGACGGTTAGTGTAGGGTGTTTCTGCTGTATGGCTCGGCGAAGCACTTCTCCGTCAGGTGGCGAGAGATTTTGTAGTACTGGTAACATCCCTGAAGGACAGAACGGATTATTACCTTTCAAAAAAAATAAAAAAAAAATAAAAAATCTTTCTTAGTGCAATTCCCCTGAATTAGAGAATTTATCGAAATCTCTTAGAGGAAAATCTGTAGTCTAAAGTCAATTAATTTAGTTGAGTCTTCAGTGAAGAAAGGTCGCAAATCAAGCGACCTGAAAAGTGCTGGTGGCCCAACAGCTCCATTTGACTTGTGAACTCCGGGGGCGCCTCCCACACCTAGGCTCAGGTCCAGGCGGCATCTTAACTGGCTACTTAAACTATTTGATGATTGGTTGACAACCCAGACCTCTACATGCCAAGCCACGGCACTATCATAGTAGACAGCACTAAAAACTATACTTTGAAGTTCATGAAAATAGCGTTAATTGAGAAAAACAGTTGAGAGGATCCGCCACTATCGCCAAATTTTAAAGATTTAGTTTTTTAGTGTTTTTATTGGATTATTTTTACGATTATCTGTCCAATTTAAAGGTTTGAATTAAGAAACTGTTTTTAATGTCAAAAGTCTTAGTTTTGTGTTATATTTGAGTTTTAATAAATGTTTATACGTATAATAACTTGTTTACTAGGCGACTAAGGCCAAGTTATCTTTTTAATCATGGTGTGATAAGAAAAGATTCTGTTCACGGAATAGATCTTAGCTCGAAAAATAAAGATTTTGAAGGGGTTTTTTTTCAAAATTTACATTTGCGATGAAAGAAAATTGGTTTTTAAAAGTAAAATATTTAAATTTAGATTAAGAATGCCTATGCACACAAAGCTTACACATGCAGTACAACCAAGATCATGAGGTAAAAATTGTATTATAATAGGTGCAGTCCTTACAGAGTTATTAAAAAGTCTACAAGTTAAATTGGGCTAAAACAAAAATTCGAGAAAACTGCTTGGAAGTTCTCAATAGTCCAATTGTTCGCTTTATTTCTTAATATTTTTAATCCAAATATTGACAGATTATAATAAATTTTACATATGTTCAGAATTAAATAATTAATCCAAAAATTTAACATTTTAAAAAGTCAAAATAGAAAAACACTGCCTCGAAAGTAGTAGATCCCTTAAAACTGTTTATAGGAAGTACTGTACTGTACAAATCAAGGGGGCCCCGCCAGTAGCGTTGTAAGCGAAAACTTTTTCAAAATTTATATTTCTATGCAGTAAGGTTGTAGTGCACTAATGCATTAGTCCTGCATTAGTGCAGGGAATTTTTTTCGTTGATATATCCTATGTTGGCAGCATTAGCTCACGTTGAAAACCACGTGCTGTTAGTCCCGCAGGTGTATCAACGTTGCAAACGACTGTCATTTACAACGTTATTGAAATTTGGAAATCACGTTGTTGTAATAACTTTTTTACTACGTATTAATATTTTAATACTTCACAGTTTGGCTAGATTTATGATTTTATAATTACATATAGCAAATAAAACATTTATCCATCGTTACATCGGCCAAAGTCGGCAACAACGTTGCAAACGACTGTCATTTACAGCCTTATTGCAATAATTAAAATCATGTTTTTTGTAATAACGGTTTTACCAGGTGAGATAAAATTATAATACTTTACTGTTTGGCTAGCTTGATGTTATCATAATTGTATATATCCAATTAAAACATGTATCAATGTATGTATTCCCGATTATTTCCCGATATTTGTTTTTGTTCTAATTCCTGAAGATTGTACTCTATGTCACTTACAACGTTACTGACTGGACCCCTTCAGTTATGTTAAAATATTTTATGTTGACTGTTGGTCAGTATTAAGAAATAAAACTTAAATTGACATAATTTTAGGGTTTGAAAAGAAATGAAATATTTACTATCGCCATGTACCAAGTACAATGTACATAATTCATATGGTTTGCATAAATTTAATTTATCACTATCCCCTTTACCTAATGAAATCCTAAGCTACTAAACAAAAGAATATTTTAAACCTTGAATAATAAAATGATAGACGAATGAGTTGTTCATAACACAAGGTGTATAAAAATAAAACTTTTTTTTTGATAATGTACACGTTATAACTTTAATTAATGAATTTTAAAATAAATTTCCAACATCGTATTGCTTACTACTAATAGACATGAGCTCACCCTACCTTTACCGAAGAGATCCACTGCGATACTGATAACTAGAGGTGTTGAGGTTAGCGCGAGATAACAGCTGTGCAGGTACTGAGTTCCCGCCAAATCTGTCTACACTTATAAACAGCTGATGGCCTTGGCGGGCGCGGGTCAATGGAGCCTCAAGTGAGGCAGGCGCTCTCACTAGGTACTCAAAGTAAAGGTTGACGACCTCAGGAGCTTGTTGTGAGGACTCTGACCCAGTGACACTTATAATTAGTTCACTCTGCACTGAAACTCTTGAGAATAATCGATAACTCGAGTTTTAATAATCAAATATATAAAGACATGTCGTTACTTAGACTGTTTTGCTTTTGGTCCTTTTAATGGCTACGCTCTAGAGTCCTTCAAAGGCCAATAGAAATGTTATGGAAGAAAAAACAAAATTGATGTAGAACAGGTGATTATAAACAGAGGTATCTTCTTATGTTGCGCTCAGCTGGTGTCGAGGACTTATAAAAAATAGTTCACCATTAACGCTACGAGAGAGCAGCACCGTCGCTGCCCTCTCCTAATTTAACTTAACTGTAGCTAGTAACGGGATGTAACTAGGAACTAGTAACTTAACTGTAGCTGGATTTAACTGTAACTAGCAAGCACTTGGGGGCAAATGAAGGCTCATTTAAAAGCGACCTTTGTGTGTTATGTAACACAGTTCCGTTGCAAGCGAAACTGCAGCAGTAATTTAGCTATTAAGACGTTCTTAAATGTTTGCTTATGTATTTGTTGTATGGCCTTAATATGATGAAGAAATTGATAAAAAAATGAAAAAATATACAATTACATTTTAAATTTGCATGGATATTCCCTTATACTTTGAAAACATAAATTAACCTGAGCGCCACTATTATTTTTCCAGTGAGAAAAGGGTGAACCCAATAACGTCTTAAAGCAGGTCTTCGTATAACGAACCAAAAACTTCAAGGGTAGGGACAAATTTAACTCTGGACAAACATAATCATTCAGCAGACGCTGCAATATAGGTGATGATCTGGTGGGCTGTGACCTTGGTGTTTATTGTGGTAGCACAGGAAGCTCTCTGGGAAATGTTAATAGACATGTCAAAATGCACCAGCCTCTGCCACATACCACGAAAACGGATAGTATGACGCCGGCTGGATGTATACTCTTTGTAAGAGAAATTATAAATTTAAAAAAAAATCTACAATAATACCCTACAATAATAACATTCGTCTTCAAACCATTCAAGCTTGAATCTTTCTATCGGTCTTCCAACCAATCGCTAGAATAAATTCCTCCCTCTCTGAAGTTCAATGCCTATTGACCTTGAACATAAACCTATCACGTCCCCAGCAAATGCAACGTGTTAGTTGCTGAATCTGTCCTTACTTAAGACCTCTCCCTTATCAATAACTACCAATCATCTTCTTCCAGTTGTTTTTCTCATAACAATTATTCTAACTCTAACAGTGAGAGGCAGACCCAGGGGCTGCATGGAAGAAGGGAACCACAGGCAGGGCGGGAGTGCGCGTCACCTCCCACCTTGGACAATTTCGTAAAAATGCTGTAATATAAGCGAAAGTGAAATATTAACTGGATATGCAAATCACCAGGTAACTGTTAAAATTCTCATTAGCATTTTGCATGAAGTAAGACCTGGTTTCAAAAAACCATAAAAGGGCTTTCTATTTATCTACAAAAACATCATATGATTTTGAAGGTACAAAAAAAGTTTCTTTGCTAAATTCCAATTTTGCATACTATTGCAGTATTGAACGTATTTTTTATAATTCTTGGAGGGTCATCATGTGTAAAAGAAATTGTTTAGTGCCAAATTTTAAATTAAACACATTGTTACAAAAACCCTTCAGTATTATTATGCCAGCACAGTTGTTTTAAATTTAAGATATTTAATATTTTGTTTTAAAATTAATTAGGATGAACAAAGGAGTACTTTTGTTTAATCAGACGATTAATTTAAGGGCAGTAAATTCATTTGATGTAGAGAAAAATTCCCTTTAATATAGTATGAATCAAAGTTTGACAGATTATATTTCCTAATAAATATCAGTTATATTATTACTTTTCGGTTAAGAAATTAACTTAACAAATTAGTGAATCAAAAGGATATTTTACAAAACCTTGATAAAGACACTCACTTTTGGAAGGATTCATTTTATTTCATGTAAAGGGTGTACTTTAGAATTTCAAGAAACATAAGTTTGTTCAGAAAAATGATTCATAGTAATTTACAACCCCTAAACTCTCCATAAAGTGATTTAGAATAAGACCTCTTGCTCTCCCATATTATTGTTAGTCGAACCTGTCATAACAATCTTACATCTTCCATGTTTCTTCAAAATGATTAAAATTAAAATAATAACTAAAATCCTTTCTCATTTTGAGTTTTGTTTGCCATTAATTTCTTGATAATCATTCTTGGTACGTGTTGTTAAGCACAAATTAACAATAAAACACAAATTTACGTCATACAACACTTTTATTTCACAAACTAACATTACACAAATCAACAGGTAATATATTTCGGCAATCTATGTTGCCATCTTCAGACCTCTTACGTGACAGTCACGTAGGAGGTCTGAAGATGGCAACATAGATTGCCGAAATATATTACCTGTTGATTTGTGTAATGTTAGTTTGTGAAATAAAAGTGTTGTATGACGTAAATTTGTGTTTTATTGTTAATTTTGTTTGCTGACGAATTGAAAACGATAACCTTTTTAAAAGCACAGTTAAATATTCTAAAAGAAATGAAATGCGTGGAGAAGTACAAGGTATTGTGAAAATATTATTTGGTTTCGTCTTTTGGAAAACCATTTTCATACTTAAACATTGATTCAAAAGTAACCTCATGTTGGCTATAAATTATATAGAGAAGGATTATTTTTGAGATAAAAATCTGTCACAGTAGTATATAAGTGTAATATCAGAACTCTGAAAGTTTAAAGACTGTGATGGAAGAATAACCTCTCGGGAAATATGTATGTACATTAGATTAGAATGTGGAGAGTGATGTTCACTTCAACGAGCAAAAATCAGTCGACATTGTCTCTTTGATTTATTTATTATTTAATTTGTTTAAACACGCTTTTGTATACAATTTTATGTTCCATAGCATGAATGTAATTATAAAATTATCAACATTTATGTGACTTTTTTTACAATTGTATTCATAAAAGATCCTTTTCTCATAAGTAAGAAAAGAGTTTTTAGTCAATTTATCGCCTACAAAATGTGTAACGTTACGTTATATTTGGTTGGACAAAGACCAGTTGAACCATTTCAATGACATTTCCTGTAAGGAAAGTACTGTCGAAGGGATATTTGCAATCAGCTTATTTCTGTTGTGTTCAACGCTGCGAAACACAAGGAGCCTAACACGGATAAGCCGTTTCCAGATACCACACCGCTGACCGGCCATAATGCTTGTGTTTAATCTAGTTCACATCGATGCTTTCAATCGATGGTGGTCGATAACTGCAGCCTGCATGAAACAAGTTTCTACTACACTTCTTTACAAAAATAAAACCTTTAAAGTTATTTACGATATTCTAAAGGCTACAATTAAGATGGTTAACAGAGGAAATACATAATTTTATATTGCGTTTTCTTTTGAATCACGGGAATAGTGTCCCAAATTTGGCCCGACAATTTTGACATTTTAAACTTCTATTTTTAATCTTTAAATTTCGTAATAAGCCCAACATTAAAAGTATGAAAAAAGCAAAGTTGGACTATTTAGACAATGAGAGAAAAATATAGGTCTCTAATCCAAGTTATATTTCGTGATTGATTTTACGCCAATACTACCCATTGATCTTGTAACATCAGCCCTTTGACTCACTCTACGGTCAGCAGAAGCATTGTCAGCAAGTTGAATTAATTAGGACAGGAAATAGCATTGAATTACATCTGGTCGTTATGTATCAAGATCAGTAGGCTTGGAAATAATTTTGAAAGAAAATTGAATGTGGTTACACATCCATCCTTTGCTTGGGTCAGAATCTATATGTGGAATTTTACATTCATATTTGACTAGGGGCCCCATGCGCAAATCGCTCATTTTAGTATTATTTCTGTTTGTGCGAAACTCACCTACAGTTAGAATAAATTGTATATGGCTTCAAACTCACCTTTATTAATGAAATTAACCTTTTCAATTTAAATTTAAAGATCACACCAAAATAAACGAAGGCCTGTTCCCAAACCGCACCTGGCCCGTGTGGCGCGTGTGTGCTAGTTCGTGGGGGGAACAAAACACATACAACACACATTATTCATCACCCGTGCACGATGTTTTTGAATTTGGTTGTCTTCTCGCACAACAGTAGGACAACGAAAGTTCTTTCTAGGAAGCCCATGTGAAAATTGCGCATTTTAATATGTTTTCTGGTTGTTCAATTAGTATTTTTTTTCTCTCAGCAGTTCTCCGTTCTTGCCGAAGGTTTTCGCATATTTTCTCCCTAATCACGTCGACTCGTTTTTCTCTATGCCTTCTTCATCTTTCTGTTTCGACAAAGTTATAAGAACATATTTATAATATAGTTATTACAACACATTTATAATCTAACTATCATGTGTCTTTACCATAAAGAATGATTTACCTGCCTAAATTTAAATCAAATCTTCAATGAAAGTAGCTCGAATTTATTTTTCTAAGCTGTGTTAGATCTTGTTTATAGTTTCAGACAATCTATTTTTGTTACAATAAGACTGGTTAAAAATTCGTCCGAAGGTAATCATCTGTTAAATTACAATCACATTTTAAAACCGTTATAACGCAAGTTGGTCATCACTGGAGCGTTGAAAGCGCCCTCTAGAAATAAATCAAAACCTTGGGGGTCGAAGCCGTAAAATAAATGCCCATTTTAACTACCTGTTGCCGGTGCGCTACATTATAAGTTTTAAGATGACACCTCAATCGTAAAAATCTGTTTAGTAGGACGCCTGGAAAAGGGATCTAACAGAGAAAAACTTCATCGTATTGAGTATATAAATGGATAAAAAAGCTGAAAACATCTGTTAATGCTTCTGCTCCATTATATGCTGTAATATTTACAGCTGCTCTCATTACAAATTTATTACATCACTGTAGTGGCTTGAAGGTGCAAATCTACTATATATTTGTCAAATACCACTCACCTTTCATCGCACAGCCCAAACTACTTGACCTAGAACCTTGAAACTTTGCATGAACATTCCTCTCAGGGCGTAGGCATCCATTAAGAACGGATTTTTAAAAATTCCGCTACACCCTATGACACATCAAAGTTTCGAGGCTAAAGTATAGGGAAGCTCACGTAGTTGTCATGGCAACCTTAACATTAAATCTGAAAACCAAGGAAGTTTTTCTGTTTTTCCACGGGTAAAACCGTGTTGATCAGCTAGATTATTAAATAGACGTTTTTGCACTTTTATTAAGAAAGCAACCTCTATAAAGTTTGAGGTTGAAAGCGGTGGAAACAACTTCGGAAGAGTTAAAATCTACCTTTTCCGTGTCCCCACTAGCCATTTCGTCATATTCTTCTGGAAGCACTGCTTCAGTGTTTCTATTGACTGTTTATACCTGATGGTGTAAACGTTGCATGTGTTTGTTATTGATTTTAGTGTTCTGCTTTCATATTAGAATAACTAAAAAGCAGCTTATTATGGCTTTAGTTTAATCCAAATGTAAATAGTGTAGTTATAGTCTTCTTGATTTACAACTATTATAAATTACTGCCATTTTGAAAAAAGAATTGCTGATTAAAACAATTATTAATAGACCTTTTCTAATAGAAGATAATTTACGACTTTCAAGGGAATTGTAAAATATATTAAAATACTTATGAGGTAAAATATATTTTATGGAAACTACTAAATGGCGGATGTCTGCGTGGACGCAACTTTTAGGACATGACGTTCCATAAACTTTCTTCTTAGTTTCTTAGATGTAAGTAATTATTTCTCGAAGTATAACAATTAAGTGAAGTCCACAAAATAATGATTTTTAAAAATTTACTAGTGAGTTTACAATGATAAAATAATTAATTTCTCTTTAAAATGAAGTAAATATTTTTATAACGAACGATTACATCACAACTTCCTCGACTTGCTGAGTTGGCGATCAGAGACAGTGAAAAAATCTGGAAATGGTCAAAAATGAAACAGATTAATCACTATAATTGAAAACAAACACTGCGAACTAAAACATCATGTGATTTATAAAATATTACACTAAGAGCGGACAGCAGGGAAGCAGGTGATAATTATCATCGTTGGTATTTTTTTATCTCTACGAAGAAATCTAAGGAAGACTAAGCATCCCATTAAAGTATTTCTTTGGAGTTTTTCAGAATGAAACATAATTTAGTTTTTATTAGTAAACTTGCGTAAATAAAAACACATAAACAGACTTGAAAATAATTTGGACAGATTTTTTCTATGCGAATTATTATATTTGTTTTTCGATATTGTTTATTTCCATGGTTCTCCTCTGAGAATAACATGGAATGGCATGAAATTACATTAAAATAATTCGTAGGCAAAACAATTTCACTATAGGTAATTGTTTTTAAAGTGGTAGAGCTAAACTATAGGGTATTAGTATAATCTAAGCCTAAGGCTGTCTTAACTTTAGTTCTGAGGCCCCAATTCTACAAAACAGCATTTACGAAAAGCTTTTAGACTCAAGACTTAATCAGAATTATTAGTCTATTAATTTCAAAACTTGGTGCTTAGAGAACACAGTTTAAAATAAATTACTATTTTTACTATTACAGAGTAATTAGGAAAAATTAAGGAGTTGTACAACCTGAAATATAAACAATAAGTTTTGTAACTATTTATTTTTGAACGCAATCAAAGCGTTTTTAAAGAATCATTATTTAGTTAATAAACTAATGATGGATTATTTAAAGATTATACACATTAAGAATAGTCTTGTTTAAACCTTTATACTTAAAAGTATTATGTCTATAAATTCAAGGCTCTATTTGATAAATGTCTTTATCGATACAATGAATTTACGAAAACTTAAAAATCTGATATTATCATTGATTGAAAATAGTGTAATTCGTACGCTTTATCTCCACTTTTATTAAAATTGTGGGCTCGGCCGGGATTTGAACCCGGGACCTCTCGCACCCGAAGCGAGAATCATACCCCTAGACCACCGAGCCATGTTTTTAATGTAACATATATATGCAGGGGGCGTCATACCTTATACAATAGGTAAGGTAAAAGGTAAAAAAATCATAGATTTTGAAAAATAAAAATAAATAAAAAAATTTAAGGATTTCTTACAGGATTTTACTCAAAGGAGTACACTTTTCACCCTAAGGAATAAAACTTATAGGGTAAATTTTATATTCTCTATATAAATTGTTGCAGCCTATATATAACTGTTTAGGTTTTCTCGCATATACCTTTATAGTGATTGCGATAATATATACTGTATATTAATTTATCAAACATAATAAGTTGAAACAGAACAGTCCTGAAAAAATCCTCCTTTCATCGGCTGGTATTGAAGGTAAACCAGCAAACGATTCAAGTTGGATTCATCCAACTAATTTTCTGCAAAGAAAATGTACATTTTAATTATTTTTATTTGTCTGGCTATAATATTTACCCTTTCTAAAGGTTCGTTATCAGGCAAGAGAAAAGGGACTTTATCTTCCCAGACAAAAGTTTAAGGGACAGCAAGTTTTAGAGGTTAGGGTAAAAAAAACATTCTTTGATTTTTATACTTCAATATGTTTCCTAACAATATTTATTCCATCTTACAATTGAATTTTATTTGGAATATGGTTACATAATTTTCTCCTAAACCCAACAAATTGGAGAAAGGGGGGCTTAACTTATCCAATGCTTCTTAAACGGTTCGAAGTTAAGAAAATTAGAGAGATCTGCGATGAATAAGTGGAGGATTTGCTATATCCTGATTCAAGAACCAGAGAACCTGAAAAGGTGCAGGATCATTCAGAAGAAGCAGGTGACCCCAAAGAAATTGAAACGTAATAAGGCACGATAATAATAGGTGTTTCAACCGTAATAATAATCAAGTTCGCAAGTGATCTTTCAATAAAATAAAGTTGGTTTACGGTACTAATACTAACATTTGGTAATATTTGGTAACATTTGGTATTTGATAATATTTGGTATGTTTAGTATCATTTGGTTACTAACATTTGTCGGAAGGGTATTTAATTTTATACGTTCACAACAACTTAAAGATTCCAAGAAGAAACAAAATAAAATGTCATCATATGCTTAACTTGATTTATTATTGTGTATACTTGATATCAAGGCAATAAGGCAACATAATTATAAAAATATAATGAAAGATGATTATTTTAGATACTAAGTCAAAAACACAAATAGGCCAAATAAAACATGATTGATTTGAAAATCATCCAACATTTATTGGATGCTGTGTTTTTATTTTTAAACTATACTGAGTTTTCAACTATATCTCTGTATCCGAGGCAGCTAGTGCACAAACGTCTAACAGTGTTAAAATGATTTTAGCACATTTGTCTTGTCAATGTGCAGTTTACCACGAATTATTTGGCAAAATCATTTTTTTATTTAGGGAAAATAATTATCGCTGAGGGTTTGAGTGACTTGTTTAAACCCCGGCAGAGGTCTGGTAGTTTTTTCACTTTAGTATTATTAATACTTTATAGTAGTGCAAATCTAAAACCCCTAAAAAAGAACAAACGATTCAGAATTCATGCGTATGTGCCCTTTTCTTGAGTCGTTGAGGATTCAAAACACTTTTAAAAAGAAAATTGCCTATTATTAAACCCGCGTTCTTTTTAAACGGTCTTGATTAATCAGCAAAATAATTTAATGATTTCTGATGTAAAAGTCAAAATCAACAGCCCATTTTCTTGTTGTAGAGCATTCTTTAATTTTTGCCATTTCGAATCCCTACTAGGTCAAAAACTGGCTCCTGTCACAAGAATCAATAGTGCTATCTAAAAATGGTCTAAGACGTTATCAAGACAACGATTTTTCTCCTAAAACACACAATAAAAATTTACTTTTATGACTAAGCTGTGTACAGTTTTAACTATCTCCAACACAGACTTACCATTTTATTCTTAGCATTAGTGAATTTTCACCAAAAGGGAAAATTATTACTGTAGGGGAAGGGATAAGACCTCTGCCCTGGACCATCGTAACTTTTCGTTCTGATGACCGACACCGTTCATTCGCTTTAATATACGCCTGACCGTAGGCGCGATAACTTTTGTAAAAAAGATCCGACCTCGATGAAATTTTGAGCAAACATGCAAAGCAATATTCAGTGCTTAAAAACCAGCAAGATTGGTTAACTTTAAGAATACATCCATGGTTCTCCTTCTGGATTGAAATTCGGCTGAATAAACTAATAGGCTACGAACGTTTTCCGTCGTCGATCCAAATGCTGCTTATGGATTCTGGTTTACTTAGATGTTGTCAAATGCAGTACATTGTCCAATAATATTTTTAATTTAACTCAAAGGAGAAGAACTACTCAAAGTTAGGGATCGAACCCCCAAATTTTACATCCAAATATCCTATATAGGAATTTAAAATTGTATGTCAATCATTTCATGTAATTTAACTTGTCATGATATTATCTTATTCGTTTTTGATTGATTTGGGCTTTTGGTTATACCAAAAGCCCAAATCAATAATGTATTCTGACATTTATATACTGTAAATCTTATAATGTATTCTGACATTTATATACTATAAAAGGATACATTTATTACAATCATTTTCATTTTCATTAAGAAATACAAAACTTGTATATTACTCTGATGAAACCTATGTGATTCTCTTCTTCATTTCTCATGTGTAGGCCTAATTAGAGCTCATGAATGACGAAATATTATTTTTTAGTCAAATTTTATGTACTTATTTAAAATACTTTTTCTTTTCATTTAATCTAAAATATAAAATAATTATCCTTTATAAATTCACTGAGTAAGCAGGTTTGCTGTGACAGAGGTATTTAGTGTTGTGTGACAGTCATGAAGTTACACCAAAACCTTTTTTCTTTTGAAACAATTTATTTTAATAATTACAGATGTGGCTTGTGTTACTTCGGCTAAAACTGTGATTTGCTTGCTGTTGTGGTTTGTGTTAACTCTCTTTGTGTTTCAACAACGCAAACAATGTACATTATGTCAATGTGCCAGTGTAACAAAGACTAAATGTTAAACATACAATATTATGTTTGATCTTCATGACCTAACAACTTATCAATGCAGGATTACATATGAGCGACGCCCCACATATTTAGCAACTGCAGCATTTTTGATAGCTCAGCAGTAGTAAGCGTCTCTACTTCGCCGTCTCAGCATATCAGGTTCAGAAAGTGAGTGAAAGTGCGGCTTACCACATATGGTTGCAGGTGTGGTATGCATGGCTCGGTGGTCTAGGGGTATGATTCTCGCTTAGGGTGCGAGAGGTCCCGGGTTCAAATCCCGGCCGAGCCCTTTCGTTTTGTTTAATTTCAACGATTTTATTACTGTAAACTCTTAAGAATTTAGTTAAATTTTAAGTTGCAATCTCAGATGTCAACACAGACAAAGAGCTGGTACGTTAAGAGTGCAAACTCACAGATCAGGGACTGGGACGGTGGCGTGTCCTGTAATCCAGCTACTTGGAGGTCACAAATTGTGGATGGTTATGAGCGATGGCTGTGGACGCGGAGTTCCATAGTGGGGATTAACGTCCGCACTATTGAGCACTCGTTCATGGTACCATCCTCATAATTAAACCAGTTTGTAAATTGTAAACCGAGGCGAAAATGTGGTTCGGATCCCACGTTAAAATGTAGGTCCCTTAGTTGTCATTGGATCCTGTCTAAGGAACATGTCGGCCTTAGTCAGTATCAAGACTACAAGATCGCGCCACAATCATCCTACACTCATCCTTCACTCATATTCCGGTTAAAATACGCAGCCAGTACTGCGTCCGGTCTAAAGAGGTATTAAAAGGAAAAGGTATAACAAACCTGAATTACTGGCCATAGGCCAAATTACTTTTGCTCTCAATTTTCTCATTATACCACAGCAAATACCTATAAAACCTGTGGTATTGTTTGTTTCCTATAACATCTAACTGATTTCTTTCAGAGGTAGATTTATTCGGCTATACCAATAATATCTCCAAACTCATTAAATAATCCCTTAAATTCATGCACACAAATAGGCTAATAAATTTGGTTAGTTATTTTGAATGAATAATAATTGTAATAGAAATGACTATGTAAACTGATAATGTATTCTTATTTACATACCTTGGGAAAAGTCTCTGATGCACAGTACGAGGTTTATAATTAAAATTACACTTCACATACATTTTCATAACTACATAAATTCAAAGGGTTTTGAAAAATTTAGATTTTGTGGCCTACAAGACGCAATGAAGCAATTTTATACTTATTTTGAGTACATATATAAAAAATGTTTTCCATGAATTCAGTAATACAGTATAGTTAACATTATAGTATGTTAATTTATGCATTGTCGCTGCAATTGCCATAGGTATCTCATTACACAGATTATCTCTACATCTGGGCCTGGGAACATGGTTTGACAGGTACAAATGTATGTGTCTGTTGCAATAGCGATACATGGATCTCATTACTATATTAGGAATAATATTGTAGAATTTGTTGTTTTTTTTATTACATTTGATAGGAGTGCAAGTTGGGGGAACTTAGTTAACCCCAACTTAAAGGGGGGTTTTAAGTAAAATCATTAAATATTGCTACAAAATTCGACTGGGCAGGTGACCCAGGGTAGATACATCAACACGATAAATAAAATCAATGATGCAAATTTTCTTAATTCCGAGTCATAAAACTTGAACAATAATACACTTTTTCGAAAGTACCTTTATTAATTATTGTTGAGGAGAGGAAGTGGAAGGGAGGCAGTTTAAATAAAAGAATTTTTTAAATAAATACCGTTCTGCGTGTGCAACTTTACTCAACGTACCGAAAACTAAGGTCTAAATCTGTGAGGGACATGCTGAATCACGAGGTGCTGATGTCACCCCTGGGGCAGTGTCTGGCGGCTCGTCTTACCAATTTCAGTTGAGACTATCATTTTATATGAAAAATTAAGCAGAAAGAATCTTTTTCAATCGTAACTTTTTTAATGATGGGCTGACATTAACTACATACATATGGTTGAGTAATTGAATATATTTTACAACAATGAGTAATTTAAAGACTTTTAGAGTCAAAAAGTGTTTTGGAGAACTGCGCAAGATTTAACAGCTGAGGATTATAGTGAATGTTTTATATTACTTCATACTTACTTCATATTACACGCACATTATGTTGCTTAGCCCTATCCATTTCTAACGAATATACTTTTCATGATAATTAATGATCGTCTAAATTACGTTATAGATACAAAACAATACTTATCTAATACCGGAGCTTATAGCTTATAGCTTTCTATGTGTGTAGAGTTTGTATAGGAAAGAATATCCAACAACAGGATACATTAAATTGGCAATAAAAAGAAAAGTGTCATAGACATAGACTAAATCAGTAACAGCACATGTACTCCCCATGAGCAAACCCTATTATAATATGTAATGAGTGCTTTTGCATGTAAATATATTTTATTGTTCAAAATACATGGAAAAATCCATTATTATCATAATAAGTTACTTCGGTTAAAATTAAACTGTAGTATGACCGACTAAAATAGTCTAATTAACTAGCTTAGCAGTCTTTCTTCTCGGAATTTTATTTTTGTGAAAGGTAATTAAAGTCGAGTTCAAAGCCAGTAATGACTTGGCCCTTCCTTTGTTTTCTGGAGTAAACTGGTGCGAACAGGGCTTGTTCTGAAGCTAATACATCCCTTTAGATTGTTACGATAAAGCGTAGTATTTTTTATTACTAGTTTAACATTTTGCATTTTTTTGTTTCATGTAAAGCAGTTTTTTAAATGTAAAAAGAGTTTTGAATGAAGCAAAATTCATACAGAATATCTTTAAAAAATGTATACTTTTACATCTTCAGTTCCTCTAGTTTTCTCTTTACTGATGTTAAAAGAAAACTCTCACATAATGAATACGGCATTCAATATGTTTTAATGAATACGACATTCAATATGTTGTATATCTTAGTCTAAGATACTGCAGTTCTTTGACCAGAATACGATTACTACTGTATGTATTATAACATAATATTATGTATTGAAATATATATGTAATAAAATATATGTATTTCTCAGTCTAACATGATCTTAAGTAGAAATAAGCTCATATTAAGCTTAAGAAAGAAATTGTGCGCACAAAATAATCAACATGATTACTTGCCAAAAGGAGGTTGGATTCCAATAACTGAATCTATAGTGTCGTGGTCATTTAATGTCTTAAACAAGATAATGTCCTAACTCTTTCGATTCACAAATTATCAATTATAATCAAACAAAACAAAAATTTTCTCCACATACACATTTTTTTCCTTAAGTGCCAGTTTACACACTGAACACGAATCATATAACAACTGTTTACTGAGAGCAAGCGAACCTTCTGATTTAGATCATTACTTGTAACTGAACACTTCTTGAATCGAATAATTGTCCATTTTTTCATGGAGCTTCGTCTTCATGGAAACCACATTTCTTGCCGGTACAACATCTACTTTGTGATTTTGTGCCGTTCCATTGGCAGCTACTGAACTACTGATTTGTCCAGTCATTGCAAGTAATGAATGAAATAAATGACTTGCAGCTCCCGCCTTAACCTCGATTGAGCTGAGGTTAACTTTTAATGCCTTAAATAAAAGCCAACGCTCCACTGAAGGTTTGTATACTAAATATGTTAGGGTACCTTGACTGAAACTGACGATTTAGATCTTTAACTTAAATCAAATTTAAGAAAGTTTCAAATTTATATTGTTTGGAAGCTTATAACTTACCGTAAATTTTACCGATGTGATTGATTTCATATAAATATAAATCATTGACTCTTTCAAGATAGAAAGTAATTATATATACCTTGATTTAATCCGGAGATACAAAAGAGCAATGATAAGGCAATGCTGGAAATTTGAAAATCCTATATGAAATGAATGAGACGAATTAATTTTTGAACAAAGGTCGAGTTATTCGATAGATAAATAAATACCGATAGTTGATGGCTATCTGCGCGTGCTTGCCATTAATTTAAGACCTCAATTATGAAAACCCGTTAACTAAAAAAGCTAAGCCGAATCGGAAGAGAAAAACTTATATTTTTCAATATATGAGATATTATGTTACCTCAAAATGTTTACCTATTAATCGTATAAGCTGTAGGTGCGCTCTGACTGGTCAAGGTCTTACTCCCCGGGATAAGGCTTGGAGTCAGCTGTCAGTCGATCTAATGCCAAGTCCAACAATTGTGTCTTTCCTTAACTTGCGATGATATATATGAATAAAGACCTTGATTTAACTACAAAATATCGTCTTAAAAAATAATATAAGGATTAAAAAATGTAAAAGATCTAACAATCGCAAAAAAACTCGTTCTAATTTTTCCCGCGGTTTTTTAGATTTACTTTAGATTCCATAAAGTATAAATTGAAACCCAGTAATTTAAATAAATGCAGAAGGAAATTACCGCAGAAGACAGTTTTCTTATTTATCTATATCACCTATATGTTATGAACAATATTAAACTAATATATTCCCTGCATTTTTGAAAATAAATCTTAAAGGAAGCAATAGAAAGTTAATAAATAATATTTTAGAACCCAAAAATGCACAGCGAGTACTCTGGTAAGTAAATGTCAACTCACATTATTTTTCATCTGAGGATAAAAAGTTATCTACAGTAAAAAGGGACGAATAGGCTACATAGTAAGTTTCAACCTTTATGAAAACTTCTGAAACGTCACAAAACATAAAATATAGTAATTCTCGTTCTTGAATAATACACCTTATAAAGTGAAAATTCTCTTGAAAATGGAATAAATCATATTTCACCTCCTTCCTGAAGTCTTTTCGCAAAGTAACAGTTTTTCTTGGAGATTCCAATTTCATTGCACAAGTTAGTTTCATCTCCTTATACTGGAGGGTAAATATTACATTTCATTTGTTCTATTCTATTTTTGATCATATAAACAAAGTATTTGAATTCCTTCACTCAAAAATAATTTTAAAGAGATGGCACCATGATATAATAACATAGGCATAGTGACCATAATAACTATGATACATCGCCAGATTTTCATCAATAGAGTGTTTCATAGTTCTTATAGTCTATGGAGATATAAATAAAATGCTAAAAAAGAACAATAATGTCAAAATGTAACTTGGATATAACCCAATAGGAGTCGTAACGAAATTAAATGGTTGGTGGAGTTAAATAAAAATGTCAATACAAATAAAAAACCAATCAATTATTGCCATTAGACGTGGTTAACCTTCCTTACTTTTTCATATTTTTATCAAAGAAATCTTAAGGAACCAAGGATTTATCTTGTATCTAAATCTATTGAATTATCACGAAATATACTTTTTGCATTATTTACATAAAATGTTCATAACTATTTTCCCTTACATAAATTAAATAAGCTCACATATAACATCCTTTAGGAATTCGCTGAGTACGCAGGTTTGCTGCGACTTGGGTATTGTAATGATTTTATAGATACACAAAACAACAGTAGATTTCGTCACAAGTCCGGAAAGTGGCTGTTATCGGTACGAGATAGTGTTTCAATGACTCGGCTTCGCCTCGTAATTGATACACTATCTCGTACCGGTATAGCATATTCGGACGAGTCACGAACGGTACTTTTTCACAAGTAGTCACTAGTACTTTTTCCAGTTTTTACATTACAATTTACACAACCCACCTGGTAACGCTTAGTTTCTATCACAGCTGAGAGTATCCGAAACAGTAGTTAACCGCGATGGTATGATGAAAAATATATAATTCTATGTATCTTCCATGAGATGACATAGCGGCAATAAATTGAGTTTTCAATTAATTTCAAACTCGACAACCATTGGAAGTAGAAAAATAATTCTAGGATCTCAATTTGTTTCTCAAATGGAATTCAATGATGCAAACCAAAATTAAATAATATAAATTTTTACACAAAAAATATATAAAACTCAAATATTTTAGGGAGGTTGATTTCCCTTAACCTCCCTTTTGGTGTGACAATTAGGGTGATTTCCTGACTCTTCCTAGTAACTGAAACTTATAATATACCAGATTTAACTGTGATTGGACGTTTTTATGGATGTTATTTACTTAAAGGCAAAGTACAGTAGTTTTGTATAGTTTTGTACTTTATCACTTAAGTTTGTTATGCTTTTTTATGTCTGCAATAGCTTTGGTAGTAAATTTGAATTAATAATGAATCAAAAGGTCTTATTATTTTTGTTATGAAGATTTGAAGTTACAAACACACCAGGGGCGACCCCCACAGGGTGTTCCCCACACAGGGTGACACTAGAAAAATGTGTGACACTAGAAGTTAAAACCAGCAACAATGGATGCTGACCATTGGCATATCAAGTTTTAAACTAACCTCAAGCTCTCTCTCAGATACAAGATTTAACTACCACGATCTTACTCTTATTCATATACTTTTTTTAAATATTAATGTAGATTGTTTAAACGTATAAAAAGCACTTATAAATCTTGTCAATCAGCGAGTACTGCTACGAAGAACTGTTCGGTATACATTCAAGCATTATAAAGCCAATCTAATACCAACAGTTGCGTAACTTGTAAATTGTTTTCGTTTGAACAAAACTATGAATGTTTTCCTGAATAAGTAAATTAATTGAGATCTACTGTAACTTTCCAGTTGAATTTCATCCGCAAACCTTGGTATATTGTTTAATGTTGGGGGTAAGTAAGCATAAAATTAAGGAATCTTTGATGAGAAAAGATAATGAATCTCTTATTGATGTTTAAGTATTTGCAAAGACTTTAGTCCTGGAATTTTGAGGACTATTTAAGCTACCAGATTGGATAGGGATTAAAAAATAATACATAAAAAAACTGTCGGATAATGGTTCCAGTCTGTTCAAAAGATATATGATTAAGAGTTCATGCAAATCTTTCTTTGAAGGAATAAGCTTCTTCGGTCTTTCCTAAAGTGAACTAGCTTTTAAGTTTTAATACTCTGGCTTACCATGAGACCTATACGGCAATAACTTGTTCCCAAAGGGAAATTATCTGAAAGAAAATTCTAGCTAAAGAATACTGAATAATATATACTGCTATAGTATAATACACTAAATGTTAGTTAGACAGTAAATGTATCAAAGATCTAGAACGAAGTCGCAAGTCTCAACTTAGATTGGTAAAACGAGGCCACCAAATATATTGTTCCCTGGTGAACTAGCTTTTAAGTTTTAATGCCCGGGCTTACCATGAGACCTATACGGCAATAACTTCTTCCCTAAGGGAAATTATCAGTAAGAAATGGTTATCTAAAGAATACTGAATAATATATACTACTATAGTTTAATATACTAAATGTTGGAAAGTAAATGCACCAAAGATCTAGAACGAAATCGCATCTCAACTTAAATTGGTAAAACGAGGCCACCAAATGTACTGTTCCCTGGGGACGTCGCGACGTCGCGTCGTCTACCCATAGTGGTGCAGCATTCGCCGTACAAGAGACGAATCCTCCGTTACTTAAGTAATTAATAGTGTATATTCTATAATAATGCATAGACAGTCCTTAAGTTGATTACAGAGCTATGTAATGTAGTGTTTATAAAGGTTTTTGAGGCAAGTTCAAACATTTAATGGGTATTCCATGAAAAACACATGTTTAAAAGCAAGGGTTTGCATTGTATGTTTTGTTTAATTTACATGAAATTACACCCAGTTGTAAAAAGAGCGCACATCTGATCTTATAGATCTACACAAAAAGTACAGTATACAAAAACAATCAAAAACTATACCTCAAACAATTTTTATCAGTACGCTCTTAAAGCTGCGTTATCAATGATATTCATGGTGAGTTTAAGAAAGAAATTGTAAACTAATATTTATTTAGTGGACTATGCTAACGTACTGATACCCGAAATATGCCAGCCGCTTAATTTAATTAAAAGATAATAACTTATAAAAGGATGTCTATGTAAACATTACATACACAACTATATAACTCCTATATTTTGATAACAGCCAAAACTAATAACACAAATTTCATAACATCTGGTATAGGTTGTTGGTAATTTTTAAGTGCTGCTCTCCAATTAACTTCGAGGGATAATATCCATAACGAACAAAACCTGTAGATTGATGAAAACTATCCCGTCTTATACTTTCATATTACTATAACAGATATTATTGGAAATAATATATGGTTGGTGTTTTTATAATTATAAAGGAAAAAAGCTCCTCTGAAAATCCAGACACTGATACTGCGTTGTGGAGGCATGTGCCGCAATCACGTTGGATACAGATATCACCCTAGGCGTGAATTACCATGGGGTTTTATTTTTCTACTTTCGTTGTAAATAATTCTTATTTAATCCCATCATAAAACTTGAAAGAAATGATACAACGCCTCATTTTGCTTCTGCAGTTTTTTAAGGTAAATATTTTTTAAACATTTTTATTTAAAAACTGAATAACAACACATACTTCTTGTATTCTATCAAATATTGACAGTTAAACTATTAACCAAACGGTTAACTATTATTAAACAGTTATTTTTTAAATTAAATTCATATATGGTAATTAATCATTGTGATTAATCATCAATGATTGTAAATTTATCGTAATCAAGAGTACATTAGTATTAATCGTGATTGTTACGAATAACTAGATAATTTTAAACAGCTTGTTAGTTTAATATTTCATATATAGAATCAGCAACTTGAGAAATGATTCCGATCATAGAAACAAATGTTTTATGCCAAGTTAAAAAGATAATTTGAGAAACATTGCTACCATTAGAGTGCTACAACCTACATATTCAAGCAATTCTTGTTGTAGTAATTCAACGTTTCAGCTAGTTTAAGCTAGTAAAGCCTGACTATCTCAAGGAATGTTTTTGCATTGTGTTTTCTGTTTAATTTTAAAGGAGTTACACTTTAGTTGAGCGCGCTACTGAGTTGAAAAACCTTCCTTTAAGTTTACAAATCACACGAGAACAATTCCAACAATTATTTCATATCAAGTAATGTACATAGTATTTAGTGTGTAATAAATTGATTGATTTTTATACCTGTTGTAAGGTTGAGATGGTAGTTTCCCTAATGAGGTTTAAGAGAAAATAACCAGCGCAAATAATTTGTATTACGATTTACTTAATACTCGTCTAATGCAATAATTGAAAATTAATTTAACTATGAAAGTTTATTTAGATGTATGCAGTATTAAATGCATAAAATGTATAATTAATTTAATAAAAGTCTAAAATAAAGTTTATTTTTAGGCAGAATGTAGAATCATATAGTTTTGGAATTCCGACTGGCTTATGTACGTTACAAATAAATAGTTCAGATAAGTATCAAATAAGTGCATATTCGTGTCATTATGGATCCGATGTTGGCATTTAAAAACAAAATGGTTTTATTGGACTATTCGAGTTTTTATTATAACATGTTGAGGGCTATGATAACGTATTTTGTCCTATTTTGTATTTGCATTATAGATATCTTACAAATAATAGCCAACAAAAAAACCAAACGGGGGGCTATTATTATTATGATTTGTCTTGCTAATAATGGCTTTTTTGTCATTTTTTTGTTAGTATCGTGTAATGTGGCTTGACACGATCTAATGATACATTTTTACATTATTCTGTTTAAATCAACAAGAAGTTTAAGCTTAATAATTAAATATAAACTAAAGCAATAATCTTATCGTATGTAAATGATACGATCCTCTATTGTATTTTATTGCAGTCTGTATTGTATTTCGTGAGTCACATCAAATACATTTTTCCACAATAAAACAAACACAGAGATGGTTTTGTAGGTCATAAAGAAACCATCCAATTTATAATTGTCTAAATAATTTCAAAGCTAAATAAAACTTTATATTCTTGAGGACAAACGAATGCAATAACCCACCCAATGCCCAAAAGTAAAAAGTAAAACAGTAAAACGTCCCGTTCCAGAACATCACGTAAACACGTAAACTGTGGAAGTTTACCAACCAAACAATTCATCTCCATCCGTCTCCACGTTATTGGACTCTGTGATCTGCCGTGTGTTCCAGAACATATGAAACGTACTATATGGGCTAACTTTACGTGGAAATCAAAGTTTAAAACGTCTAACCCTAGAGATACGCAGAGTGTAGGGCCTAATATAATTTATTCATAGTAATATCTCAAGAATCTTATTTCGGCAATTATGGTTCAAGTTGTGGTTATATACTTAGTTTCAGCCACAAGTAGCCATTTTCAAACAGTTTTTTGCTAGCCGAAACTTAAGCAATCGCTAGAGGATACTGTCGAATCGTTATCGAGTTAAAGTTAGGAACTTGCTATTTATATATTTTATTTAATAGGTACTTAAACTACCCTGATTCATTTTTAATTTTATCAGTATTTAATTTGTAGAAATCAAAGCAATGACCCAGTACAAGAGTATTTACAGGCGAATTCTATATATCTAATCATTTTTCATTGGAATCGTTGCACCAAATTGATCGCAAAATCGTTGTTGAGAAAATAACAAATTTTCACAGTTTGTTTGTCCTATGCATTGTATTTGATTAAAAGAAGTGTTAAAGAATTTTAATCGATTGATGAAAACAAACGAATCAGACTAGAGTACTACAATTGAAATGTTTTATTTATGAAACACAGCACAGGTTACAGCAGTATGAATCCGCTCAGAGGTGTTGAAGGTGTTAGGCGGCTGATTCATTGCAGAAGTTCATTACAACATTGTGTTGCACAGTTTAAAACACAACTTGTTATGCCATCTGATGCGTTGTAAGCTTTAACATCTAAAATCAATTTCAGCTAATAAAACTTTTTACTATAAAGAAAACTAATAAATACTTTATACGTGTGACTCACGAAATAGGAGTCACAATCACTCGTATTAGCCCTAATCTTACTTATAGAAAACTAACTGCATATATTATAGGGTTTTCTCTTTTTAGCAAGTAATATTAACATTATTCGTTTTTAAATTCAGCCCCTGGCTGCAAAATATTTCATGAACTATTTGTAAAATAAATGAAATTGTGAACTAAGAAATAAAAATCTTCCAAACGACGTTTCCTGTCAGTGTCAAAGTCATAATCGTCAAAAGATTCTTATGTTGTCAAAGAAATTACAAATTGTTCGTCATTATAATTCTCTAATATAGTGATATTTATGATCTAGTTTGACTTTCATTTAATGATCTACCTTGTTATTATTATAGAAGAAGAAGGTTACAGAATACAGTCACTATTAACAGCTGGCCAAAGGTTTTCTTGTTTTAAAATTGTTATTTATATAGGGTGTCCCGGAACTCTTTACCAGTATTTTTGGTTATTCTTCCTGGACCATAGATAAGTCAAAATATATAATTCATAATTCTGAAATCTCAAAATTTACTCGTACAGCCGCCAATTGGTTTTTAATAAATAATAATTTGAATAAATAATAATTTTTAATACATAATAATTTTTAATAAATCATTTTTAATAGATAATAATTACAGTTAGTTGTAACAGAAAACTTTGTAAAAGATTTATGACCAAAAGAACCAATTATTTAAAATTTTAAAATTTTTTGTTGTTTAGTTTTAAAATGGTGGCTGCTTTAAAATATAATACCTCCCGTTGCAGCAGACCTGCATATTCAGCGAATTTCAAGTGTCAAAAAAATACTTCCATCCAATGTAGGGAGATAATGACATGTTTTCGTAATCTCCATAAGAATAACATGGGGAATGAGTATGCAGGTTTGCTGCTACAGACATGTTAAAACTAGATGGTTTAGTTTCAATATTTAGTATATCTTATCTAGAAGAAGCCATATACCAAGTTTCATCAAGATATTTTCAGAAATAATGAAGATATGGATTTTTTTATTGCCCATAAGGATAACATGGGGAATGAGTATGCAGGTTTGCCGCCACAAAAATAGAAATTGCGGTGATTTTAGACTAAAATACATTAAACCTCATCTAGATGAAGCCACAAACCAAGTTTTATTAAGATATTTTGAGAGATAAGCAAAATATAGAATTTTACTTATTCTCCATAAGATTAACATTGGGACAACGTACAGTACTGTGTTTACCACTTTCAGTACCTCGGTAACCAATGGGCATAGAGCAATGATTCAAAATACTAAATTGTTTGTTTTTTCGAGCTGAATTCAATGGTGCTAACCAAAATTTGATTATTTTTATTTTTCTATGTGAAAACCCAAAAAGACAACCCCTATGTGAAACCCCCCATTTTTTTTATTTTTCTATGTGAAACCCCCCATTTTTGGGGGGTTTATCCCCCTTTACCCCCCCTTCCAGTGGTCCGATCGGGCTGGTTTTCGAACTCATCCGAATAATTACTACTTTACACCCCTGTGCCAAATTTCATTCCGATCGGACCATTTTTGCGAGCGCTATCGTGCTTACAGACTATATATATATACAAATTTGAACGAATGGTGTTTTTTGCTTCTGGGGGCCCCAAAACGAAAAGTTATCATGGTCTCGGGCTTAGGTCTTACCATGAGACCTACGGTAATAGCTTCTTCCCTATAGGGGAAATTCGCTAAAACGTAAATACCTAAAAAAGTCCATTAGGTAGACCTAAATAACTTTTATTTTTTTTGTTACAAATTCAATTATACCAAAATTAACAAAATCGGTTCATAAATTAAGAAGAAAACGTAATTTTATGATAATAAGTTTATGACAACATCAATCATCAGTATTAATTTTTTGCACTGATCAGCTGATTGAAATATTTATCAGCTGTTTTAGTTATTTTCACTAATCAGCTGACTGGTTCAGTCAACAATAATCCTTGTTATTTCTGGGATCCATCTGAGGGAGTATTAAATATTTACATGAGATATGAGTGAAGAAAGCTAAGTGATGAAAGCTGACCTCAAAGAAAATATGTAATGACTTGAAAAATTTAACTTACAAGTAATTTTTATATCAGATGTAAATAAAATTATTGAAGCCGAAGGCGATAAAACGTTTTCTTTTACTTGGTTTTAATCACTTATGTAAACAAATAAATTTATTGTTTGTGTGATTTTGGTGTTTTTTTTTATTTATTTTTTTAACCTCCACTATTTAATGCCAGAAATAACGAGGGGACTTTGACTGGACCAGTCAGCTGCTTAGTGTAAAAAAACTGAAAACAGCTGATTAGTGCAAATAAACTTAACACAGCTGACTGTTGTGGCTCACCAGCAATGGTTTCCATAATGACAACTGATATTGACGTAAACCCAACCTCTTACAAAAAGTTGTCTCCCTTATTTATGAACTGATAATCTTAATATTTGTACCATTGTATTTCTAATTAAATTGTCTTGTTATTTAACTTACGGAGATTTTGAGATATTTACGTTAAACATTTTTAAGTAGCCGCTATTTTGAAAACAAACATTGGAAAAAATCAAAATTGTTTCTGTAATTAGGTCTTTAGGTAACGAGCTTTTATACCAAGTTTTATTATGTGACGAAAAACCGTTTTTTATCAAAAACTGTTTTGTGTGAAAAACAAAATGGTGGCTTTAAGAGTAATTTTTGGGATTTCAAAATTATTAATATGATATTTGACTTGTGTATAGTCCAGGAACAATAACCAAAGGTATTGATTGACAGAGAGTTCCGGGACACCCTTTACAGTATTTCAAACGTGCGCACAAACTAATAAATAGGTTGTTGTTGATCAATAATTGCAATATTAAAATTGTTTACTATAAAACATTTTATAGTATATTATGTACAAAATAATTAGTGGATTTCAGAAAAAATGTAATCTAAACTGATTTAATTATGATTCTATTAAACTGTATAATGTTTACAAAAGGTTTTATAACAAATTGTTTATAATTCTCTTACTGTTAGCAACTCCTAATAAAAGCTAAAATCCATAGATTACTTGAGTTGCCTGCATAGTGATGCCAATTATGTCATCTTCTGTTAAATAGACTAAAGAAAGGGTTAAAGTATTCTGAACATGTTTTATGCACATCTTTGATTTGGGCATTTTACCTTCAAGCGGGATGATTGCTAAGATAAATTAAAGATGTTTAACTTAAAAACGTAATAATTAACTAATCAAAACCCAAATGATGGAAGATTTTTGTTTTTTAAAGTCTTTATGTACGTCAAGTAATTAAAGAATTATAGAATGAGGTGGTGGGTGTGGACGCCCGAGTGGCTTGAATGGTTGAAGATTGTAAACAAGCTTCTCTAAGAGTGGCTGAATGAAGAAGAAAGGTTTAAAGTTTAGAAGGTTCTCATTGATTAAAATATTATAAGTGACATAGAAAATAATAATAAATTCTAATCCAAAGAGTTTAAATTATGTAGTAAATGTCACGGTATACTTTACTTTACATTCCTACAAAATATTCCTCGAGAAGACCTAATAACAAAAGCCATTCCTACGAGCAGGGAAGTTTGTTGGACTGAGATGAAAACAAAATTAATATTAGGTCAAATACGTTTCAGAGAAAATGTATTTTTTTAGTTACTAGTCCAGTTATGTATGCATTTAATTCCGACTAGAGATCGCCAGTGGTCGAAAATTCGACCAATTTTCAAAGTGACAAATAGGAATAGCTAATTTTATAAATAATCCCCACATAAACCAATGCGTTTCGAAATACATTTCATATAGTACATATTTTCCATGTAAACACATAATATAACCAAACTGGGGGCCCAAAAACAAAAGAGAAAGACTCAGTCCTTGATTAATTATTTTACTTCATTTCTGGCTTATGGCATGGTTTTTAGTAATTAGTATTTTATTAAGATAATGACTATTTTATTAAGAGTTCATGTTTTTTTTAAGAATAATTATTGAATCAGAGGAAAGTAAAACTTCAGTCATGAAATCATTTTATCCTGTACACCCCTTACCACAGTTCTCTCCCTCCCTCCATTAATTCCTCACTCTCTACTTCTTCCACTTTCTTTCCACTTTTCCCTCCTTTTCTCCTTCACTCTATTCTTACCATCCCTCCTCCCTTCTTTCCTACCATTTGGAACTTTTTCCCTCCTTCCCTCTCTTCCTATTATTATCACTAAAATGTATTATATATTTTACCCATTATCCACCAATAAAACAAAATTTGAATATAATGTGTCCATTTATACTCCGGTTGCCAAGTCCGGTGACAGGATTTTCGGGCCCCTGTGCAATTGAGGAACCCGCCTTTTTTTACTCATCTCGATTCTGGGCCCCATTTTCACTAATCTCGCGTGGATCCAGGCTCCCTGTGAGTCCAGGCCCCTGTGCATTTGCCCCCCCCCCCCCCGTCTCCGGCCATGCCGGTTGCATGTCAGTTAGTACATTGGATGGTAGAAACTTAATGTACTTTTTTCTTCCCTTTTGATCAGAACATTTTTATCTCTTAAGCAAGTAGACTTTATTTTTCAATATATATGTCAAATTGAACACATTTGGGTATGATATCCCTAATCTTCTCTAAGAAGTCCTGATTTCAGTCAAATTCTATATTTTCACTCCATGCCCCAATTAACTGTGGCTTAATGTTTCTACATCAAATCTTTACTCTACGAAAAATAGCATGTGATAACAGCTACATATGATGTTAACTTTGATTACATTTGGTTGTTATAATATCTCCAAAACAGCAACTCATAAGGCTAATGTTAATTTTTTTTAATTGAATTTTCTATATTTCTAAAATATTAATATAAATTTCAATGGGATTCTGCACATCTACAGGAAAATACAATTCTATCGGTGTGCTTAGATTTTTGCTGCGTTGCTCACAGGCTGAGAAAAAAGGAGTACAAAAACCTTATGGAAAAAATGCTTGTATATTAATATAAAGATTCCAATTACTCTGCAAAGTTTTTTTTACATACTATACATTTAATAAAATAAAGCTTTAGCCATTCCGTTAATTTAAAAAGAAATATACTATATCTAAGTTGATACAGTGAGCATAAGTGCTATCTCTAAAATCATTTTCTGATATCAGGTCAAATAAATCAAGTATCATCTCTTTTATTAAATCAAGGCTGCCAGCTTCGATAAACACACTAAGGAACCAGGAACTCGTTTCTTCGAGCATTCCGAGCCGAGCCCACCTAAATTTTCGTAGTTCGTAAGATTTGACCTATTTATCTCCTACAAAAATAGTTTTTACGCTTAGTAGTTTTTAGTTTTTAGGTTTTAGCTTTAATCGCCTACTAAATTAGTACAATCAACCAAACAGCCCACCTTAAAAACGATATTCAATTAAATCATGAGTGATTCATCCGAATTTCGGCATGATGCCATTTTAAAACTTCTAAACAATAGTATACTCATTAGTCGTCATTGGTCGAAAAGTATACAAATATTAAGTGCTTTTTACTTGTTACTTGTAAATTTGTGGTTTGTTACTTGTGTATTATTTGTACTTTTTAACCAATGCTTATTAAATAACAAATAAATAAACTCAGTGCCGAAAATACTTGTCCTATTAATAATTAAAAACTTCCCATTTATATTTACAATTCTCAAACCAATCCTTGACTAAAAGGTATATATTTTTGGGTATTGTTTCTATTTCCTGTTAGATTTCAAACAAAAGAATATTGTTTAAAAAAAGTCTTGACAATGAAAAGTGGAAACGTGAGACCGAGATATTTCACGGCCGGGGTGATATCTATATCCAACGTGATTGCGGCACTTGCCTCCACAATGCAGTATCAGTGTCTGAATGTTCAGACACTTTCCTTCGTTCCTTTACAAACCATCATCTTTTATTTTTTACACAATTTCCAAACGTTTAGTTATTTTTTTACAAAATTACTTTTGCAATGAAAAGCGACTTTAACTTAACATTGACATTGGTCGTTAAGCTAGTTAATTAATAGTCCTGTCCAAGGAACATGTCGGTCTTAGTCAGTAATAAGACTACAAGATCGCGCCACAATAATCCTTCACTCATCTGTCATTCATACTTGGCTTAAAATACCTACCTGGGTAGGTCACCATTTCAAGCAATGTATAATGTATGATGCATGTTCAGGTTGCTGATTTTTAATCAGTATTGCATTGATATTAATTAAAATAATTTGATATACCTTCAAAAATTACTTTGAAAATAAAAGTGTTGGATATTAAAATAGTTTAAACTTTAATTGCAACAATTTAATTACTTTGAGATTCTAACTTCAGTTTTTAAATGAATATTCAGGGAACTATGGGAACATTACATCGTATGTTTAACCAAACACACAATCAATTGATTTGTTTAAATTATATATTTTTAACTACCAGTGTTTTCAATGTATGAGGAGCGGCTTATCTAATATGACATTTTAGATCTCGGTTGTTTGGTTCCGGGAACTAAAGTAGTAGGCCTAAGTGGTAGCCAAAGTGGTCCAGGATTGGTCTGCCATATCATATGAGGAAGGGAGGACATCAAATGTTTGTTTTACACTAATGAAGAGCTTTTTTGTGTTATGTAAAATACGAATGAGTACCTTAAATGGAGAATGATTGTGGGTGGAACGCTGCGTACGGGTCAACTAGGCAAGACAATTTCCAATAGTGTTCTTCGCGGTATCGGCTTTTACACCAAACTCATTAGTTTACTTAAAATCCGCTTAGGCTCCTGCCCGGGGGACATTCAAAGTTCCAAGGTTAATCAAATTGGAGCAAAACATTATTTTTTACTTATTGAAATAAATAACTGGAAAAATTTAATTTTAATATGTTTATTCAGTACTAAAAGATATCTTAGTGATTTCGTGGATGAATGGTTAGTACGAATACCGTAATAAACTAATGTAACCGTCAAAGCGATCGTTCTTTTACCTGTCTATGTAGTAAGCTATCTATTTATAAAATAATTGTATTAAATAATTAAATCTAAAGGTATATTTTTGTGGTTTATTACGGAGAAGTGAAAAACAGAATATAAATAAAAAATAAATAAATAATAATAAGAAACTAATAATAATACTAAAATAAATAAATAATTCTAAGAAACTAAAAAATCAGTTTAGAAATATTAATTTTAGTAGGTTTTTAATTTTGATTCCTCTTCATAATTACTATTATGTCACAGTAGGCCTATATAATTCATTCCTGCATTCTAAAAAAGGATCAGTGTATTTTATTAAAGACTTTATTCCCTTTTTTTGAAAAGAAACATTTAATTAACCGAACTAAGTCCCTGCAATAAAAACAACTTTACGGAAGGAACAAGTAAATTTAGTTTAGTAAAGATATGAAAATCATGACCTTGCAGACCTGAAATACGAAGGTTTGTATTAAAACGGTTGTTGGTCCTGTTCAAGACATGTTTAAAAACCTTTGGAGACATTCAGTTTACTGTGTCCCAATCGTATCATCCACAACATCTATATATAAAAGCCAAAACGGTTGACTGACTGACTGACTGACTCACTGATCACAGTTTCTCAAAAACTATGAGTTTTTGGGCCATGAAACTTGGCACAATTAATCATTATAGGCTGTAGATGCGTACTAAAAACGGATTTTAAAATATATTCTCTCAAAAGGCTAAAATAGGGTATATTATAAAATTCAAAATTGCGGCCAATTTTAGTTTTCAAAGCTTTTTTTCACCACACTACGACGAAATCACCTGTTTTACAAACGTCAAACGCGGACCGAAACACACCGTTTACCGCCACAGGACAGAAAACGTTGGGGGCCCTAGGGCCGAAAGTCAGCTGATCGTTTATTTGCTTGAAACAACGTCAGAACATCACAAAATTATACGGCATTCAAGAAAGGATAGTTGCGATCATATGATTGTCATAGCTGTGTTTTGTTTTCAAGTGAGTCAAATAATAATCAGTTTTTTTTTTATTATTTAGGGTATATTTCATTGTGTAGTGTGGTGAAAAATAGCGTTTGCACCTCGGCCAAAAGGGTTTTGTAGCTCTCGATCGTTTCAAATTCTCGACTTCGTCTCGAATTTGAAACACGATGTCGAGCCTGCAAAACCTCATTTTCGGCCCTTGTTGCGAAATAAAATAAAATAGAGCTCTACATTATTTATAAAATAATGTAGAGCTTTGGGCTATGAATTTTGGCTCAAATAATCTTCATAGGTTCTAGATGCGTACTAATGAAGGATTTCAAAATGTTTTCTCTGAAAAGGTTAAAATAAGGTAAATTCAAAAATTCAAAATGGCGGCCTTTTCAGTTTAAGAGCTATGATTACAAAATAACAATAGAAAGTCTCCAGAATATTTGAAAAGAGACAAAAAATAGAAATTCCATTCATTAAAAGATAAACTGTACAAAATTATTACGGTTATATTATATATTTGCCAGATGCCATATACATAGGCTACTCGCGTTTTACGGATCACCTGAAGTAATCGAACTAGAATCTTGAAACTCTGCATCATTCCGTTATTTTTATAGAATCGGGGGTTTTCGGAATTAAAAAATTATAGGTTAGTTAGGAAATTTTAGTATTCTCCAGGCTAAACTGAAAAATTACAATATGTTAGCACATGGTAGCCAATTCATACCATTTGAAGGAAAATGGTAATGGTTGTAATGGTTGTAATGGTTGTAATGGTGGTTTGGTGGTGGTAATGGTAATGGTGGTGGTAATGGTGGATTCATTGAGGAAACGTTTCATCTTCTCATGTAAATCTAGGATGAAGATGCAACCTTAAGTTTGTAATTAAGCGCTTAAAAACGCAAATATCAGATAGATTATTGAAATCATAAGTCTATATGGAAATTTATAAAAGTTTCACATTACAAATAACGTATGACTGAACCAAACATTAGTTATCCTTTCAGCGAGCGAAGCCGCGGGTATGTTTACTAGTTTTATTATAAAACTGCAATAACTTTATTATTTAGTTATGGCCAGATTATTTCTTTTTTACAATGACATAACATTAACTGTTACTGAGTCTGGGAAGAGCAGCTGGGGTGTCTGCATTGTACCGGAAACATCAAATAGAGGATAAATTACAATAGTTTATTTCTAATAATTTTATTTAGTGTATGAGTTTTTTTCACTCACCCGCCGCACTAAATATCTTTAATAAAATAATTGACTGACTGTAAGGGATGGTAAGGTGATGGTAAGGAAATCCTCGGGATTATACAATAAAGCAGTTATTCAAGTATTGTTCATAAAAATATGTAGGGTAGCAAACAAATATAAGTTATACATCACACAATTATTAACACATTCTTCAAAAGAATGAAAACTTTGGTAGTGTTTTTATTCATTCAATCACTGAAAATCGCGGGATTCAGAGTAAATAATCCCGCATTCTTCATCGAATCGTCTCGTTAACTCGCAGTTTTATTGCTTCAGCTCAAAGGTTTAGTTGGTTTATTTTCCTCCTTGGATATAACTCTTAGTCCTCGGTTAATCTCTTCATTTGAATAACAAATTTATTTTTACAATCGCTGGAGGTAACAGTTGAATTTAACTTAATTTTTGACACTATTGAATAACTGAGTTGTACAACCTCAGTTGCATTTGATATGTCGACCATTATCAGCGTTCATGTGAATCAGTATGGACGTAAATCACTCGGTCGAGTTTGTAAACCAGCCCGATCGATCCATCGGACCGGGGGGTAAAGATGGATGAACTCCCCAACAATAGGTTTTTTGAGGTTTTAACACAGGAAAATTAAAATAATTAAATTTTTTTGTACCATTAAATTCAGCTTAAAAAACAGACAATTTGTTTTCCTGAATCATTGCTCTATGTCTATTGGTTACCGAGATATTGAAGGCGGTAAACACAGTACATTGTCCTTATGTTATCCTTTTGGGAAATTAGTAAAATTCTATATCTCACTTATTCTAAAGCATATCTTGATAAAACTTGGCATATGGCTTCTTACAGCTCAGACCCACTGGATATTAATTTGAAACCGCCAAGTTTTTCCATACCTGTTGCAGTAGACCTGCATCCTGATTCCCCATGTTATTCTTATGTTATCGCTAATGTTGTGTTGAGTTGTGACTTTATGCATCAGAAATTCGCTGAGTATGCAGGTCTGCTGCAACGGGGTTATTTTATTCTGATCGTTGTCAATTGCTACCTTAGAAATGCCACTGATACAACTCGCAAATCAACATATCCATCATGATCTTATGAATAACGTACATATAAAAAAACTTAATAACAGAGCAATCAACTCTAAAATAGACAAAATAACATGGGCTCGGCCGGGATTTGAACCCGGGACCTCTCGCACCCTAAGCGAGAATCATACCCCTAGACCACCGAGCCAATATACCTAAATATATTTTAATAAGTATATATGTTAAAATGTAAAACAATGTTGTGTTGTTAATTATATATGTGTTATGCTCTGTGTTCGTTGTCTCATAACAAAAACAAATCTGACGAAAACACATCAAGACATCCCTGTCTTGTTTGCTAGGTTTTTTGTCTGATCTGTTTATTTGGTTGTCGTTGATATGTTGTGGGCTACATTTGAACAATTTTATCAATTTATTGCACCTTCTCGTTTCTTTGGATTGAAAAATCATCAGCAATTTTCGTATCTAGGAACTGGATCAAAATACCGGCTAAAACATTGCTTGTAAACATTGCTATTGTGCTAAATATTGCTTGACAATAGATTCTCTAAGTTATTTTTCAAGAACGTTATCTTTTTCCAAGAAAATTATAGCTTGGATTTAACTTTTTTAAATTTGCAAACATAATCTCTTTTTTCTTAAGTACATATTACATAATAAATACGAAAAAACAAAAATAAAACTAAGAAATAAACTGAGTTAACTAGAAAAAAAACCACTATTGATATAGTAAATACTTATGTGAGTCAGTTTTATTTATAATGTCTCATCACTATTTACACAAAATGTGATGAGATTGCTCCAGCTGAAATTTAAATGGGTCGAAGAGAGCTTAACGACCTTCGAGGTCAGAATATTTTTCATTCTATCAGCCCTACCGTGTTCCCTATAAAGCTTTCCGGAGCGAAACCCCTTACTGCGTGTTCCTCTAATGAACATTAGTGGTTGGATGTTTTAAGAACTTATCGTACCTCTTTGTCTTCGGTATGCTTAATTGAATGCTTAAAATGTAAAATCTAAACAAATTTAAATAAAATCAAATGCCTGTATTATACTCTTCTCATTAAAACTAACAAAGAGTATCAACAAAAAAAGTACAGCTTTTTTAATTTGAAAAAAAAAACATTTACAAACATACAACAAACTGTAAAAAGCCTGATTCACAAGCATTTACTTCACTTTTCTCCTCCTAAATTAAATAGTCCTTTGTCCTGTTCAGCTCTAATAATTTCACGGAGAATGTTAAAAGTTTGATGCATTGCTATGTACGTACTTTTCGAAGAAATCTGTTTCGTGTTGGAAGGAGGCCAAATATATTTTAAGTACAAAGTATTTGTGTTTACCAACAACTTACCAACTTCTTATATTTGTTTTAAATTTTCACACAGTAGGCAATTTTTGCCATTTTAATTCTTAGAACCTTCTTCTTGTTTTATTTTCTTTTTTCGCTATGTTTACGAGCGTTTTTCTAATTAGACTTTGCCACTAAAAACTATCATTTTAATGTTTCGATAATGTCTCAAATTCTTTAAATATAATAATTAAATTTCAATAACAAATAAGATACATCCAATGCGAAGCAAAACCTGAAGTCAATAAATAAATAAATTTTGCATCAAAAAGCGGATAAATAGCTCAAACCAGTAAGTAATATATGGGTATATATTTGATTGAGTTCCACTAATTAATGTATGTTAAGCTCACTGTGTACAGAATTATCGCTGAAAATTGTTTTATTTTGTTTCATTACAAACTGTTTGAGGATGATTTCCAATTAGATTTGAATCAACCTATATCAATAAAAAATGTATTTTTACAAATGAAAAATCCACTCCCACAATCAGTTTGATAAAGTGGAAACTCACGTAAGTCAAACAAATCTCATCCCATCTTCTTTTCAAGGAATCATCTCATGCACTTTACGGCTCTTATTTCAGTGGAAATTATATGTTATTTACATTTTATCAACAATACAGGCTTTATTTAAGATCATATCCTTGTTTACTCTATACCTTAATTTAAAATGCAATAAAATCTTATAAGATGCCATTTGCATTGTAACACCAAAATTTAGTTTTTTTAAAGAAAATTCAAATATTGAATAATTTCTCTCTGAGTTGGAATCCTCAAAACAATACATATTAAAAGATATTTCAATAGCGAAATTAAATTACAGGTGCCATCCATTAATAAAAATTAAGCTTACCAGATAATATACAGGGTGAGCCAGTCCACCTATTGTGGTGGAAATAAACGGGTTAACGTGGAATCACCAAATAACATTTGTTCCCATTAATTTGCACATAAAGAATTCAATATTAATCGCTATTTATCTACAGGGCGCTCCATAACTGAAGGTCACGAGTTCAAATGTCAACTTTTTTCTACGTAAGCCTATTGCTAATGTGATATTAGTTTAAATGTTTTACTCAAACAAATATTTTGTTGAAAACAGAACTAAATTATCTGAATTAGCTTCAAAGTGGCCGTCATTTTCGTGAAGTTATACGATATTCAACAAAATCCCTGTATTTTCCAAACCACTAATATTTTTTATTTTCTGATTCAAAATTGTTAATTATAACATGTCAAATTATAACATTTTAACACGATGAAAAATGGCCATTTTATTTTTTGAGAATTTTGGTAGCCCCGAAAATAAAAACTTTTAATATGCCAAAAAGCATGTAATTTTTAAGATCGTAAAAATTCATTCAATTTTGTAACGTACAAAAATTTTATGTTGTTTAGTAATTTAGCTATCCAGAAAAAACTCCATTTTTCCCTATGAAGTGCACGTTAATTATGCACTAAATAATATCAAAGGATTACTCATGGACCATTTGCTATGGATATTCAAATATACCCAAATACATCAACCATGTAATCTTCAATAAAGGAACATAAGAATGTGTCATAAACAGAAAAAGTTTGGGTAGACTAGAGTTATTTAGTGTCTTTCGGTCAACTGTAAGGTTTAATAGAATTATGGGTAATTATACGTTTTAGTTACTTGATGTCTTTTTCATCCTAGAATGTGCTCAAAATAAAATCCTTTGAAATATTAAAAAGAGTGTGAAAGCAATATCCAGTGTCTGATGACAAAGGGGAATGAAATTGTTTCTGTTTAAGGGGAAAAAACATTTATTTTAAACTTAAAGATTTAATGACTAGAAAATACCAACTTTCACTTAACGAAGAAAGTTACATTTCGTCTTTTATCTTTACAAATGACGATAAATTAAAATTTGAAAATCCTCGGAAACATTAGCCTTTCATGCATGACGTCACAAAACCAATGATACTACTACTTCAAAATATGAAAGATTTTCACAAAAATACAATACAGTCTGCATCGGCTTTATTTGGTTATTCGTTGAAGGATTTAAGGTGACTTTTATTAAGTTATTCCCCGCGTATTTTGACTCGAGAGTGTTTTTGAAGTGGAACTACCAACGGTAGTACTGTTTGTTAAAAATACTAATATGAAACGAAATGTAAAAAATAGAGAAGTTAACCCTTACTGTAGAGAAGAAACACAGTTCTATATTTATGTATTAATATAGAATACATTTAGCTGATTTTATAGGGTTATTGCTAATAATGGCTGTTCATATTCTAGTAATACAAAAATGCCCTCGGTAATTTGCAATGTCCTTTTGCTATTCATACTACCAAGTCAATGAAGGTTATTAACAATACTTGAATGAAATCGTCTGTATGATAAGCTGACTTTCCGGGAATCAGTAATTTATTACATATGGTAAACCTCTTAATTCCAGACTAAAAACTATGTTCGTATTAGTAGAATTCACCAACAACAGCATTGGTTTATTCTTACCAACGGAAAAATTCCCAACAAAGGGACAAAATCTGTTGAGCTTCTTCGAGACTTTTCTAAAGGTAAGGATCCATCAAGAGAACATGCCCAATTGTTGGTTACACAAAGAAAGTATTACTTTTTTCTGCATCAGCTTTATTCCTTCTTGTGTTTATTTATTCATTTAATCTTGAAATTAAGAAGTAGCAATTGTTCGAGCCTTATAATGTGAATGCCGTATATTGTTTTTATATCTGATTATTGTTAAAATAACTTATTTACTGTTAGCGTATTTTAAAAATATTTTCAAACATATATAAGTTAGATATAACAATATTCTCATTCCATTAAGGCATAGGTATACAGAAAATTATACTTCCTTAAAATATTCCCTTAAGTTGTCAAATCAACTCAGTTATAGGATATCGAGCGAGCCTCTGCCTCATATATCACGAGTCCAAAAATTAGCAAATAAGAACAAATATAAAAGTACCAAAATGTTCAATATGGGGATGGAGAGAATGTGAAAGGAGAAAACTTATTCAAATGAAAGAAATTAGTCTAAGTTCAAATTAGTTCTAATGTTTTTCATTGTATAATAAGTTTAAAAATTGACTAAATACTAGTTAATATAATATTTATATATTTCTATTTTAAATACTTTATACAAATATAAAACCCTTCCAACTTCTCTTTGAGGAACATGATTGAAGCTAATCTTAAGACAATACAGTAAAAACTGACACCAAATTTATTGCAAATCATGATTTATTAGATCTGTCTGTTAAAATATTTGCCTTAAAAATAACCGTATAAAGAATCGCAACTTTGCCTCTTATCGTCCTATGCAATAAATAAACAATGTCTATGATGAAAAAAGGGATATGTTACATTTGAAACAGAAATCAGTCGTAGACGCCACGTAGTCAGCGAATGCTCTGAATCGCTTCATCCGACATCAAAATGAAGTGAGAAGGTGCAAGCCACGATCGAGGCCTGAATATCTTACAATGCATTAGCTCTTAAGTGTTTTCCATTATGTTTTCATGGACCAAAACCCCTAAAAGCGCTTGTATACTAGTGGAATCTGTATGAAAATAAGATATTTAAGATTTATCTAGAAAGTCGATTCAAAGTGCTGTATTATTGGTAATTGAAATATATTGCTTACAAATGCACATTGTCAATGTCATGAATCTACACAACGAGGCGTTACCTACAAACGGTACTTACAGACATTCTCTATGTTAGTTGCAAAGCGCTGGCAGTATGTCAAATGTCGCTGGTTCGATCCCAGCCGCGGGCGACAGATGTTCCTTCATGGTTGGTCATTTAGCTGGCCTGTGGTGCTTGCTGTCTTTAGGACACCGCACAGGCATATTGACCCATGGGTATTGAGCAGTTGATGTTAATTAAAAAGGTTTTTTTATTAATATATTGTTGAATAACTTTCTATAGCCCTACTAGACATATAGAATTCAAAATTAAATGCGACTCTTATGTAACAGCTAAAAAAGTAATGAAGAAGTATATCTCTGAAAAGTATTTATGGAGCAGTGTCTATCTATTATAATACAATTCATATATTTTGTATAAAAGACATATTTTAAAAGTAATATCGGTTTTATCAACCAACCGATACAGATTCGTGTAAAATGTCATGAAAAAATATTTATATCATGATAATATTCGAATTAATGGCATGTACCGTTAAGAAAGATCAGTTGATAACTTTTCAAATGAAAAATAGCATTATTTAATAATAAAATGATTGACAAAATGCAAATAGTAAAACAATTACTCTTCACTACTAACTATTTACTATTAACTTTTCGTTTTTTATTTCGTTATCGAACTATAAAACCGTTACCCAACCAGTAACTTTCAACTCTATTGGTTACTTATAGTTAAGTGTAAACTAAAAGTAACCGGTGGGCCGAGCGATTCTCATTGAAATCTCATACACCATGCAATCTTCGATCCGCATGTTCTCTACAAACATAAATGATTTTGCTAACAACTGTTAAGATTATTCATATTTTTGTTGCTAACATGGCAGCCCATATGGCCCAATGAAATTCATATTTTTACGTTCCCAAATGACAGACCAAGTAACCTGATCATCGCTCATACGTTTTTAAATTAGAATATAATTCAAGACTGTGAAGGTTTGTTTGTATCTGCTGATATTTTGTGTAATATCGGGAACAAATTTGATGGAGTTTCAATTTACACTGACTAAAAAGTGTTCAGCACTGTGATTTTTTACCGAAGATTCTTAAAAGAATAATATTTTTGGTATCGGAACGAATTTCAGTATTGATATAGTATGTCATTTCCGGTCTCCGGCTCCAACAGCTTGGAGTTTTCGTTGTACTGCTACGTCAATGGCCAATAACTATTATTTTTTAGAATCTGTACACCTTAGCCCTGTTAAGAAGAGTAGGAAATAAACTAATTTATGTATATATTCTTAACACGTTAATTAATAGTTAAATAAAAAAACAATAAAGGCTGTGTAGTTTGTCAGAGATTACCTAGAGGCTATACTCGTATAGCCTGTAGCTAGTAGCTTGTTTCTGCAGTGCGTCCATGTATAAAATGCGGCATTTCAACAAATGTGGGGGCGTGTGAAGAGTAAAAAACTTCCAACGCCTGTTTGGTAGTACCCAGCCAATAATATAAACTTGTATATAATTTAAACGATAAAAAAATTGAACGTTATCAAATACTAGACGTTAAAGCACAATAAGCTTAACCAGTGATAAGGCCCACACTCAATTTCATGTTTGAAACACGTTATGGCAAAACAAACAATATGAAAATAGGTTAACTGTAGTTGAAAATAAATTGATTGTTAACGGGTGTAAATAGTGTATGACTTATAAATATTATTGGTTCTTGTAACCTCAACTTCTTGTTTTTTCCAGTCCTTGAAGGCAACCATTTGGCTATTTTAACTTTTGCCGTACATTTTATTATAATGTAAAAGTGATTAAGAAATAACTGTAATACTATTTTCGTTATACTGCTTCAAAAACAGATGTTTTTAATGCATGTTTTCCAGACCTAAATACACTCGTTTTATTCCGAGGAATTAAAAGCTGATGTACTCGATACCAGCTGACTCTTTATAGTCCTAGGACTATAAAAGTCAAAAAGTGCCGTGTACGTCGTAATAATCGAACAATATTCATTCGATTACAAATAATCGAAACATTCATCGTTATTATCGAAATATTCATTATTGTCAGTTTAATCAATTTGTGAAACTCGCTCATTTCACCAATCGATTATTACATGCGTTCGATACGTCGATAGTTGTTCATTGTTGTCAGTCTACCCTAACACAAATGAAACAGACAATCAGCTGATTGCTTCAAATAGCAAGAACAAGGCGGTGGCATCTTTTGAAGGCATCTATAAAGGTAAACAAGCTGTAACATATTGGTTTTCTTAAGTAGTTTACGTATTGTATTGAGCAATATAACGAAAAATATAGTTCATCACACGGACCTAAAGCTGTTTTTCGATACTCGGTCATTTTTCAACCTCGGCTTACAGCCTCGGTTGTAAAACTTGACCTTGTGCGAAAAGCGTCACTTTAGGTCCTTGTAATGAAATATACTTCTGTTACAACGTTTATTGCGTATAATAGTTAGGTTAATGGTATCTAATAATTTAACTTAATGGAGTTTAAATCTGCTTACTGAATAAAAAAAATGGAAGCATACATGTTCTCCTTCTGAAACTTCTGAAACATAATAATGTTTATGGGAGTTTATTTTGAAGATTAAATGCTGCAATATTTAGTTAGTCTTTAGAATAAAATACTAAAGCTATAATTTTTAGTTAGAGAAAATACGGTGGGATAGAGCGATTGATCGAAGGGTGACTTGCAGCGTGAGTTGAGGGATTCCCTCGCAAATCCACGGCTCCAGAGTAGGATTTATGGTCCCTCGGCTCTAGCAACTAACTCCGCTGAACGGGAAACAGCAAATCTTACTGCCTTTAGCAAAACGAGGAAAACCTCCAGAATGACAACATAAAAATGAAAAATATTGTAATGTCCAAAAAGACAAAACAAGTTTGATATTAAGTTGAGAATGTATTGTCATTAGTCATAAGCTTAGTAAATCCACTATTTAGATAGACATGTATGCTTCGTTTTCAGAAAGAATATGAACTAAAATAAACTTCGACTGTAATATTTTTAATTAAAACCAAACAATATAAGAAGAAAGATAGTCTTCGTTGTGATTTGCTTGTTACATATTTCAAATTCTAAAGCGGTCGTTTCAAAAAGATTGTATATGAATACGGGACTGGAAGCTCGTCCAAAATGATTTTCCTTTGCAATTACTGTGTTATAACTAATCATCTGCAAATTATGACCTTATTAATAAATTTTGACTTTTAACCTAAATTTCTTCATAAGCAAGCATGGGAATCATTAAAAATGTTTACGTTCAGTAAATTAATGATTACTGATTAATCCAACAATCCATGTAAGAAAGACTACAACAGCATAGTGATATGAAAAAGGAAATATTAGTAAAATATGTGTGTGTAGTGGAAGGTATCATAAAGTATTATCACCGACGAATTACCACCATACTTTATCCAGAATCACACAAATTAAACAGCAAAAAATTTTATCACACCGCCATCGCGCCATCTCCCTTTCTATCTTCCAAATTTTATCAGTCGGTAACTACTTAAAGTTCCTTTAATAAAGGGCATTGAATCCTTCACCGTCGTCATGGGCCATCAGACCTGGGAGGCTGGGAGGGCAAGCTACCGTAACAGCAGCAGTGAGTCACTTGGGTAGGCAGCTGTGACTCCGGCAGTTGTGAAGTATCGAGGCACCCACCGGAATCGAACCCATTCTTGACCGCGGCTGACTACGAAGTGGCGCCCCGGGACCGAGCACCCAAGGAGGTCACGAGCCAAGCGGTCCGATGGAAATACTGATCGCGTCATATAACTTGGCCAAGGCCAAGTTTGAATAATGTACACCCAATGATGAAATTAACATTAGTCTTATGAGCGGACTAGGCCACCTCTTTAAATTAATCTGTATTTGCGTACTTCGAAAGAAATGACAGCGAATTTCATTCTATGGCTGTAACGAGTGGTAAGTTCACGATGCCGTGATTGTCTGGTTTACTATTTTTTTCGAAATATTCCTAATTACATACTAACAATTGATTAACTGCAAGATATTCAATGAAGATAATGTGAAATTACTAGCCATGACTTTAATCAGGTTACGAATTGTCGTTTTCAGTTGATGTTTAAATTATTTTTCTTTGCAGTGATGTATAGTCACATTGCGAACTAAGATTTCCCTCTTTGCATTTTTGTATTATTGTTTTGATTGTTATATTAGTATTATAAGTTATTTGTTAGAAATATATATTTTGTCGAAGCGCATGTTATAACTTATGTGATTAGCTGATCTCTCAATTAACTTTTAAGCTAGAGAGATTAATAATTACTGAGATTAATAATAACTGCTGTGTAACCGAATATTGTATTTAAATGAAATAAATAAATGAAAATAAAATATATAATAGAGCAATTTTTTACCGTAATTAGCAATAACCACTTGTATTAAAATATCACTTTGGGTTAAAATTTTTGCTGTCTTCACGTCGTTCATTTATATGAAAGTATGGACGAAATTGTATTTCAACAGGACAGTTTTATTTATTTTTATTTTTTTTATATAGACGTTTATTTCAGAGTTGTTTTAAATGTAGATTTTTGAATGAGTTTCCTTAAAGAGCACTGTTATTTTAAGTATTGTATTTTTTTACGCAACCTGCAGAGAAAAGCAGTAAAGTAACAAAATTACACTAAACCGTTGCTAAAACAGAAAAAGATAGTTGACTGAAGAACATAATACATGCAAAGATGTGAAAATGAAACTTAAAACTAAATTTACCGACGATTACGTGATGTATTGGGGAGAGAACCCCAGTTGAATATTCAAAAGGGTTTAAGAAAATACTTGTTTGTGTTTCTAATTTGTAATTCAAGCTGTTAAACGGATTGGGTAAAGAGTTTTTATCGCTTTCCTTGGTAAAATTGTATAGCTAGATAAGTCGGGCTTGAATCAGCCCCTTCTTTTATTTTTACACTATTAACTTAGCTATCTGTTTCCAGTAGTAAATAACAAATATTATTCTCGTAAAAACCTCTAGAAAAACTAAATAAGTGTTAATAGAACTGTGCTTTTGGTAACCAAACAAATAACATCACAGGAATAAATTGCTGTACAATAAATGATATTAATAAGTTTTATTATTTTTGAATGAGAGCAATGCGTGACATGAAAAATTACATTCAACCTTATTGTGATATTTATAATATTTTAATAAAATTACTTTTTACATACAGAATAATATTAAAACCAACGAATGATTATAGATGTTATTCGTTTTAAGATAACTGTTTTAATTTAAGTTGTTAAAAGACATTTCTACTGTTTTGAAGGCTTAGTGTATTATGAATCATTAACAGTGAAAGTAAACGTACATAAAAATCCTTTGGTATTAACAAATGGCATATTTTTCAAGGTATAAAAAAATATTTCTCTACCATTTTGTGTTCAATATAAATAGCCTATTATACAGTAACATAAATGAGTTTTCGGGGGGCATTAAAAAAACTAGTTAGTGCCAGCACTAGTTAGTTCGAGTAATAGTTTGGGGGGCTATTACTCAAAATCAATCACAGCCTATATTTTTGTATGTTATTTTAAAAATATATAAACGTTATAGTTTCTAAAAAGCTACAGATCAAAACATAATAAGGACGAATAAGTAAACGATTTTTAAGTTTAAAAATTAAAGCATCATGGTTGAATTGCATTAGCTATATAATAGGAAATCATGCTTTTTACTAATCCCTTTTTTCTCAGCCTGTTTATAGGAAAATATAAACACACCGTAAGAAAAGTACTTTCCTAAAGGCGTGGACCATTATAATTTGCTACATTTTTTTGGGATTTTAGAAAAATGTATTTTAAATTATAAAAAATGGGTTTTCTGAGATGAAGGAAAAACAAAATTTTAACAAATGCTTTATTGAGCAAGGAGTAAACACTAAATCATAAATTTTCTGGATGAATTTCGACCAGTAGGCGATTTATACTTTGAAAAACACAGGAATAAAAATGCAATAAATTAAGGTATGCCTAAATACAAACATGTTATGAGTAATAAATGACCAGCTAGCTTGAGTGACTTGTAGTAGTTTTAGACTATTAAACGAAGCATTTCTCTGATATAAACCATTAATGAAGCCGCAGCAGTTGTCACGTAGAACTTTCAGCAGCAGTTGATGTGGTTTGTAACTCAAAATGACAAATACCTAGTACAGACAACCAATTAAAACTTAATCTTTCACTTTGCATTTCTGCAACGGTTTGGCGAACAGAATGACATCGTAACATGGCAAACTTACGGTTTCAATTAACTTTGATGTTTCATTTACTTTGTATTTGCTCATTTATAAATGGAATTTAAATTTTTTTTAAATGCTCTAACAATTCAAGAGGAAGGGCCAGACACTAGTAATTTTTAAATGACGAATAGGCTAACTTTGCTCAGTCAACAAGAAATGAGATGCTGGACATTTTGATGAAAAAGCTTCTCCTTTTGTGGACTTCTGCCAATATGCAAATAAAGCTACAACAATTATAAGGCCTAAGGCACTCTTCCATGTTTCGCCTTACGTTTTACACAGATACTTTTACAATATCATAGTACATTTATACAATCAGTTGCTTAAGGAATATTCACATACACATCTAACTAAAACAAACCCCCGTTTGTAAACATGTTTTATATTTAATTAATAAATCTGTCGTTAACAAACCAAAGTAGAAACGATAACGAGTGAGGCGCTTTTAAATGTTCTTAGAATAAGAACATAATAACATAAAGAAATCGGAATATTCTACCAAGCAAAGCAATTTAAATTTGAAATTAAAATTAAAATTTAAACTAGAGGCTTGAAGGGGCTAATAGCCCCTAAACATAATCCTTCTTTATTATAGTACAAAATACCTTCATAGAAAATAGACTTTTGCATCCACAAAATTATGATTATATCTAGCATACAGTTTCCAAATCAAGTATCAGCGCCACATGTTTTCAATAAACAAAACAGACAAAAAATGTATCCCAATAGTTTTAAATGGCAGCTATTTCACGTTATTTCTCATTTTCTATTAAGCTTAAAGCAATTTCAGTATTTTCCCCGAGTCCCTGGGATGAAGATCTACAATTTATCCATAATGAACATAAACATAAATATCCATAATGAATACGTTTCTTCATCCTGTTTCATAAACTTAATTTTGTAGAGGTTTTAACTTTACTTATAATTCAGTGAACATCCAAGTAAAATAAATTTAAATTTCAATTTAGTCGATTTTCTCTCTCTATAATATATTTTTTCCTTTGTAATCTCTTTAGTATTTTTAAATTTAAATTGTCAAATATTGTTCAGTTCAGTTTTCATGTTTGATATAATTGTTTGATTTTATTCTAATAATGGCGAAAAATAATTTTTGGCTGGCTTCCCCAGTAATTGGGTTTAGTGCCTGTTGGGGCGGCTTTTGTAGGAGAATTATTTACTTTGTATTAATTATATACTAAGGAGTATATTGAGTATGTTAAGTTTATTTTTTGCAGTATATTTCCTTTAATGTTTTCACTTGTATTTTCCTACAATAAAGAATTTATTTATTTATTTATTTTATTTATTTAATTTGAGTCCCCTCCCATCAACCTGCGACCTTCCAAACGCCCACAATTTCGGCGCAAAAAGTTCCCTTACGGTATATATAATTTTGTATTAAATCTGCATCATTATAACATAAACTAAACATGTGAACTTAACTTTTCATAATTTTAAAATATGAAAAAACTCAAACCCTTAATTCTTATAAAATTGGAAAACTTATAACTCCCTTAGTTCTTAATCGGAAACTCCGTAATATATTTATTTGTTATAGTACATTGAACGTGCATAGTTAGCTGCATTTTGAAAAAAAACACATGTCAACATCAACATCTAGCATATGGCTTTGAATCAAGCACTAGCACCACATGTTTAATGTAAACAAAGCAGACGTTTTTCAATCCCAATGCATTTTAAATGGAATATATTTTTCTTTGTTTCTCATTTTCTGGTAAATTTGAACATAATCTGCTATTTTTCACGACCCCCTGGGACCAAGACCTTTAATTTGAGGCCTCTCCCATCATCCTGCGACCTGTCAAACTCTCACAATTTTGATTGAAAAAAATCGCTTACAGAATTAATAATATAGATATCAGACTAACCATTCACCAAAACAGTTAATAAATGTTTCATTTCAATAAAAATACTAGAATCAATAAAGTTTACTTATCTACCAGCAATTAAAGTCTCTATGCATAAACTTATCGAGGGAGTAACACTTCGCAAGAGGTAGTGTAGTAGTTCTCTGCAACAAGATAGTGATATGATTGGCAATTAGCAAGTTTGAGGTTGTATTGAACTAATATTGCTATTGATGTCAAAGGCTTATTTGTTGTTCTCAGATAACTACTTGAACAAACTTTGTACTTTTATCCAATTTAATAAACAAATTTTCTTTAAAATTGCGTCATCGACTTTATACTATTTTCCTACCATTGCATGGAAATAATCACATTACCACAACTGTAAATAGTACACAAAACGGTTCATTTCCGCTTTCATTTCATTCCCGCTCGCAAAAGCGAGAGGTAATGTACACTACCGCTCGCTAAATCAAGGTTATTGAAATTTAGGATATATTAAGGTAGCAGTCAAGAGAGATAACTATGACATCAAACACCACAGACCAGTTACTATTGGTCAGAAATCCCATGTCACTCACCGTATCCTAAATTCTAGTTGCCTTGTTCTAAATCAGCTGATTTCATTGTCATCGTTTCTATCTCAACTTCCGGTTCGTTCCATATTTAAAAAGGATGTTGTCAAATAAAGAGTAATTTTTTGAAATTTTTTTGGCAATAGAACTCTATTGCAATAGAACAGTGAGATGTTACCTTTACTACTGGAGTTCGCGCAACAATGCAATAATTTTAGACGAAAACACGACACTGTTGATTTTGTCAGGATGGCAGCGCCAAGGGGAATAAATTCCGTTCTTTGAACGACTCTGTAAGAGAACTACAATCTTTAGGGGAAGGGAACGACGAATCGTTCGAATCAGTTATTTGGGTCTTTTGTTTTTAAAAGGTTAGTAGGTTTTTTCGTAGTTAGTTGAGTTCGACGTTTATGTAGAACGTTTTGTTATTTATGAAAAAGCGGTATTGTATATAAGTAAATACTATGTAAATCTGAATCGTTTGATTCCATACAATTCACTTAGCCTACTTGTTCTTTTTGGGGGAGTGGTTCAAAGAACGGAATTTATTCCCCTTAGCGCTGCCAACCTGACAAAATCAACGGTGTCGCTGGTTTACTATTACGCGGGAACTCCAGTAGTAAAGGTAACATCTCACTGCAGTAGAATAAGCAAACATAACATCAATGAACTTTTGTGTACACGTTAGTTAATAAGTTAAACTGTTTTAATAAGGGTGTTAGGAAAAATATTGTGTGTATTACGAGCACAAATAGTCAATGCTGCTCTCGAAATGTTTGGCCGCACTCAGCTGACGCTACGGTCATCTACAATTCTCTAGCGACAATGACATACGTTGCGCTCTTAATACACAAATAACTATTTACAATAATTTAAGATTGAACTGTAAGAAAAAAGCAAAGCAATATTCAGCAGACTTCAATATTTGTTTACGTTAATTAACACTAAAAACGTCCATCCAAATTTTTTGTGTTTAACAATATTATTTAAAACACAATAATAATATAATATAGATTTATTTACCTCTAAGGAATAAGTGCCAAGATTTTCAAAATAAAAACTCATTTACACTCAATTTATAATTATTAATTAATTTATTGTTTGATGAGATTAATGTGAAATTTTAAAATTGCAATACCTTTTCAATGTGGTGGAAACCCTATACATAAAAATACTGTACAAAGAAAAATGACGAACACAACATATACAGACAATATTATTCCGTGAAAAGTTTTTTCACGGAAATCTCAGACTTTCGAATTTCTTTAATCCTTTCGCCTATTCTTTCTTTTTGTTCTACATACCTTGTAACCAATCCCATTGTGAATACAATTTCAATGTAAGAATAATGGCTCAATTATCAGCAGCTGTAGTAGTAGTTTTTATGCACTGCATGAACTTTGTACTGTACACTAGCTAAACAACTATTTATAGATGAATATGTAACCATGTCATGTGTTAAATCACAATATTGTATTTTTGTTGTTACTCTAATCTATTATGATCGTCTTTGTAAAGGCTTTCCCGTTAAATAAATAATCCGACTACACAACGTAGAATATCAGAAAGAACATGGCTGCTATTTTTATTTGGTAATGTTATTGCAAGCGATGTTGTAAATATACTTCTGAAATAAATTGTTTGAATTAAATAAAGATCTGTTTTATAAAACTAATTAACTATTTGTGCTGTGTCGTGAATCACAACGCACACAATTGATTCCAGTTGTTATGAGGAGCGTAATATATGAGCAAAAAATGTTGTTTTGAGATTGAAAATGTTTTGTGCAGATTGTGTCAAGAAAAATCAGGGCGAGAAGATTTTTAAGAGGAAAAATCCGTGAGTTCTGATTATTTGTTTTGATTTTAGACATTCGAATTTGGTTATGCAGTTAAATACTAAATTTACGTGATTTTAACTAAGCATCGTAACTTCAAACCTAAAATATGATTCCTGTAAATTGTTTTAGAAGCTTTATTTCAACTTTAACTAATATATTGTCTTCCCGATTTTCGTGACAGATTAATAGTATTACAACGCAACCAAGAGCTTTTTAACGGCTGGTTTAAGTATGAGCTTTAGCAACACTATTAGCAGAGATTTGATTAATGCAAGTTTTGGTTAACTCAAACTAAATATCCAGTCAACAGGAAATAATAC